>OX336374.1:45978597-47178597 GCA_946902895.1 Fragum fragum
ATGATTTTCACTAAGCCATCGAAATGTAAAATGACCATTATACCCGCAGAAAAAATCGCAATAGTTTCGACCCTAATCAGCCCGTGCAATCCGTGCTCCCTGACTTGGGTCGATACTTCTCACACTACATTAAAAATGATTATTTCTCGCATAACGGATCAGAATTATAACGAACGTACATTTCAGGGTTTCTTTGTGTTCCTGTTTCATTGTGTTATGAACTCAGAGGTAAGAATTTGCCATTTTTATTTGCTTCTGACTGTTCTTTTTGTCTCTAATTTTCTAGAAGAACCATCTACGAGGGAAGATCGAAATGATTTGAGACAAGAGCTGTTGATCTTTTTATTTTCAATGCTATTTAAGGTCCTTCTATTTAATGGCGATCGACACAATTTATTTCTAGATTTTGGAAAACGGTTTATTTGCATATTAGGCTATAGATTGTTCAACTACTGTTCAAAGAATAGGTAATGATAGACTTTTAAAACATCAAGGTACCGTATGTAAGTTATTTGTGCAAAAACTTAATTTTACTCTTTCAATTAAGAGATGAAGAGAATATTTTTTTGTTTTCATGGAGGTATGAACCGAAAAAACTAATCACACTGTATGAATACGCGAAGCGGAAGCAAACAATATCGCAGCGTACTCAAAATTGTGTTCATGGAGTTATGAATAATTTTTTCGACCAATCAGAGCACTCGTTTTTGATAGACGAAACTAAAAGTTAGCTATTCAGTTAACTACACTAAATCTTGTACAGTATCATCACAAGTTAAGCAAGACACTTTTGTCAAATATGTTCGTGTCGACATGTTTTGAACATTTTAAATCTGACATGCAAAGCGTGTTTTTTTTACGAATAAATGAAATAGGGATATTCTCGGAAAAGCTTTTAAAAATTTCGTCTCTGCGGTTTGGATAAAAGGTGGTACATTATTGGGAAACATACTATGTAGGGATTTGTTTTTTGATTATCACCAGACTTCAAAAAACGTGTTAATTCGTTGGTTCGTCCGCATCTAAAAGGCATAGAAGCTTCATTGGAGATTTGAGACATAGAAATCAACATGTATATTGAACGAATTCATTACTTAACAGTGAACTTGTAAAATTCCATTTACCCGATTATGAAATTTCAGTAGACCTCGTACAAACTTACTTGTCTTCACATATATTGAATTTTAGGTGCGGCATGCCTTACAAAGATTAAGAGATAGACGATCTATTGAGCTTCGGGGAGAAGCCCGAATGTCCATGAATTCTAGAACAGTAGAGAGCCAACAAGTAAGTCCTTCCTTTTCCTACTACCCATTCTCACCCAATCTCGCTTTTTTCACAACTACTAAAAAGCACAAACAACATGCTTGTAACATGCCTTTTTCATTGGTCACACTATTTTCTACACTAAAAGATAAAGAAATTTGTACCAACCAAATTGTCGTCTGCAGCTTTTTTGAGTTTTGAATTTGTTCGTGTTGATTATAATTCAGATATTCAATGGAATAACTAGCTGAAAGAGGGACGGCAATAAGAGCTCCTGCTTCGAAACAAAACTGAACCCTTTGACAGACGAGAACAATTAAGACTAGTCCAAATTGAGAAATTGGTCTATACAAACTAAGCCTTCGATTACTAGTTTTTTAGGAAGCTTTTTTTTTTGTTGTTGTTTAAAAGAGATATAGGTTTACCACTTAGCTTCGCTGAATATGAGCATCGAATCTATGACACATGGAAGAGACCGAATTCGCTGCCCACTCCATCAAAATAAACGCAATTTTCTGTTTTATAATGTTTGTCTATAAACTGTGTACATTCGAAACGATTGTCATATCGCACATTTTTTTTACTTTTCCGCAGCTACAGCAAAGATACTAAAATGAAACAAACATTAATGGTATCACCAATAAATCAAATTACTCTGGACATGTCCAAGTCTATTTATATCCATTTTGAAATCAATGTTATTTCTATGAGGAACAAAATAGACTTAATCATTTTGCAGCATTTGCATTTCGTAGTGATGTATTTAGTCTAAACTAATGCTAGTAAAAAACATTATTAGCCTGCAGAAGACGGTGAAGTATTTCGAGAAACACGATTCCGTATTTCTGGGAGAATCCGCGTGTCTCGAGCCCCTCCCGAACAAGCCATTAACAACACCGAAATTGAATTAGCTGCAACATCACTACAAATAAAACAAATGACCAGATCAACATTCCACTGATGCACCGTTCTACAGCTATGGACATTGCCTATTATCACGGACGTTTAAGTTTCTTGGAATGAAACAGGTTTCAAATAAAAAAAAAATCATGTCTCATAGAATGAATAAAAAATCGACGACTGAATTAAGTTTCGTCTACAAATGATGTGTTAATGATTTAACCTTCCCCGAAATCTCGTTTTTTACGTCACCCAATAATAAAGACAGGAAACATTTTTGGAAAGAAGAAATTGCTTGCAACAAGCATTTTTCACATTATCCTCGACTTAATCTACCCTAGCGCTGCAATCTCCGACGTCTTTAACAAAAGACAAGAGTCACTGCCGTAGTTGAGAGGATTCCATATACCATAAATAGAATTTATAAAAATAGAACCCTTATACGGAGTGTGCTGCAGTGTCGGGAAGCTTTAAATGCGTTATTTGAACGTTCTCTTTTGGGGTTGTCTCGGTAGCGCAGAGGTTAAGGACGTCGGACATTGCAGCATTAGGCAGCGTTGCCGTTTCCGCGTAGTTTCGAATCCCGTAAGAGTCAATCAAAATATTGTTTCTCCTCTAGGGTTGAAAAAGACAAGAGTAACTGCCGTAGTTGAGAGGATTCAATATACCATAAATAGAATTAATAAAAATAGAACCCTTATACGGAGTGTGCTGCAGTGTCGGGTAGCTGTATATGCGTTATTTGAACATTCTTTTTCAATATACCATAAATAGAATTTATAAATTTGTATCATCTGGTAATAAGTTACAGGGATCACACAATGAGCATTAATGAAGATGGTATAGACCACGAAATAAAAGAATATACTGATGGTATTTTTATACTTCCACATGCATGGCTAACTGGTACATCGCGGGGTATAATATGTGACTCGAGACCATCTGAATGCAAAAGATTCGACCCTGGTCTACCTAAGCAAACTTTTTCTCTTCGCTTTTAGCGGAAGTTCTTAATGTAGAAAAGTAATTCGAACTTAAATTATCTTTTTCTATATCTCTCTGACTAATATGTGCCCGATTCTTACCCCCTCCTTCTCTCTTTTGATATTTTAATTTAATTTACGGATAAAAAAGCTGGTGCCTTTTCGAAAGAAGTGTCACATATTTCTAGAAGTCTAAAACAATAAATACAGATGCCTTAGTGGTGTTGGTGTAAACGCTAATACATTTGTGTTTTTGATGTTAACCCTTTCCTGTTTTGAAAAAAATAATACCTGTCCAAATTTAATGTTTTTGCAGACGAAAATTTATTCTAGATTTAACTTGAAAAATAAAAATTCAGCAGGGTAGAAAATATAGTAGAAAAAGAATAAATTTCTTGTTACAAGCAATTTGTTTTCTACAATATTTTCTTAATTATGAATTCTCAGGGACTTAAAAAACCAGGGGTTGAACAGGAAATGTTAAATTTGAAAAAATACAAAAAACAACGAATATTAGATAATCGAATGTAAGAACACGACAGAAGGTAATATATGCATACAACAATAATTTCAAAACGCGCAAATATGTCGAATTTACAATTTAAGAAATGCTGTCCACGCCAACTAAGAACATATAAGAAATTCCGCCTAGATATTATACGTCGTTAATTCACAAAATTCATGGCCAGTTCGCTAGTTAAACCTCGTTACTACAACTTGAATAAGCTGGAGTTACGATATTTAAGTCGCCAAACCAACCAATTTTGGCCCCTGTCGGTGTTCAAAGTTTACTTCCAGTGTAAATGATTTAATTGGCCGCTTGATTCTTTGATTGGCAGCCTCAATCCGGCAATTTATGTTTAGCGCTTCCCCTTGATAGACATCTGGGCCAAATTAAGATCGCGAAGCACATCTTGTTCTTTTCTGGTGACGCCCTTTCCCTATCCCCTACAGGAAAAGCACAAGACAATCGGGTGACCAATCAAATAATCTATTTAGACAGATAAGAATGTTGATGTTTCATTGGTGAGTGACTTATACTAAAAGCCCGGTTTCTTATTGAAATTGTAAAATAACCATCACTTCGAAGATTTTGGGCAGAACACCGTACAAATAATCTCTATAAAAACTGATGAACCAGCTTTGGACTCGCTGGAACTTCAGTCTATGAATAACTTGACGATCCAAGAGACGATATGAAATTTAAAATTAAAATTTGAAGCAGAGTAAGGTATCCTTGTTAACATGTAGTTACAACCATTAGATCGCCCTAGATTTGCCTTTTCGTGTAGAACCATGACTATTTATTTTTCCAACTTAAGTCGCTTGATGTCTCAGTCTAACTGTCTAGTAGGAGACAAGTTGGCGTGACCAGCGACTCGTGAATAATACATTGACCCCTTTTAACGCCCCTCAGGAGAGAAGGAGAGAAAATAGGGTAACACTATATAAACTGAAGACTTTGCTTGTTACAAGCAAATTGTTCAGTTTACACAATGTTTTCTATGCAGAAAGTTGAAAATCTAAAATTTCATTACCATTAAATTGTCGTCTGCATCTCCTTTCAATTTGGACCAGTGTAATATTTTGCCGTCTGGCAAAAGGTTAACCTAACATAACGCTGGAAAATAAACTTTAGGCACACAGAACAATCCCATCAGAAGTCGAGCCCCAGCGCGAGATAGGACCTCTTATTTACTCATTTTTCTCCTCAAAATTGAAAGGACAAACCTATAATTGGATTTCATCTTCATCTCGGTGATCGCACGACATAATGGACAACAATGTTATTACCGAATTAGTCTGAAAACACGGTGGATACATGATAGTAACTCCAAGAATGATTAATTATGCATGGAAATAAATGAACGAAGTAGACAGACATTACTAGTAAAACACGAAAGATAGCTTAGAATGAACAATATCGGTATGTTGTAAAAACATACATATAGAGAATAACAACCGATTATTACAGGTATGTAGCATTTCTCGCCCGTAAATACCAAGTACAGTAAATACTCAGTTCTTGTCAGCCCGATTAGCTCAGTTGGTAGAGCACTATACTCCAATCTCAAGATCACGGGTTCGAGCCCTGGGCTGATCATATCAACTAACAAACTAATTGTCTTTTGGATGAGACGTTAAAACCGAGGCCCCGTGTGACGATGCTATCCACGTTAAAGAACCAGACGGAGCTCTTAGCAGATTCGTCCTGTTACCTTGCACTATCGCCTGTAACAACTAATCGTCTTCTGGAGTGTCGCTCATACGGGCATGAACTACGGTAGCATTGCTAAATAAACGGAAACAGACAGACCGACTTCTGAACCTACGTGTAAATATTGTTCCAGCCTATTATCTTATATCTTTCACAACCACTCAAGGTTTAGGATAAAATAACATCAACAAAATCATCAACATTTTTTAAACCGGTAAAAAAATCCAAAATCGTTTTCGTTGCGTTGCGAAATATTTGTGTAAAATTAGAATAGGTATCACTTTAATTGCAAGACTCGGTTATTTCCCAAATCGAAACGATTTCGAAATAATGTCTATGGTATTTTTGTAATGTACATGTCAATATTCGTTGAACATACTTTTTACTTTATAATCTGCTAAGGTATATGGATGGATAAGTTTAAGCGACGTTTAAGTTTAAAATGGCCCTTGCACAGATTATGAAAAAAACAAACAACAACAACAAAAAAAAAAAAAAAAAAAAAAAAAAAAAAAAAAAAACAATGGCTCTGATTGTTCAAATTTAACTGTTATGCTTTCAGATATTTGAAAGAAGGTGATTAAGTTGATTTTGTAATGAAAATAATTTTGGCGTTACGAGGCGCCAATTTAGTCAGCGAAGTAAAACCAGAATGAAATCAGGATTTGTCGGGTATACAAATTATCTGTATATTGCACCGAAAATTGTCTTATCTCATGTTTCCGTGACGTATCAATTACGTCATTGGCTCCCGCTAGCTATTCAGTCGTTATCGAAAGTATCCGAAGACCAACGACCTCATTCCATAAATTCTGATGTTTATAAGTAGGGCATAGGTAATATATATCACGTTACAGTTAATTTATAGTGAATTTAGTAGGCATAACACGAAGGAAGAATATTTATTGAGCCAATGACATAACTATTGGGAAAGCAGATAGCTTTCATATATCAAATTTTCATGAAAATCTGATTAAGATTTTAAATGTGACATCGCAGCTTCATTTTTAACATTTGATTATTCGATATTATACACCAAAGGGAAGCAGAACTGTTCTAAACCGGAAAAGAACTTTTGGCCTTCAAGCCGTCTCAGGAAAATTAATTGACATATCATATTAAGTGACGAAATCAACCTCTGTAAGCAAACCGACCAATCGCTGACAATAAAAGAATCAATCGAACAATAAAATAATTCATTCGAACTAAAAGTGAACTTTGATCTCTGACATTGGTCGTCAATAATGTGAAACAGTTTTGTTTGTATGCCGACTTAAACCTCATATTATTTAAAATGTATTTACGACGTTTACGTCTCAAACATATGGTTTACTTTTTAATACTGATAATAAGTTTTAAAAAGATAACGCCATTTAATATCGAAACGGACCTCCATGATTTGAACGTAATCTATTTAGAAATCATTCGATAGGGATGGTCGAAGCCCAGCTCTGCATGTGTGGGCAAAATTAATATTCAATTTTCATAAACACTGGAGTCTGGCGGAATACAGTATTTCGAACATGATTAATCCTAATAGATCCTTTTTCGGTGCATGATAGCTAAAATACGTACAATTTAATTTGTATCTAAGGAAATTGTTTGTTTGTAAAGGGTTAAAGGTCGCTTTAGATAAATGACGAAATTCACTTGTTCATGTGCTACTTGGGAGTCACCAGTACAAGACTGGGGCTCTGAAATACTTTAAACCTTTCCTGTTTTTCAAAGTTTTAGACCAGTCCAAATTCAAGGGTTTTGCAGACGACAGTTTAGAGTTAATTTTAGATGAAAAATAATCATTCAGCAGGGTAGAAAATATTGTGGAAAAAGAAGAAATTGCTTGTTACAAGCAATTTCTTCTTTAGCCACAATGTTTTCTCAAGTATTAAACACAGGGATTTAAAAACCAGGGATTAAGCAGGAAAGGATTAACAGAGGAATTAAAAACGTGGCCAGACCCGATTCGACCCAGCAACCCCAGGCTTGTCTTACATTATGAGTTGGCCGCCCTAACCAATAAGCCGCAAAGGATCCATCGAAAGTAAGGGAAAAGGGAAAGGTTCAGGTAGAAAAGGCTTTGTAAATACTGTCTTAACAGCACTCACTATAGTAAGTTGGGCTAAATTGAATTAAATTTGGAAAAATTGCGATAACTCCTTAGTTGGTTTTATCTAATAACTGAAGATATGTAAAAGCTTTGAAAATTGGTTGCATTGGTATCAAGAGCGGAAGAGAAAACACACATTTTTTTTAAAGTTTTTTTCTAAACTTAAGAGCTCAGAACATTGATATTTATATCTGTACATAAGTTCGTTGACCAACACCATGTTTGCCTATTTCAAGACTTCTTTGTTACTAGAGAAGGAGCCGTATGGGAGATGACACACAACAGTAAGCGAATCAAAAGTGTGCAGATAGAAAACGAAGCAGAACCAACAGACGAAGGGATTCCAAATTAGACGGTTTGACTATCTGAATGACCTGAACACACATATGTACATCATAAATTTAGCAAAATTTTGCTCTTAAGGAGAAGTATGATGTTATATGTCCAAAGGAGAAGTATGATGTTATATGTCCAAAGTGCTAGAACAGAAGGAAATCCCCTACAGGAGTTTACTTAGCACTCATGAAGCGTATGAACAGAGAAACCAAATTGAGGAAAGATAATCCAAAAGGTTAAAAGGTATCATAGATACCTATGACAAGAAAATAGTATGACGCACTGTTAACCCTTGTCAAGCTGAACCCGAAATATTCCTGCCATGGCAGGAGGTATAAACAAAGAACAGCCTGCAGATACGTGCAGTCTGATCTTAATCTATACCACCTGCATGTCCCTTTAAAGCAAGAGATATCGTTCGGATCAATTTTCTAAAAATATTGACCAGTAACTGGTTCTTCCAGTGCGTCCAGCCCTTTGATTTTAGTGTTATTCTTTTGAGGATTTTTGATTCAGCATGACAAGGGTTAGAATTATGAGTGTCAATATAACGATCAAATCCAACTAGGCTTGGTACAACATAACCTACGGTAGGCAAACTCGGCATTCGAAGAAAATGTAATGTTTCAGCCGTTGTAAATATCACTTACATTACATGTATATATCCCATTGTTATTCATTTAGATTCAAACACTGAAACCTCATCTGACACAGCTTAACTCATTTTCAAACGACAAATGTTTAGACTTGTTAAATTTGAAAGGAGTTGCAGACAACAATTTGAGATGTTGAAATTTTAAAAATCTTTGTCTTTCTAGGAAGAAAACATAGTCGGAAATGAAGAAATTGAAGCAATTTCACCGTTTTCCACCATGTTTAAAAAAATAATCTTGAGGGTCGTTAAAAGCAGAATTGTTAAGGAATGAATTAACATAACGGCCATGAAACTGAACCCTCGTGATAAAGGGCTTTTGAACAGAATTTTAAGAATTATTAGAAATTTATAGAATTTAAACTAACCGATTATAGAGAACAACAACAATGTCTCTCAATACTGTAATGCTTTCAGATATTTGTAGAAAGTTGATTCAGCTGATTTTGTAATATGAATAACTGTTCATATCTTTAAAAAAAAAGAATGAAAAAAAAAAAAGTAAATAAGCAAAAATATTTCGCAAAAAAATTACAAGAATAAAATAAGGCAGCGAAGTACAACCTGAATGGAACGGGAATTCATCGGGTAATACGTTATATGTCGATTGCACCAAAAAATTGTGTTTTCCATGACGTTTCAATTGCGTCATTGACTTTCGCTAGCAATACAGTCGTTAGCGACATTACTACAAAGTCTAACGACCTCACCAAATAAATTCCGATGTTTTAAAGAAAGACAGAGAAAATATTTCTAATCAAATTAAATTCAGAGTGAATTAACCCTTGTCATGCTGGATACATTTCCATACTGAATTGCTGTAAAATCAAAGGGCTGAAAGCACTGATAGAACTTGTTGTTAATAAATCAATATTTCTTTTAGAAATCAACTTCATAAACAACTCTGGCAGGAAAAGTACAAGCAGGAGTTAAGTGCAGTCTGATCTTAGTCTTCACCTCCTGCCAAACCGGAATATTCCGGGTTTAGCATGACAAGGGTTAAGTAGATTTAATACGAAGAAAGAATTTTATAGGAAAAATAGTTAAGTTCCCTATATCAAATTTGCATGAAAAGCTATTCAAGAGCTTTAAAGGAGATCATGTATATGTTTTTTGAATCGCAGAGATTTGTCTTCTCAGCTACTCCAGAGTTCTTATCGTTGATTCATTATAATATAAGCGAGTGTCCCGCATACTATCAAATATGGGTGCCATTATCAGCAAGTCTTGTACTTGTCATACATTACGGAACATTTATCTGTATCAAATCGTGGTATGGATAAAAGAACAGTGCCTAAAATTATACACGCCAAGAACATAAAATATGCGAAACATTAAGAGATTTTATTTATTTGACATGTTTTATATTAAATAGTGATTTAAAAGTCCGTGGTCTTAGGTAGGGAGAACCTAAATATTTTCGTTTATTAGCTAGCAAAGCTTCAGCTTTGATAGCTTAAGTTAACAGACAAAATTTTGAGGTCGTCTCAAAGTTCAACGAGTGCAAACTGCCACTGGAGACTTAACCACTTATCAGTTGAATACATACACTATAAAACGTAGTTCTGCTGAATTTAAAAAAATACAAACTCTATTCAAATTGTAGTGCATTCTTTCAAAAGCATTCTATCTAACTCATTCACACACAATTCCGCTTTTTTAAGCTTCTCAAGAAAAATGCTTTGGAAAACATTGTGGACTTTGAAGAAATTGCTTGTTACAAGCAATTTCTTCAATGTCCACAATGTTTTCTTCCAAATTCCACTATCTTGAAATTATCGTCTGCAACTTCTTTCATTTTGAACCAGTGTAAGATTTTGACATACTGAAATGGGCCAACTTCTGGGTTACTTTAACATAGTATATTTATCATGGTCACCTTTGACAGAGAGGATTACTTAACAAAACCGTGCTCTGCTAGCTTACAGTACTTTCGGTACTTTGATTTCTTAACGTAGTCACCTTACATGCTTTCATACCTTGTCCAACGGTGCTGAAGGATTTGAATACCCTCCCTGTGAAAGGTAGGCCTACACGCAAACACTCAGTTACCAGTTAGTTTGACGTCATAATCAGTGTAAAACGGCAGCCGCTGAGGCCTACCTTTTCATCTTGGGGAATAGGTATTAGCTAGGAAGTGATAAATAGGTCAATGAGGTTGATTTTCAACCAGTCTGATGCAATATTTTGATTGGCTTCCTTAGCTTCCTTAGGTTTACGATTATCCACCCATTAGTGAGAGACAAATGTCGGAAAGGATATGTGCCGCCGCCGTGGATCGAACCCATGACGATCGGTATTCAATCCTGCACGAGCAACATTCTATGTTCCTCAAGTAGCTTGCGTCATGGCCTGCCATTTTCGAATAGAACTGAATTTAATTTGTCGCGATTACTTAAAAAATGTTTTTCTTATCTTATTTCTTCACAGGTCAAACACCTTTCTACATATTTTTCGTTGTCCCCTTTTTCGGTTTTATGACATTAAATTACAAATACTGTTAAAGATTTAGTATTCCAAATTTTACAGGGGAATGAAAAACTTCTAACAGTCTAAACCCGTTTGTTTAATACAGTCAATTAAGATCACTTCTATTAAGTGTCCACTTTCATTCAGCGACCAGGATCAAAATTCTCTGTCCAAAAACAAAGAGTCTTCACGAATCGATGTATATGCTAGTAAACTTGTCAAAATTAAATTCTGTGTTGGTGGATCTCATTAGAATTGTCTCATTGAGACAATTCTAATTAGTTCTTCTAACATAGGGTTAAGTTAGAATCCCGCAATAATGTATGTATGCAGTCGAATAGGTCCCTCATATATGCCACAAAAAAGTATATTAAGCGACCATTCACTTAAACGACCTCATTTTGAATCCATTGAATGGTCGCTATACCAGAATTACACACCGTATAACGTTTTTTTTCTTGGTGTCCGCTTAATATAAGTACTCTGTTTTGAAAGAAAAATAAGCAAGAAAAATATAATTTCTGCCATTCACCCCCATTTTCCTGTTTTAACGGCGTGTCGAAAGATCTGAGAACTATTTTAAAAGCAATTCAATTTTTAAGGCATACAAAAACTTTCTGAACAACCCTCTTTTATGTATTTTTAGGCTCTTACCAGGTTCTTACTTCTTGCAGATGTTTCTGAATGCAAGACTGCGGACTGCTATGAACACTAGCGTGACATTTCCGACCATCTCAAATATGCTTAAAGTACAGACACAGATCAGCCTGGATAACCACTCATGTCACTCAGAATTTTCGCTGATCGCGAAGACTTTGTCAGTATCTATCTATATAACGTATTGTAAAGACTCCGATCAGACTGTGTGGATACACAGGCTAATCCGAGTCTTTACTTGATGCACATGTGTTATTGTTGAAATTTCGCGCTTAGACTCGCATATTCATTGTAGAAATATGGGCTAATACTTACTTGCGCTGACTTTTTACACTTTTGTTTGTTTGTAAGAGAATAAGCAATGATTCATTATAGAATGATAGGTATTTTTTTCAAGGCTTTACAAAAAATGTGTGGCACTAATTATTTTGTAGAGGACTGATAGATGTACAAATCACTGTCACTTATCACACAAATAAGATAATGTTATTGAGCGTCTCGATGACATTGATTTGATCTAATCTCTCTCTTTCACAACTATCAGCCGGAAGTGGAATCGTGCTGAGAATACATATAATTAAATAATGGTGTTTGGTATTTAGATCTATGTATGCAAAATGTATACGTAAATGTCACGAACTTGCCATGGTAGAAATGTTTTAGTTTGTATAGAATTAAATGCCGCCTCTATCAATTTTTGAGTAAGATCATGGCGAACTTTACATATTCATGAGCCACTATGTTTTCTGGTTATTTCAAGTGGCTTACCAAGGGTCAATATCGCATAAGTTGCAAGACCGGGGTTTTAAACAAATGACCTCCAAATTTGCTTAAGATACGAGCCATCTACTTAAATCCCTTTTCTTCAAATCTAGGACTATGTTATTCTACAAGAATTTTGTCCTTCCAAAGTAAGTGGTCAATAATTTTCAAGTCACTCTGTACGATATCCATTGAACATGTTTACTAGAAACAGTTCCAAGCATTAGCAATGGTCAGGATACAGTATATATGTTCACCTTGCATCAGTTCTAGTTCGATCAAATAGGATAGATTTCGGCTAACTACCTTTTGATATTTTTGTTCTTAACTAAGATTTTAATGATACGTGTTAGCGAAAGATGATGGCTCAATATATTGATATTGCGTAATAATGGTGCCGATAATATCTGTGTTCAATTGAAAATGTCGGCAGCAATCCGGAAGATTTTGGCTTAATATTGCAACGTTTACGTCTTTGTCTGAGAATTTAAACAAATCTCTACCATGCACGAAAATTGAAGTCCAGTTAATCCAAGATACTCCTGGAAATATTTAAAGTACGTTTTTTAGCCTGAGATTTGGAAGCAATCTGAGGCTAAAGTTACCACGGTAAAATTTCAACCCATGCAGAGTTTAATGTAAAAATGTAAAAACATCTAACGCAATAGATGTAATATTTTGCCACATGGAAAGTAGATCGGATCCGAGCGAATTACATGACTGCGAGTATAAATTAGTACGCCCGATCGAGGCGAGAAGGACGAAGGCAAGATATGACTCATTGAAAGCTGTCGGCTTGATGTACTGTACTTTCGCGTGAGTGTTCTGTTTTTGGCAAAATTATCAAAACTTTGTGAGTGAATGGAAAGAAAAAAAAATGTAATATATTTGAAATTATTAAACATATGTAATCATATCATATTGTTAAGAAAAAAAAGGCGTTCGTTTCATACCAAAATAATATTACTTATTCTAGAGTAACATTGTTAAAACGAAGTTAGACGAAGTTGCTGATAAGCGAAGCTATCGGTTTTACGCACAATGAGAATGTTTTGTTTGTCATTCATAGGATCATATTCGCACTGTCTGAAAACAGTTTGGTCTTGCTCGGACTTTGTGTCTATATATTTTTAGCTCCGAATTCTACCCAAAGGATGCAACGTCTACATATCGCTTTTGAGAGCTGTACATAATCATGTTAAGCTGGTAGTCTGGTAAACGACCACCAGCCCTCTCTCGCTCTCTTTATTTGGAGATTTTATAGCGCATATTTACACAACGAAATTGGTCTGTGAGGTCGAATACTCGCATCGCACGCGAGAGCCTCCTAGATCGAAACTGGCTTAACGCTCCATACCCCCTCTCTCTCACTCTGTAGCGCACTCTCTAGCTCTTTCTCTGTCTAGCTCCACTGGCTGAAAGCCAACGGGCTTTTGTCATGACATGGTGTCCGTCGTCCGTCCGTAAAGTTAGACAGTAGATTTGGGTAGAAAGCGACACCTCGGATAATCCGACCATCAAACTTTTTCTGCCCAGTTTATATATCTCCTGTAAAAAATATCTCATGCTTTCAGCGCTTTCAGCGCTTTGATTTCTTGCACAATTGTATATTTTAAATAAGTGCGATAGGTAAGGTATACTGCAATCAAACTACAAACAGAGGATATGGCTCGAAAAGCTTCACGATATAAACTGTGAGGATCCTTGCTAAAATACCTTGTAAATCGAAAATAATTAAACTCTCGTCTATCAAGATTCAAGCGTTCTTTTTAAGACTTCCATAAACAGATTTGTTATTATTTCGCACAAAATAGATCCTTAAAATTTTACTCAAAACTAGGAAATAGTTGCTTTATTTCGCTTGATGGCATTAAGTTACAAGAAATAAAGATTCTCCACAACTTCTCTAACTTAGAGCTAGTGAACTATGTGCCCGACAAAAAAAAAAAAATAATAAATAAATGAAAAAGGCAGGGATTCACCAGTTAAAGAATTATATTATGCTTTCAAGAACTCGCTATTTGCATACATGTCAAGGTGAAGAATAAAGGCACTCATCCTTTCCGACTACTTGTCTCTCACCAATGGGTCGATAATCGTAGACCTATGTGGGATAGCAGCTGGAGGCTAGGAAAGGATGCACGAAAATTGAAGTCCAGTTAATCCAAGATACTCCTGGAAATATTTAAAGTACGTTTTTTAGCCTGAGATTTGGTAGCAATCTAAGGCTAAAGTTACCACGGTAAAATTTCAACCCATGCAGAGTTTAATGTAAAAATGTAAAAACATCTAACGCAATAGATGTAATATTTTGCCACATGGAAAGTAGATCGGATCCGAGCGAATTACATGACTGCGAGTATAAATTAGTACGCCCGATCGAGGCGAGAAGGACGAAGGCAAGATATGACTCATTGAAAGCTGTCGGCTTGATGTACTGTACTTTCGCGTGAGTGTTCTGTTTTTGGCAAAATTATCAAAACTTTGTGAGTGAATGGAAAGAAAAAAAAGGATGTAATGGTAGTACTGGTGTGAGAAATACCAGGATTCCTTTCAAGAACTCGCTATTTGCATACAAGTCAAGGTGAAGAATAAAGGCTAAAGGAAATTCTCTAATTAGTTTAAAAGTAAAACTATTGACGAACAAATTTTCCTTCACTCTAATGTCTTCCATCAAATTAATTGAAAAGAGTATATTTCTTAGAAATAATGCCTTTATTTGGGAATGCTAAATAATGAAAAATTATCATTCCTTTGAGGAGGTAACATTCAGATTTTTCTCATTACCTCAAAGAGAACTGTTTGCCATAAGTAGGTGCCCGCCGTCATAGCGCAGTTGGTAGCGCGTCGGACTGTCAATCTAGAGGTCCCGGGTTCGATTCCCGACGGTGGCACTCATCCTTTCCGACTGCTTGTCTCTCACCAATGGGTCGATAATCGTAGACCTATGTGGGATAGCAGCTGGAGGCTAGGAAAGGATGTAATGGTAGTACTGGTGTGAGAAATACCAGGATTCCTTTGTTAGGTGATCCAGCCGCCGCGATATAACTGAAAGATGGTTAAAAGTGGCGTAAGACACAAATCGATCAATCTATCTTATGTGAACGGCAGGAAGCCCAGTTCAAACAGTTCAAACAAACAAAAATAGGTAATAAATCTATAGCAAAGGCTTAAAAAGTATATGTCACCAGGTTATCGTTGTTTAAATTTTTAGGTTAGGCACTTTATCGATTTGATAGTTGTTTCATGACTTCGTACCTTCGTACCTTCCTATTTACTTTATTTCTTCAAATGATCACCTAAAGTTCATGAAGTTCAACAAGAAAACCTGAAAAATCTGTACCTTACTAAGCCTGTTCTTCAACAAAAAGATCTTGACAATAACGTGTTATGAACTTGCTGAATGAATAAGTTTTGGCAAAAATAAGTTGCGTAATGTATACACCTTGAATCTTTTTTAAAAACAAAATGATTACTACCCACTGAAATGTTATTTATTTACAGTAGGTGAATAATTCACTCACTTGAGTCAACAAGATTGTGAATTGTTAGCGAAAGCTAATTGCATAGTTTGTCATAATGACGTCAAAATTGACCAACAGGACCGTCAATCAAACGAGTTATTTCAGGGCCTTTTTTCGCCTTTATCAAAACAGTTCTGATAATGGTGATTGTGTTAAAGTTTTGAAGATTTTTTTTAGTAATAATCTTCGCTTTCCATGTAAAAAAGAGGGTTCAGAAAATGAAGCTATGGTACAAATCTTCTCGTTCAATAGTTGCTATTTAATGTCTTAAGATAGATTATTGGATTATATTTGAACTTTCATGGGTAGATTGTTAAATTATGACTGTTCATCTAGAAATTGAGGCTTGATGAAAAACAGGACTATTGACATTTTTTCGAGACGTTTTAATTCGTTGAATTAAAACATTTTCACTGAAATCGTAAGAAGTCGTCGAAGACTTGATTTTGAACTTCATTTTTCTGTTCGATTCGAAAGAATGCCAATGGAATACATAGAAAGGAAATTTGATAAATTAACGGAATTCTTCGGCAAGAAGAGCGTCTCTTGTCCTCATTGACTTCTTTTTGAAATTTGAACTTAGACATATTGAATAAAAGAATTCTTCAACGGCTTTAATGGGCTTAATATATTAACTATAAATTCAACATAAATATTATGCATATATAAGTAAAAAGAATGAGTGAAGCACGATTCAATTATAAAACAGATAATATAGAATGCAAGACACAATCTTTCAGATATAAGAATTAATACCGTATAATGAAATGCCTTTGACTTACTCCTACACTAAGAAAAGATGTCGGAAAAAATATCACGAAGACAATGATTGTGTGGCGATCGATCCAACATTTTTGCATATGCATTCGATCTCCGTTTTATAAGTATGACGCTTTTACATACAGAGCCTCTTAACCGGCTATTAAGATTGACAAAGTAGGAGGGCCTCCCATACAAATATTTATTGCGTTACCACCAAAGCTAAGGCAGAGAGTTGAGAGGACAAATTGAGCGAAAATTAAGTTACAAAGAGTGCCGTAAATGTTACTTCTCTTGTTTGATGCCATTGGATTTTTCGCTTAAGTGACTCGAAATGCTTTCCTAGGGGAAAGTAGAATCTTTCTGCAAATGTTTCGTTATTATTATCTATTCAAAATGCGCATGCGTGAACAAGTCACATGGTGTTATTAGCCGCGGTCAATTTAACCCTTTAAACGTCTTTTGCTTTAACGAATAATTTTTTTTTTTAACAGATATTTATTACAATCTCTCTAAACGATTGCAATATTAAGCTCGAACTAAAGGATTAATCAACGATTCATTAGAAATAAAATACATTTCACTAGCGAAATCGAGATCGTCCCATTATTTACATCCAAACGGCTCATGTGGAATGCTCGAAATCAGAAGTGTTAAACCAAGCCCTCCGCTGTGACGACATAGAAATCACCTGACATCCAGTATCAGTTTAGAGACCTACGCTTTTTACAGCAATTACGGAATCGGTATGTGATGTGCCCAGTATATTTAAAGACTTGTCGGTGATACCAACCTTGGCGTGGAATTGGCACAATTTATCAAGCAGTCATCCAGAAAAGTAAGATTTTTACATTATTTATTTGTTTCGAATATTGTTGATTTGCTTTTGTTGACTGAAAGATGGAGTTACTTTTTATATTACTTTTTTTGTACTGTTGGTAATTTTCGGAGCATCGTTACGACGTTTAAGGACGGTTTGAGAAATAAAGCTGAAATAATTAACGAGTGAAAATTTTATTAATTTATCAAATCACAAGTTTGCCCAAAATCGGATCAATTTGATGATAGAAATTATATTTAAAGCTGCCATATATTTATTTTTCAGTTTTAATTCAACATTAGGCATAATGTTTTTTTTCTTTTTGATTGTTTTGTTAATTCGAAATTTTAAAATATCATTTTTTTGGTTTAAGTATATAATACTTCTAATTGTAATTGCCAGTTCGATTTTCAACAAAAAATAGTGTGCACCTTTGCGAAAAATCACCTCTTTGATTTAGCGCATTTACGATTGAAAAGACTTTGTAATAAAAATAATGTCATAGTGTTTATATACACACTTTTGTCACATGCCAGATAAATTTTTTCCCGAGGCAAGGTCCAATCAACGCACCCATTGAGACCATACGGCGTTACCTCCAAAGCTAAGTTAGCTCTGCTTGTTAGCTTGCAAAGCTTCAGCTTTGATAGCTTAAGTCAACAGACAAATTATTTAGGTCTTCTCAAAGTTCAACGAGTGCAAACTGTCACTGCAGGCTTAACCACTAAATCCATTGAAAAGTAGTTCTTATGTATTTAAGGAATATTGCAAACTCTATTCAAATTGTTGAGGACTCTTTAAAAAGCATGCTTCTTAACCCATTCCGACTCAATTCCGCTTTTTAAGTATCTCAAGAAAAAAGCTTTTGAAAACATTGTGGACAATGAAGAAATTGCTTGTTACAACTAGTTCAACTTCAATATTGAACGGCGTACTATTTCTCCCCATTAGATATTTTTGTTTCATGAAAGATAGTTATTGACTAAGAAAGAGCAATTAAGATAGATTTTATAGGTTAATCTTGAAACAACAACCTCCCCCCCCAACAACAAAAAACAGGCTCAAAGATCATGATGTATCGGAATTTTGCAGGTCCTACCTTTAACCCATTACCAGACGACAAACATTTAGACTGGTCCAAATTCAAAGATGTTGCAGATGACAGTTTGTAATTTATAAGATTTTAAAATGGTTTGTCTTCTGAGAAAGAAAATATTGTTGGTAATGAAGGAATTGCTTGTGACGAGAAATTTCTTCATTTTCCAAAGTGTTTTCAAAAGCAATTCCTCTTGGGGGCGCCAAAACTGTGTGAGAATGTGTTAGCACACAGGCCTCGGACCCAATATCGACCTATGTACATGTATGAAACGAACTTTTCTTAAAAAAGAAAACACGAATTCGGAGAAACGAAACCAAAATTATACATTATTGTAGAATAATGTAATATAGTTATAAGAAATTATTTTTGATTATCATGTTTAAACGATATCGGCTTTGATGAAAATTCAAAATAGCGATAAATTTCTGAAGAAAACGCAATTTTCGTGAAAGGCATCCTAGTGAATGAACATGAGGCCATTTAGCGCGGTAAAACGATTTTAAACAAGAATTTCTAGTTCATGTAAATTTCGAAGTCATAATATATATTGGTTAGTTATATATTGTCGAAGATAAAAGGAGACTGTTAACCAATTCCCACACAACAACATTTTAGATTGGTCAAAATTAAAAGAAGCGGTAGACCACAGTTTCAAGTTGATGTAATTTTTTTTTGTCTTTTTTGTCAGAAAGCATTGTGGATAATAGAGAAATTACTTTGAACAAGCAATTTCTTCATTTTCCATAATGTTTTCCAAAGCTTTTTTCTTGGGTGGCGTAAAAATGAGGAATTGTGTGGGTATAGGTTTAAGAGTGCTATTTACGTTTATATATTGTTGTGTCGTTGGATGAACGGTAAATGAAGTATGAAAGGATTGATAGGAGTATTTTTAGAGGACTGAGATAATCAAATATGAGCTCGAAGGTACATCGGCTCTCCCCAGACCAGGAGCAACCCGTGGACAATTCCCAAAATGGAGAATTTATACATATACAATTTTTAATAGTAGACTAAAACGATATATAAATTCTCAATTTAACATAAAATTGCGTTTTTACATTAACTTGCCAGTCTATAAAAAAATCTATTTAAAAGGAAAATCCGTTCCTTGTGATCCCAGGTTGTGAAGATTCCAAAAAAAAAAGCCTCAATCATGTCTCATACAATTATCCCTTTTAACGCCCGTCAAGAAAAACAAGTGGGGAAACATTTTTTAAACTAGAAAGATGAACACTCTAAAATTTCACACACTTAAAATTGTCGCCTACATCGCATTTAATTTGCCCCGGTCTAAAATTTTGTCGTTTTGTAATGGGTTAAAGGACATTTACCTTAGGTCACCGTCCTCAATGAGACCATATTTCCTAGATGAAATGACACTGTCCCCGCCTACTTACCTCCGACATGGCGGCTTGATTCACGTAATACACGGCATTCTTTTAATGAGATATGTGGTCAGGACGCAAATCCTTGGTTTGCAATCGAACCGTCGTCACAACACCTTGAAGGAGCTGTAGGTACGGCGTGTAATTCGCAAGACACACACACACAAAATTACTTGACATCATTGTCGGAGTTTAAAAATCACACGCGGTTTAAATAAATGATTTGATTGCTCGATTGATTATTGTAATAACAGCGAAGAGCCACCGATTGCTATGCTATGTGAAGTATTAATGGAATAGGGAAGTGAATTCAAAAGATGTTTTCGTGTCTGTCTATCTTGTTTAAGAGGGCAGACAAAGCTACGGTAACTTTTCCAGATTATATGAATTATTAACTAGTCCATCGATGTTGTTATTGACATTGGCGATCTGTCAGCTATATTGACAACTTCTCAAAAATACCTCGTTACATAGAAATATGTTTAGATAAAAGATATAAGCGACATAACATAAGTACCACTCTACAAGAGTTTTTAGGTTTATGGTTAAGTGGCATTACATTTACAACGCCCCATAAGTTGCCTATCTGCCATGTTTTGTAGATATTAGGCAGCTAGGTGAGGTAGGTGGCATTACATTAACAACTTTCCAAAAGTGTCACATCTTCTATTTTTATAAGAACAGGCAGCTGGAAGTGGTAAACAGCAGTCACCCTTCCAACTTGCAGTTATAACGTATTCCTGATGTATATGTAAATGGTTTTGAATTAGGTTTATTTGCATTACATGTTTAAGCAATTATAATTTTAAATCGGTGGCTTATTTGATAAACTATTGTTTTTATAATACATATGTAAACCTTACTTGTCGTTGTGCCACCAAGACGAGTTTGTAAAAAGGTAAATTCTGATGATGAATTGATGAACTGTACATTTCCGTGTGGGTTGAACATTTACCGTAATAAGGAATATAATAAGGATTAGTAAAACATGAATAGAATCGAAATGAGATTTTATAAAGAATATTGTCAATTATTGATCAATGGCCCTAATTTAATCCTTGTCTTGTTGAAGGCAGAATATCCCTGTAGCATGTGGTATCTTTTAGTATACACCATCTATTTGAGTCAAAGTTGCTGATACAATTTATTTTCATTATAATTTTGAACCATGTTCAGACAGCTAGAGGCAAAACATATTTTATTTACTTCAAATAAGTTAGAAATTAACGAATTTCATCGTTCAGGGTTAATGTTCAGAAAACGTACTCTTATTGTTTTATCCAGACAAAGTCTCTCGAGCACTTGACATATTTTGATGCTAGTTACCCCCTGCCCACAGGCAAGAGATCTTGATATGGTGTTGTCCATAGGTCAATCCGTCTGTCACACGTCCGTCCAAGATTTCCAGGGGATTACCCCTACGATTATGGATGAACTTCAAAATAATCCAAAGTAGTTGTCCTAAATGTGCTAAATGGAACATTATTGACAGATGTAGGACCGCAGGTCGATGTCAAATATAGAAATTTTCTTCGTTAGCCCCGCCCATTAACTCTGATAAGAAGTTCCGCTTCGATTTTTTAACGGCGTTAGTTTGCAAAATTTACGGAGAGTAATCATGCAGCGAAAATTAGGAAAAGTTGATTGACGACCTTAACGTCGAAACTATAGCTTGAATACGTTGTAAATACGCCAATTAAGTCGCCATACTAACAAGACAAGTCAACAAAAAAAGGCGGCAAATGTCAGAGTTTAAAACCCATTTTCTGGTCTAAATGAAAAAATTCATCGGTCGACAGGTTATTTGATTGACAGCCGCGCTTGGTCAATCATCCCTCTCAATCTGTATTTGTAAGAATGGGTCAAACAATGGAATAATAATTTGAAAAATAATGTATTACTTGAAAATGACCTTTTGTGTGTTTGGAAAAAATCATCCAACGAAATGGAAAACTATTCGTCGAAGATTTCAACAACGTATCACAGATAATTTTATGCAAATATGGCATTCAAATATACAATCAAGTAAGGCATTAACGTTATATGAAAACTAAAAAGAAAATCAAGAAATGAAGACTACTTATTTGAATAACCAAAGGTTTCAAAAATCATTTAATTAAATTAAAAGACGTATGCATACTTATTGAGGTTGAAGAAAGGAAGATGTGCAAAAAAGTGTGTCTATGGGAGAAGAATATTATTAATGTTATAAAAGTAATCATGTTGAATTTGAGTCACACCTTTTTTTATATCCCAAATATTGTTTGAAAATAAAAATCAGAGGTCAATATCACACTTACGGTTAAAACTGGTCATTGGTTATTTTGAATGACAGTGACGATCCTTCAATTGAACAGTAATACTTGAATATTAATTATTGACATGCTGAATAAAATCATGTTTAGCGTTGTACCAAAATCAAAGGACTGAAATCACTGGTAGCACTAGTTGCAGTTAAAATTTCATTTAAAACGGATTTTATAAACGATTCTGGCTTTAAAGGAACAAACAGGTGGTGTAGACTAAGATCAGACTGCACAAATGTGTAGGCTGATCTTTGTCTTTACCGCCTCCCCAAACAGGAATTTTCTGGGTTTAGCTTGACAAGGGTAAAAATATCTGGGCTCTTTACCAACGAAATTTTGACTCATATGGTAATCTTCAATACAAGGTGGACCATCATAAATTTCTCGATAAGCCTCCCCCGAATGCCACTTTTTTTTTAAATACGAAAAATGAAATTTCCTTTTTCTGTTTTGTTTGATGTTTTGATTTACTATTAAGATTTGAACTTTTCAAAAATTATCACTTCGCAAGGATTAAACGTTTCCCTTTCTAGTAACTTTTTGGATAATTATTTCTTTCACAAATTAGCTAGCCTTCTTGACTTATGATATTTTTAAATGTTAGGTCAATGATGATATTCCCCTTAAAATTAGCTCTACCTTATATAAACGTATATACCGTGCTATTTCACGTGCTTACTTTTTCACGCCTAAACAAAATTATGTGTGACTCATTTTCACGTATTTCAAACCCACGCATCTTAGATCTCGTTGAGGAATAACAGAAATTAGATATATTAAGCTATCCTAGAAATTCTGCCTTAATGACACTTTTTCCTAAAATTTACAATTAACTATATCTAATTTTCAAAATAATAATAAGAAAATGTCAACATATTTAAAAATGACAAAGGAACATTTATTTGTACGTTTGTCCATTATCAATTATCTGACGACTTAATTTAAGACTATTTCAAACTTAAAAGAGCATACAGAAGACAATTTTAGTAGATGAACTTTTAAAAACTTTGTTTTTGAGTAGAAGAAAAATGCGGATTATAAAGAGATTGCTTGCAACAAGTAATTTCTTCATTTTCCAGATTTCTTTCGAAACTTTTGCTAAGTGGGTGAAGTAATAAACGAATTTTTTGAATAAAGTTACGTCAGTAAAGCAGGTTTTGTGTGTATTTCCGTTTATTTATCGTCGCCATACCGTAGCACATGCCCATATGAGCGACGCCCCCAGAAGACGGTTAGTTGCTACGTGGGATAGTGCAAGGATACAGGGCAAAACTGATAAGAGCCACGCCTGGTTCTTTAACGTGCTCGGTTGATAGCACCGTCACACGGGGCTTCGGTTTAACGTCTCATTCCGAAAGACAATTAGTTGATATGGTCAGCCCAGGGCTCGAACCCGTGATCTTGAGGTTTGACGTCAAGTGCTCTACCAACTGAGCTAATCGGGTGCCAAAGCAGGTTTTCCTTGAAAACAGATTTTATATACTATTATGTGATGACGTCATCGTACGTTTGAATTTTCTAACGTCATAAAGTCAGGTCATTTTTTGCCAGATTTCCCTGAATAACAGATCATATAATACATTGCGCATGAGTAACAGATTGTAAAAATAGACAGTCAACATAATTGAGCACTCCCGACTGCCAATCAAAGAATCAATCGTCCAATCGAATCATTAATTTTAAACGGAAGTGACCTTTGAATTGTGACATTGGAAGACATTTTTGAGAAGCTTTTTAGTTGATTAAGCTTCAATAAGCTGAAGTAACGACGTTTACGTCAGCAATAAAAACATTTCACCTTTTTGTCGCATGATACTGGCCATGAATTTTATATGAGCCTATGCGTGACATTTCCAACTATTTCGCATGTGCGTGACCTGCACACATTGAGCACCCTGGACAGCCATTCGGGGCAATTAGAACATTCGCTGGTTGTTTAAAGAAGCTTTGGGACAGTATCTATCTACAGTGCGCAGAGAGAAGTCTCTGATCAGACTGTGCGGATGCACAGGCTGATCTGAGTCTTTAATTAGCGCACATGTGAAATGGTTGGAAATGTCACGCAAGCGCTCATACAATAATGTCGTTTAATTTCGAAGTGAAACTGTAGGGGATAAGATGGTTTGTCCAGCAGAGTTAGTAGGCGGGGCCTGCGATCCGGTAATTGTTAAAGAGAAAAACAACTTGATTCAGTGTACATTACAGTAGCATTTAAAGCGAACATGTGTGTGGACATCTATATCTATTTGTGACCCAAGATCAAGGGACTAGCTTGGAATTCTTCGCCTAAACAAATCGAAAACAAAAGAGAAAAGTTTTAGAGAAATTACGATAATTCAGAAAGATTCAGTGCATCCAGATTAGAGTAAAAACTTTTCCCACTTCACAGCTATTCTGTATCGCACGACAGGTCAGAAGTTTAGGCGGATAGTTGCGAGAATGGCTACTGACTTGCTGACTCTCCGACATGATGATTTCCTCTTAGATAATTTAATCAATATGGTTGAAAGCCGAAAGTGTGTGAACTAAACGTTGTAACTTTTGCTGTAATCTGCTGTAGTTACAAAAAGTAAGACGACCTCTTATGAACCAATCGGAACTCCTCGTTCAATTCTACGAATAAAACCTCGGATGTATATAAGGCGGAGCATTATGTAACAAAATGGTGCATTTTGCTAGCCGGAAACAGTGTAAGGAAACGTAGCGCGTAATCTCGATAAACCCGGATGGTATAACAGTCTCAAAATCGCTGAAAAAATTAAATTTCTTTGTGTTGTTTTATGTTCAGCCCTATTTTGCTCTGATATTACTTTTCCTTTGAAGAACAGAACTTTATGAGATACATTTATCGCAGTTACTTTGCATAACGGAAACCGCCATTTTAGAAGTTTGTCACGTGAATTTTGAAATAGTCCGACGATGTACATCCGAGGTTTGATTCGTAGAATTGAACGAGGAGTTCCAATTGCTTATGAACATTTCAATGGAAATGTCGGAGGGGACCGCTTTACTTCCGATATAAATAAGTTAACTGATTAAATAAAAGTTTATTTATTGACACCTACGGACCGTACGTTTAAAATCGCTTAACCCATTCCAACTCAATCCCTCCTTTGTACGCCCCTCGAGAAAAAACCTTTGGAAAACATTGTGGAAAATGAAGAAATTGCTTGTATCAAGCAATTTCTTCATTATCCACAATGTTTTCTATCCAAAAAGACGAAAAAATTCAATATTCCATCAACTTGAAATTGTCGTCTGCAGCTTCTTTCAATTTAGACCAGTCTAAACTTTTGCTATGTTGGAATGGGTTAATGTTCAAATTTGATACGAGTACAAAATATAGGTCTACTGATGTTGTTTGGACTCTCGTAACAACTGCTGTACATTGACATTCCTAGAATAAGATTCAAGAAACAATATAGAATGAATATTGATGGTGCTCTACCAAAACCTCGCAACTACAGCTTAGGATAAACTGTAGTTACAAGGTTTTCGTATAACACCGACGATATTCGTATTTGTGGTTAACCCTCTCTCGCTGTACGCTAAGGCTCATTTGACATTTGTAATTCAATTAGGATAAAATGTTTGTAGCATTTACGAAGCCCTTGGTATTTCTCACTGCCTATTCTACATTAATATTTGATATCTGACATATCGTAAAAAGGACATTGGAATGTAACTTTAAGTTGCTATTATGATAAATAAGTCTACACTTCGAAAAAAACACCTTCAAAGCTGCTTTGTCCAAATGGGTTGTTTTAAGCCAGGGGTCAAGGAGAGATGAAGTAATTGCATTTTAAAATCTTTTATATCTAAGTGAAAACCTGTGTTTTTGGTACTCATTCGAATAGTCTCGCTGAGACGGTTCGAACGAGTACCCACAATATAAGATTTATTGGTAACAAGTTTTAAATTTTAAATCAATCTTCATATTTGGAGCTCTGCGTTTACCTCACAGTTGGAAAAAAATTCACTTGTTTACATACAAAAAACTATAAAAGCACAACATTGGCGGCTAAGCTGTCCCAACCAATGAGCGCCTTTCTGTAATTTACAAAGAGTTGTTTTCTCAAAAGGCTTTAAAACTTTGATTCTTTACCTGCATTTTATGAAAGAAGATGGATTTAGTCCTTCTCATGGGACATAATATAGCCGTCGGATTATACCATCGAGATATATTGTACTTTTAAACCTTGTCATGCTGGACCAGGAACATTCCTGCTTTGGTAGAGGGTATAGACAAAGATCAAACTGAACTTATGTGCTGTCTGATCTTAGTCTAAACAACCTGTTTGACTCATTCAACACAGAGATGTTTGTAAAAAAATCAAAATAACTTTTTACCCTTAAGTAGTACTTCCAGCGCTTTCAGGTTTTTAATTTTATTGTGTATTTAGATGAAAATTACATTCAGCATGACAACGGTCAAAGCAATACATCGTAGTTGAACAGCTACGATTAAAGGATTGTCACCAAGCCAAACACGAAACTAATCAGCTTGTGTATATCAATACAACTGTATTAATTAACCCTTTTTGAAATTTTACACTGGTATCAATTGAAAGAGGTTGCTGAGAACAATGAAAATGAACTGAAACCATCCATAAAACGGTGGAAAATATTATGGGAAAAGGAGAAATTGCTTGTAACAAGCAATTTCTCCTTTTCCACAATGTTGTCTTAAGTAATAAATCAAGGTGCCGTAAAATCCAGTGTTTGTAACAGGAAAAGGTAAAGATATCTTTTTAATAACAAAAACTGGTTTGTTTCCTCGTTTCATTCGTACTCACTTTATGAGTCGTTTAAGGATTTAAAGTTTTAGATCGACCATCAACGAATATTTGCACCTGAATCTCGGAGGCCAACATTAGACGTCCGTCTTTCCATCTGTCCGTCCGACCATCATTACAAAAGATATCTTCTCATCCTAAACGTATAACCAGATTTCAATTAAAATTCACAGAAATGATCTCTACGCGAGGCTCTTTCAAAACATTTCAAAGAAATTGAATCCACTAAACGTTCTAGGTAGAATGATAACCGAACGAAAAATCTTCTCCTCCCAAACCAAAAGGCCTACATCTTTTGAATCGTGCATATAAAATTGCCTTACGTTAGCCTAGCTAAATACTTCAAATCATTAATCTAGAATTAATATAAGCCCGATTTGTTTATTCTGGGATTCTAAAATAGATATAAAAAAGGAGATCTTCAAATATCTTCTTCTCCCAAACAAAAAGGCCCAGCTGAATCTTCTAATTCAACTGTACAAAAACACTTCAAACTCTGATACTTCACACAAGCACAAGTTGAAAGTTTCTGTATTTTTCAAAAAAACAAAGAAGGAAACCTTCAAATATTTTCTCCAAAACAAAAGGCCTAGCAATTTCAAATTTAGCGCGCAGAATAGTCTTATGGTACTCTATCTATATTCTTCAAATTATTACTCTAGAATCAACATAACCCCTTTGTTGTTGGTTCTTGGAATTTACATATAGAAAAAGACAAACATATTGAAGATCTTTTCTCTACAACCAAAGGGCAGAGATAGTTTGATTTTTACGTGCTGATTCATCTTACGATATTTTACAAAAATTCTTCAAATTACAACTATTAGAATAATATTAAACATCTGTTTTAGATTCTCGGATTTTATGTAGAGTTAAAGAAGGAAATCTTTAAAGTTATCGCCCATACAAAAAGGCACTGAGCCCTCAAATATAGAATCATTTTCACTGTACTCCACTTAAGTGCTTCGAATCCCCATGATGGGACAATCTTTAAAAATCTCCTTCTCCATAGACATTGATTAGTCTAGATCTTTTAAATTTTGCGAAAATTTAAAAGATCTAGACTAATAAATGTCTATGGAGAAGGAGATTTTTAAAGATTGTCCCATCATGGGGATTCGAAGCATATGACTCTCTTTCATAAAACTGTAAACGATAACAGTAAAGCATAGAGGTACCCTGGTCAGGTGTGTTATATAGGACCACCATGATCCTCTTCTTTTGTTACAAGGCGCTGATAGTGGCATTTTCACGTTGAGAGATAGTTCTACTTCACCATAGCTTGTTATCAAAATACGCAAGGAAGGTATTTGTAAAGCTCTTTCGTCAGCGTATTCCGAAATGTTATGATCGGAATCAAATGGTGTATGTTGGCGTTTGCTGATCGAGTCGAATACTCACGATTCTTTCCCCTTAATGTAAAGATACCTTCGGCATGGTTTGTTATACTCACGGGCGCCGATGGCGTTACTTTAATGACGAATGCAATTTAATATCACAATAATGTTCCGCAAGGAACTGTTTAAGCACTATACAAAAAGTGATTATACATAGAGTGATTATGTATAACTGGTTACAATATTCGTGACCAGGGAGAACTGTAAACTGACCAGAGGGAAACAAACGTTATGATGTCATCAGTTTGTGTAAACATGGGCTTGGCAAGAACTAAAAACATTTAATAAATGATGGTAAATCAAACTTAGACGGTGCAGAACGGTAGTGGTCATGTTTTTTTCTTATTACCGATAGCTTTAGGTCTCATATACCTTTTTTATGAATTCTACTGATTTAACTCGGAAAATATGGCTTTGATTTATTGATTTCTGACATGTACGATATTGTTACTCTATATATACTTTATAAACTTAATGTTACATGGTTTCATTTTTTTCCTTTTATTTTCTCGAATCGCAAAGAATACGTTTCTTAAACGAACAGATAACTGTCTCTGTAAATTTTATCTACCAAAACCTATACTCTTAAAATTCGTTGGGAAATAAAACCTGTAGTAGAGATCGTTTAACCATGTGAAAATGACCAATAAAAACCTAAAACCTGCACTTTAAATCGAGCTAATTACACGCTTGTGATAGTAATTGCAACTAATTAAAAGGTTTACTACGTAACAAATTAATTAACCGCATGAAAGTTTCAGACTTGAAGCACATATAATTGAACATAGATTTCTACCGTGGTTATTTGTCCTTCTCTTGGATATCAATTTAATCGTGGTTTAGATATCAAAGACAGTCATAATTTTTATTGTATTTGACAGATCGCTGGTCACACCTACTGACCTCCGATATCGCAGTTCGAATAAGGCAATAAATAACTATGTTTTTTAGATTAAGTGACCAGGGACATGAAATAAACGAAGTGACGTTTGCTATCGAGTAAGCTGTAGTTACGGCCTTCAATTTTTCATACAAAATTGCTTCACATAATTGACGGAGGTCAACATTTACTTCCGATCAAAGAGAATGATTTAATTGATCAATTATTATTTTTTGGGCTGTGGCGATCTGTCGAATACACAACTGGTTTACATACTTGATATTCTAATAATATAATAACTCTATATTACCAAAGTGCCAACATACTTCAGACTAATATGAAAGTAAGTGTTGTATTTGTTAACCTATTCCTGTACAAACCCGGGATTTTACGTCTCCCTGTACAATACCGGGATTTTACGTCGCTGTGATATTATACTTGAGAAAATGTTATGAAAAAAGAAGATATTACTTATAAAAAAAATCTCCCTTTCATGACTTAGGAACTATTGTAGAAGGTCCTTAGATAACAGTAAATGAATAAAATGAAGCCTTTTTGTGAGATTTCCGAAGCAAAGTCCCTTCTGACTACCACAATATTATCGAATCATTTCAGAGTCATGTTGAATCTATAGCAATATATTGAATCACATCTGAGTCAGGTTGAGTCTACAACAATAATATTAAATCATGTTTGAGTTGGGTTCACAATTCAACAATAATAATTAATCACATCTGAGTCATCTTGAGTGTAATACAATATATTGAATAACACCTGAATCAGGTTGAAGTAACAGCAATATACTGAATCTTTTCTGAGCCAGGTTTAGTCTACTACAATATTATCTAATTATTTCTGAGTCATGTTGAGTCTTCTACAATGTATGGAATAATTCCCGAGTAAGGTTAAGTCTACAACTACATATTGAACCTTTTCTAGGTCAGGTTAATCCTACTACAATATTTTGAACCATTTCTGAATCAGGTTGAGTCAGTTCAAGACTACTGCAATAATCAATAAATATTGAATTATTTCGCTGTCAGGATGAGTCTACTACAATATATTGATTCATTTCTGAATCAGGTTGAGTCTGCTATAGTATTATTGAATAATTGTTGTGTCAGGTTAAGTCTACTACAATATATTGAATGATTTCCGAATCAGGTTGACTCCACAACAATATTATTGAATTATTTCAGGTTGAGTCAACTAAAATGTATTGAATCACATCTGAGTCAGGTCGAATTTTCTGCAATGTATTGAATCATTTCTGAGCCAGTTAAAGTCCACTACAATATTATTAAATTATTTCTTTGTCAAGCTGATTTATTACAATATTTTTGAATCACATCTGAGTCAGGTTAAGTCTACTACAATATTATTGAATTATTTATGAGTCAGGCTGAATCTTCTACAACATATTGAATCATTTTTTATTCAGATTGAGTCTACTGCAATATATTGAATCATTTCTGTGTCAGGTAAAGACTACTACAATATTATTAAATTGAATTATTTCCGAGTCAGGTTAAGTCTTCTACAAAATGTTATGTCATTTCTGAGTCAGGTTAAATCTACTACAAAATATTGAACCATTTCAGTATCAGGTCGAGTCTATAACAAAACCAATTAATTATTTTTGAGCCATATTGATTCTACTTCAATACTATTGAACCATTTCTGAGGCGATTTAAGACTACTTAAACATTATTGAGCAATTTCTGTGTCAGGTTGAGTCTACTTGAATATTTTGATTAATTTCTGAATCAGGTGGTGTCTACTTAAATATAACTGAATTATTTCCGAGTCAGGTTGAATCTACTACAACATATTGAATCTTATCTGAGTCAGGTTGAGTCTACTAAAATATATTGAATTATTTCTGAGTTAGATTAAGTCTACTACAATATCATTTAATATTTTAGTCAGGTTGAGTTTCCTACGATTTATATTAAAACATTTCTGAGTCAGTTTAAGTCTACTACAATATATTGTAGCCCATCTGAGTCAGGTTAAGACAAGCTTAAATTTCTTTTCTTTTTATTTCTGTGTCAGGTTAAGTCTACTAAGAAATTAGTGTATCACTTCTTAGTCAGGTTAAGACTACTACAATATTATTAAATCATATCTGTGTCAAATTTAGTCTACAACAATATATTAAATCACTTCTGAATCAGGTTGAGTTTACTACAATACCGTTGAATTATTTCTGAGTCAGTTAAAGATCGATTCAAATCTTTGTCAACTTAAGTCTACTACAATGTTGTTGAACAAGATCTGAGTCAGGTTGAGACTACTACAAAATTATTGAACCAGATCTGAGTGGGACTGAGTCTACTACAATATTCTTTAACCATTAATGAGACAGTTTAAGACTACTACAATATTATTGAATTATATCTGAGTCATGTTGAGTCTACTATAATGTATTGAACCGTTCCTGAATCAGATTTGGTCTACTACAATATTATTAAATTCTTACTGAGTCAGGTTGAGTCTTCTACAATAAATTTATAATTTCTGGGTCAGGTTAATCTACTACAATATATTAAACTATTTCTGAGTCAGATTAAGGCTACTGCAATATATTGAACCATTTCTGAATCAGGTTGTTTCTACAATATATTGAATCATTTCTGAGTGTGGTTAAGACTACTACAATTTCTTTGAATTATTTCTGTGTCAGGTAGAGTCTACTACAATATATTGAATCACATATGAATCAGATTGAGTGTACTCCAATTTTATTAAATTATTTCCGAGTAAGGTTGAGTCTACTACAATATTATTGAATCATTTCTTAGTATGGTTGAGTCTACTAAAATATTACGGATTTTTTCTGAGGTAGATTGAGTCTACTACAATATCATAAATAAATTCTGAGTCAGGTTAAGTCTACTGCAAAAAAAAAAAAAAAAAAAACAGTAGTAAGACCATGTGATACTAAGATAGATTCATCGTTAAGCCTGTGATATAGTTCAAAAGTGATTCCGTTCTTAAAAAAAGCGCTTAATAAAACTTCTTAATAGAACTACTAAAAAAGTAGCAGAAGAAGAAAAATGTATATTTTTCTCATGCTACAGGGTATAATAATTATGTTTCAGTTTTTTAGTGTGTGTTCGAATAGTATGACTTTACATCATTCCTAACACGTCTCATTATACGTGTAGAATTATTGTATTTATATATTTATTACATTGAGCAAGGTTTCCAACAAAGCAGCATATTTTCGAAGTCTTTTTCAGTAGAATATATGCAACGCATAGCGATGTTATCTTATCACAATCCCTATAATATTTCAAATTTAATTTATCCAACCAATCTCAAATGTGCTAAAGCAAAATTCAAAGGCGTAGAATTGACCAATTAGCTGTCAATAAAGGAATCAATCGACCAATCAAATCATTCATTTAGACCGGTAGATGCCGACCATTTTTGAAGCATTTGGTTTGCCGACCGAAATGTTGTAACTAAAACTTATTTTAGCCTTATCTATGACGTTTAGGTCGCAAAACCTCAATTATATTTTTTTTGCTACATGTTACTGGCAAATTGCAATATATTTTGAATAACGCCGATTAAATATTGAAGTCGAACTTCCTGTTGGAGCTCTGTTGGAGAGTCTAGCAATCAATCAATTCTGGTTAAACTTTTTGATTTCAGAAAATAGAAAAGATCTCCACTGAAAAAAATGTACACGACCATGACGTTGAGAAATGCGGTCATATGCAGTGTTTTAGCATTATGTGCTGCGGCCAGCCTTACAGACGAGGAAATCGAAAAGGTAGTTTCATTTAATAATTTGTTGCTTCATCATATGGCAGATACCCCATATGGCTTAATAGTTAGGATAGCTTGCTTGTGATCCAACAGGAGTTGATTGTCCTGGATTCGAACCTCTGGCTTTCTTTCTCTCTCTCTCTCAAATTACTTTCAGGGGCTTGAATATATACTTTAACCCTTTTCCGTTTTTTTTCAATTTTATACTGGTCAGAATTGAAAGAGGTTGCAGAAGACAATAGAAATTGGACGCAATTCGTAATGAAACCATTCCATGCGGTAGAAAATTACAAACAATTTCTTGTTTTTCCACAATGTTTTCGCAAGTGTGGAATTACAGCCCAGGTTTATACAGGAAAGAGTAAATAATAAGAAAATTGGGTAAAGACTCTGTCTTTTTCACGCTGTTTGAATACAATTTCTGTCACACATATATACTTCCTCCATTTCCCGTAAACTTTTTTTGTAAGAAATGAAATGAAAGGATTTTTTTTTTAAATTCGTGGAAGTATGAACCGAATATCTAATTACACTGTATGAATACTTTATTTTGAGCACGCAGCTATACAAAATAGCTGCGTGCTCAAAATTTGTTCATGGAGGTATGAATATTTTTTTCGATCAATTAGAAAGCCCGATTTTGATAGACGTAACTAGAAATTAAATTATTTCAATTTGAAAATAGTCAGAGTTATTACCTGTAACTTATTTGGATTAGTGTATGGACCCAGCATAACGCTCGAATGTTGTCTGCTAAATAGAGAACAAAAAACTGCTGCGGAAAATATGCGTAATTTTAACCCTTGTCATGCTGTATAAATTACTTTACTGAATTGCTGCTAAATCAAAGGGCTGAAAGCACTGATAGCACTTGTTGTTCAAAATTCCATAATTTTTTTTCAGAAATCAACTTCATAAGCAACTCTAACAGGAAAAGTACAAGCAGGAAGTATAGACTAAGATCAGCCTGCACATAAGTGCAGTCTGATCTTCGTCTACACCTCCTGCCAAAACCGGAATATTACGGGTTCCGCATGACAAGGGTTAACAAAATTCATTTTCATCAACTATCTTAAGTTTCAGTTGACCAATCGCTTGCCCACAATAATTACACCTGTAAGTGAAATTATATGTATATACGTAAACATAGCTATTGTCAAACTGTAAACATGTTCCCGATAAGAATTGTAATGAATTTCTTTAGATTTGAAAAGAAAATGCATCGATTGTTTTGTGCATTGAGAAAAGTATCTTAGATAGAACTTTGTCCACTATTTTACTATTTCGTTCATTTGTATCATACTAAAAAAATATAATAAACACGCACGCACGAATACACACACTTGATTCAAATGAATGAATAGAAATTGCCTCCAGTTAATGTTTTAATTTATATAAAGAATTTAGTAATATCTGTATTCTTTTATGCTATTGTCACTCAGAAATCGAATAGACTTTAAAATAAAAACGAACCTCATACATTTGATCACTTTATTTGTTAACAAGCACGTAGACAGTCATTTATGGGCATCTCTTGGGTATGTTTTGCACGTGCTTGCGATTCATATACATAACATTTTAAAATAGAAACCATATAAACATACGGAGGAAGAACGTCAAAACAAGTGTACAGCACGGGCAATTCTAATTTCGTATAGTAATGTTTTTTTTTTTGTAAATAAACAGAAAACTTTTTTTTTTAATGCTTTCCCGTTAATTGTCTAGATTCCTCGGTAGGTTATCACTATATAATTTAATTGGTAGTTTCGTCTATCAAAAACGAGCGATCTGATTGGTCGAAAAATTTAATTCATACCTCCATGAACAAAATTTTGAGTTCGCAGCCATTTTGATGCTTCCGCACAAAATAGTTCACTACAAAAAGGTATCAAAATTTGTTAAGTTGTTGCATTTTTCGCTCCATGCTATTAAATTATATTCGCGTATTCATACAGTGTGATTAGGTTTTCGGTTCATACCTCCATGAAAACAAAAAATATTCTCTTCATCTCTTAAATAATTCCACGATAAAACAGTAAAATTATCAAACTGATAAACTTTGCGTTTTGGTAGATTTAGCCCTTTTTTCGTTCATTGAGCGTTACTAAACATCATCTACGTGAGACCAAAATAAATATTAACCCAAAGTAACTAATTCCAGCGCCTTCAGTCCTTTGATTTTAATGCATTTCTGTGATAAATTTTATTCGGCATTGCAAGGCTTAAGATAGGGAAGTGTTTAGCTTAGGAAGTAGATTTTGCCCAAAAGATATGTTACCCTTAACCTGAAAAGGTTTGAGATTTTTTTTATCAATTAAATGAGAAAGAGTTATGATTCATTATAGACACGGTTTGATTTGTATCCATATTAAGGTTGATTGGCCATTCCCGAAATGCATCTATATCAAGGGCGAAACACTTCAAATCGGGTCAGCCAATAGCTTACGAACAGTCTGGCCATAAGCGAGACAATTTACGGTTCGAGGTTGTCATTCAAGGAGTCAACCAACCATTTAAACCATTCATTTAGACCGTAAGTGAACTTTGAGTTCCGAATTAGTCCCACATTCAAGAGAATAAATTGTCGTGGTTTGGCGACTTAAACCTCGTAACCACAGCTAATTCAAGACCTCCTCACAGTCTTTAGGTCGCCAACCATCCATTTTGATTATTTTGTCACATGTTTTGATTGTTTGTTTGAATGGGGTTTTACGCCGCTTTTAACAAACTTTCAGTTATGTCGCGGCGGCTGGAGCACCTAACAATGGAAACCTGGAATTTCTCACACCAGTACTACCATTACATCCCTTCCTAGCCTCCAGCCGCTAACCCACATTAGTCTACGATTATCGACCCATTGTTGAGAGACAAATAGTTGGAAAGGATGAGTGCCGCCGTCGGGGATCGAACCCGGGATTTGTCACACGTAACTGGTCAAATAACGCTGATTATTATCAAAGTGAAACTTCCTGCCAGAGCTCAGTGGGCTGGTCCGCTATCTGTCAATATAAGTTTGCGCGGTGGTCCTGTTTCGCATAACCCTTTCCTGTATTTCAAAATTTTAGACCATTCCAAATTCAAAGAATTTCTAGACGAAAATTTAAAGTGTATTTGACTTTGAAACAAGTCCGATGGGCAGAAAATATTGTAGAAAAGAAGAAATTGCTAGTTACAAGCAATTTCTTCTTTTTCCTCAATATTTTCTTAATTATAAATCTAAAGGGACGTAAAAACCAGTGATTGAACAGGAAAGAGTTATAAGGTCACATTTAATTCGATACATTAGTCGGTATATCTCACTGTGAAAACTCTCTAATTCAATTGATAAAGCGAAGTATCTCCATCCCCTGTGATAGACCTCTCGCCGCATCGAGCTAAAGTGCTTGCTACGGGAATATCCCCAGGCTTGTCTAATTATTTTACAGAAGACCGACCCATTAGCCTGAGGCATAAAACGAGCCCTTTCCTCGGTATAAATGTGAGTGATGGGGCGAGTATATCTTGGAGGAAACCTTTTAGACAATTGTCGATCTTAACATATGCATTATTAATGTTATGTAGGCCACTGATGTATTTTTCTTTCGGATTTATTTGTTGTTGTACATTGGTATAACCAAGGCAACTTCCCTAGAACATGTTTTAGGATACCATTAATGCAACTGTTTACCTCTACTGTCAAGATGGTTTCGTAATAACACTTTTAGAATTTTCACATGTATTTGATCCATCTTTTAGGAAGAACAAATAAGAAATTTATACATGATCATCTTTAATAAAAAACATCAATAAAAGATGCAATCAAGTTATGCATGTACACAAATTAATTGACCATCCCGGCAGTCAATCAATTAAAAAGTCGACCAATGAAATCATTTATTTATTCGATAAATAAGAATTGAACTCCAATCATTGGTAGCCATTTTTGTGAACCTTTTTTGTTTTGCGACTTAAACGTCGTAGCTATAGCTTTTCCATGCTGTAGTTTCGACTTTTAAGTCACCAACCAACTATCCTACCTTTTTGTCACGTGCTACCTACCACAAATTTTGAGAAATAACGCCGTTTAAAGTCGAAGGGATACTTCCTGTTTGAGTCGATAAGCGTGGCAAATGGAGTAAGTGGGCGTGACCAGCGATTGGTCAGTTTAATGGTCAATGCTAAACTACTCAGTAGACCAGTCGAGAAATTAGGACTGAATTCAAAATTAAAGGATGGAAAAGGGGGAGGGGGCTTACTTTTGGATTGGATTTTTTTCTTTGGGGTTATTTACAATTCATGACAAACTAATGAACCGATTTTCATTAAAGCCAAAACCTCTCGAAAGGAAGAGAAGCTTATCATGTCCTAGCTAGTAGTTTGCCTCTTCCTACGGGTATGTATGAAGTTCCGTAACTTCCTGCGAAAAGATAAGTCCATATATTTCCATGTTGCACGCAACAAAGAAAGTCCTGAAAATAGAAATCAAAGTAACATCGGTATGAATATTAGAATTTCTTTAACCCATTAGCACAATGACGCTTTCTGACGTCCCAGAATAAAGGAAAGTTTGGAAAACATTGTTAAAAATGAAGAAATTGCTCAGAACAAGCATTTTTTTCATTCCCATCAATGCTTTCTAAACAAAAAGACAAGAGTGAATAAATAAAAAATCATAAACTTGAAATGATTGTCGGCAACTTCTTTCAAATTAACCCAGTCTGAAATTGTGTCGTCTGGTACATATAATGGGCTTAATCCTTTCGGTTTATCGGCCATTTGACAAGCTGCAAGAAGTGAGACAATGGGGCTGTTTACGGGCGTAATTTAACAAAGTTACCCGAAGTGACAAATCCATCAAAACTTCCCTAGGGCTTTCCGATATTTGTCTCCAACCAATGGGTGGATAATCGTAAATTTAAATGGAATGATCAGCTTGATGCTTTGAAAGGATGTAATGATATTGCTGGTACGAGAAATACCAGGAATCTATGGTTAGGTGCTCCAGCCGCCAAAGAATGACTAAATTACTGTTAAAAGTGGCGTTACACCCCATCAAACAAACAAACAGCAATGAGTTCAGCACCAAACAGAAAAGCAAGGCTTTCTGTTCAACAATAACTTAGCGATTGAATACGAGATGGAAACAATCGTTTGAGGACAGCTAGTCGACCGGGAGTGTTATCAGTATAAAATTTAGCATAGATATAATAAACGGTTGACGTTCGATCCCCGGCGGCGGCACATATCTTTTCAGACATTTGTCTCTCACCAATGGGTGGATAATCGTAAATCTAAGTTGGATGGCAGCTGGAGGCTAGCAAAGGATTTGGTGGTAGTATTGGTTTGAGAAATACCAGGAATCCATTGTTAGGTGCTCCAGCTGCCGCGATATGACTGAAATACTGTTAAAAGTGGCGTTAAACCCCACGTAATCGATCAATCATAAATGTTTGACAAAAAAAAGAACAACAAAAAAAAGAGGGATCGTGTTTTTATGGTCTTTTCTTTCCTGTTTTGATTACAAGGCACACATACGCAGTATTTTCTGATGTGATTCGATAGAAAATAATTTTAATTTGTGTTAAGATTTAATAACTATTTCGGGGTTTCAAAATTGGGCAATCGCTGCAGCTATGCAAAAGCAGGTAAATTCGAGAATTAAGAAAATATATCAACGCTGTACACATTGAAATGTTTAAATATTGGACTCATTAAGGTGTGAGAAAAAATATTATATTTATTTCAATATTCTAGGCGTAAACCTTTGATTGTAAGGGTTTTCATTTTTTAATCTTTATAAAAACAAGTACGTGTCGTATTGTGATGTAATACAGGAGTCCCCTGCAGGATTAAAAAGTCTTTTTTCATAGTAAACCTTTTCATTTTAATTTTGGGGAAGTGTAAAAATTATTGCTTGTGAAAGATTTAGATATAGACTTACTGTTTGTTTCAATGTAGGATCCATTAATCATGGTTGTTAAATATTGCAATTTTAAGAATTAAGTAACCAAAGGGCAAAAACTAAAAAGAACTAAAAATAGTCGTAGGAGAGAAACGGTTCATATAAAACAAGAATTAAAACAACAGAGGGCAAATACTCAAAAAATGGGCATGGCAGGGTAACGGTTCTTGTACATGACACTTCTCCTCATCGTGAATTATAAGTGTTAAAAGTTTCAAGTTCCTAGCACTTATGGTCTAGAAGATATGCTGCACAAAAAAATGTAAAGTTAAAAACAACAAATAGCAGTAACCCAACGGATAGGCAGGCTTAAGTCACCGTTCTTCTCCATATTGTGATCTATAAGTGTATAAATTTTCAAGTTGCTAGCACTTATGGTTAGGAGATATGCTCCGGACACAAATGTAAGGGTAAAATAGCAAAGGGCAATAACTAAAAAATAGGCAAGCTAGAATTATGGTTTTTGGATATGACACTTCTCCACATTGTTATGTATAAGTGTAAAACGTTTCAAATTCTTAGCACTTTGGGAGATATACTCAAAACAAAAATATAAAGTTAAAAATAACAATGGGCAATTACTAATAATTAGGCAGACAAGAGTTTCCGTTCTTGAACATGACACTTTTCCACATCGTGAATTACAAGTGTATAAAGTTCCTAGCACTTATGTTTTAGGAGATAGGCTCCGAACAAAAATGTCAAGGTAAAATCAACAAATGGAACCCCCCCCCCCCCAAATAAAAATGGGAAGTTAGAGTAATGGTTCTTAAACATGACACTTCTCGACATTGTGATCTATATGTGTATAAAGTTCCCAGTTCCTATGGTTTAGGAGTTTTGCTCCGGACAAAAATGTAAAACTAAAAAAAGCAAAGGGCAATGACTCAAAAATTGGCAAGCTAGAGTTATGGTTCTTAAACATGATAATTCTCGACATTGTGATCTATTAGTGTATTAAGTGTTTCAAGTTCGTAGCACTTATGGTTTAGGAGATATGCACAAGACAAAGGTGTCAAGTTAAAAACAATAAGGGTGCAATTATTAATAAAAAGGCAGGCTGGAGATACCGATCATTTACATAACACTTCTACACATTGTGATCTATCAGTGTATAAAGTTTCAAGTTCCTAGCATTAATTGTTTAGGAGATATGTAAGGTTAAAAATAATCAAAGGGCAATAACTAAAAAAGCAAGCTAGAGCTATAGTTCTCGAACATGACACTTCTCACATTGTGATATTTCAGTGTATAACGTTTCAAGTTCCTAGCACTTATGGTTTAGGAGATAAGCTCAAGACAAAAATGTAAATTCAAAAACAACAAAGGACAAGAACTCAATAAATAGGCAGGCTAGAGTTACCATTCTTGAACAAGACACTTCTACTCATTGTTATCTATAAGTGTATAAAGTTATGGTTTCGGACATATGCTCCGGACAAAAATGTTAAGGTAAATATAGCAAAGGGTAATAACTAAAAAATGGGAAGCTAGAGTAATGGTTCTTAAACATGACACTTCTCGACATTGTGATCTATATTTGTATAAAGTTCCCAGTTCCTAGCACTTATGGTTAAGGAGTTTTGCTCCGGACAAAAACGTAAAGTTAAAAACAAAAGAGGGCAATAACTCAGAAATAGGCAGGCTAAAGTTACCGTTCTTTAACACGACACTTCTTCACATTGTGATCTATAAGTGTATAAAGTTTCAAGTTCCTAGCGCTTATGGTTAAGGAGATATGCTCCGGACAAAAATGTAATGGTAAAAGTAACAAAGGGCGATAACTAAAAAAAGCCATGATAGACTTATGGCTATTGAACATGTCACTTCTCCACATTGTGATCTATAAGTGTATCAAGTTTCAAGTTCATAGCACTAATGGTTTAGGAGATATGCTCCGGACAAAAGTGTGACGGACAGACGGACGGACGGACAGACGGACGGAATCGAGCAAGTCTCAAGTCCCCCAACCGGTAATCGGTGGGGGACTAATAATCTAAATATATGAAAATAAGACAGCCATAAATTCACTTAACCAGATTGAAAGAAAAGAAACGTTCGACAAATAGATTAGTTTCTCTCTATCTAACAATCGAAAAACTTAATTAGATTTTAAATTCATGATCTCTTAACCCTTTCCTGTTAAATTCCTGGTTTTTCCGCCCTAGTGATTTCAGAATTCAGAAAACATTGTAGAAAAATAGAAAAAAAATATTCTCTTTCCACAATATTTTCTACTATACTGGCTGATTATTTTCAAATTAAATCCATTTCAAATTTTAGTCTGCAAAACCTTTGAATTTGAACAGGTCTATTTTTTTCAAAACAGGACCTGTCTAAATTGAAAGGTTTTGCAGAAAAAAGTTTTATTTATTTGAAAAGTAATAATTCAGTAAATAGAAAATATTGTGAAAAATATAGAAATTACTTGTTATTAAAAAGTTAATTGAACCTCCATTTCTAACCTGTAATTCCTCTACAATTGGACTCATCTTTAACACTTGTCATGCTGAAAAAAAAATCATGAACAGAATCGCTTTAATATCAAAGGACCGGCAATTGAATACCTTAATTAGGGTCAATATTTCTTTAAAAATTGATTATCTAAACTGCTCTGGCTTAAAGGGGACAAACAGGAGGTGTTGACGAAGATCAGACTGCAATTATGTGCAGTCTGATCTTTGTCTATACCTTCTGCTTAAACCGGAATTTTTCAGGGTCAGCATGGCAAGGGTTTATATGACGCAGGTTTATCGATAAAATGTTTTTTTATTTGATACTTCATCAGATTCTAGATGATTCATCACGAGGTGTTGCAGTTCCAAATCTTGGGGGTTATGATACAGATCTACGTTTGGACAATCTCAGAGACAAACTAAGAACATTTGGGGGTTTAGAACCTGAAAACGAAGACCTCTTTCCTGATCAAGAGCCTGACCTTCTAGGTGATGCGGTAAGCAAACGCCCTTTCTGCAATGGATTCACTGGATGTGGACGCTTACACGGCAAACGTGCATCTTCATCTCTGCTTGAAAAACTCCAGATCTCCGACTCGAACCCAATACCCGTGGATACTACTCTTACCAAACGTCCGTTTTGTAACGGGTTCTTTGGCTGTGGCAACCCTGGTAAACGTTTGGTGTTCCGAAATTTCGTGAAGCCAAAGCTCTTCAATGTTCAACGCTCTGGACCACGCAAACGATTCTTTTGTAATCCAGTGGCCTTTGGTTGTTCTAACAGAGTGAAGCGTTCAGCACGACGGCCTGTCTTTTTTCCTGAAACTAGCGGCATCTTGAGCTAAATTTGCATGATACATACATAACACTCATAATACTTGAATCTAGAAGTGATATTGCATGACTTTTTAGATGTGATACATTTTGCATGGATAAACTCTCTTGGCATGACTGCTCTTTCATACTCTTAAGCTAATTGTAAAAAGAAAAAGAAAAAAATGCAAACCCTCCTTTTCGTGTACCAGGCAATTGCGCTTTTCGAAATTAAACATTCAGTCCCTATGAAGTATTTACGTAAATTGTGTAGACGGTACAAATCACTGATTACATAAAAGCTTTCAACGTATGTGGCATAGAGGTAATGGAGACATGCTCTACTTCGACAAAAAACAAGGACTAATAAAAATAAATGGCCGGTTATCGAGGAAACCTGCCTAATTGATGAAACTTCTTCCCACACAACAAAATTTTAGACTAGTCGAAATTGAAAGGAGTTGCAGACGATAATTAAAAAAGTTTATTGAATTTTAGATATTTTCAACTTTCTTGGTAGAAAACGTTGTGGATAATGAAGAAATTGCTCGATACGAGCAATTTCTTCATTTTTCAACAATGTTTCCAAAGCTTTTTTCTTGGGGAGCATTAAAGAAATTGGAAAGTGTGGATATGGGTCAATGACGATTGAAAATTTGAATATGTTGGTGACGTCACATTTGTCTGATTATTGCTACGCCCACAAGAAAAGAGATTTGGAAAACAGAGTGGAAAGTGATTGAAAATACCTGTTACAAACAATTCACTATTTACGACGTTATCTACGGTAATTCTCTAAACAGAATTTAAAAGAATCACCAATAAAAATTCATCTGCTAAAATTTCATAAAAAATTTGGACTAGTCAACGATTTTGGAGGTACTGCACAAAAACAGTGGTAACTTTGTAAGTTATAACCGTGAATTGGAAATATAGTTTATTCTAAAGTATGAAACACAAAACAACATCCACAACCAAATGTTTTAATTCATTAGGGCTTTTAGGGTTTTCTTGGATAAAAGACCAAATAAATTTGATCGAGAATCTGCAGTGTCCTGGGTGTGAACTATTAGTTTACCTATAATGGACGGCAAATTGTAAAATGGTCCAAATTGAAAGGAGTTGCAGACGACAATTTAAAGCTTATGAAATTTTGGATTTTCTCTTTTCCTTTGCGGTAGAAAACATTGTGGAAAATAAAGAAATTGCTTGTAACAAGCAATTTCATCATTTCCCACAATGTTTTCAAAAATATTTTCGGGGGGGGGGGGCGTCCAAAGGCGCCATTGAGTGGGAATGGGTTTATGGGTCTTGAACAAACTAAAAATGTCGATTGATCAATATACCGCAATTGCATTTCCTTCTGCGGTGTAAATAAGTTATTACTTTGTGAGAAGACGTTTTCTTTAAAGGCAACACAAATTTAGAAATGTCAATTTAGTTATCAAAAATGAATTTAGATAGTACAAATGTTCATGGCAATTCTTGAAGATATCAAAACATAACGTAGTAAGGTAAAAGCGTTATCAGTCTTCTTTAGTTAATAGTTATTCTAAAAGACGGGTCATTCGTCCTTGAACCTTTTAACATCTTAAAAACGAATAAATGCCGATTGTTTAATTACGATATCTCGTATCGTCGTCTTACTTCAAAGACCTCGTAACTAGGGTTTTAAACAATATGTAGATACAAGGTTTTCGAAGTCAATCGATGAAAAGTGGCCATGTCTTCATTTTTTTTGGCATGACATAAAAACACTTCGGTCTATTTCAACTTTTATCACTAAATACATTTTTGTACATGTACTTATCGGTTGGCGATTAAACATCAATTGGCCATTTTTGTTTGAGAGTATTTGGATTAAAATCGAACTATTAGATAGATGGTGGTCACACGAATGCGCAACATAAATGATGGATCAATATATCAAGGTAAGGGAATAATTCATTAATCCGCTAAACCCTTTCCTCTTCAATCCCTGGTTTTAACGTTCCTATGACTTTATGATTGAGAAAACATTGTAGAAAAAGAAGAAATTGCTTTTAACAAGCAATTTCCTCTTTTTCAATAATATCTTCTACCCTGCAGAATAGTTATTTCTCAAATTGAATCCACTTTGAATTCTAGTCTGCAAAACCTTTGAATTAAGAGAGGTCTAAAATTGCCAAAAAACAGGAAAGGGTATTTTAGTGAGAAGCAAACTGCATAGACGTACAGTATTATCTCTTTTGAATACTTTGTTGTTGTTGTTGTTGTCTTAAAGTAGTTTTCATGCGAATATATAGGGATAATGAATTTGAAATACTTACGTTAGATAGTAAATAACCAGATATTTTATCATCAGGCGAGTCACGTGACATGGTATTAGTTGTGTTCCCATTCCCATGCATCGCATTGTCTGATCTGTTATTAATTGGGTTAACTAAAATCTTACCATTACTTCTATGGACTTCAATCCGTATCCAAAACACATTGTTGCCCTGAACCTTTGTATACATCTATTGTTTTAACTAATGTATACTCAAGCAAGACTACGCATACATAATTTAGTTCGTTAGTTTTTGACATGGATGTTAACCAATTTCCACATAATGACGCTTTTTGGCGACTTCTAGAACAAAAGCCTTGGAAAACATTGTGGAAAATGAATAAATTGCTTGTCACAAGCAATTTCTTCATTATCCACAATGTTTTCTACCCTAAAAGACAAAGACCATTAAAATCAAACCAACTAAAAACTGTCATCGGTAAATTCTTTGAATATGAATCAGTCTGAAATGTTGTCGTCTGGTAATGGGTTAAATGACATACTGTAACAAAGTTCGGTCAATTTCTGTCTACCAAATTAGGGATCTAACAAGATTATGCGCGACCTTTTAGTGCCAGACAGAGTCATAAGTGCTTCTTTCAATTTGATCTTGTACTCTCCATGTACTAGATGCAACATGCACAAGTATAATATGATACTACAGATATCATATAACCCGTGTACTACTATAGGGATGAGTGTATTTTTCATGCCATGTGCTAAGGCAATTGCACTTTATACTCCAATAAACGCAGTGAAAAATACACTCGGCCCATATAATTGCAATACGTCTATTTTCAAATCCGAAACGGATAGAGAGATGAAAATGAAAACAAATAAACGAACTGTGGGCGGAGTTACTTTTTCTTTGACAGGCGTATGGGTACATTGACACAGTTTATCGCTCGAGTCGTTGTAACGGCGGACATTTTATTTCGTCGCTTGGGTTTTTTGAAATGGAAATTCGAACATTCGTTGGATTTATTTGGAATTATTATGATGAAATACTAACTTTAAACTCTGTAAATTATGATATCTGGGTCGATAACAGTTAGAATTATGAATAGATGCTTTGTAATAGACAAGAAATATAAACCTACCTCATGGACACGATGCATGCTTATGTGGCGAAGCCGATTCGACATCTCGGATTTACGGCTAATAAACGTGAGTTTTTCGAAATCTTCATGTTTAAAACGAACACTAAAATTGTTATAAGGACACTATTTGTTTATCAATTTATTGAAAATCCACGGAAGTATAAAGGAATTCGAGGAAATCGAAATTCAAGGGTGATGACTATAAATAGTAACAAAACAAGTTGGGTATTTCTTGGAAATGAATTCCCAATATCGGAAATCCCTGACCGTGTTTTTGTTTCTGTTTTTGTCGAAAATAGTTCTGTCTTTTATCGAGGTATAAAGTGCAATTGATTTGATCACGTGATACGATTTGGGCCAATGAAAATACTCTATTTTGAAGTATTGCAATTATATGTAGATAAAACGTTGCAGAAATTACAAGTACCATATAAATCGATTTTTTTTTGGGTAATGTTGATTAAAGTATTTTTAAGGGGTATAGGACTGAACATTTCAATTGCACCAATATTGAATTATTCTATTCAATTTAAGGAACATTCCAAATCAAAAGAATGAAAGAAGTTTGAATAAATCAAATTAAAGTGAGTGAAAATCGAAATGAAAAATACAACCATACTATTTAAGCAATTAGATTAGTTCTGCTGTCTGTACTAAAGTAAATAGACGATCACAATTAAATCGCAATAGATGTTACCCCTTGTCATGCTGAAGCCGGAGTATTCCTGTTTTGGCGGGAGGTATAAACAAAGGTCAGTCTGCACCTAAGTGCAGTCTGATCTTAGTCTACACCTCCTGTTTGAATCCTTCAATCCAGAGCTGTTTACAAAACCAATTTTCCAAATCCTTTTTTATGCTTAACTAGTGCTCCCAATGCTTTCAGGCCTTTGATTTCAATGCAAATTTAGATAAGGATTTTATTCAGCATGACAAGGGTAAAGAAATTAGAGACCAATGACATTGCCAACAAGTTCATGTGTGCATGACGCGCAGTGTATGTACATTATTGGTTGAACGTATAATAAACTTTGAATTGGTAGCTACCTACAGGGTACACTTTCAAGACTGATCCGTATAGGCTGATCTAAGTCTATACCTGGCACCTGGTGAAATTATTGGACATGTCAAGAATATGCTCTTTTGTTTAATAGCTATGAGGATATTATTTGTCATGTACATGTACTATGCCCTACGATTAAAAGATAATGCTTTCAATAGACTCAGAATAATATCGTATTACGCCATGTCAATTTGTGAATTCAAATTTTGTCGGTCCAAAAATTCATCACTGTTTGTTCAGAAGTATTTACTTAAAAAATGTTGTAATTATCAAAACTTAGTAATTACACTGTAAATGAAAGTTGGTGTGTTTAGGGGTTACTCAAATAAAAGTTATTTCGCGGTTATTCAATACCACTTGCATTTTGACGCCACTGGAGAGCTGTATGTACTGTTACATAAATGAGAAAAATCATCGGTAGATTGAAAAGACGATAGAGTACGAATGAACTATAAGGTAAGTATATCTCCATCTAGATATTGCCAATTTAGCATATACCTACCACTAAACTTTATAAAATATGTGCTTTGCACACGGACAAAATCGTACTTGTTCGGAAAATAATCGAACCTAACATGCACTGAACTGGTTGTGCGGTTGATGTTCGATGACGTCATTTTCTCGGTAAAATGACATCGCATCGGGAATAACGTTATAAGGATTTTAAAAGGTTAATTTTAGACAAGTTTCGTAAGCTTCTCTTACCTATTACGGTCAAACTTCGGTGTTATATAAAAATAAAATACTATAATGATAGTGATACAAAACCTTGTAATGGATTCTTTACAAAAATTGATATTTCACGAGACCGAAATATTCCTACGCGGCTCGAATCCAAAACTAGGTTTGTATCGCAACTATAACATAATATTCCTTATTAACACATGCACTCGTTTTTTCATTAGAATCTTATTAAATGATTCACTCAATTATAATTTTTACGAGTTGATGACTTTGGGATCAAATGCCATTTTCACAGTATTTCAGTTAGATATTCCGACGGCTTAAAAATCATTGTCTAGAAGATGTTCATTTGAACACACGTTAACTTAATTTGAGTATATATATTTTCAATTTGATAGAGTAAAAATATTTCATAACCTGTCGCCTTGTATTGAAGTGGCAAACTTATATCATTTTCTTTCTTCTAAAAATGGCTTGCTGACGTTATTTATATAGTAGCCATAAATCCAGTATATACAATATATATAATAAACATGTAATCAATGCTTCAAAAACATTTAAGCCACGTCGTTAAGACATGAATATATTTGAATCGTATTCAGCTACAAGCTTTCGCTACATACCTATGTGACCATAGATCATAGATTGGCAAAAGTAATATTAATAACAAATAAACTAAAAAAGAAGAGTATATTATATAAATAATAATTTGGCAATAGATTTGAAGACCTTTGTCTATTCTATGGAAATAAAGGAAGTAACACTGAATTTTGCAATAATAAACATGTTTTTTGCGTGGCTTTTGTCTAAAATATATATTTACATCTTTTGTATAAAATACACTAAGATCCTGTATATTAATAAAAGTACTGTATATTCACATGTACAGACCAACCTGGTTCTGACCTCTATGATGAATATATCATTCATCTAAACTCGAAGTTAACTTTAAACTGCTATATTTGCCGACATTTATGTAAAGTCTTTTTGCTGGTGTGGAGACTTGAACGTCGTAACTACAACTTATTCAAGCTGTAGATACAACGTTTTAGTCGCCAACAAACAATTTTACTTTTTTTTATAAAATGCTGCTGGCAATTAACTTTGCAAAATAACGCCGTTAAAAATCGAAGTAGAACTTCCTGTCCGACTTATTAGGCAGGGCCAACATAGTAAGTGGGCGGGGCCAGCGATTGGTCAATTACGATCAGCTTGCACTTGTATTCTATGTGTAGCTTTTTATTCGAATCATGTAACATATATACGCATTGTCTGAATATACAATATGAATTATGCTTGATTCTATATATACCATGCTTCTATTTTATCCAAATTCCATTTGTATGACAAACGGTACTTACTATAATAGCAGTTTCGTTATTTAAAGACATATAACATTTGTTTGTAACGCGGAATTTAAGACGAATTTCTTGATTACAAAATTTACTTTTATTTCGTTGATTTCATTTAGTAAATCAATACATCTTTATACATAGTTTCACATGCTAGGTAAATATTTCATTATAACAAAACGTACGTTTACATATCGTCAGTGTAATTAAAAAAACAAAAAACAAAAAAAAAACAAAAACAAAAACAAAAAAAAACAAAAAAAAAAAAAACCCTCGTACCTACAGCTTTAACCAAGCTGTAGCTACGAGGTTTTAGAAGTAACTCGGCGTTGCATTCTTTATCCGATCTCTTTTAGTTTTAGCCCTACGTTTTTAATTTGTATACATATTTTTACCCGATTTTCAAGAAAACAACAAAATCCGTCTAAAAATAAACCAAGAATGTCACATTTTTAGTACTTTGTAGCGATCAAATGCAATATCTCAAACTTTGAATTCAAATCATTATGAAAGATACATGTAGCAGTAGTTGAAGTATCATAAGTTTTAGCCATTTACACAGTGTTCAATGTGCGATCTTGGTATTGACCATTCACTGTAAGATAATTTGACGGTTCGGTGCCGTCAATCAAAAAGTCTATTTACTTATCAAATCCTCCATTCAAATCGGAAGTGTTATGTAATAATCGACATTTATTTCTAGCACTGTCGTTTGTGGGTGACTTAAACAGCGTAACTACAGCCTAGGAATTTCGTTTTGAACAAAATTATTTCGTTAGATATCTCAGTTGATCAGCTTTGTCGGAAATTAGAGGACCGGATCCGTCAATTATCCTAGTCGTGTTTGAATGATTTTTTTACGGTGTTCCTAGAAAAGACAAATAGATCAAATTGATCTGAGCCAAAATTTATCTTGACATTTAGTGAAGTGTTAGGCAAAGTAATACAACTATATTACGAATAAAAAAAGTGTTAATTAATTAACCATCATCGTGCTGACCCAGAACATTCCTGTTTTGGCAGGAGGTGCAGTCTGATCTTGGTCTAAATCTCCTGGTTATCACCTTTAGGCCAGTATTTTTAAGATAATTAATTTTCACCCCATTAAGATAATCCAGTGCTCTTAGTACTTTGATTTTAAAGCATCTTTTTATTTTTTTGGATTGTTATTCAGCATCGCAAGGGTTAACGATATATTTCCTTTCAAATATCTTACATCTAGATCGATGGCATGGACCTAGAGGATGTATTCAATACAGATGACACAAATAAACCCCAGAGAGTCCAGAACTCACCGTTGTTTTTGGTAGTGCAAGACAGTACAACAGCAAGGAGACCAAAACGACGTTGGTTTGAAAAAGATGCTTTTAGCTCCCTAATGAGAGCAAGACGAGATCCTGGTGAAAATCCGGAACTGAAATACACAGCTTTTCTTATGCCAAAAGATAAAAGCCGAAGGTTTGCTAGACCGCAACCATGGATGCTGCCCGACAGTGTACAAATTCCATTCATCCGGTCGGTAGATCCGATCTTGAAGGATGAGCCAATACCACAAAACTGGATAATTCCGGACGGCGTGAAAATTCCTAGTATTAGAATACCCAAAAATCATTTATATTCCGATGATTTAACACCGATTGACTTGCAGAAAAAGAATCTCTTTGACAACCCATCAGTTGTATCAACTGTTTCAAAGAGATACTGGATGCAGCCTGGTGATGTGAAAATCGCACCGCCGGAATGGCTTGAAAGACCTCTCACGAAACGAGATCTAAACAAAATTGGGCCTACTTTGTCTCAACATTCTAACGCCAGGGTCGTCGGGTGCCAAAATAAAAGAAAGAAAAGAACATCAAGTAGATCCTTGTATCTGTCTCAGGTTTTACCACTTAAACCCCGTATGATTATGAAGACAATCCCTGCTAAATTGGGGATGTTGGGGAGACAAAGTTCTAAGGTGGAATCCCTCCGCAATCAGATGTGTCCGAATGGCGGATATTCTTGTACGTGGAAAGAAGCTGGGAAAAAATAACAGAAGTGGAGAGAAGGAAAATTAATATTTCAAACTGTACAGTATTACACTTGAGACGAAAAAGAAAAACACCGCAGTTCAATATTATTCTAGCCCATTACGTGTTTTAATCTAGTTTATCTACAAAGACATGAAATTGCTTCAAAAACTTCTTCTTAGAATTTTTTTTGGCGGGACCATAATATCTATCAAATGGTCAGTGGTCTTTATTCTTACATTTTTGGGGTGAATATGTTTACTTTTTATTGAAAGGTCATTAAAAAAATAATCTAATACATCTTGAAGATTCATCCAAAATCGCACATATCAACGTTTATATTTAAAAAGGATTAAATAGATAATACGATTTCAATGAAATGTTAAAAGACTGCGAAATTTATCTGGTCAGTTGTAAATACATTTATTACATACCTATAAAAGATATGGCGTAAACCCTGGCTGTCAAATACAACTCGACAGAAAAAAATCAATATTCGGCGTGTAGCAAAAACCCGTATTCGTCGAGTACCGTTAAACACGGACTTCTTTTTTGTGTATTGACGTTCCGGGTTTTTCGGAAAGTTGGTTATTTCTTAGCCATTTAAGAAAATTTTCTTAATGTCATTTCCTAAAAGGTATATAATAAAAGGAATATTACAACAGTGTGTTTTTCTATTTGTTGTTATCGTTTTCTCGAATCGTGTGTAGGTATTTTTTATTGGATTCGACCTTCGGTCTCATCCAATAAAAAATACCTACACACGATTCTCGAACACGATAACAACGCATAGAAAAAGACACTGTGGTAATATTCCCTATTTATACATGGAAACATTCATTTAGTGTCGGTACTATCGAATTATTGAACCACATTGGGTAGGGTGACCTCGTATTCATACTAATATGATTTAATTTTTTTAAGTTTTGTCTATCAAAACGGGCATTTTGATTGGTCGAATAAATTGGTCATACCTCAAAGAACAACATTTTGAGGACACAATCATTTTATATGATTCCGCACAAAATAGTTCCATACAAAAATATCAAAATTTGCAAGGTTTCTGCTTTTTCGCTCGATGCTATTAAATTATAAGAAACGAAGAGAATATTTTTTTGTTTTCTGGGGGTATGAACCGAAAAACCTAATCACACTTATGTGTGATAAGTTTTTCGATTCATACCTCCATGAAAACAAACAAACAAACCAAAAAAATTAATATTTTCTTCTCTTAATTGGCCATCCGAGACGCTCTCTTTTTTTTTCTGAAGAGTAGTCTACATGAGCCTGTGCATAGCATGTTCAATCGTTTCTCACGTGCGTGGGGCACAGATATTGAGCAGTCTGGACGGCCAACCAGGCTATTTAGAATAATGTCAGTGTAACTCTAGAACCTCGTATCTACAGCTTGATTCATGAATTGAGCTTTGAGTCAGTATCATTCTGTAAGGCGTATAGTGAAAACACTGATCAGACTTTGCGGAAACGCATACTGATATTGGTATTATTACTCGGCGCAGATGTTGTCGGGCAAAGGCTTCATTTTACTACATTTATTGACAAGTTGTATGTAAACATGTATTATAATTCAACATATATATGTATTGGGAAGCTTTTGACGACCTTCATTCTCAATGAATCTATCATCGATCTCTCGCTGGAGAATGACGGATCGCTTTCTACGCCCAATGCCGCCAAACATGGAAGTTCGGCCTATGCATGTGAAATGGTTTGTTAGTGACCTAAACATCGTAGTTACACCAAATAAGCTATAATTACGAAGTCTGGTAGCAAAAACCAACAAAAATACTTCAAATAAATGTCGATCAATGTTGGGGTTCAAAGTTCAATTTTGGTCTAAATGTATGATTTGATTGGTCAACTGTTCGACTCTCTATATAAATTTTGTTTGCTAAAAAATATAATTCCAGATGATTATCACTCGAATTCATCTAACACATTTAGTGGTCGTACAGTGATGGTGAATTTTCCAGTCTACTGCATTTGAATGCAAGTTCAAACACGGTTGCCCTGGAGTTCGTGGAATATTGTACATCAATACTTTCATACTAGAAATTGACGGATCGCTGGTCACGCCCACTGACCTCCAACATATCAGTTTGGATGAGATAAGTAAAGATATTGTTTAGAAAAATATGTAGTTAGTCGCATAAAAAATGAGACAAGTAGTTGATTGGCGTAACGTTTAAGCTGTAATACCGATAATAACACTTATCATAGATATCAAGTTTTAAGTACAAAGTATAATTGAACACATTTATTTTTCGGTCCGTTTTTGATTGACAACGGCGATCCGTCGATTGCTCGCCAGTATAATTGACCGATCGCGGCTTTCAATTAAAGAAAAATACAAATAATAAACAAACAAAACAACAACAACAACAAAAAACCCAGCACCCCCCCCCCCCCGAAAAGCCCCCCTAAATATTTCATTTTGTTTGGAAGTGGAATTTGAACTGTGACATCGGCTGATATCTATGTGAAGCGTTTTTGTTGGTTTGGCTACTTGGACGTCGTATCTACAGTTTATTCAAGCTAATGTTACGACGTCTAGGTCTCTAACCAACAATTTTACCTTAAATTTCGCAGTAAATGACTGAAAAAACGAAGTGCAACCTCCTATTTGAGTCGATAGGCGGGACCAACGGAATAAGGGTGCGGGATCAGCAATTGGTCAATTATTTGTACTATGCACATGAATATGTAACCAAAATGTTTTACAAATATTCCAGTCAAGCAAGTCATGTAACCACCTTTGTAAAGATGCATACTTATATGTGATCTTTCATTCGTAAAGGAAAATTTGTGAAGTGAAAGAATATTTGATAAAAGAAAACAGATTCAACACAGGTTAATATCAACTTGATTATGGTTTCCATTCTATATTCAGCCAATTGACGGATCGCTGGCACCGTCCATTGAGCTCCGCCGGGAAGCCCCACTTCGAAATTAAACGATTTTGACTTGCAAAATTTATTACCTGTAACTTGGAATAAATGGTTGGTTGGCGACCTTAACGTCGTAACAACACATACAATAAGCAGAAGTCACGACGTTTAAGACGCGAAACCGACAAAAACGCTCCACATAGATGTCGGGCAATAAGGATTTCAAAGTTAGCTTTCGGTCTATTATAGGATTGGTTGCTTCATTCGTCGATACTCAGCCGCGGTCTGTCATTTGTCAAAACCGAGAATATTCATGCTGAGAATCCGCGTAGGCCAAGTTCGGTATTTTTTTGGATTTTAAGGTGTTCTCTTTTCACTAGACCGGTCAGATATGTAAGTTCTAATTGCATTTGTGGTACTTGAGTTCTGAATGCTTTAATGTGTACAGTAACCATGCGTTATTGACTGATCGCTAAAACGACCATTGAACTCCAAACAGGAAGTTTGACATAGATATCTAAAATGCGTTATTTTTCATAATTTATAGCCAGTAAAATCAAACAAAAAGTAGAGAGCTTAGTTAACGACTTTAACGTCGGAGCTATAGCATGAATGGGTCTTTTGGTATTTCGATCAAGAGCGGCGATCCGTCAGTTAATTATTATTTTTTCATTCAAATGTCGTTTAGCATAGTATGAATGTTTTTATCGTCAAAAGACGTTCGCCTTAGCCTATGGTTTTATTGCTTCAAAGCCTATAACTGGTATTTTTTAAATCAATAGAATGTTTAAAATCAAATCAGTGAACAAATACGTAAATCATTATGATATTAACCAAATGAAAGATAAATACTAGTTAAGTACGTGTAGATCAAGTCTTGCCCCTTTTCTATGACTCAAGGTTTTCCTCTGGTTTTCTATTCGAGAAACCTAAGAATCAAGCGACTTTAAAGAAAACATTAATGATGTTTTAGCCAGAATGATCAGACATTAGAAAGCCCAATTATCAAAATCGGTTCATATTTTACCAGTATTGGAATGCATATCATCATGAAATTTTATCAAGATTTTTGTGTTATGATCTGTAATTGAACATTCATTAAAATCCCATCCAATTTTATTAATTTCTTTAATGATATTGTATAGAAACTAGAGGTAGACCAAGATTTGAAAGGTGCCTTAGTTACGGTAACGCAAGATAAATGTATTGCAACAATATGTATACGAATAAAAATAGTGTTTTCTTTAACTAATAGTGTCGATTCTTTTGTACGTATTTGTTGTAGAACATAGGCACAGAGCTAGAAGACGGCGTCGATCCATACGAAGTAGACAATGCCCTAGGATCCCAGAGCTCACAGATGTTTGTGGTTGTTCCAGACAGTTCTACGAGATCAAAGCGGCGTTGGTTCGAAAAGGATGCCTTTAGTTTTTTAGAAAGAGCTAGGCGAAACCCTAATGGGTATTCACCGCGAAAGTCAAAAGACTTTATTGTGCTTAACGATGAAGGCCGAAGTTTAACTAAACCCCAGTCATGGATGCTCAATTATAGTGAACGAATTCCATTCAGTAAATCAGCATATCTAGATTTTAAGGGTGTAACAATACCACTATACAGGACGGTTCAAGACAATACCAAAATGCCAGGCGGCTACTTGAATGCTTTAAAACCGACTTACTTACTAAACAGTGTCATCTTTGATAATCCACCAGGTAAGGCTGAGTCGAAGAGATTGCTGCTTCGCCCTAGTGAAGATAATATGAAGATTCCATCTGACAGAATATCCGACAGCTATTTGTACCCAGGTGATTTGACACCGAATGATCTCAATGACAACCCACTAATTTTATCACCTGTTTCGAAGAGAGTGTGGCAACAGCCTGATGATGTCAGCATCCCACTACCAGGAGAGCTTAAAAATCTATTTTTATCTGAGTTGAAGAAACGCGATCCAAATATTAGACTTAGTTTGTCTCAACACCCAAGTGGAGATTCCAAAACAACGGACATCAGCTGCAAAAACGAAAAATCACGAAAGAAATCCATGATTCTGTCTCGGGTTGTGCCGCTAGAAATCCTAAGGATTCGGAAGGCAATCCCCATGGAATTACGTGTATTTGCAAGACAAAGTTCGAAAGCGGATTTTCCTCGCCTCCCAGGTTGCCCGAACGGTAGTTATACTTGTATGTACGAAAAAAGGTCTGCTATTGAAGATAAGTATAGTGACTTAACTGCACCGCATGCACAGGAACTCCAAAATAGTGTTCCATATTTGAAAGCATTAATGCCCTACTTTTTGAAACAGGATCCAAGAAAAGTTTCGGAAATTTTGTCTAAGCACCCAAGAGAAGGCTGCAAAACCAAGAACATCGGTTGTGAAAACAAAAGAAAGAAAGAGACAACAATAAAACCGTTCCTTTGGTCTCGGATTGTACCCGTCGAAATCCGTACGGATCGGATGGCAATCCCCCTTAAATTACGGACATTTGAGACACAGAGTTCAAGAGAGAAATTTCTTCGCCGCACAGCATGTCCCACTGGGAATTCCTCGTGTCTTTACGGGTATGCTACCAGAAAAAGGGCAGTATTGAAAAGAAACTCTAAAACATTCTAAACTGATAAAAAGTTACTGTTGGGTTACTATCGAATAAATCCGGAAAATAAAACGGAGCTATGTAAATCTATGAAATATGAAACGAAATCCCAAAATCACTCTGTATTAAAAAAGCGAAACGGCTGTGACTGAGTGTTTTGTCTTATTCTTTTACAAAAACAGATCAAAATGTTAAAATCATTTCCTACGATTAAAAAAAGAAAACGCGAGTTATGGACTATTTGTTTTGAACTACTTTGTAAGCAAATACGTAAACTATTTCAGTAATCATATTTCTTTCGTGGAGGTATGAAATGATTTTCAGTCAATCAGAAGGCAGGAATCTTAATGGACGAAACCAGAATTAAATCATTTTTGAATCATTGCTGGCATAAAAAATTATGCACAACAGTACTAGCAGATATGAACTCACTTTAAATACTCCTTCCTGGATTTAATTTCGAATTTGTATATAAAAAACAACCACAACCACTACCACCACCACCACAACAACAACAACAAATAAAACTAATAATGGATACCTATTTATGAAAGTTTTGATGACTTTTCATCAACTACTAGTAAATTTTTGGTACCAAAATAATTTTTTATCAATCAATAAAAATTGACAATATTTATCATCACCATACGCCGAGCAATATGTTGTTTTCCTTCAATGATCAATGATAAACGCAATTTCCAGTCCTAAATTCGATTGACCAACTAGACCCCTTTTAATTGAACGAAAGTGTAATGCTGCCCTCCACCATTTTCGTTCTTGAGCGATTTTAACGTAACAAATACAGTTGATTCAAGCTGAAGTCACTTCAAATGTACATTTAAGTCGCCCTACAAGGACCTGCCTTTTGCCTAACCTTTTCCTGGTTAATCCATGATTTTTTAGTCCCTGTGGTTTTATAATGGAGAAAACATTGTGGAAAAGAAGAAATTGCTTGTAACAAGCAATTTCTTTTTTTTCCACAATATTTTCTACTCTACTGTATGGTTATTTTTCAAATAAAATCGACTTGAAATTTCGTCTGCAAATCCTTTGGATTTCGGCGAGTCTAAAATTTTTCAAAACAGGAAAGGGTAAATGTCATTATGTATTTTACAAAAAGGCCGTTTGTTACCGCAGAACAGCTACCTTTTTGGAGGTCAGTGGGCGTTAGGCATGTAAGCCTTGGATTAGGTCAATATCAGTTTTTTGTCAAAGAGAGACAACTCTTAATATCAAATACATGTATATGATTTCCTTACAAAACAGAACAAAAATAAGCAGTAAAATCTCCTTACCCCTTTCTGTCTTGAAACAAAATTAGACCTGCCCAATTTCGAAGGATTTGCAGGCGACAATACAAAATTGATTTCATTTGAAAAACAGTCCTTCAGTAGGGTAGAAAATATTGTGAAAAATGCAGAAATTGTTTGTTTCAAGCAATTTCTTCTTTTTCCAAAATGTTTTCTCAAGTATAGAAATTCAGGGACGTAAAAAAACAGGAATTGAACAGAAAAGTGTTAAATTAACAGTACTGGAGCTTTCTCTCTGCAGCCGCCCCTCCAATAATTAAAAAAAATCTACGTGTTATCTTTTTTCAGCATTTCTCCCTATTGCTTTCTTTCTATATTTTTCCTAATCTTAATCCAAATAATTTTATGATTTCTCCGGCTTTGTTTTTGCCTTTTATAATATTGAAGTGCATAATTACCTTGAGAAGATTTCAGATTATTCGGGGGCCTTTTTCATGCTGTTAAAGAAAGAAGGGTGTATAGAACAGGTAAACATTTCTGATGCCCAAAATGGTATGTATCTTTACATATTTTCTTCTGCTTCTTTCTCTTTCTTCACGTTTCTACTTTTTGATTTCATAGACGTGAATTAAGTGGCCGATCAGTATTCATGATACTAAGATAGGCGAGGGGAAGTAGCTCTGGTAGAAGACAAGACCTTCAGCACAGGTCAATTTACTTTAAAAAACATCAAGTACCGATATTTTATCAGTTAAGAACAAGCATGCTGAAATACGTAAAAAAGCTAAATTGTACGGACTCATGTTAGATTTTAGATAATTGACCAATCGCGGATGTCAATCAAATAACCAGTCGACCAATGAAATCATCCATTGAGGCCATAAATAAGTCTTGATCTCCGATATAGGTCACCATTTTGGCTAACTTTTTTGTGTTGGTTTGGCGTCTTAAACATCGTAACTACAGCTTATTCAAGCTGTAGCTACGACGTTTATGTGACTCAAACATCGTAACTACAGCTACTTCAAGCTGTAATTACGACGTTTAGGTCGCCAACCAGCTATAATTTTTTCTTGTTACATGCTACTGGCCATATTTTTTTTAAAAAAAAATGCCGTTTAAAATCGAGACTTATCGTCGGAGTCACTGGGTTGGGCTAACGATGAAAGTGTGCGGGGCCAGCGATTGGTCAATTGTTGGGGCTTTCAAATATAGCACACTTTATGCATTAAAAACCAACGAAATTGCGCGTGTCAATGATATAGGTGCAACCACAAGTTCATGCATAAAAAGGAGCTTTCTTTTCACGAGAGCTAGCTCGAGGGATTGAGCGCACACGCATTGAATTAGGCGTGCCCGCTCCATTTATGAGCACACAGACCTAATTTTTAATTCTGGACCTGTATCATTTGCCAGTGCGCATTCTCTGTTATCCTCACACGACTTAGCTCATTCCCCTAAAAAAACAAAAACAGAAAAAAAAAAAAAAGATTGGAAAAACATTGTATAAAATGAAGAAATTGCTTTGACAGGCAGTTTCCTCATTTTTCAAAATGTTTCTACTCAAAAAGTTGAACAAACCTTAAACTTTAAATTTTCCTTTACAGTTTCTTTCAATATGGACTAGTTTGAACTTCTGTCGTCTGGTAATGAGTTAAAGTAACCGAAATGGTATACCATATTCAAAATCGATCGCCCATCATAGTACCTGAAGACTGAAAGGCCACCATTTTCAAAATTCCTTGACCTTCTTTTTAAGAAGAATCTCCTTTTATAGACGTCTTCATTTATTGAACTTATTTCGAAACTACCTACTTCTATTTAATTCTATTCAATTATTTTGGTAATTTGATGATTAGCTTTAAAGTAACATGATTTGATTTTCGACAGCAATGCTTATTTAGATAAGCAAACATTACGGAAAATTAAATAAAAGGTAAGAAATTCGATTTTTGTTTTTACCCTTTCAGAGGGAAGACATGTTTGGATATTGACCGAATGGGTACAATCAATAAAAGGACTCTTAACTTGTCGAAAATGCGACATGCATTCAAAATGTGCATATATATTGACATTCTATCTAAAGGTATCTTTCATTAATCTAAAATTTTCAGTTTTATATTAAAACGAATTTCTAAATTCGAAAGTCAATTAGTTTTGCATATTTGATTTTTTATGAGTAAACTTTGAAAATTAGTCACAACAATAACAACTAAAATATGTAACTTATTTTGTAGGAGAACATAAATGGAGTGTCTACCAAACTTGCTACTCATTTTATTGATGATCTAGAGCGATTAAACATCGATCTGGCTTACCAACTAAACCGGGAACCACATCAAGGCGGACGTCCGGGGGAGGCCATCTTGAAACCAGATGATTTTTATATAAATGACGTTGATATGTTTAATGATATAGAATCTGGACAGGATTTAAACAAAAGAAATCTATTATGTAATAGACGCCGTGGCTGTGGTCGAAAGCGGGGTAAACGTGGAAGACATATGACATCAAAATTGTCTAATTACGTGTGCAATCGTTTAAAATGTGAAACAAAGCGTGTATTGTGTAATCGAGGAGGTTGTCGAGCTAAGCGTGGTGAATGGCTTATCAACAATATGTACTGTACGGACCATATTTGTACTTCCAAGGAAACCACAGAACGGATTAGCCAGAGGGATTACCTTGAACCTGGCTACTTTGAAAATAAAGGGGAAATGCTTCCTGAATCAGTTCAAAACCAATTAAATGGTCCAAATGTACAAGACTTTTTTTCTGTAGGATATATAACCGATTCAAGATATAATGAACGTCGTAAGATTTCTGCTTTGAAACAATCGTTGTTCAAACTCGTTAGGAAGTATTTCTCGAGTGAGAAAAATCGCGAGCTTATAGAAAAACTTGACAAAACTTTATGTGTCAAATACCTTGATTGTGAACAAAAAGACAAGAACAGACCTATGTCGAATAAATAACAGCTAGGATAGAACAGAACAGAAGATGAGTTTATTACAGACGTTAAGCATATTAGCTCATAGTCCAAATAATAACATGTAACATAAATAAACAAGGTTAATTATACTATATTAACGACGAGAGTATCATAATGTAGCGTTAACTGAACACGTCATGGAACATCATTTCTTGGCCTACAAAATGCTTATCTCAAGTTGTTTTTACAACCCTTTGGTCGCTGAAAAAAGGATGTCTTTGATATATATGAATATATTTATTCAGAATCGTTCGGTTAAATGTTTCTTCTCACCTGCCAGGCATTTAAATAGAATGATGACAGCTTTATAAGTTGCTTTTTATTTTAGGCCTGATGTGATCTATTGAGCAGTTGCTAACCTTCTCGTGATCTATACGATGAAAGGTTTGATCAAATAGACATGAGAGTTTTTTGTGGATCTTTTCTGGAGAAACTTTTACACAAATTTTGACCATGCGAAATGGTTCAATACCATAGTATATTTAATACATTAGAGGTAAAAGAAATTTATCAATTGCCAGACGGCAAAACCTAAGACTAGTCCAAATCGAAAGGAGTTGCAGATGACATTATAAAAGTTATTAGATTGCAGATTTTTTCATCTGTCTGGATAGAAAAAATTGTTATAATTAGTTTCTTCATTTTTCAGACTGTTTTCCCCATTATTTTTCTTGAGGGGCGCCAAGAAGTGTAACTGTGTCGGAATGGGTTAAAGCTGTAGCTTCGAGGACAATGTTAACCCTTTCCTGGTTAATCCCTGGTTTTTACGTCCTTGTGATTTTATGATTGAGAAAACTATGTGGAAAAGGAAGAAATTGCTTGTGACAAGCAATTTCTTCTTTTTCCACAATAGTTTCTACCCTACTGAATGATTATAGTTCAAATATGTTGGACTTTCAATTGTCGCCAGAAAAACCTTTCCATCTTTACCAGTCTAAAATTTCAAAAAAACGGAAAGGGTTAAACTTGTTCATTTTGACAGATGTTGCAGGTGAATCTAGAAACAATAGATAACAATAGTTGGTAAAGAAGTTATTACTTGAAACGAGATATTGACGGATGATCACGACTATAAATCGAAGAATTAATCGACCATTCAAATCTTTCATTTAGACGGGAAGTGAACTTTAAAATCCGACATTGGTGAAGCATTTTGTTGGTTTGGCGACTTAGACGTCGTACCTACATCTTATTCATGTTGTAAAAACAACGTTTAGGTCACACGCCAACCTTTTAACCTCTTTGTTACATGCTACTGGCTATTTAATTTACATAATAACGCCGGTTATTACATCGAAGTGGAGCATGAAGAGCTCAGTGAGTGTAGCAAGTGATTCGTCAATATCCTCCTTTACCGTTAGCTTATTTTCAATGTTATTGTTCTGGGTTCCGTAAAAAGAATCGATTTGTACAAAAGAAGAAATAAGTGAACAGTGTAATCAATTACGACACAATGTCGCTTTTTGACTCCCTGAGGTAATATAATACGAAAATTGTCCTGGGAAAAGAAGATTTTGCTTGTAATGGCATCTCAATGTTTTCTACCATATTTGGCACATAGTGTCCAATTTTAACGCAACATGAAATGTCGCAAGCAGTTTCTTTCAATTTTGACAAGTTTACAGTTATGCAGTCTGATAATGGGTAAAAGGAAATTAATTTCAATAGTTTCGCTCACCTTCACTAGAACAGTGTCTTTTGTTTTCGATTCCGTTCATTTTTTCCATCAGAAGAGACAAATAAAGCTTTGCCGAAAGATTTACATATTAAAATGCATACCTCTGTAGCAGCCTTTATTTTGATGTATACACAGATGGATTCGGACACAAAGCAATTCCTTCATTCTCATTATAACCGCTTTCTCGTTTATAATCCGCATGTCCTTGTCATATCTATTGCTCAACCACGTGTATTTCTTGATAACTTTAGTCCAAAACTTTGTCAACCGGTTAACCCTTTCCTGTTTTGCAAACTTTAAGACCTGTCCAAAATCAAAGGTTTTGCTGACGAAAATTTAAAGTTGATTTTATTTGAAAAATAACCATTCAGCAGGGTAGAAAATATTGTGGAAAAAGAAGAAATTGCTTGTTACAAGCAATTTCTCCTTTTTTCACAATGTTTTCTCAATTATGAAATCATAGGGACGTAAAAACCAGGTTTTAACCAGGAAAGGGTTAAATATATGCAAGAGTTTGTCAATAGATATATTATCAATGTCTTTCTAAAACCTCGTAACTAAAGCGTTATTCAAGCTGTAGTTACGAAGTTTTAGGACGACAACGACGATATGCTGAATGTATACTGTACTACACATTGCTCCTCTCAAACCAGGTGTGTAAATTGGTACCTGTGAGGGTTGTAAGCTAAAGTGCTGTGGCTGCCATGGGCGCCGTATGTTAAGACCCGACTTGCAATTCAAAGATCGGGGGTTAGAGTGTAAAGTCGTTTGATTACGCAAGGCGTAGAAAAAGACTACCAATCCGCCAAAAGTAAATCCTCTCAGAAAAATAGACTCCCAAATGGACCACAAGGATTTACCTTGGCCCGACTGCTCGAATTCGCAGGCGTTCAAACTTAAGACATTCAATATATCGTTTGTATATGGATACGCCCTGCTTTCTTTCCCTGTCAGCTGATCTAAATTGATTTACCGCGCCGATTTTCACTTCTTGCACAGAAAAGTGGTAGCCTTCATTTTTCGTTACTTTAACCCATGACTACACAATCCTGCTTCTTTACATCCCTCATAATAAAGGTTCTGAAAAATTATGTGGAAAATGATCAAATCGCTTGCTTCAAGCAATTTCTGCTTTTCCCACTTTGTTTTCTACCGAGAAAGACAGGGTAATTTGAAATAATATAGAGTTGATTTTGGACCAGTCGTCTGGTAAAGGGATTATAAGATAATTAATCATGCCAAATGTCTGTATTTCTTGTTTTGGACAAAATATCAGGCCATAACACAGAACTATAAGCAGAATAAACTTGAATAAAGCTATAGTTATACATTTGTTCGTCAAACGACAACATAAATTTTTATAAAAATAAACAGAAAATATACCATGTTATTTGCAGTTTAAAAGGTTTTCAAAGTTTTTTTGTATATGGAAATGAGCCCCGCAAATAAAGACCTTTATTTATCCGATCAAAATTATTTGAAGGAATCATATAAATGATCATCCATGGATCATTTTCTGTAAAGTTTGGTTGAAATTTATCAAAAGATTTGTGAGATAAAAAGTTTCAAAGCTTTCACCTTTTATGGAAATTAGCCTCGCCAATAAAGCCATGTTTATCATCCGATCAAAATTCTTTGAAGGAATCTGATAAAGGGTCACCCATTGATCATTCCATTAAAGTTTGGCTGAAAACCATTCACTGTTTCTGAGAAGATTTTTAAGGTTTCACCATTTATTGGAATTGGCCCCGCCCATTTAAGCCATATTTTTCACCCAAACAAAATTCTTCAAAGGGATCTGATAAAGGGTCACTCATGGATCATTCCTGTAAAGTTTGGTTGAAAACCATTCAATACTTTATAAGAAGAAGGTATTTAAAGGTTTCACCATCTATGGAAATTGGCAACGCCCATGAAAGCAATGTTTTTCATCCGATCAAATTCTTTAAAGGAATCTGGTAAAGGGTCGCCCAAGGATCATTCCTGTAAAATTCGATCGAAATCTATCAAATGGTTTCTGAGCAGAAGATTTTTTAAAGGTTTACTATATATGGAATAAGCCCGGCCCATTAAAGCTATGGTTTTTTATCCGATCAAAATTCTTTGAATGAATCTGATAAAGTATCATCCAACGATTATTACAGTGAAATTTGGTTGAATTACGATCAGTACTTTCTGAGAAGATATGAAGTTGAAGGATACGGACAGACGGATGCCCGCACCGGGGACACAACGCCCTACAGATAGCATAACCCAATCAACTTGAAATTGGCGTTTGTAGCTTCTTTCAATTAGACCAGTTTAAAATGTTGTTGATTGGGAAAGGGTTAAAAGTATTCATTTTCACAACCCGACCTCCAATGAACCTTGTGGATCACCATTCATTTTTACAAACATGAATTTCATCCTGAACGATCTCGCTTGTCAATCTTTTATACCAATACACATATTTAGTCATTTCTGAACTCAACAAATTACTTTCAGTCTGAATTAGTAATTTGATTGGTCAAACCGATTTTGGTCGATAGTGGCGATCCCTCAATAATTGAAAATCTCATAACTAGGCTCATATATAGTTTGAGAATTACCAAATTATCTAAGTACAGCTTTGGCCTATTGCAAGACAATTTGTACCCGTCAAAAATTTGACCATCTGATAATGTGTTCAGTAAGTTGTAGTTACATTTCGATTGCTGACGGTGATATCGGTACCACTAATTAATTAACGTGTCTCTGATCACGCCCACTGAGCTCAAGACAGGAATTTCCATTTCAAACGGTATACTTTTGCAAATATTATGGCCAGTAACATGTCACAGAAAGAAAGAGTCTGGTTTGCGACCTAAACGTCTTTACTACAGCTTGAATAAGCTGTAGTTACCATGTCTTAGCTGCCAGAACAATAAATGCCCAACTACCCTTCCTGTTTTGAAAATTTCAAATCTGTCTAAATTCAAAAGTTTTGCGGACGAAAATGTAAAGTTGGAACCATTCAGTAGTGTATAAAATACAGACTAGACAATTTCGTCTTTCTATAATTGTTTCTAAATTATAAATTCACGGGGAAGTACAAACCAGGGATTGAACAGGAAAGGGTAAACGAGGATTTTTTAATTAAATTTTCATTAGGCTGCCATTCCCGCTGCCATTCCCGCGTTTCTTGACGGATCGGATCCAATTTCAAATGAACGATGCTTATAATGGTACAATCATTCTGTGAAAGTTTGAAGAGAAACTGATGAAAACATAGGACGCTAGAGTGTGAACAAGGAAAAGGTTAACGGACAGAAGACTGGACAGACAGACCGGAAACACGCCACCGCTATAGATCTTCGGTCAGTAGAGCTGAAATTTATAAAAACAAGCGTTAAATATTTTGGAAACGCTCAATTTACTATTACTCGGGCTTCTAGCCCTTGGATTGAAACTTATTTCGCATCAATGGCCAGATGGATTTAATTCAAACTTCACAGACTGCATATCAATTCATTTCCATTCTACAACTGTGGATGACCTTAACATAATAACTAAAGCCCTTAAAATGTTGATAGCCCTTAACGAGACCTTAGTTTTACGATTGATAGTTTTTTGATGAAATGAATTACATTTGTGCGTGTGTTGCAAGTCACATGAGAAAGGAAAGAAGACTAAAAAAGGGATTATTCCAGTCATGTTGATCCGCGTTGATGCTGGTAATATTCGGATGCAAGCTGTCAACTGAAATTGGATTGACAAATCAATTGATTGATTGAGGTTTAACGCCACTTTTAACAGTATTTCAGTCATATCGCGGCGACTGGATCGCCTAACAATGGATTCCTGGTATTTCTAACACCAATACTGCCACTACACCCTTTCCTAGCTCCAGCTGATATCCAACTTAGGTTTATGTTTATCCACCAATTCGTGAGAGACATATGTCTGAAAGGATATGTGCCGCCGCCGGGGGTCGAACCCATGACATCCCATGATTGAAGATTAGGAGTCTGATGCCCTATGAACTGTGCTATGGCGGCGGCGACTGACTTATCAAATAGTTCATTTAAACAGGATTGAATAAGAACTACTGAGCTCAGACTATTGTTTAGCGACTTAAATTTCGTAATTACAGCTTATTCATCTGTCTTTAATCCTTTCCTGTTCAATGCCTGGTTTTTACGTCCCTGTGTTTTGATTCTTAAGAAAATGTAGTGGAAAAGAAGAAATCGCTTGTAACAAGCAATTTCTTCTTTTTCCACATTATTTTCTATGCTACAGAATGCTTACTTTTTAAATGAAATCGACTTTGAATTGCAGTCTACAAAACCTTTGAATTTTGACAGGTCTAAAATTTTGAAAAACAGGAAAGGGCTCTTAGGTAACAAGGTAAAAGGGCCACAGATAATAGACCAAAATAAAAATCTATATCCCGACATTCGTTCGATAAGTACATGAGCCACTAAAGGTAAATATTGACGTAAATATACAAGTCTTTCCAAGGCAGATGCCAACAACCAACGCTGACATCCGAGGGTATGATAATAGATCTTCCAGTCTTACTTTGGTGGGCTAAAAAAGATAATGTTACAGATTTTGAAATCCCTTGAAATTTGGCACAGATTATAAGGGCATGTTCGTGTTGTGCAGGTTTTTGTCATCGGAAAGTTTATCAACAAGGACTATAACACACTTTTCTTTGGTATTGAATTTTGACATTTTGAAAACCAGAAAGTGTTTAATTTTCAATTATTTCAAGAGACTAATCAAAAGATAGTGTTCACTTACAATATTTTTATAAAATGATTCAAAGGGATAAAAGTAATTATTTACAACAGAGTAAAAGGTATCAAATAATGGTAGAGGTAAATAAATACAAACTTCACCATTGAACTTGATTCCTCTACTATACTAAGGTTTATTCATGAGATGAGCAAATTCTAACATATGGCTCAAACCAGTGACATTGACTTATATAACACATCTAATATTGATGTAGAGCGACCATGTCATATCAATTTGAATTCCATCCATAGATGCAGATAATATGCTCAATATGTGCTTGTAGCAAGAAATTTCTACATTCTTCATCTTGTTTTGTCAGGTCTTTTCTTGGGGGCTGTAAAATGGATGCCACTCTGTAGGAATGAGTTATATAGAATCAATCATTTTATGTGTATTTTAACTTATTTTTATGGATGACAAGCTGTGATTGTGAAATACCATGCCCCTGTTTATACAAAATATGGTCTTGATAAGTGACCATGACCTTGATGGACTACCTTGACCTTACAACCACATGATGTTTATCAATGCAAAGAACCTTTATCCCAAATAATTATGAAGCAAGTATCTTCAACAGTATTTGAACAATATCAAAATTTTAAGTATACAAAACTTATGACCTTGATAAGTAGCCTTGACCTTGATGGATGATCCTGATTTTTCAACCCGCTGATGCCTATCAAAGTAAAGAACATTTATACCAAGTATAAGAGCAAATTGTCAATTTTTTGTGTTAAGTTTACAGTTTGTAGACAGATGGACAGAGAATATCAACGAATATCAATAAAACAATATACCCTGATCTTATTGAATGGGGGGGGGGCATGAAAATGAGAACTAGTCATCATTATTTTCTTTTCCTTTTTTTCTTGTTTTTTTTTTATATTTCATTTTACATCACTATCATGTAGTAAGTCTAAAGATTTAATGATAACCAACCATTTTATTCCTTATCATTAAATTAATGATGATTTGATATCATTGTTTCCAGTGCTTTGACTATTTCTTTAAATCACTTCAATATCAGAAAAAAAAGGCATCATCTAATTGTCAAAAAGTTCTTAATCATAATAAGGTATTTCTTTTCCATTGGCTTTCCAGGTATTGAAATCAGCCATGAACCTTGCCCATTCTGCCTCTTCTTCTTTGTGCATTTTCTTCTGTCGTCGATGTTCTTGAATGGAGTATCTAGCTTTATAGATGAGGAATGGGACAAGAATCAGATTGATTGTAGCCCACTGAAAATAAACAAAAATAATTGACTATTTGCTGCTGTCAATCAAGGAATAAACCTTCCAATCAAATAAACAATTCAGCCCGGACCTGAGCTTATCAACTCCGACATTGGCTCTCAGTTTTGTTTACCTCTATTGTTGGTTTGGCGACTTAAACAGCGTAACTTAGCTTATCCAAGCTGTAGTTACAACGTTTAGGTCACCAACCAACAAATTTACTTTTTGCTACATGCTACTGACCATAAACTTTGCAAAATAATGCTGTTAAAAATCAAAGCAGAACTTCCTGTCGGAGTTAACGGGTGGAACCTAGGTAGTCATTTGGCTGGTTCAGCCATTGGTCAATTCTTTAATGCTTATCAAGATTTCTTGGCAGATTATCTCTAATTCTTTAATGCTTTCAGGTGGATTATCGAGAAATAACGGTAGATTATCATGTGATAAACTCACCGCCTATCCAGTGAAATTACCAAAAACTTATGCCCCGCTTTCGTTCATTTCACCCTATCTGGAGTTATCTAAGCAGAGCCAAATAAGTGACGTCAGCATAAGCGTTGCATAGCAGTCACTGGCAAAATGACGCACTTTAAGAAAATTGTCATATAATTTTCACATTTTTTCTAATTTTTGCATTAAAGAAATAGAACAATCGTTTGTTTTACGAGTAAGATCGATTGATATTTGCCGAAGCCACTCGTGAAAATAAAGCTTTTGTTGTTCATGAAATGAAATATTAATCGATCTTACACTGAAACAAACGATTATCCTCTATACAATTTCACCGAATAAAAGTGGATTATCAAACTGACTCACTCTTTTGATAAATTCAATCTTGCTTTCATTCACTGCATGCTTCTGCTTTTCATCTATGTGGGGCCAAGACAATGACAATGTCATCAGGATGCAAGTTATTCAAGTGTGAAATGATGTGCTTTTCGAAATTTTGCCAAAACATTTTGTCTCTTTTTGCACTAAAGAAATAAAATCATTGTTTGTAATTTGTGCAAGATCAATAAAATTTTTCATTATTTTTGTGAACAAATGAAGCATATTTTCACTTGTAGCTTTGCCACACATGAAAATAAAGCTTTTGTTTCACGTAATGAAAGATAAATCAACCACACAATAAAACAAACTATTATTCTCTCTCACAAATGCCATTTCTAAACCCATCACCAGAAAGGTCCAAGTGGAAAGAAGTTGCAAACAACATTTCAAAAGTACTATAAACATTGAAAATAATTGAAACAGGTTAGAAAACATGAAGTAAATAGTAAAGATTCTATTGCTATATGCAATTTCTACTTTTTTCAAAGTCCTTTACCCAAGCTATATTTCTCAGGTGCAAAAAATGTGGTATTCTTGTGGTAAAGGGATAAAGCTTTCACAAAAAAACTTTCCTAAAAATTATGACATACAACAGAAGAGTGAAATAAACCTTGCCTATTGGTTTCTTTTTTATGTTACATCAACCCATCAAAATATGACAGGATTTTGTCCAAATTCAAAAAGTTGCCTAAGACAATTTTTAGTTATTAGTTGGTGAACTTTTGAAATAAGAAAATTCTCTTTTGGGTTAAAAACCTTGTGGAAAATGAGCAAATTGCTTGTAACATGTCCAAAGCAATTTCCTAAGGGGCTAAAAAAAGTTTTATTGTTAGGGAATGACTATACCCCTTCCCACACAGTGATGCTTTTGGAGGCCCCCCAAGAAAAACAATTGGGAAAACATTGTGTTAAATGAAGAAATTGCTTGTAACAAGCAATTTCTTCCCTTTACACAATGTTTTCTATCAAGAAAGTTGAAAAAATCTAAAATTTCATGTACTTTAAATTGTCTGCAACCCCTTTCAATTTGGACCAGTCTAAAATTTTGCCATCTGGTATTGGGTTAAAAAAATTATTCAGTATATAACATTTCAGAAATACAGTTCTCCCACAAAATGTTTGACTCATACAAATTGCATAAATTTCTAATCAAGTGTCAAGTAGAGAAGAAGGATAGTAGCAAAAGGAGAAATTGCTTCTTACAAGCAAGTTCTCCATTTCACAAAATGTTCTCCAGATATTTTCTGGAGAACAAAGTTTGGACATCATGTACGGTAATAGGTATAACCCTTTCCTGTTCAATCCCTGGTTTTTACATCTCTGTGTTTTTATATTTAAGAAAACACTGTAGAAAAAGAAAAAAATAGCTTGTAACAAGCAATTTATTCTTTTTCCACAATTTTTTCTACCCTACAGAATTTTTCCTACCCTACAGAATTAACTGAATGATTATTTTTCAAATAAAATTGACTTTGAATTTGGACAGTTCTAAAACTTTTACAAATAGGAAAAGGTTAACTTGTCACCAAAAACAGATAATAAATTCAAATAGCCTTTTTTTAATATCAATTCATCTATAGTAGAAAAAAATTTCAAATTTTGTTTTTTATAACTAATGATAATATGGAGTAAACTCTCATTCAATTATGTGAAAATAACAACCTGTAGACATGTAATCCATTCCTATACATAATGTCCAAATGTAATGGTCACTCTTCACTTCAGTTGGTTATGTCAAAAATATCGAGTTTCCTCCTTGGTCTGTGTGATCCACATTTTGGTCCTTTTTCTGGGGCGAATATAAATGTCAGTCCTCGTATCAGGGGCCTGTGATTTATAGGCAGGATAAGCAGTGACTCCTTGGCTGCAAGCCCTTGGGGTTTGTACCTTTATGTGTTTAACTAAAATCCAAACAACTCACTTTTTAACGCCCATTCGAAGTTAACCACTGGTTTTCAAAAAACAGACATTCTACTACGGAAAAAATTGTGAGAAAACAAGTATTCTTCTTTTCCCAACAAATATCGTGTTTTTAGCAATCTGAAAAACACACTTTTTACTTCATAATACTTACACTTATATTTTTAAAATACAGAATGTTTTAGTACCTTAACATGACAGAGAAGAACCTGTTGGAGCTGGAACTACTGGTCCTACAGACTTGAGGCTGAAATAAACCACCATCAAAGCATGCTTTTTTCAAAATAGGACGTTTAATGCACAAATACATTGTAAAATGCAAAGTCAAACTTACTCTCCCAATCCCCACAGATGTACATCTGCTGAATAGAAGCTGTTTTCCATTTGACTCTTTGTTGTACAGGGCCAAGGCAAATGGAATATACTTCAAATCAAACATGGTGCTTTCACTCTGTTACTGAAATACAGACAATAGAGAAAATGAGATATAGCCAAGATGACTACTAAATGTCTGTAAACATTTTATACTGTATTTCATTCAGAGCAAAAGCATTTATTCTAGTTTGTGCTAAGACCTGTAGTAAATTGTCAATGTGCGACACTTTGACTCTTGGAAAGAACCTATTGTTGAGCAAAAGTAAACGGAGAATTTCCAGGGCAAGATAGTCTGTCTAAGTTGAAAAGAAGAAATTGACATACTGTTTTTCTTATTTGATTCTGGGTTGAGAAAAAAGGAATAAAGTGCACCAATTCTAGAAAAGACAGTACATATCAGATAGAAAAATAGGTCAGGTGGCCATTGTAGTACGGGACTTCACTCAGTAATGTTGTCAAATAATATTTGACAACTACTGCCACTTTCACTTGGATCCTATAAATTTGTTTTTCTTTTTTATCTTATAAAAATTATGAAATTCCATCCAGTTTTCAGTTTGCCACCTGGGCCTCTAGCTTGCAACTTTTACATGCCCAATTCATTTTCCAGTTGTCATATTTTTCCTTGGTCATTATAAATTTGCCAAATTATTAGAAATAGTGAATTGATTACGTAACTTGACATTCCCATCATGGATTAAACTAAGCTTTATAGGTATCTCTAGTTATTTGACTGTGGTGGATCCAGCATGTTCTTAAAGATGGTTCAAACTAACCATTTGGGGGGGGGGAATGGGATGTTTTCCCATTATTACAAAATTCTTATTGAATTTGCCCAAGAAAATTGAATGATCTGGCTACTTAGGTGAGATTGTTTGAATCCCAGTATACACTCTAAATCCGCCACTGCTGGACTGCTGCACCTGCGATCATAATTGATAGGTATTTGATACCTGTGAAATTTCTGTTTAAATCCTTTTTACGAATTATGATCTCACCAAAATCAACTTATTTGTAAATACTCTTATCAAAAAACAAACAAAATATGAATGTCTAGTCAAATAAATTTGAAAGAAAGTATTGCTGAAAAATGTAATAGGTTTCATGGATAAACTCTGTGTTTCTTTTGATGATCATAAGAATAATCTGATCCTCTTTGTAAACTGAGATTTCTGAAACTTATTCCAACTCACAATATTTACATGAATATTAAAATCACACTCGAATTTACTTTCTGAGTTATAGAAAAACTATGATACTGTCAAGTGAAGAAATGTTCCTTGCTGAGAAAAAGCTTATTCTGAGGCACAGAAGGAACAAGGGTGCCATAGTCACAATATACGCCTCCACTTTGCTGCTGTTTCATGAAAATAATTGTAGACACTACTTATCTTGACAGAACCAAATTCAAAACATTTGCAGACTACCTTTTTAAATTGTCAAGTTCAATCTGTTCATTATGATTAATTGATTGAATGGGGTTTAACGCCCCTTTAGACTGCAACTAATAATAATAATAAAAGAAAAAACAAAAAAAAACAGAGACTAAGTGTCAAGGGGCATAACTCTTGCAAAAGTCAATGAACCATAAAATCCTTGATCCATGTACACGTACAAATTATGGTGATGACATTGACAAAGTTTCATTTAAATCAAGACAAAAAGTTATGAGGAGTTGTGTTCACAAGGCTGCAATTTCAATAAGCCCCAGATATTAAGTTTTAAGCGGGCATAATTCAGGGAAATTAATGAACCATAAAATCCTTGATTCATGCACATCTACCAATTGTGGTGATGACATTGACCAATCTTCATTTAAATCAAGACAAAAAGTTAAGAGGAGTTGTGTTCACAAGGCTGCAATTTCAATAAGCCCCAGATATTAAATTTGAAGGGGGCATAACTGAGGCAAAAATCAATGAACAATAAAATCCTTACTTCATGCACATCTACCAATTTAGGTTATAACATCCACCAAGTTTCATTTAGATCCAGCCAGAAACTTAGGAGGAGTTGCATTCTTAAGGCTGCAATTTCAATAAGCCCCATGGACTAAGTTTTAAGGGGGCATAACTGAGGCAAAAATCAATGAACCATATAATCCTTACTTCATGCACATCTACCAATTAAGGTGGTAACATTGACCAAGTTTCAAAAAGATCCATCAAGAAACTTAGGAGTTGGACTCACGAGAAAAGTGGACGTACGTACGTATGGACGGACAGATGAATGGACAGATGGAGAAGATGACGCCTATATACGACCGCCTCTGGCGGTGTATAAAAAAGATAATGTCAAAAGTTTATTTAATTTCACATCCAGGGCTCCCCCTTGGAAATCTTATTCTTGCGCTAATGAAATCGCCAATGGCAAAAGTTTGGGGCCACTTTGTGCCAATTGGAAACAAAGTGGAACAAGTATGAATAAGTGAACGCCTCCAAGCAAAATAAACTTGGAGAAGATTGTGGAAATGGAAGAAATTGCTTGTATCTAGCAATTTCTTTATTATCCACAATGTTTTAACAAAAAAGACGAAATAAGTAAAAATTCCATCAACTTGCAATTGTCATCTGCAGCTTCTTCCAAATTGGTCCAGTCTTAAATTTTGTTGAGTGGGAATGGGTAAAAAGGTGCAAAATGAGAGAATTGTCATTTGAAAATAAATGCCAAGAACACCTTTTTTCTGGACTACAGGTCGAATTTTAGTTAATCCACAGTACTTGGTAAAAAGGTGCAAAATGAGAGAATTGTCATTTGAAAATAAATGCCAAGAACACCTTTTTTCTGGACTACAGGTCGAATTTTAGTTAATCCACAGTACTTTGATAAAGTTTGATTACTAATGTCTGCAGAACTTTGATTAATAATGTCCGATTTATCTCATTTCTCAGTAATTCAAGTGACTTTGTTACTTAAATAATCAATAGATAAGCTAAATGTTGTCTTTGCTTTTATTCGGCACTCTAATGAATCACAAAAAATGATCAAGGAATAAAGATCATCAATTTTTTAGACAAAGCGGTGTGACTCTCTGCCATCTTGGTTTACATTATGGTTTCTGGCCGGGTGCTGTGAAAACCCCTATAACTCAAGTGCAGGTCAGCAATGCTTAACTAATCTGTCTTGATTGACATGGATATGCAATGGATATTGATGGTAGCGTGTCTCCTAAACAAATAAGTGGATGTGTAAATGATTAAGTTGCGCATCGGTAATCGTTTCAATGGACTCCAGATCCCTTTGCCTTATTTTGAAAGTTGTTCCCAGTAAAATCGCCAATTTGCCAATTTTGGAGCCAGAATTTTTATTTAGTCACATTTGGCGCCATTGGCATCCGTCAGCAGGAGCCCTGACATCCTTCTATAAGTAGAATATCAGGCATTGTATTTTGGGTAAGTGGGTATGGATATAGGTGACTGGTCAACTCGGCCCATTTTCAGCTCGGCCCATCGGCAACTTGGGCCGATGTATAACTCGGCCAAAATCTTATTTTATGTAAAATCAATCATAATGTTGATTATTTATTAAGTACAATTATTACAAATACAAAAATATTCCATTATCATTCAGTTGTGTGAAATGTTGCCGCCGCCGGGGATCGAACCCATGACACCTATGATTGAAGATTAGGAGTCTGGCGCGCTACCGACTGCGCTATGACGGCGGCCCATATTCTAAGAATTATGACATATTTTACTATAGATTATATATTGGGGCCGAGTTGACAGGGCCCAGTTATTCGATGGGCCGAGTTGACTGGTAACCTGGATATAACTCAATTAAACACTTGAGATTCCAATTTGACCCATTAAAATTGTGGCTCAAGGATTAATGACTTTTTAAAGTTTTAGAAATCCCTCTAAAAAAAAAAAAAAAAAAAAAAAAAATGCTTAAAGAAGTCAATGGCAAGATTCATTGCTATTTGCACTTTTAAATTTTCATTGATCTTGATATGTGCGGCAATCATAGAAAATTCATTCATGTCCGAAAAAAAGCACTATCCGAAAATATATCAAACACAGTTTGAAGGATAAGTTGGAACTCCTTTAAACTTTTACAATTGATGAATTAGAAGTGATCATGTCATTATCGTTTATTTATATCAAGGGTGATTTGGTATGTTTCGTTAAGAAAAAGGGTCATCAATCACGAAAAACAGAAAAATACCACTGGCCACACTAAATGCCCAAGGTCAAACTCGCCTTTGGTATACAATTTCTTTCTTTGTAATGTCAGTTTTACGCTATTGTTATTAAGAAAAACATTCTCGCATTTAGATTCAATCGTTAGATCTATCGATTCATAACCCACCTTTTATTTAGAAACGTAATCGGGATAAATCGACACCCGGTTTGTTTGTTCCTTAGCGGTCGTCCCGAGTTATCGTTCATGATATTAAAAAGGTTTCGTACCAATAGTTTTCGAAACACTTCTAGCCATTACAATCCCTTAGTTGGACATATAATTCACAGCTGACATTTTGAGATGCAATGACGTTGAAAGGTTTTAATTTCACTGTTAGAGGTCCAGAAAATATTTATATCCCAAGTTTCTCATTTCAAAAAATATTCTCCACATCAATAATTTCTCAAAAATCTTCATAGATTACTTCCTGGGGCTTTCACTGCTAATTGTTACTGGAAGGGTTCACCTGCAACCATGCAACCAGATCGATGTTAATAAGGAATGTACGCAAGTGATCAAAAGAGAAATATACAAGGGTAAAGGTTAAAAGGTATTACGAGTCGGCGTTATAAAAGGTCTTTTTTAATTAATATTGTAGCGATGATTGTATACGTTAGGGCTAATCGGGTGGGTTCCAACAGGTTGACACGCTGCTTTCATTGCTATTGAGTATGTGGCGTGCTACACATCGTCGCAATTTTCTAGTTTTAGGCGATGGCCGTTTGTTGCCAAACGTGCCAGTTGGTCGAGAAGTACTCAAGTTGGGCGGCGGGGGGGGGGGGAAGACGGACATATTTGGTATAAAATTTAGCATTGACTGCATGATTTGAAGTGATCAACTTTGTCTATATATTGTCATTTATGTAAATTGGCCAGTTTAGATATATTTTTATAGCGAACCCTAGATATTTGGCTTCTACACGTGGAAGACTTAGATCCATACTTGCGTTATGTATCTTCGAAAATAACCTTGTCATAATGAATGAATGAATTTGGTTTTGGAGCCAATTTTAACATTATTTCAGTCATATCGCGGCGGTTAGAGCATCTAACAATGGATTCCTGAAATTTCTTACACAAGTGTCGAAAAAAAAAAAAAAAAAATTCACCGCGACCGGGGATCGAACTTGGGACTCCATGACTATGAAATAGATGAACTTTGGTGACTATTGTCAAATTTCCTGTGCTTTATTTTTTCAATTAAAAGATCGGGATGGTCAATAAAAATTAATCGACAATTCAAATAATTCATTTAGACCGAAAGAGAACTTTGGACTCTGAAATTGGCCTAAATTTATGTGAAAAAAAAAAAAAAAAAATGGGGGGAGGGGGCTTTTCAGTCGTCGTAACTTCGGCTCATTCAAACTGTAATTATGACGCTAAGGGAGCCAACCAGCCATTTTACCTTTTGGTTAAAAGCGACTGGTCATTTTTGGAAAATAACGTTGTTAACCAATTCCAACTCATTGACGCTTTTAGACGCCCTAAAGAAAAAAAACTTTGGAAAACATTGTGGAAAATGAAGAATTTGCTTGTTATTGCTTGAATAGAAAATATGTACTCATTTAGGCCTACTTTGAGTATGATTCGGTGCTTTATTCAATAAGTAACAAAAGTTTACTTAATTACCGTAATTAATTTACTTGTAGGCCTACGGTGACCTTTATCGGAACTACTGTGACCCAAAAGTATCATATCCAGCGAAGACTCGCCAAGAGCAAAACTGTGATTAGAAATATACTCAGTCAAAAAAGAAAGTACCCATCCTGTATTTCTCTACATATCTTAAAATAATCAAATAGTGTGACTGTTTTTTTAATTCTGTATTAAAGAACAATTTTTCCCGTCATTCTTTGAAAATTTGAACTTGATGCGATATTTCTTTCATTGAAACATATTGCACAGAATGAATAGCGGTTTACTTCAAAAATAATACTTTTTTGAAATAAATGGATTCGACCAAAAAGGAAGGTTTGATTTCATTTTGAATGAGGATTAAGCACCAAAATTGTGTGCAGAGTCAGTGCCTCATGTGACTACCATTTTGCCCAGTGCATGTTGTACATACTGTTTACATAACACCATGTGGAAGGCGTAGACAAGTTGATTCATTCAAACTCCTCAGAAAATGTGATTACCTCCCTTGCACTATAATACAAAACTACTGAAAACAATCTCTACAATTGTATAGACCCATACTATCTTTTTGCTCTAAACCCTCGATGTTGCATTCATTCATACAGTCTGACCAGAGTGTTCACTGTACACTCTGTAGATAGGTTTTGTTTCAAAGTTTCTTTCAAAGATAAGGGACGGCTCTAAATTTACTGCAAGGTTTTCCATATTGACTAGTGCCCTCGCCTGAAACGCTAGTGAACTTGCTGGAAATACCCCACACAGGCTTATCATTCAGTAACGGATTTTAGCTACACCCACTGACCTCCGATATGGTAGTCTGACTCAGATTGATTGAATGATGTCGGTAACATGTGAAAAATAAGTCAAATGTTAGTTGGAGGCATAAGCGTCGTAACTATAGCTTGAATGAGCTGTAGTAACGAGCAATAACTATTTTTACTTTAGACCGGAAGTGAACATTGAACTCAAACATTGGCCGACATTTATGCGAAGTATTTTCGTCGTTTGGCGACTTTCAGGAAAAAACTATAGTTTATTTAAGCTTCAAGTTATGACATTTCGGTCGCCAGCCAATCATTTGACTATTTTGTTGTGAGCGCCTGACAATACATTTTGAAAAATAACTTGACGCAAGTACTACCACCGCATCCTTTCCTAGCTTCCAGCTGCTATTGCCCCTTGGGTTTTCGATTATCCACTCATTGGTGAGAGACAAATGAGAAAGGATATATGCCGACACCGCGGATCGAACCTATGATATTCTATGGTTTAATTATGCAATTTTTTATCATTTATGTATCTTTGTTTTCTTTAAATATAATTCTTATGCACCAAATATGTCTAGCTGTGGTAGTCTACAATATACATCTTTTTTTAAATTAGTGAAATCATGTTTTTATAGGATAAAGACTTAAAGGTTAAAATTAAATTAACTGAATTCACAAACGAGTATATTTTTTTTTCGTAATTAGGGGTAAAAAAGCGACTCGAGGCTTTGAGGTTGTAAAACGATAAATAACGTTATGATTAGATTGAGAGATGCGTGACGACTTTTGCAAAATATCCATAGCAAACACAATTTCAAATCAATTTGAAAAATTACATATGTACCGACTGAATATGAGTCTTCTTTTACTGAAAATTTGGAAATTATCCCATATGCGCTTTCCACTTTATTACAGATTATCCAATAATACGCGAACTGAATTCCAAAAGTAAATTCCGAAATCGTCAGTGAAGAGTTAATTGCTAAGTAAGCCTTTACATCTTTCATTCAGTTACCAATGGTTTATAGGGTTTAACGCAGCTTTCAACAGTGTTGTAGACATATCGCGGTGGTTGGTGCACCAAACCATGGCCCTTTCATTTCGCACACCAGTGAGACATTCTATCCGAGTCATGTTCACAAGCATCTCACACTTTGTAGGCACAACAATAATCGTATCGTTCGCCAGTGCATGAGTGAGTTGGTGAGTGCATGTATCAATGACGCTTGTCGCCATGACTTCTCTTACTCGTCGGAAAGAATATTAGCCGAGCCGGGCCTTATACCCACTACCCAAGATTTGAGAACATAGTGCGTTACCGTATGAGTCATTCTGTAGCAGTTTATTCCTTTTTAAATGACACGTCATAAATCAGTAAAATACCGTAGATTATCAAAGGAAACTAACCCACCCGTTACTAATTCCTTGATTTAATAAAAAGGAAACATTCAAGTATATCATATCTCAATCGATTGACAAAAATTGAAAAGGCTTTGATATTTCAATTTCGTATTGATTTATATATTATATATATGTAATGATTTTCACTAAGACATTTTTCCTCAAATATATTATGAACATGTATATCCCCTGATGCTTTACAAAATGTCTTAAATAAAGATTTTATGAATTAGTATTTACTAGTTTAGTATTCAACCAACAGGCCACCTGTTGCAAAAATTAGAAATTTTTAGTTCTTTAACCCATACCCACATAATGAAGCTTCTGACGCCCCCAAGTAAAGGCTATGGAAAACATTGTGGTAAATGAAGAAATTACTTGTAACACGCACTTTCTTCATTTCTCACAATGTTTTCAACCCCAAAAGGACATTAAAAAAAAAATCAAACTGAAATCTTCGTCGACAACTTCTTTCAATTTTCACCAGTCTAAAACTTTATCATCTGAAAAAGGGTTAACTACATTTATACGATTCAAAATATTTGTAATCTTTAACGCTTTCATAACATTGTGGACGATGATTACTGCTTCTTATGTGTAGTGACTTTGAAATAACCTGTCAAATATTACTAAAAAGGCTGGTAATCAAATTTCAAAATACATTTCTCTGTGATATTCATGTGAAATCATTGATTCTTTAGGCGTCACCTGTTAGTTCTGATATCTGAGGGCCTCTCGTACCTCATGATCGTGATCTCGCGAATGAAAATTAGCGGATTCCTGGCCACACCCACTGAGTTCCGACAGGAAGTAACAATTCGATATAAGTCGATATTATTTACAAACTTAATGGTCAGTAACATGTAACAAAATACACAAAATGGTTGGTTGGTGACCTAAACGTTGTACCTACAGGTTAAATAACCGACAAAAATGCCTCCGCGACATGACTGATATACTGTTAAAAGTGGCGTTAAACCCCATTCAAATAAATCAAACCTTATAGATGCTGGTTTCTCTGTGTATCTCCTACTTTATTTCTAATATATCTTGATTTCTCATTGTGCTCCTAGGTACAAAAGACTTTGAAACAACTTCTCGTGTCTCCCAATCCATCCTAGTCTATTGTGATGTCTCCAAGTTTACCCTAACACGTCCTGATGTGCTGTGATTAATCCAAAGTTTTCCATTTCGTTTTCTGATCTGAACCCTCTTTGTGAGCGTGCCTGGTGGACCCTTCTTGTAGTTAATAACTTTTTTTTTTCGCATATGTACCCCTTTTGCGTGTGTCAGCTGGACTATTCCGGTTTTTAAAAACGCCCCCCCCCATTTTTACCCTTTTGTGTTAAACAACTTTTTTTGTGATTTAGACCCTTTTGTGAGTGAGCTAGCTGACTTATTCTGGTTGTTAATAGCGTTTTTTTATTTGTACCAAATTTTCGTGTGTCAGCTGGTTTACCCTAGTTGTTAATAACGTTTTTTTTCTGATTTTTACCTTTTTGTGGGTGTGTCTTCTGACATATTCTGGTTATTAATAACGCTTTTTTTCTGATTTGCATCCTTTTGTGCGTGTGTCTGCTGGCTTTGTCTGGTTGTTAATGATGTTTTTATAATTTGTATCAATTTGCTTATGTATCTGCTAAAATTGCCTATTATGGTTGCTATTAATGAATTTCTAATGTGTACTCTTTTGTATGTGTGTCTTGGTTTTTTTCTGGTTTTCACGATGTCATCTGATAATTATTCAGTATTTGCTCGAGTCGCATAATTTCAATTTGCTCCTGTTGCTAAGTCCGGGTATCTTCTGATTTTCCTTGGTGTCTCCACATTCTGATTGGCTTGTTTGTTCTTTCTGATTCCCAGAGAGCATCCAGGTTTCACCTAGTAAATCAAGTTCTTTACGTCTCTTTAATGTATGCTCTACTAATAAGTCTTGCTGTTAAATTTCATCTTGCCTTTTCTATTTGTCTATGTTTAAACTTGACTTCTCCGATAGTCTTTTTCTGAGTTGACTCTCTGCTAACACACTTACTATTGAATCATCAATGTAGCATGGCATCAAACGTAATCTAACATTCTAACAGTACCATGGAAATATCAGAGAATCGATTTTTGACGAAAATAATTTATGGATTGATTACCGAAGTCGGTTTGAATATTTCATTAAGACCGCCACGCCATGTGCATATTATATTGAAGATTATAAGTAACGTATATCACATAATTATGTTATAGAAATAGACAGGTATTGAATGTTTAATGGGAACATGTCTGTTATACGATATGGTCATATATCTACAACTATATGACTCTGACACGCTATAATCATGCTAAAATCGAATCCACCAGAAAAGGTGTGCTAATCTTTGATTAACCCATTAACAGGCGACAAAAGTTTGGACTAGTCAATATTGATAAATGTTGCAGACAGCAATTTTTAGTTTATAACATTCACATATTATTTGTTTTTCAGAGAAGAAAACTTAATGGAAAATGAAAAAAATGCTTGTTACAAGCAATATTTTCATTTCAACATTGTTTTCCAAAGCGTTTTCTTTCTAGGCACATAAACGGGATTATGTGGGAGTGGCGAAAAATGACTGCATGTCATTTACTCCAATTTTTATCCGATTCTTTTTTCTCTGAATCGCTTAATATAAGCAGGAAGATCTTTTCGTAATTTCATTTTAACACATTTTCGCGCCACGAATCGTCAACTATACGATTTTCATTTTCACTATAGAAGTCCGGAGAAGACAAAATAGTGTATGAATTACCTCTTTTAGGAAAAAGTTGTGATTCACGAATTACTTCCCTTCAAGAAAAAGTTTTTGTTGTTTTATTCTTAGCAGAAGTAGTTATCGGAATTTAGTGCACTTATCATTTCAAAGAATAATGATAACATTGCCTGTAAGACTTTGCTTGTTCGCTTCCGAATTATTATGTTTCGAAAACCTTAGAAAAGGGAGAAATAGGCGTTCGCAATCAGTCTCTCCTGTTCAATTTGCCACGCAAAAAATATTCGATACGATATACAAATTATAATGACAAATTATTATCCAAATTACTACAATTGAATTTTTTACTTCTTCTGCACAATAATCCAGAAGTTATTGTTGGAAAAGAACAAACCGCTTGATGCAAGCAACCTTTCTATTATGAAGGATGTTTTATAAGTTAGTTGGCCCTATACTTTGTTTTATATTATAGCACAATTTCTTTTGACTCATGTCATCTATATTAATTTTCCTGAAGGAAGCTCCAAGATATGTAGCGAACACTTGAAGGTTTATTATAAATATTGGAAAATAGGGAAGTACGCAAACTCGTAAACTCTCAAATGCTCTTCTATAATTTTGGCAGATATAGTAATTGAAACCTTTTGTTCTGGAAAGTCCTCTAGTTAAATATGTCAATGTCTTCAACTTAGGCCCTTTCAAAATTAAACTGCTGCCTATGTGGCTGGATTAGCAGCAATTAACCCATTCCCACACAACAAAATTTAAGACTGGTCCAAATTCAAAGAAGCTGCAGATTTGCAAATTTGTTGATGGAATTTTATCTAATTATTTATTATTTTCTTTTTTTGTCTTTTTGGATAGAAAACATTGTGAGTAATGTACAAATTGCTTGGTACTAGCGATTTTTTTATTTACAACATTGTTTTCTTTTTCTTGAGAAGCGTGAAAAGAAGGGATTGTTCGAATATGTTGAATCTGAAACATAAGGTATATGAATGTCAACTCTGTACCTTTATATTAGGATAGAAAATATTGTTACTTTCCCCGTTTGTACGAAATGATCAGCCAAAACAGAAAATGTTGCATGGATAGGTTGTTTTATTAGACCAAAATGGGAAAGTTTGCTATGATCGTTTATTTTACAATCTTCACTTTCTCTGTTGTAGAACTAGTTTTCTAATTTATCATTTGGCCTTTTTCATATATAGATGTGCATACTTATTTACGCTCTGGTAACTATAATAATACTTCTTTGTATGATAAATGATATTTACAAGAACGCTTTTATCATGTAAGTGTTGTGTGGAAATATTTTTGTACTTCGTTTCGTTTAAAATATTTGTTCATTATTTCAGTGAATTTTACTTAGGATTAAAATTTTACGGTACAGTTTATGCACATTTTGCAACGAAAAAATTGAAATTTAAAAAAAAAAAAAAAAAAAAAAAAAAGAAAGCGTTTTCTCTGAAAAATGCTTGGAAAAACCATCCTAATTGTTTTCAGTATATCATCTCATTTGTATGCTCTGGACATTGTATAAATAACCGTAGGACTGCAAGAAGTGGCCAATTGACCAATCGCTGGCACTGCCCCGTTATTTCGTTGGCCACGCCCATCGACTCCGACAGGAAGTCCCGCTTCGATTTTTAACGGAATTGTTATGAAAATATTATGGCCAGAAACATATAACAAAAAAGGAGAATATTTGTTTGGCGACCTAAACGTCGTAACTACAGCTTGAATAAGCTGTAGCTACGAGGTTTAAGTCGCCAAACCAACTAAAAAGGTTTACTAAAATGGCGGCCAATGTAGGAGTTGATAGCTCAGGTACGGGCTGAATAAATTATTTGGTTGGTCGGTTGATTCCTTGAATCAGTCTACTTTAATTTCACACTTATAAAACGCATGTAGCATACCTGAAAATCGAATAAACACGAATGTATGACGAATCAAAAATCTTTTTGAAGATACTTGCTAGATCTGAGTCTCGGTTTTCAGTTAAATATGTAAATTATTTGTGTCTGTGAGTTTCCCTCTTTAAGGACTAAATAGGTATACATACATAAGTATACATACACACATAAATACATATTATAGTTTGCCTTTTCTCATCATGTTCTCAGAACCATCAAATTGGTGGTTTGAAATTTTCTGAAAATCTTTCTTTCAAATTGGACAAGTATAATTTTGGCATCTGTTAAGGGGTTAAACAATCAAGGCATAATCGGAATCCACCGTTTGATTCCATTACCACAAGAAAAGAACCTAAACTGGTCCAAATTGAAAGATGTTGTAGGCGATAATTTTAAGTTGGTGGGAATTTCAAAATTCCTTGTTTTTTTAGGTTTGAAAACATTATGAACAATGACGAAATTGGTAAACAAGCATTTTCTTCAAGGTCAATAAGGTCCCAAATCTTTTTTCTTTCAGGCGTAAAAAAGAAGGATTGTTTTAGAATGGGTTAACCCTTTCCTGGATAAACCCGGGTTTTTACGTCACTGTGATTTTTATACTTGAGAAATCATTGTGGAAAAAGGAGAAATTGCTTATAATGAGCAATTTCTCCTTTTCCCACAATGTTTTCTACCACATAGGATGGTTTTATTTGGAATTGAATCCAATTTTCATTGTCGTCTGCATCCTCATTCAATTTGGAGCAGTCTAAAATTAAAACAACAACAACAACAACAACAAAAAAAAAAAAAAAAAAAAAAAACCAGGAAAGGGTTAATAAAGCCCATCATTCTTTAAAATGTTCATGACGGTAGTAAGACTGTATATCATTTGTCAACAGACTGATTGCCGCTGTCAATAAAAAAAAAATCGATCGATCAATGAAACAATTGGGTGTTATGTCGATATCTTTTTGCTTTGACAACACAAACACGTAACTGCAGCTTCTTTAATGTGAAGTTACGGTGTCTAACACGCAATGACGTTTTTTGACGCCCCTGAAGAAAATGGCTTGGGAAATCATTATGGAAAATGAAGAAATTACTTGTTACTAGCTTTTTCTTTAATACCTCAATGTTTTCTATCCATTAAGACAAGTATTTTGTAAAATTTCACCAATTAAAAATTGCCGTCTACAACTTCTTTCAATTTGGACCGGTCTAAGTTTTTGTCATGTGGTAATGGGTCATGTAGCCAACAAATTTTGTTTGTTAGATCATGTTTTTTGCCAATTTACGTTGTTTTATATTTTCGTGAAACTGTGCTGTCTGAGACGAGTGGACGGGACCACCGATCCACCAATTAAACATTGATACATTATGCACTAAATTAAAAATTAAAATAATGAAAGGAAAAGATTGAAAATGTCGATAGACCGTGCATTTTCAAGCACGATTGCTTCATGATTCCATAGGCGTCAGATTTCAAATAAAGCCATAGGATCAAATTGATAGTTTTAATATTCACATCCGCTCATCAAATGATAAGAACGCGAATCAAATCTCCCGTGGCAAATGAAAGTACGTTGCGCAATTTACTTCACATTGCGGTTATTAAATGTGTGCATTTTTATTCGGAATAAATGATATGAATCGACAATAAAGAACCGGGTATTGGGAAATACAAGAGGCCGTTTAACCCATTTCCACACAGTGACGCTTTTGAACGCCCACCAGGAAAAACAATTAGGAAAAAATTGTTTAAAATGGAGAACTTGCTTGTTACAAGCAATTTCTCCATTTTACACGATGTTTTCTTTCAAGAAAGTCGAAAAAACTAAAATTTCATCCACTTTAAATAGTTGTCTGCAACTCCTTTCAATTAGGACCAGTATAAATTTTGCCGTCTGATAATTGGTAAAAAAATGGACCCTTTTTACGATTCGCGGTCAGTCAAAGAAATTATTAATCTACACCGGTAAATAACTTTGAACTAAGTCATTGGCCGACATTCATGGATAGAATTTTTACTTTTTTGGCAACTTAAACGACGTAACTACAGCATATGCAAGCTGTAGTTACGACATGCAGGTTTCTACCCAACCATTTTACTATTTTGTTACATGTTATCGACGATTATTTAGGTCAAATAACGCCCTTTAACCCATTCCAAGACACCAAAACTTTAGACTAGTCGAAATTGAAAGAAACTGCAGACAACACTTTAAAGTTGATAAAATTTTAAGTGTTGTCGTATTTTTGGATAGAAAACATTGTGGATAATGAAGAAATTTCTTCATTATCCACAATGTTTCCCAAAGCTTTTTTCTGGAAGGCCGTTAAAAGGAGTGATTGTGTGGGAATGGGTTTATATCCAAGTGTAACTACCTGTCCGAGCTCAGTGGGCGTGGCCGGAGATCCATTAAGCCTTTCCTGTACAAACCCGGGATTTAACGTCGCTGTGATTTTATACTCGCGAAAACATTGTGGAAAAAGAAGAAATTGCTTGTCACAAGCAATTTCTTCTTTTCCCACAATATTTTCTACCACACAGGGAGGTTTCGTTTCAAATTATATCCAATTGTCATTGTCAATTTCAATTTGGATCAGTCTAAAAATTCAAAAACCTGGAAAGGGTTAATTCAAGAATACATGTGTCACTTCTGCACCATCTTTGTCACTTGTTTATTCATGTAATAGAATATCCACCGTTTCATATGACACACCTACAATACAATTTGACCGATATACGTGACGCAATAAGTTTTTAGACCACGGCAGGAAACGCTAAGCAAACCCTAAATGCTCTACTTTTAGAAACGTCGTAGTCAGCTTGAAAGTGAAACAACAACAACAACAGCATAAGCTACGCGTTTTGATCACTCACTTCAGCTTGTACATATATAACAAGCAATGTATTTTATAATTGCTGTCAGTAATCGTCACTCCATTTCTATCAGCACAAATACGACTGTTAACTCTTTTGATGCTGAATAAAATCCTCTATTAAAGATTGCATTAAAATCAAGCGGCTAAAATAAATGAAAAAAACTTAGTGTGGGTTGATATTTACATGTATAAAAATCGATCTTATAAAAAACTCTGGCTTAAAAAGGACAAACAGGTGGTGTATAGACTAAGATCAGACTGCACATTTGTACAGGCTGATCTTTGTCTCTACATGTACCTCCTTCGTAAAAAGGGATACTATGGGTAGCAGCTCGGCAAGGGGTAAGATTTTCCTTGAAATCGTCAATTTTAGGTTTTAGCCCGGACTTGAATAGCTAGGCCTCCCTCGGTACGTATTCTTGAAACGTTTCCGGTTTATAAGTACATGTATGTCAACGATTGTACAATCCATATATCCATTGAATCGAATGATTGATGGATCCTCGCGGTTATTCGAACGTCGATTGACCAATCAAATAATTAATTTAGATCAGAAAGTGAGCTTTGGACTCCGACATTTAATCTAAGTATTCTACATCGGACGGCGACTTAAAAATAAGTCGTAACTACAGCTTAACCGTGCTGTAATTACGACATTTAACTATCCAACCAACGATCGCTGATAAAATATTTTACAAAATAATGACGTTTGACAGATTAGAGTATATGGCTTGTCGGAAGTTAAGGGGTGGGGCAAGCGATCGATCAATCAGAGCTTTTTATTAAATTCAAAAACGAAACGTTGGTCTAGACATGCTTTGAATACAGATTCTTATGTTAAAAGAAAGGTTACTAGAAGTTTAACGACTTGGTGTGAAGTGTTTCTTTTTGCAATGTGATTAATAAAACATATGTGGTTCTAATGGGCGATGCTATTTTCGAGTTATTCATCTTGAAGTTTCTAAAAGAGTTGTCGACAGATATCACGAGAGGATTGTGGTTTTATCCTTTTGAGAAAATAAATAGACGAATAGAAATTTGACAAGCCGAAGATTTCAATCGAAAAATTAAGTCCGCGTAGATTTCAGAGGTGCTATAGACATCTCATACTTGTCTGTATACATAAATCAATTTTGTGGCTAGGTGATCAAAATGTCTTGCTGGTCGCCAACAAATGACTTTTAAATTTTTACAACCGGCAGGGTGAAAAATGACCTAAGGTAAAGTGTGAATAGTATCAACCCCGATCAAACTGGCGAAGAGTGAAATTTGACCAGGGTCAAAACTGTTCGTTTTTAGAGTATCTGAACCAACAATGGACATCAACACAGAGTCCCGAGGGCGTAACTTTTCGCATCACTTTTGTTTTTCTCTCTTTCGACAACAAAGTGAGGACTGCTAGGAATAATCACAGATATAAATTACAGTGACATGATTTACTGCCACACAATTGACCAATCGCGGCTATCAATCAATGAATCAACCGACAAATCGAATCTTTTATTCGGCCCGGACCTGAGCTTTCAACTTTAGGTCACCTACCGACCATTTTACTTTTTTATTACTGCTACTGGTCATACATTTTTCAAATAAAGCCGTTAAAAATCGAAGCGGAACTTCCTGTTGGAGTTTATGGGCGGGGCCTAGGGAGTCAGTGGGTTGGGCCAGCGATTGGTCAATTCTGCACTGTCACCCAAGAAGCTGCAGTGAATAAAAACTGAAAATTGTCCATTGTATATTTTGGAAAATAAAATTTGATGATTTGATGAGATGTACTCACCCGACAGACAGTCATGTACACGGCTGATGCAGTATGATATCACGTTTCTCTATGAAGAGGTCGATCGAGTATCTCAGATACTTTGACCAATTGAAAGATCAAGTCTGTCAATCAAATAATCAATCGTCCAATTAAATTATTCATTCAGACCGAAAGTAAACTTTGAACTTCAACAATTAACGACATTTATGTGAAGCACATTTGTTAGTTACGCAACTTAAACGTCATAACTACAGTTTATTCATGTTGTATTTAAGGCGTTTAGCACTCCAACCAACCATTGTCTTCAGCTTTTGTTACGTGTTACTGACAAATTCTGCAAAATAACGCCATTCAATTTCGATGTCTATCTTTCTGTCGGAGCTCAGTGGGTGAGCCAGCGATCAGTCAGTGTAAATTCTATCATTAGAGTGCAGTAGTTAGTCATTAAAATTTGAGCCTGTGCGTGACATTTCCAACAATTTCGCATGTGCGTGACTCGCACACATTGAGCACCCTGGACAGCCGTTCGGGACAATTAGAATATTCGCTTATTGTTTAAAGATGCTTTGGGTCAGTATCTATCTACAAAGCACAGAGTGAAGACTCTGATCAGACTGTGCGGATGCACAGGCTGATCCGAGTCTTTACTTGGCGCACATGTGTAATGGTTGGAAATGTCACGCACGCGCTCATATAACAAAGTACTCCTTTCGGATCATTTTCTAGTGTTTTTGGCTTACTACGTATTTAATAACCTTGCATTACCAAATACAAACTCTGGTTTAAATGTATTCGACCTTTACCAGTATATGTGACATATCAGGCTAAATGGGAACTTCTGTAAATTGCGAAAAGTATCGATCTTGATCAGACTGCCCTGGCTATGCAGGCACAGCAGGGTCGAAGTCTTTCGCTCGAAAATTATTCTATGAGTCTGAAATGACATCTCCACCTTTCTTCAATTTACTTTTACTCCTGGTTGATCTCTGCTTGGTCGAACCTTTTTGCTAAGAATTTGTTAACCAATTCCCACACAACAAGTTGTTAGACTGGTCCAAATTGAAACTGAAGCTGGAGACGAAAAATTCAAGTTGATGGATTTTTTTCTTCGCCCTTTTGATAGAAAGCATTATGGAAAGTGTAGAAATTGATTAGAATAAGCATTTTCTTCATTTTCCACAATGTTTAACAAAGTTTTTTTTCTTGAGGGGCGAAAAAAAGAACGGATTGTGAGGGAATGGGTTTAGGATCAATTGAGAGGCACATTTTTTTCTTACTGGTCAGATATCATGCAGTTACTTTCCGGATGTCGGATGTTCTCTTTTCCCATGATGGGGATACATATACTGTTCGTAGAATAATAAATAACCAGCTGACAGGAAAAATAAAACTTCAATGATGTGTGACAGATTATCCGGTAATATGAAATGATCTTTGAACGTTTCACGGTCGATTATCATTAAGAACTATTTTTTTTCTTTTTCTTTGAATATAAATGATCAAATGATAAATAAGAAACTAAGGCGATGTTCATGAGAATTTGTCTTGTATCAATTCACCCCAAAAATGATTGTAATGAACTGTATACTATCTACGGAATAACGTCTTGGTCATAGCATTTATTTTGTGTGTAAAATGGAGCACGTTCTCTGATAATCTCGAGATCTTCTTGTAATACACTGGAGCATCAAATACCGATTTACCTCAGGAAATATCGATGGCCCTGACGATATTCCCTAAGTTTACACGAAAGTGTAAATCGCACATTACTTTCATCAGCAGGACTTTTTTTGATATTTTAAACTGGTCTAAATTGAAAGAGGTCGCTGACGACAATGAAAATTGGATGCCATTTGAAACGAAACCGTCCTATGTGGAAGAATATATTGTGGGAAAAGGAGGAATTGCTTGTTAAAAGCAACGTCTCCTTTTCCACAATAACAGCGAGGTAAAATTCCGGGTTTGAACTGGAAAGGGGTAACACTTTAACCGATTTCAACACAATGACGCTTTTTGACGCCCCTCAAGGAAAAATGTGAGAAAAAATTGTGTAAATTGAAGAAATTGCTTGTGACAAGCAATTTCTTCATTTACACAATATTTACTACTCAGAAAGTTTAAAAAATTATAAACACCAAACTGTCGTCTCCAACTCCGTTCAATTTGAACCTTTCTAAAAGTTTGTCGTCAGGTAATGTATTAAATTTGTGTGACAAGAAGGCACAAGAATGGTCGAGCTCGGCATTGATACACGTATAACCAGGAAACCTCGTAAATAGACACATACTATAGAGAGTATGTGGGGTCTAGACACCAAGAGAGCTCCACAGAATTGGTCTGAGTGATTCTGCGAATTAATTTCCTAGATAATGAGCACTAATTATATCCCAGTAGGGTGTCTGAGATCAAAGAAAGATAAAGAAAAAAGAAAGTTGGTGAAACTAATTCCCCATTAAAAACTGGTCTAATGAGCACAAAATATGCGACGTGCGTGTTCTATTTGCCTACAAACGCTTGAGCATGCAGAAAATAAGGGAGAAAAGCCTGTGTTTTCAGAGGTAGGATAGAATTTATTTTTTTTTTTTTGCAGACCAAATAAACTGGATTTATATGTTTTCTGTAATCCATTTCTACAAAAGCCCTCCTGTTTGTGCCCCTGAAGAAAAGCTTTGGAAAAATTAGGGAAAAATCATAAAAAAAAAAAAAAATGTTTGTATCAAACATTTCTTCATTATCCTCCATGTTTTCTATAAAAAAATCTATCAACTTGAAATTATCGCCTGCAGCTTCTTTTGATTTGAACCAGTCTAAAGATGCACATTACTTTTATTTTTACACGGAGATAAGTTTCTTACAAAATGCTACTTGGGTAATTTCCCTTGTTGATACAGTTTGCTCGTTTGATATTGAACATTTATTCTGACACAGGCGAGTTTCACCTTATCACACGGAATCCTCGACTAAAGCGAATATGTTGGGGCACCAACCCAGAAGAAGAAGAATAAGAAAACACGCCAGTAATAAATAAAATCAAACTTTCCGTTCGATTATCTCGTGGTATCGTGGTAACGAGATACAATCGCCGTACCACCAATAGAACTTCTCCCTGATCTTCTTTCTATTTTTACAAGACTACGATTTGGTATTTCTCGGGACTTTTTGGGGTCAAAATTGACGGATCGTTCCAATCAGTCATTAAGACCGGGAAAGAATGTTGAACTCCGACAATGGCAAACAGTTATGTGAATAATCTTTTCTGGTATGGTTCTGCAATGTGAATCCATTATAATGTTGCGTGTATCTGGTAGTAAAATCATCAGCGAACATAGAGTCAATCGAAATACATTGAATATAGGCTTCATAACGGGAATGGTTGCATGAACAGGAATCATTCTATAAAATTCGCGTATGTGGAATTATCACTAAAATAGGTGCCGAAAATGGTTGAATATTGAAAATGGTGGACGCTAACTTTAAACTCCGACGTTGACCGAGATTTATGTCAACCATTTTTGTTGGTTATGCAACTTAAACATCGTAAAAACAGATTATTCAAACTGTAGTTACGACGTAGAGGTCGCCAACCAGCCATTTCTTTTTTAAAATGATGGCAATAAACTTTGCCGTTTAATACTGAAGTGCAACTTCCTATCGAGGCTCAGTGGGCGTGGTCAGCAATGCGCCAATTTGATGAGGTTCTGACTTTCATGCAGACATTCGGCAGAATACTAACGTAATTCTGTGTTCTTGGAACTTGATTTCAATCTCCTCCCTAAGACAATCGACTAATCGCAGGCCCGCCGCTTACATCGTTGGCCCCGCCCAAGGACTCCGACCGGAAAGTCCACTTCGACTTTAAACGACCTCATTTTGCAAAATTTATGGCGCATGTAACAAATAAATATAACTGTTGGTTGGTGACCTAAGCGTCGTAACTACAGCTTGAATAAGCTGTAATTATGACGCTTATGACGCCAAAATCAACATAAATGTTTCATATAAATGTTTGCCTACGTCGAAATTCAAATTCCACTTCCGACGAAAATTATTGATATGATCAGCCTTTCTTTTCTTTGATTTACAGCAGCGATTGGTCACTTGGCGCGTCACCCATTCCGACTGACCCTCGTTATTGCAGTTTGACTGTTCGTATTTCCGTTTTTCTATTTCCGTTTAATTATTGTCGCTACCGTTGCGCATGCCCATATGAGCGACGCCCCTAAAAGACGGTTAGTTATTACGGGGGATAGTGCAAGGGTACAGGACGAAACTGCTGTGAGCTCCGCCTGGCTCTTTAACGTGCTCGGTGGATAGCATCGTCACACGCGGCCCCGGTTTATCGTCTCATCCGAAAGCTAATTAGTTTGTTAGTTTGGTCAGTCCAGAGATCAAACCTGTGATCTTAAAGTTTAAAGTCAAGTGCTCTTCGTACTATATGGAATTAATCAATTGTCCCTGAAAATAATAGTCTGGTAACTCAGACAAATCTTGCTGTCGGTTTGTTTTGTTAATTGAATGGGAATGGTTAAAAATCCGCCAGTTAACGAATCCCCGATAGCAATTAAAAATTTCGAGGCAAATCACAGCTTTGACAACGTCTACTTCTACTCCTGCGTGAGTGGCTGCGGGCAAAAACTTTGAAATTCTGCATATCTCTAGTATTGATAAAAGTTTAGGGTTTAACGCACATTGCAAATGTACTTCAGTTATAAAGCGCGGCTGGAGCGCCTTACCGTGGCTTCGCCCAATAATATAACTACAAAATTCGATCCGAGCTACTAGTTGGTCATCCTGCACACTACTTTAAGTCGCCATTTGATTGGAGAAAAATGACGTATGTCTCGGCGACTTTCGACAATTGTAAATAAATGTCTGAATTCACGACCAGGGACTGAGAGCACGACGCTATCAAGGGAGCATACCGTATCAACAAAGGAAATAACCCAAGAATCATTTTGTAAGAAATTTGCCCCTTATCTTCGCGTAAGAATACAACGTCGTTGTCGTTTTGAAACCTCGTAACTACAGCTTGATTAAATGCGCATCCTTATCAAAGAAAACATTCAAGAAATAAAAGAAAAATGTTGATACGCTACTTATCCCATTTCCACAAAAGACCGATTTTTACGCCACTCGAGAAAAACAGCCAGCGAAAACACCGAGAAAAACTCTTAATATAAGCAATTTCTTCATTATCCACAATGCTTCCTATGAAAACAAGACACGACATGTGTTTTTAAAACTTTATCATCTTAAAATTATCGTCTGCAACCTTCTTTAATTTGGACTATGTGGTATTAGGTTAAATCAGAGTCTTCTGCTATTCAATCCTAAGAAGTTGCAGACGACAATTAAAACAAAACAAACAAACAAACAAAAATAATAATAAAAAAAAATCATAATTTCGAAAACGAGCGTAATGTTTTAAACAATGTGAGAAAAGGAGAAATTATTGGTTACTAGCAATTTCTCCTTTAGCCGACAATGACTTTTTTAAAGATGTTCTTCTTCAGGACATCAAAAGGCGGATTGTATCGTGAAAGGTTTTACAAAATTAGATTTGTCGAGTTCGGGTATATTTTAAGTAGGATTTGAAGCAGTCTAAATATTGTCCTGTAGTTAAGGGTGAAGAATAAGAAATGTATAGTAATAAATCTCACACCTGGATAACAAAACCTGCAATGACGAATCATAGAGAAACAAACATAACATAAAACACCGTCCCAAAGTATGTAATATTCTATTTTTAGGATAGTAATTATCATTACATACATATCTTTGCAAATGCTATTAACCAACAGAAATAGGGTATTTCCAAAACAATTTCTTCTTCTACAGTCATAACAGCGGAGAAAAAGCCTTGTGTTGTTAGCTTTCACAATGATCGTTTTTAAGTGTCATTAATCAGTTTCCATTATCTTGGTCGTTATTTTACCTCGAAATAACTGTAGGTATGCTTGTTTATTCGCCTGTATTTTCGTTTATTTATCGTAGCTACCATAGGACATACGAAAGTGAGCGACACCCGAGAAGACAGTAGGTTGTTACGAGGGTAGGGCAAGGATACGGGACAAAAGTGCAGAGCGCCCCGCCTGGTTCTTTAACGTGATCGATGGATACCATCATCACAAGGGGCATCGGTTTCATGCATCACCCGATAGACAATTAAAATGGTCAGCGAGGGGATCGAACCCGCGATATCAAGATTTTAAGTCGAGTGTTTTACCAACTGAGCTAATGGACTGAATAACCATAGGTACATTTTCAGACTTGCATGTACCTTTTGTTATCCAGGGTCCAAACCGTCTTTTTCTGAAAGTGAATTCTCCTGCAACAATAGCCTAGATATTCGTTTTATATAATAACATCGCTTGTTACCTTTTCTTTGTCTTTCGCAAGATAGTAAAAGCTCTTTGAACAATTATCCCGTATACATGTATGACCGGTACTATAGCCGACATACCCACGTGACGGTAATCGACGGGTCGCTGGAAAAGTTCACTGAACTTCGAAAGGAAGCTCAACATTGATCCACAAATTTGCCAGGTAACATGAAACAAATTAGAGGACCATGTTTATCCTATTTCTACCATCCGAATATATTTGCTGAAGGCTTTAGGATACAAATAAAATATCAAAACTGGGCGCTGAAAGGTTTTGAGTAGAGAATCATTAGGTATCGATATATACCAAACATCAGGGCGCTTACGATTTAGTAATTCCACTTCGATATCAAAAGGCGACATTCTGCAAAATTTAGCATCAGAACTTGTAATAAAATTTAAAAAAAAAACAAACAACAACAAAACAATCAAAAACGATTGGTTGACGACTTAAACGCCCGTAACTACAGCTTTAACAAGTTGTAGTTACGACGTTTAAGTCATTTAAGGAACATGGAATGTCCGAAAGAGTATTGTCACCGTCGGGGATCGAACCCGGGACCCATTGAATGATAGTCCGACGCGCTACCAACTGCGCTTACAACAAAACAATCTGCTTCTTTTTGATATATAGATAGTGCCCTAAATTTGTGGAAAGTACACATGGCTACAGAAAGTGGGGTTATTTTGATTTTAATTTAAGGATGTTGGAATCATGCTGTCCTTACAAATACATTGTTGGTCCTAATTGGAATCGTCTTGTTAACCCTTTCCTGTACAATCACTGGTTTTTACTTCCCTGTGATTTTATACCTGTGAAAACATTGTGGGAAAAGAAGAAATTGCTTGTAACAAGCAATTTCTTCTTTTCCCACAATATTTTCTACCCTGTTGGTTGTTACTTGTCATGTTGCACCCACTTTTAGTTGCCATCTGCAACTTCTTTCAAATTGGACAGGTCTAAAATTTGAAAAACAGGAAAGGGTTAAGATAACTTTGGTGTTTTACAGTGAACCCATTCCCACAAAATGACACTTAAGACGCTACTAAGATAAAAACATTATGAAAACATTGTGGATAATAAGGAATTGCTTGTTACAAGCAATTTCTTCATGTCCACTATGTTTTCTACCCCAAAAGACAAAGATTTTTAAAATTGCATCAACTAAATATATCTTTCAATTCGGACCAGTCTTATTTTTTCTCCCGTGTTAACGGGTTTAGATTATCATGACTTGACGTTCTTCCCACTCAATAACATTCAAAACCGATCTTCTACCGTTCCATTCATATCATTCAAATAATATGCAAATGTTTATAAGGGGAGGTAATTGCACGCTTTCGTTGTTCAATATATTCGAAATGAAACTCGCTTTTCCCCCTCATTCCAAAACAATTCGGTATGTTTGTTTTGTTTGAATGGGGTTTTAAGCCGCTTTCAACAATCTTTCAGTTATATCGCGGCGGCTGGAGCACCTAACAATGGCTTCCTGGTATTTCTCACACCAGTATCGCCATCACATCCTTTCCTAGCCTCCAGCTGCTATCCAACATAGGTCTACGATTATCGACCCATTAGTGGAAGACAAATTGTCGGAAAGGTTGAGTGCCGCCGTCGGGGATCGAACCCGGGACCTCTAGATTGACAGTCCGACGGGCTACCAACTGCGCTATGACGTCGGCTCCAAAACAATTCGGAAATCCTTCGCTTTGTCTATTTCAGCAAGTTCATATCTGTACATTACAAAATAATTCTGTAGAGGCATGTCTCTTGACCCCCTTTTTTTCTATACCCCTGTCACGCCACAGAAATGATAAAACGAAAACACAAGCATTATGTATAAAATTTATCAGCTGTTTTCAATAGTCAACATGTACATTTCAATTTAAATAATGACAATAACTTATTCTAGTATTATGCGGATCTTTTAAAGTGCACAAAACTCATAAACAAAAACAAACAAAGCGTTTATATACAGCATTACACAGTAACAACTTATAAGTTAGAAATTGTTTGTTTTGTCTGTAGATGAGAAGACGGATAAATGAAGTGTCGTTGTATATGGTGTCATTGTAAAAAGGACAGTGAAAGCATGGGGATGGTGTTAAATCCTGCACCAAGGAAGGGCAATGTTATTAGAGTCAAAAGTATCGACTCAGATCTGCCTGCATGGGTTGTGCAGACTGACATGAATCGAGGCATTTTATTATTCGTACATTTTCAGAAAATTGATTGTTCCTTAACTTAACCCATTATGAGACGAAAAAAAAAAAAAAAAAAAGACAGACTGAAAGGAGTTACAGACGACAATTTTAAAGTTTATGAAATTTTCAATGTTTCAACTTTCTGAGTAGAAAACAGTGTGGAAAATGAAGAAATTTCAAGCACAATGCTTTCTCAAATAATATCCTTGAGGTCATCCAAGAGCGTCATTGTAAAGATGGGTTAACAGTTATGCTTGAAAAGTCGAATCAAAATCACCTATGCATGATCCAATCTCATTTTCAAATATTTGTAAACCGTCTAGTGAAATGGGACTACCGAGTGTTCCTTAAAAACCAAAACTTGGAAAATGGATGTAATCTAGGAGAGGTCAAAAAGAGTTAGCATCCCTAATCCGTTATTGAATGGTCATTTTAGAATCGGAAAATCCTCAAAGACTGAACTCGGTTGCCTATCATTACCTTTAAGAAAAAAAAAAAAAAAAAAAAAAAATCTTAAACCCTTCATTTTGGGAGTTACTATATCCCGTACATATAACAGAGTTGCAAGACCTCTTTTCTAAAGTAGCTTTGATTCAGCTAAAACTTCAGTAAGGTAGTCAATCTTTATATCATGAAACGGTAAATTGATATCTAAAAAAAGTAATTATCTTTCTATCTTGCTCGAGCACGAGCGACCACCCTACTAAGCCACCACTCGCACTAAGCGTTCCCGGTCTCTAAATCATAGCTCATTTAACCCTTTCCCGTTTTTGGAAATTTTAGACTAGTCCAAATTGAAAGAGGTTGCAGACGACAATGAAAACTGGATGCCATTTGAAATGAAACCATCCTATGTGGTAGAAAATATTGTGGAAAAAGAAGAAATTGCTTGTTACAAGCAATTTCTTCTTTTTCCACAATGTTTTCTCGCGTATAAAATCACACGTAGAACGTAAAATCCCGTATTTGAACGGGAAAGGGTTAAAAAGTGACCGTATTTGCTAAATGCATATGATAGATAAATCCAATGTTGTTGGAACTCATTAGAACCGTCTGACAATCTCCTGACTACAAAGGATTTAGCGAGAATTCTGTTATAATTTGTGTAATGCAGTCGAATCAATCTTTCATATATTCCACAGAAATGTGCTTTAAGCGACCATTTTCTTAAGCGACTACTTTTTGGTCGCCCCATTAGTGATCACTTAACCCATTCCAACTCAACAAAATTTCAGACTGGTCCAAATTGAAAGAAGCTGCAGACGACAGTTTCAAATTGATGGAATTTTGAACTTTTTCGTCATTTTGGATAGAAAACATTGTGGATAATGAAGAAATTGCTTGATACAAGCAATTTCTTCATTCTCCACAATGTTTTCAAAAGTTATTTTCTTGAGGGGCGTAAAAAGGAGGGACTGAGTTGGAATGGGTTAATACAATATTTACTGTATAATTCGATGGCTTAGAGCAAAAACATAGTAAGGCTCTATACATTGTATAGAGCAACACTATGTTTTTGCTCTAAGCCCTAAATATTGTCAGTGAATTTATCATACTATGAAAGATGAAGAAATATATTTACTACATGAAAAAAGAGTAAACGTAAATATGTTTCTTATCAAAAGCCACATTTTCTGAAAGACTGTGTACCGCAAGTGAGGTTCGAGAAATAAGAGAAGTGTTGGTGACATTTTCAATGTTTTCAACCTCATCAGCGAGTCGATTTAAAGCTTAATCAACAAAAGTTTTGGTTTGAAACATATTGAATACAAAAGAAGAACAGAGTTTTTTTCCTGTTCTAGCCTGTTAACCCATAACCCATTCCCAAACAATGACGTTTTTGGCGCTCATAGGAAAAAGGGCTTTGGAAAAATTCATGGAAAATGAAGAAATTGCTGTCTACATTTTGAACATTGTGTATTTTTTGTTTGTCTTATATTGAAATCTTCATTTATTTGGAGGAAATAAATAATAATAACTTCTTTCGTGGACCAGTCTAAAATTTTGTCGTGTGGTAATGGGTTAAGCAAACGAAGCAGGCGTTCTCAACACTTAGCTATTGATTCTCATTAGAATCGACCGAATGAGACGATTATATTGGGTAGAAATATCAAATGGCTCAGTTAACCCATTCCCAGTCGGCAACATTTTAAACGGGTCCAAATTGAAAGCAGGCTACAATTGGAAGTTAATGAAATTTTCGATTTTTTCAACTCTTTGGGTAGAAAACGTTGTGGTAAACGAAGATATTAACCCTTGTCATGCTGAGCCCGGAATATTCCGGTTTGGGCAGGAGTTGTATAACAAGATCAGCCTGCACATAAGTGCAGTCTGAACTTGGTCTACACCTCCTGCTTGTACTTTTCCTGCCAGAGTTGTTTATGAAATTGATATCTAAAAGAACTATTGATTTTTGAACAACAAGTTCTATCTGTGCTTCCAGCCCTTTGATCTTACACCAATTCAGTAAGGTAGTTTATAAAGCATGACAAGGGTTAAGATCTTAAATTGCAAGCAGTAATTTGAAATTGAACATGTGCTATGAAAATTTAATACTAGCATATCGAAGGGCAATTGCTATAATGTTCTAAGTGTCGATACAATTTATATATACTTAGAAGAGTATGGCAATTAACCCTCGATATTTACATAAATTACTTCGGTAACAGCTCATTTATAAATCAACAATTCAATCTTAACAATACACTTAGTAACGCACGGGTATTCATATAGGTAAATTGAAAGCCTTATAGTGAACAAACTTTTACAACAATAAAAAGTTACATGTTAGTATCAATTCACAAAATGATCAACATTGCACCAAATAGAGTTGTATCCCTTCATGTGAAAAAAGACCTCCCGCGAACGGTCAGTCAGGATCGAAACTTTTCGTTCTTTGAATAATATCTTGTTCTTGAATGACCATTCTGCTTTATCCCACTGACCTCTGCTTTATCTAAATTCTTTTTCAATTATCTTTGTTCTGATCAAGCCCTAAAGGGTGGCTTTCGCTTTACGTGATATATGCTAGACTAGATGTATGTCTGTAAATGAAGATTTCTTATTGGCTACGGAAACATGGCCGGATCGCGCCTGTCAATCAAAATTGATTGACCAATTAAATAGTTCATTTATACCTTAAGGAAACTTTAGAATACGACATTTATGTCAGGCATATTTTGTTTGTTTTGCGACCTAAACTTCGTAACTACAGCTTATTCAAGCTGTAATTACGACGTTTAGGTCGCCGTCCAACCACTTCATTTCTGTTACATGTTACTGACCATTAATCTCCATTCCCAAACTGCAAAAACGCCATTTAATATCCAAGTCGAATTTTCGGTCGGATTCATCAGGCTCTGCCAGCAATTACTCATGCTATAACAAAGTTTAATATGTTTTTTTACCCATGTGATACTGAATAAAAAATCCTATACAAAAATGTTTTAAAATCAAAGGACTGACAGTACTGGAAGGCTTGATGAGGGTCAACGTGTCTTTTGAAAATCGATTAAAAAGCTGTTCAGACCAAGATCAGGCTGCGCTTATGTGCAGGCTGATCTTTGTCAATACCTCCTGCCAAAACAGGAAAATTCCGGGCTTAGCATGACAAGGGTTAAAGCTATCGCTAATGATTTTTATTCAACTTGAACAGGTGCCTCCTGATTTCTTTTCAAAGTTCTTTCAAAGTAGAAAAATTAGACTCAAATTAAATGGCAAAATCCTCGATAGTTTTTGTCCGGATTATTTCTTTGCAACAATGAAAGCGCAGCGGTTCTAGAGTTTCGTATCAGCATTTTTACAGTCATTTAGAAAACATTAATTCATGTCCAAAAATCGAACATGAATTTGTTCACCTCATCGTTTAATATATAACTTTTTATTCGAATGAAAACATATAAATAAAAAATCTTTTTTTCTTTTTTTTTCTTTCAAACAAAGTTTTTTTGTTTTGGCGAATGCAATCTACGTCGAATCTCTTATTTTCATACCGATAATGCTAATTGGACGTTCAACAAATGAGCCTATGCTTGACATTTCCAACCATTTCGCATGGGCGTGACTCGCACATATTGAGCACACTGGACAGCCATTAGAGTCAATTAGACCATTCACTGATTGTTTAAAGAAGCTTTGGGTCAGTATCTATCTACAGAGCACAGAGTGAAGACTCTGACCAGGCTGTGCGGATGCACAGGCTGATCTGAGTCTTTACTTGGCGCAGATTTGTAATGGTTGGAAATGTCACGCACGCGCTCAAATAATAAAACTTGTATTAAGCGACCAATCAAGGGAAGACTAGAAAGTGGCCGTTTGAGAGAATGGTCGCTTAATATATTTTTTGTGACATGATTATGATCGATCAATCTGCTTGCATTTATGAATTACCGCAGAATTCTCGCAAATTCTTGCTTAACTCATTAGAATACCCTTATTGATTCTAATGAGTTCAAATAACATGGGATTTAGTTACCTTTTTCTTCGGAAAAAAATCTACAATTCCCTAAATGCTTATACTTTTTGGAAGGGGAATTCTGATTATGGTCCCATGGTAAAAGTGGTTGCTTAGTAGAGGTGGTCGCTTAAGAGAAATTGACTGTAATTTCCTTTTAGAATGGACTTGTAGATAGGACTGGTTGTTGAATTCAAGCTCGTGTAGTACATGACACCCCCCCAACAAAAAAAAAAAAAAAAAAAAAAAGAGGAAACATGTATATATGACGTAGAGATATCGTATTTCTAAAGACAATGTACCTATACACATGGTTAACCTTTCCCTGGTGTCTACGTCCCTGTGATTTTATAATTGAGAAAACATTGTCGAAAAACAAGAAACTGTTTGTAAACTGATGATCTTAAAATCAAATCCACTTTAAATGTTCATCTGCAAAGACTTTGAATTGGGATAGGTCTAAAAGTCTACAGGAATGGGTTAATATGTCCTTCTTCGTCGATGAAGGTTTTTTGTTACATACACAAACAGTTTCACTTTTAGAACTGAAATACTTACAAAAATGGCAGGTCTATTTTTTGACGGTATAGAGTTACAAGACCCGAAAGAAAAGTATTAATCCCAAGATAAACATTAATATTAGAGTATTAGTTTAAGTAGATAGATTTAAACCCCTTATTATCCAAAGGTATATAATTTTCTTTTTTTTTTCAATTGGGTTCCCCAAACCACATACTGAACACAGCTAATCGACCGAATTGGGCTGGCGGTGGATACTCTATTTTGAAACAAACCCTTTTACAAACCAATACTTTTACCCGTTTAAAAATAAAGAAACATGCGTATGATTCTCCGTGCAAGCATATTTGATTCCCTGTATATCAAAGCATCGATTGACTTATCCAAATGTACTTTGAACTCGGACATTTATGTTCAGCAATTTTATGGTTTGGCGATTTTAACGTCGTAACTATAAGTTATTTAAGCTGCAGTTACGTCGTTTAGGTGGCCAACTAATGCTCTTTTCCCTGTTGTCTGTCCTCGGCTATTGATTATGCACGGTGTTATCACAATGGATAAAACAGGAAAAAACAGCAAGTCTGAAGTAAATGTTTGACAATACAGAGCCCCCTACCGGCCTTACATTTGCTGTGAATATGTTTGCGTTAAATGTTTCAAGCAATTTCTTCTTTGTCAACAATGTTTTCTTCCCCAAAAGACAGAGATTTGTAAATTTTCTTCAACTCAATATTGTCTTCTGCAACAATTTAGAATTTAGACTAGTTTAAATTGTGTCGTTTTGGGTTAAAAATTCTATAAACCTAGAATTTCGGTCTAATTCGTAAAATAGTGATATACCAAAACAAAACCAATTTTTGACCTGCAAATCAGGAATGTAGACTCACACATCAAAATCAGCGCGATTTCAAAAAGTGTTTAGAAGTTTAGTCCGGAAAACTGGCATTTCAGTGAAATTTTCTAAAACCAATATCCGTAGTTTATCCTTTATCTGTTATTCAGCATTGTGGACTCGCGTACTGAAAATCTCCCCAAGCATTGAGCAATAAAGCCCGGAAAAATAAATGACCAGATGGAAAGACAGACGGACAGTGTACATGTACAAACATAAAGTCCCTCTCGGCTGCTCCAGTAGAGCACTGATACAAGTAAGTATAAAATGAACAGCATGTTCAGCAATTGCTTCAAGAAAAGGGATAAATCGGATTAGCTCAGTAATTCAAGTCTATAAAAATATCTACAAATGAAAAGAAATGGCTTAGTTTCAATTTGTAATTGCAATTATCCTACATGTTTGCAGAGGTTTTGATAAAAAGTTTTCATTAGAAAAAATGGTATGTGTTGGTTTCACAACTTTTTGAATTGGGAACAAATTCGTCCAACTGAATGAGTGAAAAAGGGAAAGCAACCTGATGTATAAATAGGCAGAATGATACACTTTGATCATAAAATTAACGAAGATACATTTAACCCATTCCAACACCATCACTTTTTTACTCGTCTATTATCAAGAAATTTCTTCATTATACACAATGTTTTCTATCCAAAAAGAAAAAAAAAAGTTTTTTGCAGGTTCTTTCAATTTGGACCAGTCTAAAATTTTATTATGTGGAAATGGGTTAATATAGTTTTATTTTGGTTGAAGCATCTGGTGAACCAAAGAGTTTCCTTGCGAGCTAGGTTTTTTCACGGTTCAACACGTTTAGTTTAAAGACCTTTAAAAATAGAAAGAAGAATAAAAGATTACTTTCAAAATACATTCTAACATTTCTTTTTTATGAAACTTTGATTCAATAAAATAAATAATCTCTGATTCACGTAACTGAAGAATGGATTTCAAGAAGAGATTGTTCACCTTTCTACGCACACATATCTTTCAACTTTAACCCTTTCCTGTTTAAACACGGGATTTTACGCTACTGCGATTTTATACTTGAGAAAACATTGTGGAAAAAGAAGAAATTGCTTGAAACAAGCAATTTCTTCTTTTCCCACAATATTTTCTACCACATTAGATGGTTTTATTTCGAATTGCATCTAATTTTCATTGTTGTCTGCAACCTCTTTCGATTTGGACTAGTCTAAAATTTCCCAAAACTATGGCTCTGATCGGACCTGGTTGGCTTAGAAATGAGTTCGCTCAAACTGAGCCCTAGTTAGGAAATTCCTATTGGACTTGGAATCCACTGTTTGGTGAATACCGCCCCTCAACTCCGACTGTTTAAAACTTAAAAAAAAGAACCCTTGCGTGACATGTCCAACCATTTTACGTGTGTTTGAAGTGCAGACGTGGAGCAGCCTGGACATTTCCTCAGGGCATTTAGAATATTTACTGGTCGCATAAAGACACCTATCTGTAGAGTGCTAAGAGAAGGCTCTGATCAGACACTTTGCGCACAAGTGTAAAGATTGAAAATATCACCCTAAGAGTAGGGCTATTATAAAAGTAACTGGAATCACGTGTGCAGTCATATTCGGCTTTTAACAGAAGTAAGGGTTAGTTACTTATAGTTTAGGGGGAAATCCTCGAACCAGATTAAAACTAATGTCGGATTAAAGTTGTTTGTTTCAATATAACTGTCAAATTCTTTTTGTATTACCTTATATCTAAATGTATATTAAATGGTTGAACAGAGCATTTTTCGTAAGAATACGTATCAGTTTGTAAAAAGTAATTTCCACTTTCCCCCAAACTTTTTTTCGAAGCCATTTGTCTTACAGGCGTTGAAATAAGGGATTGTTTAGTAACGGGTTCAACGAATTGTGTAATTTAGAATTTCTTTTTTTCCTTTTAAATATGTGAGAAAGTATACTGCGCTCTTCTTTCAACAGTGACGGAACATTATATTCAACAATAAAACGGTTAATAGAAATATATATTTTCTTAAAGTGTAATTTAAGAAAAAAAGTGTAATTTAAGATATAAGTTTCGTGCCAAGGAAACCCTTTCAAGTTCTTTGTAATTTTAACCTGGTCGAAATTGAATGAAAATTGGATAGTCAAATTAAATCATATCATGTGGTAACAAATATTGTGGGGAAAGGAGAAATTGTTTGTTCCACAATTATTGGTCAAGTATAAGATCTCAGCTACGTAAAATCACGGGATTATACAGGAAAGGGTTTAACTCTTTAATGTGTGATTATGTTTCTAATTTATTATTTTCTGATACAAAGGCCAAGTCTGTTTTCGCGTACTATCAGTTATACTCACTTCGATGGCGACATCAAAATGTAAAATAATGGAATATTTGCCCCGCAACCTGGCGTTTATTACTTGATTCGAATACGATTATGAATATAAACCCCACCTTGAAATACATTGTATACTGGTAAGATTACTTAATGAGATGAAAACGTGTTGATAGCGCCATTATTATGAAAAACTTGAACAAATAAATATTTATTGCTTCAGGAAACAATGCATAATATTAAAACAGCCAATGAAAATGATAAAATGAACCAATACTTGATAACCTTACTGTTTTACGTCAAAAAAATTACAGGGAGTTGAAAGTTCGCAAGCCACGCCCACTGACCACCGACAAAGCATCAAACGAGATTGCTACGCAAAATGAATGTTCACGGAAAAAAATAAATAAATTGTTGGTAGGTAACGTTTACCTTATATTTTCAGCTGGAATTCATTGTATTTATGCCATTTAAGTGGCCCACAAACGAAAATATTAAATTTACATGTTGGAGATCTACATTGTACTTCTGGTACATCTATAAATGATTGATCCGATAGGTCTTTCTATGATTTGATCGTGATCCGTCAACTTTATGCACCTTACAATATTTCCAACTCTGATCACATCCATTAGATCCCAACTATTAAAACCTCCGTGGACTTTTTTTTCAAAATCAAATAACTACTTAACTCTGCATTTTCACGCACCAAAAGATCTATAGCTATGGAAAACATCTTGTGAAAAGACTTTCCTCACATTGTTTTCTACCACATATGTCCCTCAATTTCAATTAAACCCCATTTTGTTATGTGATATGTAGCTACTTTTTATCATTGTTTTGGAATGGGTTAAACAATAGATAACGCCAATTAAGGATAGACCCATATTCATGCCTTAACATCAGTGAATATACAGGAATGATTTAATTTTTAGTCTCGTCAATAAAAAAAAAAAAAAAAAAAAAGAAAAAAAAAGGGCGCTCTGATTGGCAGAAAAAATACTCATACCTCCATGAACATTATCTTGAGCACATAGCTATTTCGCATGCTTCTACACAAAAATACTTCCATAAAAATGAATGAATATTTGTAAAATATTACCTGTTTTCGCTTAATGTCATTAAAACTAAAAGAAATGATTTTTTTTTGTTTTCATGGAGATAAGAAAGGAAAAAAACTAATCACCCTTATGTATATACAGTGTGATTAGGTTTTTCGTTTCATACCTCTATGAAAACAAGAAAAAGTGTCCTTTTCATCTCTTAAATGATCTAGAGTTGAATGTAAAACTTGGCCAGGTTCACGATAGTACATCTTATAGGAATTTCGGGGGGAAAAAAGGTTAAACTTCAAATTTAAAATCCATGAAAACATTTCAATTATTTTGCCGAAAGCTGTACATTACGTTGAAACTACGTCTAAAGATATTAAGAAGTTATAAAAATGTCTGCACTATTGTTTAAAATCAAGATAAATAAGCTCTATAGAACGAAATCACCAACAAAAAATTTAATGTTTAAATATCCCATGATTTAAACTCACGTTCTGATTTTTTCAAAGTTCTACATTTTTTCGTTATCAAACTTTTGTCTTTGCAGTTTAACCCTATTTTTCGAAATTTTAGACTCGTCCAATTTGAGGGAAGTCGTAGAAGACAATTAAAATCGGGTGCAATTTGAAAAGTAATCAACCTACAGGTTAGGAATTATTGTGGGAAAAGAAGATATTGCTTGTCATAAGCAATTTCTTCTTTTTACCACACTGTTTCCTCAAGTATAAAACCACAGGGACGTAAAATCCAGTGATTGAACAGAAAAGGCTCTAGGTATTATAGATTGGTGGATCAAGTCAAATTGGTTGCAGGTAAAAGGTATAGAAATTGTCAGTGGCTGACCGAAATGACCTTACTGCAGAATCATTCAAATTTATCAAAGATATTGCAGTCACCCAACGACGCAATGAGTCACTTTCCTTACAAACGTTTAAACACTCAGAATGAATGCAAAACCCTTGCTTTTCTACATGGTTTTATGTGACAAACACGACGTATGTATTTGCAGTTAAACTGTATTCAAAAATGACTTTAACTAACAACAATAAATGTGAACTGTCACGCAAAGAGGGAAGATCTAGGTAGGCTGAAAACCAGATGGACGAAGTACTTGCAAGCAAACGTTTATCTATGTACTATGTTATACTTTATGTTTAATGTACCTTGACATTTATATAAATGATTTTTACCTTATTTCATTATCAAACGTACTTAACAGTCCCTAGAGTTAGTCAAGGAATAAATTCCATCAGAAACCGTAGGTGGGCGATTCAAACCTTGATAATACAGGTTATTCAAGCTGTAGTTAGGAGGTTTTCATCGCCTACAGACGAAATGCTAGATGATCCCTTTTTGCATGACAATCGTGAAATGTAAAACAATAATACAGAAACAAATGCGATGAACGCACGTATCACAAATCGATGTTATTCAGCAGAGCTGGTTCTCTTTTTACCCTATTATTGCTTAACTGTAAGTATTTGCCTCTTGGCTTAACCCCTTCATCACACAATCCAACAATCCTACAAGACTAAGGATATCAGCTTTGGAAAGCATTGTGAGAAGGAAGAAATTTCTTGTAACAAGCAGTTTTCCTTTTCATAAATGATTTTCTGTTCCATGTGGCAATTTTTTTTCAAATAACGTCATTTGAAAATGTCGTCTAAAACCTATTTCACATTGAACCAGTTCAAATGTTTTCGCCTGGCAATGGGCTAAACTTGAGTAAGTTACTCTTCTTAGTAGAAGGTCCAGTGAGTTCAGTTTACTAGCGACCGTTTTTGATTTGACAAAGACAGGGTGAAATTTCAAAAAACAAACTTATTTTGAAATAAAGAGAAAACATAATAGGAGGCCTGATACTACCGTGAGTATTGGTCTAAAATAACCTTTGATCAGACAACAAAGTTATAGACTGGTCCAAATTCCAAGAAGTTGCAGAAAACAAATTTTGGTTGCTGGAATTTTAAAATTCTTGTATTTTGCGGTAGAAAATATTGTTAATGGATAAACTGCTTGTAATGAATAATTTCCTCATGTTACATGTTTCAAAGTTGCAAAAAGGCGGAAGTGTTAGGAAACGGGTAAGGAAACTTCATTCTTTTAAAATAACACCCTTACTTGAAGACTTATTTTAAGAACTGGAGATTTATTTTAACAACATCAACAACTAGAAATCGCTTGTAACGAGCAATTTCTGATTTATTACATTAAGCCCATTACCAAACGACGAAAGTTTATACCGGTTCAGATCGAAAGAGGTAACACACGGCATTTAAAACTTTGAAAAATATGAAGAAAAAAAAAATCAAGAAGGTAAACATTTTAGGAAGAGGAATTGTTACTTGTGTCAAGTAATTTCCCGTTTTTTCACCACGTTTTCTACCCTAAATAATCCTTACATGCCAGTATTCAAGCACTTTAGAATAACTTCGTCCACCCCTTTCAATACTAGCTTCTATCGAATTGGGTTGTCTCTTAATGTGTAAGTAAACCTTTGACCTACCCAGCCCACCAAGCAGCAAGCTAGATTCTGTTCCCCCCTTTGCTTTTTTCTTCGCCAAAATTGACGGATCGTGAAGTCAATCAAAAAAATCAATCGACCAATCAAATCGGTCATTTAGAAATAAAATGAACTTTAAACTACAAGACTGACGGACAATTTCGTGTTACAGCGTTGTTGGTTTGGCAACTTAAATGTCGTAACTACTCTTAATTCAAGCTGTAGATACGACACTTAGGTTACCAACCAATCCTTTTTACTGTAACCATGAAATTTGCAAAAATAGCGCCGTTTAATATTGAAGTGGAGCTTCCTGTCGGAGATCAGTGGGTGTGACCAGCGGTCCGTCAATTAAAGGTTCAACAACCCGTACACCCTAACAACACTACTTGTGTCTTAACCAATTCCCACTCAGTGACGATTTTAAACGCCCCAAAGAAAAAAAAAGCTTTAGAAAACATTGTGGAAAAAGAAGAAATTGCTTGTTCCAAGCAATTTCTTCATCTTTCACAATGTTTTCTACACATAAAGTTGAAAAAAATCCAAATTTTCGTAAACTCTAAAATGTCGTCTGCAATTTCTTTCAATGTGGGCAGGTCTAAAAATTTGCCGTGTGGTAATGGGTTAACGGCATACAGTATTGACCATTCCGCGAACCGCATGTCACATGACTATACTTATTTATTGCCGTATGCTATCTCTCTTGTTTGGTCCTTTCTAAAAGGACAGGCAAGAGAAGCAATATTAAGACCACCTGTTAAAGAACACAGTTTTCAGTTGAAGCACATTATAAGTTACTCTCGCCCATGGATTTAGTCTTGCCGTTTCCGATATGGACCTGAGTTTGATCCTGGCTATGGTATCGGACGATGGTATCAGCAGGCGGCCGCAATGTGTCTCTATCCCGGTCTCGATATATGTGGTCGGGACCGTATTGTTCTACATAGCTCTCACTACGTAACCGTCTGTTAATATTTTTACATCGAAAGCACAATATTTCCTTGAATGGAGTCCGGAACTCCCGATTAAATCGGGCGTAAATCAGTGGGTTCATGAATGAGTTAAAATAACCGAGCCACGTAAAGCAAAGAAATAGATCTAGGGGAATAATTCCTGGTAGAAATGGATTGAGAACAGCACAGATGAAAAACGGTAGCCAACATAGAGTAAATCCACCCATAATAATTCCAAGAGTTTTTATAGCTTTCCTTTCTTTGTTTGATGCAGAATTTCGACTTCCCCCGCTTGTAGCACTCCCTCGACTACCTCCGCGTGGTTGATGCCGATTATTTCTACATAAAATGGACTTTATATTATAGCGAGAATGCCGGGACTTCAACATTTCTGAACGTGGATCGTCCGATTCAGAATTAAATCCGTTTTTTAAGTTCCCATTTGGAAGGTTCAGGTGATCACTAGCCCCACTTGATCGAGACAAATTAATGTGTTCCGTACCGCGGTCTATGCTACCTAACTTAGATTTGCTTTCTTTTTTCATAATGTTATTCGAGATTTGCCAAATACGGTAATATATGAATATCATTACGAACAATGGGACGTAGAATGAACCTAAAGTTGCATAGATTTGGTATTCTTTCGACTGGTTAATAATACACATGTCTGCAACTTTATCTTGCTTACTGACTCCGATGAAAAGCGGCGGGACTGAAATAACAATGGCGAGCGTCCATACGCCGCCAATCATAAGGAACATTCGACGTGGTGTCCGTTTCATGGCGTATTGGAAGGGACGGGTAATGACAAAATAGCGATCAACGCTGATCATGCACAGATTTAAAATGGAAGCCGCGCACATGATGACGTCAGAAGATGTCCACAAATCACATATGGTGGCACTAAAAGGCCAAAATCCACGTATTATATACACTGCAGAAAATGGCATGACAAGGAGGGCTACTAATAAATCTGAGACGGCTAAAGACACTATTAATAAATTAGAAGGCGTCTGGAGGCGTTTTACTATTCCAACTGCTATGCACACAAGGCTGTTGCCGATCGCAGTACCTATCATAAGTACAGTCATCACTATTGCTATCAAAACCTGTTGCCATACTTCGTAGGGCGACACATAGTCTGTTTGGGCCACCGTAGTGGCATCACTTGTATTCGGATCAGCAACCGGTGTTGTGTTATATATCGTTACCTCCTCCGTAAAGCTGGAATTATACTCTATTCCAGCTGTAGAGTTTGGGAACAAGAGCTCCGCTTTGTCAACCATAATTCAAAATTCCTAATTTAAACTTCGAAAAAGTAACGGATTCAATTTATCACAACTTTAAAGCCGTGACTTTCCTATAACGTTTTTTGTAAAAAAAAGCGGCTGCTGTATTAAATCCATTGCCTCTATATATTTGCCAAATTCAAATTTGGCTTTATTGATAGAATAAAATCCCCTAATACACTCCTCACATTAAATCACTGACTGCAACAACATAATATAATAAGATCGAACTGGATTAAAGATTGATTGAATCCTGCTTATCGATAGAAGATGTATTAAGCATCCGATGACGTTTTTGTTTGGCCTCACATTCTCTGTGTGTATTTTCTATGTATTTTATGAACCTTAATCCGAACGTTTTCCCCCTTTTCTCGCTTGATATAACACCGAGCAGTGATCCCCTGCAGAGATTCGCGTATAGAATATCTCAAGTCCGTAAACAGCCCTTTCACTTAAGTTTCAGTTTTGAATTCAGATTAGGTCCGGGTTATTCATAAACAAACAAAATCCATTTTTAAACACGCGCATCTCGATGTAGAAATATTTGTGATAAATGAAAGGGTCAACACAAAGCTTATTAAGCGATGTCTTCTATAAGCCTAGGATATGTAATACAATTTATCCTGTTGGATAGAGTTTTTCCTCTCTTTAAATATATTACGAAACAGCTTTCTGATTTCTGTATTCTTTTAGCTATTTCCCTTTCGACATACTATTTCGACAAACTATTTATCTGGTATATAACAGTTCTTATAAATTACAGTTATTCACTTTTTGTATGTCAGAGTATTCTAGTTCTATGATCTATATCAATAATTCCATTTAAAATCCTCGAATGCTGTCTTTGTCTCCCACAAAAATGGTGTAAAATGTCTGGAAAATCACAGTAATTGTCAAAACCCTACGTATGAAACACAATTTTCTTCCTTTTTGTTTAAAATCCCGGGGAAATTTCGTGACAAAGTCCTTTAGCTCAAAGTCAACAATCTCCTGTATGTAATGCTAACCAAAAGGTTCTTTATTCAAACAGTCTATGTTAACCTTCAGAAGACCTATTTCACTGTCTCGTTATTTCAAAATATGTTATGCATAGACTAATCACGGCCAACTATTGTTATTACCGTAAAATAATCCCCCGTGGTTCACCGTGCTTTACTGTAAGCCGCTAAAGGTTTAAGAATGTATATCGCCGTATATATTGACTAACTTTCTTTGTAGCAGATATAAGAACTCGCGGTATAATATGGCCAATCTTTAATCAGGTAGTCATTTAGGCACTGGAGTGGAAGGGATAGAGCCATGTAAATATGCAGAAAATTACAACCAATCAGTTTACATTATATAATGAATGGCCTATCGCGTAATTATTGTTAAAGACACTCCTAATACTCGAAATCACTAATATTTAGGTCTATTATTTCATATGTCGGTCGGTGAAAATCACATACATTAATTTCACAGTATTCTTTCGCACACTGTTATCTCATGTTTATTGCTGTGTAAATGCAGACTTTCGTGTTTCGGAAACGTACATATTCCGTAAATCTGTCAACTTTTTTTCACTTATTAACATTTTCTTTTTAAAGTTTCGTCGCCTCGTTGATTTCATACATGAGCAGACCAAACCCCTACGATTCCATTATTCACAGATGAACGTAGAAAGTATAACTTATTATTTCTTTCCGAGTTTCGGCTGGGTGGTCTTAGAATATCGTGTGTTTTCCCACTCAGAGTTACCAGCTAAATCCTGACTAGCGAATGTATGAAATAGGCTTAATATGTTTTGTGTCCAACCCAAAACTCGTATAATCCCGCAGTTCAGTGACACCGTGTAACCAAGAATAGACTAAAGCACTGGCATGGCACTCTACACTAATCTATTCACCATTTTATCCGACTAACTTCCACCCAAGAATATTTTAACAACTTTGGGTACAATGTAAAACGCATAACGTCTCGTTGTATTTTTAGCTTTTGGTGATTAGTTCTGCCAAGAAGAAATAGTTTCCATCTCTCTCCTCTCCAGAAAGTTGAGTTTTTTCCCTGTTGCCAACAAAATCTCGTGGAACCTCGGTTTTCTGATGGGTTTTCCAGGCTTTACGTCTTGCAAGTTTCGTCTATAGTTACACAAACTGTCTGTTTTACAGCAAGATATTCGCTAGCCTGAAGAGAGAGAAAAAACAACAGTACAGTATCTAGCACTCAACATGAATTATGCACGAAGATCAAGAATATCGTCTTTGGGCGAGCAATGTCGTAACTACAGCTTTATTCAAGCTGTAGTTAGACATTTTGCACGCCCGACGACGAAATGCACTTTAAAAAGAAGAGGCCAGTTAGTCAGAAAGGTCTGATTTAATGGCAGTTATTTGATTTTTTCCTTTTTATACATTTTAGAATAATTATCATTATAAATCATAAAATTGATAAAAAATATCATTATCTCAAACCTTTACTATTTTTCAAAATTTGGACCTGTAGCAGACGACATTAAAAATTGAGTAAAATTAAAAAGAAAGAAAAAAAATCTTACATGTTAGAAGATTTAGTGAGAAAAGAAGGCATTGCTTGACACAATATAGGGGAGTACACGGAGAAGGGTTAAACATTGACAAAGTTTAAACTCGTTTGTGTATCACCCAGCGACAAAATTTTAGACTGGTCCAAATTAAAATAAGTCATAGAAGACAATTTCTAGTTGTTGAATTTTATACAGTCTGGAATTTTTGGATAGGAAACACTGTGGATAATGAAGAAATTGCTTGTAACAAGGAATTTCTTCATTTTCCACAACGTAGGGATTTGCGTAGCACTGCAATAACCCGACAACTGTGACAGCATCAAAATATTTGGATTTTCAAGTGTCATAAAATTACGTCATTTTGATATATTTTCCTTGATAAAGGATAAATAAAATTCAAGATACTAGTTAGAAAATAAAAGTGGTTTAAAAAATACTATATAATCATTTCAATCAATAATTTCAAATGCAAACGATGCGTTTCCTATTTATAGAAAAGCGGACATATTGTCCAGTTTTCCGTCATGTTGTTCGTCTGTTTGTATTATTTTTATGAATGCAAAATATTTGTCTTCTCTTGACCTCTCGCATATTGTCAACAGGCTTAGCACTACGTTAAATGGGCTATATTAAAAAAAATCTTGATTGCAATTCTTTCTACTTTTCTTTGAGGATTTTGGTGAAAATGATATGTTTGTCATAATGTTACTTTTCGCACATTAGCGAGTTTTATGATGTTCTAATATTCCAAGGACTATAAACTTTCTTGCAAACGGATCTTCGTCTACATCTCATGATCAAATTGGGCAAACATGTCATAGAATATTGGTCGTCATCATACATGTGCTTTTACAAGGCACATGAAATTGTACCGCTTCAACACCTTTGGTTCATATTGAAATTGACTGTTGGCAATAACACTGGGTGGAAACGGGTCCCAGATATTGCTCCTCAAAATGGCCGCCATTTCAAAATATTACGGAACCAGTGTAAGTATTTGTTCATTTTCTATTATTAAGTTATGTACTCACGCTAATTAAGTCTAGCCCGAAAGACAGTATGTGTCTAGAATTAAGTTTACATATTCACGAATAAGAAAATCAATTCAGCATTTAAATAATTCATGTAGACCGCAAGTGAACTTCGACCAACGACATTGTTGTTGGTTAGGTGATTTAAAAAGTCGTAACTACAACCTATTTAACTGTAGCCACACTGCTTAGATTACCAGACAATTATTTTATTTTTGTTACCTGTAATTGACTTTTATTTTTGCAAAATGGTTCCTTTTTCTTAATCAAACTGCTCTGTAGGAGATCAGTTCGGATTGTTAAGGTCATTTTCTCTTTCGTAAATCAATAAATATTTTAGGATCTATTAATGTCCCTCTTTTCACACAATATCATTACTTGTTTTATTTATAATGCCGCGGTCACGCTGACCTTCTTCATAAGGCGTGAAGATACATTTTAGAATTTCGAATAATAGAATTACAAACTAACGAGCTTCAAGTACCAGTACTTGACAAAACTCGTTTATTTGTTAACAAAAGATTTCGGGATAATATTTAATCGTTATTTAATTTCTTCGCTCAGTAGATGATATTTGTTCGATACAAAATGACACTAAGTGTATTTACTACGTTAAGTATATATACTTCAAAAATTCGAAAAGATACGAGTAAGAGGAAAAGATCGTAAGCTATTATTTGAAATTTGCTAAGGCTCGCTTGATACTCTTTTTGTACACTCCGTAAGATCTGCTTATCTGACGACAGATTCTATGTACATGTACAATAAACTAGAACTCTGCGATTCCTTTAAAATAAGAGACGGTTCCCATTTTCTCATCCCTTTCGTGTGGTACCGTCATCTAACAAACAAAGCATTTCGTCGTTGGGCGTGTAAAATGTCGTAGTTACAGCTTGGATAAAGATGTAGTTACGATATTTTGCACGCCTAATGACAATATGCTTTATTTCAGTAACATGTTAATAAACGTTGTTTTTCCTCAAACAAAATCTTTAAAATATCCTATGGTTTCCAATGATAATACCCTATTTAATTAGCGGGTCGCAGCTGTTAAACATGTAATCGATCAACCAATCAAATCATTCATTTAAACTGGAAGTGAACTCTTAATTTCGACATTTTCAGATATTTATGTGAAGCATTTTGTTTGTTTGGCTATTGAATTGTTGCAACGACAGTTGCCAACCAACCATTAATTTTTTTCTGTCATGATACAGGCCAAACTTTTAGCAAAATGAGGCCGTTTAACGCATTTCCTCTTTATGCCAACCAAGAAAAACAATTGGGAAATCATTGTGAAAATGAAGAAATGAAGCAATTTCCTCATTTTCTACAATGTTTCCTACTCAGAAGACTGAACAAAAAAACATTAACTTTAAATTCTGAAAAATGGGGGGAAAATTGTGTAATATGAAGAAATTGCTTGCAACAAGCTTACAGAATATTTTCTACTCAGAATATTGAAATAAAAATCATATACTTCAAATTGTCGTCTGCACGTCATTGTATTTGGACTGTTCTATAATTTTCGTTTGTGGGAATTTGTGGGACTTCCTGTTGGAGCTTAGGGTGCGTGGCCGGCGATCTGTTTATTACATGTTAGTAAGTCTGTTATACAAACATATGTTATGTAATACATAATGTATTACGAAAACATCTTTGTTAAACTCAGTTATAACCAATTATCAATCACACATGTAACGTTGTTACATCAATTATTCATTGGTGTTATAATAATTTATTAATCGTTATTACCATGAACACCTCTTATACCCTTATTAATATTGTCCGAATGGAATTGGAAAGTTTCTTCCTTTGTTTGCTATTGAGCGCGGATTCCAACTGGTATGGTCCTTTAAGTGTAGTTTAGCTAATAAGATCCGAGACAAATGGAAACATGGGCTTATTTCACGATGTAGCTATCAAATTAGATAAACCTTGAATTGTTGCCTCTTCCTGGTAACGGTAAAACTACAAAATATGTTAGGAAATACTTAAGTCTCAGGCCAATTTTTTTCGCCCAATGTTTTTTTTTTCTTTCTTTTCAACATATATTGCTGAATGACATGTCGCAGAGTTAGGCACAAATTTTCAAGATATCTCTCCACTTTTGTTTTTGGTCAAAGTTATCTGCCCTTGAATGGTATACGCTACTTTCAGTGAAAACGGATATAATGGGCTATACCTTATTTCGAAGTTTATCCGTGGCAATAGTAATAAATGATGTTACTTCTTGTAATCTAGAATAATTTTCACGTAAGATAATATTTTCTTTAAACTAATTTTTTAAAAAGCTCAAAATGCAACAAGTTGACTGACATTCAAAAGACTTATTACCGAATTTTAAAGCATTCATCCCATATTTTTTCTTATTTTCAAATAGTTTTAATACCTTACCATATTCTTTATACACGCAAAATATCAGTGTACCTTTCCAGCAAATAAGACAGAATTTTCCTTATATCATCTTACCCCACCCACCATAAAAGGGTTAAAAGCATTTTCATTATATTTTTCTAACTGAGGGCTCCATATCACGTGGCTGTAATAGATATGTATGATATATGTCTTTCTAATGATATTCATTTCTTTAAATGAGTAATTGCTTTATTCTGAAAATTAAAAAAGGAAATCAAATAAACACGCCCTTCTCCCGATTAGCTCGTGGTTCTACCAATGTAAACGTCAAATCATTTCTTGATTGAACAATATTCCGTTCAGCATCTTTTACTATTTTTCTTTTTTTTATATTTCAGCATAAAGTGTACATAATTTATGGTTTTCTTCAGCCTTATTCAACAAAGCTGATTCTTTAAAAAAAAATCCCGTTATGAAACGGAAAAAATTCGACCTGTTCATAAATTTACGCGAAGGATTAAACCGAAAAAAATAATCAAACTGTATGAATACACAAAGCGGATTCACACATTAGTGTTATTAGAACTTTCACTTCATACCTCCATGGAAACAAAAAATAATCTCACAATTTCTTATAATTCAATAACATTTTGCGAAAAAAGTAAAAAAATACAAATTTCGATACTTTTTTGTACGAAACTATTTATGAGCGGAAGCATACAAAATGGCTGAGTGCTCAAATTTTGTTCGTGGAGGTTAAAATATTTTTTCGACCAATCAGAACGCCCGTTATTGAGAGAAGAAACTAAAATTTAAATATTAACAAAAACGCCTCGTGACCTTTTTAATACTTAACATTATTTCATCGGTTGAAACTTAACTAAGGAAAAATGTCCTCGTTCGGAAAATGGAAGCCATTAAATTTACTACTTCCGGAAAGTCAAGTTGTCTATAGCATTCCTGAGCTTAACCCAGAGATACATAGAAGCTAATTGTTTGTTTCAGTGTAAGACAAATTTATTTTTAATTGAATGAACATCAAAATTGATATTTTCACGAGAAGTGAAAAGATGCGCTAGTAGTTCACGAAATGAAGAATTCTTTCTTTAATGTACAAAAAGACAAAATGTGTGCGTTTGTGGGAAGGGGATTGTCTAAAAGCGTATCATTTCGCACGTGAAAAACATGGTAACCTGATGACGGTAACGGCGTCTTTTGTCCCGCTTAGATGATGTCCAGCAGTGCAGACTGAACGAAATCAGGGCTAAATCTATCAACAGTGAATTTATCTTTTTGATAAGTTCACTGTTTTTATGGTGAAATTAACGATCGAGAAACCTCGATAATCTACCAGGAAGCTAGATTTTTATTTTTATCCTCGTCATGGTAAATAAAAATCTTTATTGAGAATAACATCAAAATGAAAGGACTGAAAGCGCTGTTAGGCTCTTATTGAGGGTCAATAATTCTTTTGGTAATTGTTTTATAACAAATATAGCTTGAAAAGGATAAACAGGAGGTGTATACAAAGATCAGACGGCACTTATGTGCCGTCTTATCTTTGTATATACCTCCTGTCAATACAGGGATATTCCGGGTTCAGCATGACAAGGGGTTATATTTTACATTTTTATATGGATAACCTGGAAAGATGACGATCTTTAGGTGTCTTTGTTTTGCGACCTTTGTCAATTCTTCTAACGTAACAAAATACAGAAAGTATTAGGCATCAATATTTTTCTGAATAATCCTGCATACTGATATAAACCTATTTAAAATTACGGAAATCATTGTTTCACTTATTACCAGTCGAAAAGAATCAAAACCAGTCTAAACGGACAGTGGTTGCAGACGACAATTTTTATTTGATGAAATTTTAAAACTCTTTTTCCTTTTAGGTAGAAAATATTGTGAATAATGAAGAAAATGTTTGTTATAAGCAATTTCTTCATTTTCCATGATGTTTTCAAAAGCCTTCTTTTAGTGGCGTCGAAAAGTGCCATTGTCTGGGAATAGACCATTGATGTTTATATTTATTGTAGTTTGATTTTGACGATTGCCATATCTGCTCAAATCTATCACAACAAATTTTTTGAAATGTTATTTTTTGCTTGCTCTAAAGTCTAAAAATAGCTACTTATACAACCATAATCTCAAAACCGCCATGTTTTTATATTAGCATACGATATTCGTGACATCCATTTGGCGTAGCCATACAGAAGAGGAAACGACAAAATCAGAAGTTACATAAATTAACAAAGATTTTGACACACGTGAAACATCCGTGTGTGGAACAGCTTCGAAAAAGCTCTTTATGTACTGTATTCAGGGTCTGACAAAAAGAAAACCTTTCTTCAATAACAAAGCGGATTAAACATTGATATTCTTTCAATAATGTTTAAAAGAAACAATTGCGTCGCTCCATACCAAAAGGTTCGACCTTGTTATAAAAATAAGTAACAAGAATGCTTTCCGACTTGTTCCCTAACATCGTCTTTCTTAAAATCGTCGATAATCACGGTGAAAAGTGTCGATTATTCGAAATACTCAACCAATTACCATACCATGTCCCGAAGAAAAATATAGTAAAAACGCATTGTGAAAAAAGGAGAAATTGTTTGTAACAAGCAATTTCTCCTTTTATTACAATAGTTTCTCCTTATTTAGCGTTCATTTTCCAAAATTCAAGACAATTTGAAATGAAGTCTGACTCCTTTTAACCCTTGTCACGCTGAGCCCGGAATATTCCGGTTTGGGCAGGAGGTGTAGACAAAGATCAGACTGCATTTATGTGCAGGCTGATCTTAGTCTATCTCTCCTGCTTGTACTTTTCCTGCCAGACTTGTTTATGAAGTTGATTTCTAAAAGAAATATTGATTTTTGAAAAACACGTTCTATCAGTGCTTTCAGCCCTTTGATTTGACAGCATTTCAATATGGTATTTTATACAGCATGACAAAGGTTAATTATGATAAGTCTAAAGTTTTGTCTCCTGGTAAAGGGTTAAGTAATTATTAACACAATGGTTTCAAATAGTTTGATTTGGGGTGTAAGTGATTTGATATGGGTTTCCGACAGCCTGTTGAGACATTTTAAATTTGTATATAATCACAAGCAGGTAACTTTTTTATTGCATTAAATACTCTTCGAGCGATTATATCGTAACATAATATCAATAATATCAAAAAGGGGAACACACACACACACTTAACCGATTACTAAAATACAAAATTTTAGACCTGTCAAAATCCAAAGAAATTGCAGATTGCAAATTTAAGATGATTGAAATTAAAAAAAAAACAAAACAACAACAAACAAACAATAAAAAAAAAACACCTTCGGATAGCAAACATTGTAGAAAAATGCTTTTGACAAGTGATTAATTTTCTTCACAATGTTTTTAAAATTTTCTTTCTTGAAGCACTTAAAAAGCGGGATTGCATGGGAATGGCTTGATACTATAGCCTTCATTGAAACTTTTTCTATATTATCAGTTTGAATATCATATCCATGTATCTACAGGGAGATTTTTAACCCATTCCTACACAAAAACGCTTTTTGACGCCCCAAAGGAAAAAAAGCTTCGGAAACATCGTGGAAAATGAAGAAATTGCTTGTTACTAGCAATTTCTTAAATATGCACGATGTTTTCTTTCCAAAGAGAGAAAATATTTTAGATTTTATCAACTATCGACAATTTTTCGTCTGCAACATCTTTGAATTTCGACCATTCTAAAGTTTCGACGTCTTGTAAAGGGTTAAGCGGGATATTTTTAAGAAAAACTAAATGCCCACTTTTTGAATGACACGTGAAATTTAAATATAAGAGGTTCTGTCATTGAGTACAATTATCTAAAAATATCTAGACCGAATTGCCCTATCTTTAAGGCAGAATTCGGTTTAAATATATTTAATTGACCATTATCAAACGTAGCTGTAACAACCTAAAGAAATTTAATATCTGCGTTTCATTGAAATCATATTTTCAAATAAATAAATAAATTAAAAAAAAAGCTTAAATGATCAATTGTTAGTAGCACATTAGCTTTTTTCAGCAGAATAGCATCAATTTTCAAATGCAGCCCGAGCGTTCATCTCTATTAAGCGAACACGTCCATTAAGCGACCATGATCGAAATGCAAAAGCTCATAAGGGGTGAGGCGTTTTGCTAAAAAACTAAAATCATAACTAAATCCTATATTGTTGGAACTCATTAGAATTTTCTCAATGAGGCGATTATAATGAGCCACGATAAAAAGGATTAGTCGAGAATTCTGTAATAATTTATGTATGCAATCGAATCAATCCTTCGCATCTTTCACAAAAAAGTGTATTAACCCTTGTCATGCTGTATAAATTACCTTACTGAATTGCTGTCAAATCAAAGGGCTGAAAGCACTGATAGAATTTGTTGTTCAAAAATAATTATTTCTTTTAGAAATCAACTTCATAAACAACTCTGGCAGGAAAAGTACAAGCAGGAGGTATAGACTAAGATCAGCCTGCACATAAGTGCAGTCTGATCTTAGTCTACACCTCCTGTCAAAACCGGAATATTCCGGGTACAGCATGACAAGGGTTAAGCAACCATTCTTTTTAAGCGACCACTTTTTGGTTGTCCTTTGAGTGGTCAATTTCTCGATCTGTAACAAGTGTACAGTAAATCTTATTTAGCATGAGAAAAAAATAATGCAAAAGTTACAAAAACGTACAATTTCGCATTACTTTGTATTTTCGTATTCCGGCAGTTTTTCTTTTTATGACTAGTTCTTATTCCTTTATCAACAATGTTTAACGTCAACAAGACAAAAGTGTATTAAATTTCACGAACTCAATATTGTTGTCTGCAACTTCTGTTGGTTTGGACCAGTCTAAGTTTTTTTTTTTTTTTTTTTTTGTAATGGGTAAAGACATCCGAAAGTGAAACATTAAAAGGCGTGTTAAATGAAATTATAATTCTTATATTAAATTATATTATCCATATAAATTCATTTCATCCATATAAATCGCTAAACACCCTGCTTTTGACTCGCGGATGAAAAACGGATATTGAAACTACTGTGAAAAAAGGTGAAATTGCTTGTAACAATCTACGTGCCTTTTTTTCCGAAATGTTTTCTGTTGTATGTTGTGTTTTTTTTATTCAATTACACTTCTTTATGTTGTCTGCAACCTCTTTCAATTATAACCGATCAGAAAAATATACGAATGTTAATAGGTTAGACGAGATTTCGATGGTTTGAAGCGATGTTGATAGATCTTAATACACCGAAAGTAGAGAAATGACCTATCACTGGCCCCGCCCAATTACCCCATTTTTCACGCCTGTTGACTCCAACAGGAAGATCCAATTCTATATCAAACAGCGATGTCTTGCAAAATGTATGACAAGTAACAAGTTAAAAAATGTAGAATACATGTAGTTGGTTGGCGACCTAAACGTCGTAACTACAGTTTGAAAAAGCTGTAGTTACGACGTTTAAGACCATAAACTAACAGAAAAGATTAACAAAATGGCGGCCGATGTTGGCGATCAAAACTAATTTCTGACCTCCATGAATGATTTCATTGGTCGACTAGTTATTTGATTGACAGACGCGATCAATTAATAGCTTGTCAGTTTCTTGAAATCAACGTATATGTATATTAGAGCCCTCGTATGACATCTCCAACCATTTCACAAGAGCTTAAAGTTCTATAAATGATTGGCCTGTACAGCCACTCGGGGAATTTAGAATATTCAAAGATCACATAAAGAAGCTTTCAGTTAGTGTTTATCTGTAGAGCGCAAAGTGAAGACTCAGGTCAGGCTGTGCATATGCACAGCCTGATCTGAGTCTTTACTTGACGCACATGTTAAAAGGTCGGACATGCAACGCCCAACCTGAATAATGAGTATGATTTTTCGTTCATTTATAGTATAAAAAAATATATTAGTTTTTTTTATAATACCCCTTTACGGGCGACGAAAGAAAATCGAATGGAGAATTCCAAGCTCATTGATACATGTAAGATGTATCTATGGATTATGCTGTACATCGCGGCCCATTATTTCGATTGAAGCGTCCGTGTATATCAATCTAATCCCTTTTTAATGTAACCAATGACAGGTGGGTTTCACGGATAGTAAAGATAAAGATCGGACTGATAATTTATACGCCTTCTGATTCTTCCAAGAATTTGCACTTCTGTTCCCTGCCAGACTGTGCCAAGTAATCATGGGTTTAACTGTTCGTGTTGGAAGGTGTTTTTCAATGTGTTGTCTGTAGAACATTTCCGAATTAAAAACTGAAACACACACACACACACACACACACACACACACACACACACACACACACACACACACACACACACACACACACACACACACACACACACACACACACACACACACACACACACACACACACACACACACACACACACACACACAAGACACAAAAACATCAACAACAACAACAAACAACACACACAATTGATGAATTAAGAACATGTCACATTATTATACGGATTTTCCCGCATTATTGTTTATCTCATGACCTTCAATTATGACCTTGGACTTGGGAGTATCCATCATAAATTTAAGCATCTCAGAGGTACTCTTCAAAGAAAAAACAGTACCAAGTTATCCACCATTTAATGTAGACGATATGCTCCGGACCAGAATTGGACACCCCCCCCCTCTAAAAAAGGGGGAGTTTCTCCAATAAAGAAAGTTTAACCAAAATCTTTTCATAAATTCGGACGTGCTTTGAACTGATAAATAGAGATGACAAATAAATGAACGATAGGTGAAATGTTTCGTTTCATATGCCTCACTGATAAGAATTCGTGAAGAAACAAGCGTTCGCTGAATACTTTGGCAAAGGGTCCTAATTCTGTAGCACGCAAGTTTTTGTACTTTCCCAGTCGTAAAGTTCGTCAATAAATAATGACCAGCTCTACATGATAACACATTCTAAAAGTAGGACTAGAGGATTTTTACGAATTCAAACATAACGTCGGTACGCGAGCAAAACTTCGTAACTACAGCTTTAATACAGCTGTAGTTACGACATTTTGCTCGTACAACGAAGATAAACAATTGTCAAAATATCAAAATGCTTTATTAACTAAACGTCAATCTTTAGTGACGTCGTTTGGGCCGCCAACTAAACATTTACCATTTTATCTTGCAAGTTCCTGGCCACGAATTATGCAAAATAACGGCGTTTAATACCCAAGTCGAAGTCAGAGGTCGGAACCCGCTATTTACCCCCCTTTTACCCATTACAAGAAGGCAAAACTTTAGACTGGTCCAAATTGAAAGAAGTTGCAGGTGACAATTTCAAGTTAATGAAATTTGAGATTTTTTCAACTTTCTATGTAGAAAACATTGTGGAAAATGAAGAAATTGCTTGTCACAAGCAATTTCTTCATTTTCCACAATTTTTTCTCAATTGTTTTTCTTGAGAGGCGTTTAAAAGCATCATTGTGTGGGAATGGGTTAAACACAACTACGTCATATAGTGGCGCTTAGACATTTTCAGCTTTTTGACGAAATTAAAAGGGAAAAATCGCAGTTCGGTTACCTTAAGTTATAAGATATAGTTACTATCTTAGTTCATGAAACACAAGAAGTAGTACAAAGTGTGCAGTATCTTCATCCAAAAATCGCATTTGATAAAACGTTATTCTAAATGTAGTAGTTTTCTTTGCATCCTTTGGGTAGAATTCGGAGGTAAAAACATATAGACACAAAGTCCGAGCACGACCAAACTGTTTTCAGACAGTGCGAATATGATCCTATGAATGACCAATTAATTTGTTAAACAAAACATTTCAATCGTGCGTAAAACCGACAGCTTCGCTTATCAGCTTTATACAGCAACTTCGTCTAACCGGATCGTTTTAACATTGTTACTCTTGAATAAGTAATATAATTTTGCTATGAAACAAACACCCTTTTTTTCTTAACAATATAGTATGATTATACATGTTTAATAATTTCCAATATAATATATATCTCCTTTCTTTCTTTCCATTCACTCGTCAAGTTTTGATAATTTTGCCAAATTCAGAACATTCACAAGAAAGTACTGTAAAGCAAGCCGACAGGTTTCAATGGGTCTTACGCAATCTCAGGCTAAAAATGAATTGATTTTAGAAATGGTTCGCCATATTATCTATTTTTGTATATAGTAGTTAAATAAGGCGTACCGAAAATAGAGTCAAGTTTAAAACATATTGAAACGAACTAAATTCCTTAAACAAATAGTCAGAATAATGACTCCAGTTGCAAATAATCTTTAATCCGTTGTCCCCATACACGTATACGTAGTATATCATTTTTTTCTATTTCATTGCGATATGACTCGATTGCACGAAGACACGAACATATTAACACATTTTCAGTATCAAACCTTAATGAACACAGAATATAATCTCTTCGTTTTTGCGTGATTAAATCTTGTTCAAGCATAAATCATAAAAAGATATCAAACAAGTAAAAAAGTAATAGTTTGAAACAGTTTTATATTGAATTACCCTGTTAGCTGCCATAAAAATAACTCGGTACTCGGGTATGTAACAATTTTCAAACCAATCAAAATGCAAGAACTTTGACAGACTCAACAAATATGAACTATTTCAGTTTTCGCACAACACTCCAAAATTGGTGGCCTTGGATAAATCTTAGCGAGTTCGATCACTGGCATGTCTTCCGTTTCAAACTGTGGTTCATGTATATTGTCTAAACTATAGACTTTGCATGACCTTAACTTGCCACATTCATATAAATGAAAATTGCAGTTTAACAAAAGTTTTCGCTAGTAATATGAATGATGTAAAAACATAAAACACATTCAAATAACCATACTTTTCTTGAAGCTGGAGTTAAGCCAAAATCTTCTAAAGAGTGTTTCACAAGGTACATTTACCAATTCTTTTAGACTTCTTCTCTAGACTTCTTTGACAGAGATCTAAACATTTCTTCGTCTATGACGACATTAATTAAAAGAAAGAAGAAACAAACAATTGTATAAAAAATAAACACTGCTAAAGTCAGCATGATATATCAGTTGCTGTACTATCAACCTTGCTCAAGCGACTACCTCTTTTAAGCGACCACTTTCGTTAAGCGACAATCTTCAAATTTCCAAATATATACATAAAAAGATCTTCATAACTGGACATTAGTGCTAATAAAATTACAAAAAAAAAAATCCTAAGTTGGTGGATCTCATTAGAATCGTCTCAGTGAGACGATTCTAATGAGATCCATCAACATAGGATTAAGTGAGAATCCTACAATAATTTATGTCTGCAGTCAAACCAATCTCTCATATATGTCACAAAAAAGTGTATTTTGTGGCCATTCTCTTAAACGACCTTATAATGCCGGCACGTGAGTGATCGCTTAATACAAGTTTAACTGTATACGAATTTTTCTTTTGTAGCTAAGCAATATGTTCTTTTGAAATACTCCTTAGGTATACGTAATCATTGACGGATCGTCGGCCACGCCCATTGAACTCCAACAGAAACTTCGACTTAGATGTCAACCTGCACTATTTCGCGAAATTAATGGTCAATAACATTTAACAAATATTAATAAAATATTTAGTGTGCTGTGTAAGCGTCGTAGCTTTACAGCTTGAATAAACTATTTTTTGACGTTGAAGTCGCGAAAAACAACAACAGTGCTTCACACAAATTTCGAACAATGTATGAGCTCACTTCCGGTCTAAAAGTATAATCAATGATAAATGATACGAGCGAATAATTCAATCATTTTTTTTAAAAAATGGATATGTTGAACTCAAATAGATCAAACTATGTCCTAGGCTCAAGGATTAATTTTATTTGTCTGTCGAAATTTTGATTGACCACCGATCCCCTACCTCTCGATCCGTCAATTAAATGTAGAAATGAAATTCATACTCGAGAATAACATTATATAACCGGAAATTCTAATAACAAATACATTTAACAAAGCATCATTAATTTAACCCCGGGTTATTTTACGCTTGCCTAGTACGATTGATCATTTTTCTCTCTCAATGCAATCAAGATCAATAATGATAATAATGATATTATTAATAAAGAAATATTTTACCTTAATGGTAAACAATCGATTCCCGCACTACCCAGTGAATATATTGCGGACAACAGTTTCGTTTCAGGCACTTAATGCTATTATGTCGTTAACATCAAACACAGAACAACCACTAGTTTTATCAGTGCACTAATTCATTAGCCAGATTATACATCGGCATCGTATAATTTCGGATTTTGAACGTGAATTTAGAAAGACAAACTGACCTACGAAATTGTCACCGTAAATTCCGGGTCGCACTTATTATTCCGTATTTAGCTAAAACAGATAAATGGAAAATGCGAGAGTCTTTGTTATATCTTGTCAGTAATATCCTATCAGAATCAAACACGTTCAAAGTGTGAAAGCAACTTTTCCAGCATCTTATATCTTATTCTCACGCGTCACGGCAGTTTACCCAAAGACGTCCCATGAATAAATAATCCAGTAGAGTGGAACTCGGTCGCCGAGTCATAACTATTTATCGCATCCAATAACCAATCGGTACATATGTAATTACTATAAGAACTTATGCAGAATGTCATTTGAAAATGGGATTTAATCGACGACCTAGCTGTTGAATTTATCATGACGCGAGCTTTAAAGTCTAAACAAAATGGGCTTCTTTCTTATTTGTATAACAATTCAATAACATGCTTTGTAAATGATACCGCATTTTTGAGGTATCACATATTGATAATAAAAAGAAGACCAAAAAGAAGAAGAAGAAGAAGAACAACAAAAATTATATGATTTTACCCTTTCCTGTTTTGCAAGATTTTAGACCTGTCCAAATACAAAGGTTTTGCAGACGAAAATATTAAGTGGATTTAATTTGAAAAATACCTTTTAGTAGGATAGAAAATGTTGTGGAAAAAGAAGAATTTGCTTGTTACAGACAATTTCTTTTTTTTACAATGTTTTACAATCATATAAGCGCATGAATGTAAAAACAAGTGATTTATCAAGAGGGTTAAAAGTATAATTATAAGAAATTGAAAGTTTATATTTATATATTCAATTTAATATATATAGATAATTAAATGATGGTAATATTTTGCAAGTTAATACTTTTGTCATACTAACATAATGCTGTTAAATAAGCAACAGCCCCTAACAATCTAAACACCGTGTAGGACCCTAGATGAACCTTCATACCAAGTTTCAAGACGATATTATTAAAAGTTGCCTAGAAAAATGCGACGAGAATATATACCACACCAGACAATGTTCGAAAATAATCTAAGTCGTAAAACAGAAATTGGAAGAAAATAATTTGCGGATGTAACTTCGATAAGCGCTATGTAGGACCGCTAGATGAGCCTCTATACCAAGTTTCAAGTTGGTGCTATCAGTAGTTGCTGAGACAAGTGTGACGCTCATATATGACTTTACCAAGCAATGTTCGAAAATAAACTGTCATGAAACATGAAGTAGAAAGCTTGCGGCATTATTTTGGTTAGCACAAGGCAAGACCCCTAGATGGACCTACATCCATAACATCAAGTATATGCTATGAATAGTTACTGTGAAAAATGCAATGAAAGTATATCATTATACCAGGCAATGTCCGAAAATGATATCGTAAAATAGGAATTAGATTACTCGTGGGCCCAATCTCGGTAAGTGCCGTATAGGATCCCTAACGCAACCTTCATACCACGTTTCAAGTCGAGGCTAGGTACTGAGGAAAATGCGAGGAAAATGTTTAGTTACAAACGGGCGAACGGACGATCGACGGACAGACAGAGGTGAACCATTAAACCACTCTTCTTCGAAGCGGGGATATAATAATTGCACTTTACACAGTTTATAATGTGACCCGGTTGGCGACCAAAATTTCGTATTTCTAGCTTATTTAAGGCGTAGTAGAATATCACCAATGGATTACCAAACCGAGTATAGGTTGAATATAAGGCTTAGTTGCTTTAAATATGATATTTCCCGATGCGTCTTATTTTTGTTGAATCGCAACACGTTAAGGGTCAATAAAAAATATTAAATCCTTTTGAAGTGGGGTCGTCGTTCTGTGAAATCTGTCACAAATATGCTATTTAGCCCTTTCACCTTATCTTTGGATTAGCCATTGTAATGTTATATACAAGTCAACACAAAAATTGTGTATTCATATATTTGTGTAATAAACTTCTACCCTTCTTGCTCAAGTTATCGCTGATTATCTGAAAATCTCCGATGTACAACTGAAAATATAATTATGCCATTAATGACAACATAAAGTGATAATGAAAGGATGAATAAACGTAATTTGGTATAAATGCAAGTATACATGAGTAGACAAATGAATAGATTTGTGAATGAACTAACACATTTTCAGACTTAAAAGCAAACAAAAGAATAACCATTTTTTCTAAACGTATGAAAAAATATTTACAATATATTTTGTACGAGTACAAGGAGAATACATATACACACGAGATGGAATGATACAATTGGCCTCTTGTTGCAAACTCTAAGAAATCGGTACATTTTTTTAGCAATCAAATGAGTTAATACGCTGAAAAAGGTCAGGATAGCTTTCGAATCACGTTTAGTGAAAATTTGAACAGGCTTGTTAGTCAATTATTCACTTTTCTGACCAAATTTTCCGCAACATCATGATTTGAAGCACACCTACAAAAACTTATTACATGTAGCATTTTTATAACAGTTCTAATAATTCTTTTTAATGGTTAGAACACTTAAATCTAATGAACAACTCTGCCAAAATTAACGAAACAAATACTTTTAAAGGGAAGTAATTCACATTTTACTATTTCTCCAAAAAGAGTATTTTTTTTTCAATTGTATCGGAAATAAGAACATTATCAAATTCTAGTACCAAGTGCTTTATATCTGTTTACAAGCCAGCTACTATCACATGAGAACACATTTAGAATAACTGGTACATAAAAATCGTCAACAGTTATAAAACCGTTCTAGAGTGGTTATTCTTCTCAGAATGTTGAATTCACCCAGTCATTTCGGATCAACAATCGTGTATTAACGGATAATTATTATATCTTTATTTCCTCCAATATTGAAGATTTATATTAATCAATTACAAGCATTGTACATAAATAACAGCAAACATAATTACAATACGTGATAGGTGAAACGAACATACAGAAAGTTTAAGGCATCAAAAGAGAAAGGGGAAGAGATAGAGATGGATGACAGACAGGCGGACAGACAGACAGACTGAGTGAGAAAGACAACAAACAGAGAAGAAGATAGATGGCTATACATTTCAATTAGAATTTACAAACAAATTATAAGCAACATATATACAAGTTTAATGTTTGAGATTTTTTTTTAAATATCGAAAGTCATTACGACTCCCTATGTTCATACTTTAACAAAACGAAAGATTAAAGTTTGAGAAGGAGCGTAATTATTACTGTAAGGTTTATATGTACGCATGTGGTCTCATTGCAGTACTCAGTGCAGTAGAAAGATGAAGATGAGACACTGTATGCACATCTGTTGTCAACATAGTATAAACAACAAACGTGCATACTTCTCGTGCGTGCAATGCCCACGAAGAGAGCAAAAGTAGCTATACCTATACATACAACAGTTTGGCTCTAAAATAGCTATAAATCAGCGACATGCAACATGTGAACATATACATCAGTGAAAAATGTGAGGATTTACTATTGTAGAAGTATGAAATATATCTATAAGACCCATCGCAGATACAGTTTTCAAAGCTACACCGAATACCCGTAAACACACCAAATACGATGGAGAAACATTGCTGCTCTATAACAGAACAATGGATGGGTTTCACCTAAAACAGTAGAAACTCTCTGGTTTTGACCAAAAATAGCCTCAACAAATTCAGTATGACTAATCGAACGAAGCACGTTAGAAACATTTTGTCCAAATTCTACTAAGATACTGTTTAAAAATGTAGATTTGCAAGACTGTGTTAGAACACAAGTGGTGATTATATGTTCTGCTAAGCTTGTTTGAATATCATTGCGATTACACCGCGTGCAGACACGATTTGTAAGTGCAATATATGCAATCAACTGAGAGACGGAAAAGCAGACTCGCAGCATGTTGGGATATTTTTCAGCATAGCGCCATACTGAACAGTCATAGAAATTTGGTTGAATAAGTCTGTAGAGTCTAAACTCTTCCGTAGACGTCCTTAAGTTCCATTCATTAATATAAAAATTACAAATTTTTGTATACGTAAGCTTTTTCCAAAAGGCCTTATTTGGAAATGTTCCATTAGATAGAAAGACATCCATATACTCTGTTAAACCGTATTTACTCAACAACACATTTACATCCTGTATGAACCCGGATTGAACTTGATTTTGGAATGTGCAAAGTCTGAAAAGAAAAAGTGACTTTGTCGCACAATCCCTCTCTAATCGACACAGCTGACCAAAGAAAGTAAGCTTTTTCTGTTCAATTTCGGCTTCAATAGGTAAAGCACTGATCATACCTAAAACAATATCCGATCTTGATCTAATATTGAGACCTTGGATTTGTTTCAAACATAATCTGTGCGACCTTTCTAAGGTCAACATATCTCGGCCAGAGAGGGAATGTAAAAGCTCTGTCCCAAATAAGGCCCTTGGAATTACTATAGATCTATAAATCTTAAGACTGGTCAAAGGATTAAGTCCATTTCGATGGAGTCCGTTTTTGATAAGCCCATAAAATGTGCCTCTAAGTTTACGGTCTAACTTTTTTACTGTTGAAGTATTATTATTATATTTATTACAAAAGATGCCTAAGTGAACGAATTCATCTTTTTCTACAATTATATCATTGCCTATAACGAAACAGCGATTACTACGCGAAAAAGATATTTTCGATTCATTAAAGGTAACAACTGCACACTTGCTACCATTATATTGAAAACGCCAAAGGCGCGAAAAATTGAAGCAAATATCTAACATGTCCTGCAACGACGTACTTGACAAAGATAAAAGCGTCATGTCGTCTGCAAACGACGGGGCACATAAACTTATGCCTTCAATTTGAAGACCTAATTGACTATTGGCAAGTTGATGGATTAAATCGTCAATAAAGACGAGATAGAGAAATGGGGACCAGACCCCGCCCTGTCTGGTGCCCTGTAAGACCGGGAACCAATCCGAAACATGGCCATTATAAACGACTCGGCTGTACATACCTTGATGCATTTCAATAACGGTTTTCAAAAGTTTAGACGGGACGCCCAGCTCTTTTAGTTTGTAAAATAGGCCATCGTGCCAGACACGATCAAATGCTTGTCGGGAGTCTAGAAAACAAGCAAACAGTTTACTACCCTTTTCCAAACAATATTGGACGCTCTCAGTGAGAATAATTGATGTCATTGCACTGCCCATACCGTTTTGAAACCCTCCTTGCAAGGGGTGAATTGGTCGTACAATGGCCATTTTTAAGCGATTAAGCAAAACTTTCTCATAAAGTTTTAGAACAGACGATGAAAGTGTTATTGCTCTATAACTTGACGGTTCATTCTTAGCTTTGCCTCCCCCTTTGTGAAGGGTAATGATCAAGCCCTGTTTCAATTGCAAAGGGACATAACTATAGCAATACATTAAGTTGAGCAAAAGTGTTAAATAATGTTCAAGCATAACTCCACCATATGATATATGTTCGTTGTAGACATTGTCAAGACCGCACATTTTACCACTTTTTAATGAAATGATTGCGGAGTGTACTTCGGTTTGGGATATATGATCCCCATCTGGTAAAATGGACTCATCCTTCAACAGTTTAACTCGATTAGTGACTAATTCATAATGAAACGAATCATACGATTCGTGGTCTGTATCAGAGTAAAGCTGTGAAAAGTATCGGCCCCATTCAGAACAAATCAGATCGGGTGAACGAAATACAGTCCCATCAAATTTAATAGCATCAGCAGTATTTGAGTGACAACTATTCCTACGAGCATTGAATAATCTCCAGAACATAGCACAATCTAAGCCAGCGGCGCTATCAATATCGGCATTTACCTGCTCTAAGTATGATTGAGCTATATTTCTATGATTTCGACGGAAATCGCTTTTGGCAATCTTATACTCTCTATATTCAGCAAAATCGATGCCGTTCGGTCTGCCCGCTTCGAGCCAAGCCCTGCGTTTTGATCTCATAAACGCATGGCTACGATTGAGGCAGGCAGACCAATATGGTTTCAAGTAAGGACGATAATGCGAAGATGGAAAACATTGCTCTGAACAATGATTAATAGTTGTAACAATACAGTTATACAAATCGTCAATAAAACAGCGCTCGTCGCCTACCGGTAACTGATCAACACCGTTTTTGAGACGATCATGAATTATACATTCGTAGTGCAAACGTTGCAGTTTTGTAACCGCCGACCATTTAATGGGTTTAATTCTATTAAAGGTTGTATCGGTATATACTATTGTATGAAGGGTAATCCTTAATTTGATCGGTCGATGTGACGAAACATTGAGGCAATTGTCATCAAGAATGTGACATGAATGTACATTTTCAGACAAATTATTAGAAACAATGATATGGTCTATCAACGTGTTGTAGACATTGTCATGGGCTACATAGCTCGTTTCAGCACCAGTGCACTTATTTGACGTGGTTACTATAAACATGTTGAAGAGAGAAGCAATTTCGCTAAGCGCATTACCCCTCCCATCAATTTGCTTGATAAATGTTTTCCCATTTAAATGGGCATTGAAATCGCCCATCAAAATTACATGCCCTAAAGGCGAATAAAGACTAATCAAATCAAACAGCTGTTCTAAATAATCTCGAAATTTTGCAATGGTATGATTGCGACTAGGAAGATAGACCTGTATAATATATGTGAAGGTATCACGTGAAGTCTGTAGTTGAATGCCAATTATCCTGTCGTTGTCAATGGATAAGGGGGTTATAAGATCATTTAATCCCCTTCTCCATATGATAGCGACACCTCCTTTACCAACTTTTCTATTGCTGTGGATACTAAGATCTAAATCGCATACACCCACGCCGTTATAGTCTGGGTGTATGCTATTCAGAAAATGGGACTCAGACGGACGGAGCCAATGCTCTGATAAGCCGCATATATCAATAGATTCATTTTCAAGCATGTTACTCAGGTAATACGCACTCGACATGATACCTGTCGCATTCCAAGAACAAATATTAAATGATACAAAATTGCCTGACATAATAATAAATGACAAAATGTAGACAGTTATCCAAAGTATTCTGATAGACATTATGTAATAACTATTCGACCGGCTAATGATCTATTCCACCGATCTGACCTTGACACCAGTGACCTTGATACTCGTGAGATTGACCTTGATAATAGTCTGTAGTTTGACCCTGTGTTGTAGGCAAGTTGTTGTGATCACCGCTGTAGTTACGGTCACTACCATAGCCACAGCGATAATCATCACGACCACGCCTATCGTGCTGAGTATCTTTGCGAGGGTAATGTCTACCACCGTAAGACCTACTGCTGTTGTTGTTGTTGGCAACATCTTTTGACAAATCGTCATCATTATCATCATTATCATCATTGTCTCTATCTCTACCTTTGTTTTGTATTGTTTTTAGGTAGCTATTCTTGGATAGCCAAGGTCTACATATAACACCCTTGGGCCAAAAGCCCGGTTCAGTCATTTTACTAGAATTCGGTGCTTCAACATTGAGCCTAACTACTACAAATCGCGAATTTCTTTGTGGGAATACACGAACCATTGTAGCTTTCAATCCTCTATTCTTGACATAGTTTTTTAACTTCACAATATTAATGGAAGATTTAAATCCACCTAAGTAGAAGCGTTTAGTCTTCTTTCTTACACATTCGATAAAATCGTCATCATCATCATCAATAACACAATCATTATCTTTTTCGCCTTTTTGCCCATTGCGTGTCCCAACGGCTTGTTTACTTATGTGTGTGTCTCGTCTTACATGCATGTTATCGCGATTATCGCGTTTTTGTATACCCGACTGTGACGTAGTATTATTCGAGATGCGCACTGGTATTTTCTTTTGCACGGGGATCGATTCTGATCTTTGATCGGGGATACGTGCGACCCCGCTTTGACTGCCCACTGTATAAACATTGTCCACTTTAGCACAAGATTGGCTCTCATCACGATCTAACGGAGCCGCTAGTCCTTGCTCCGACAATGGTACAGACAGACCAGCACGTGACTCGTCTGGCCTAGTGGTAATAATCACGTGGTCACTCTGACGTTGCGGACAAGCAACGGTAAATGGCACATTAATAACGGTACCACTATACGACGGGACATTAGACGAGCATTCAGCCGACTGATCTGGACCTACAGGATGCGACTGACTCACGGTATCCACAGAATTAACCTTATCTCCTAATGTCTTAAAATTCTTACACAAATCTACCAACTTCGACTCAATTCTGCCAAACTGACGGTCATTAATTTTTGAGACTTGCGTGATTCTTTCAAGGATATCACTTATTTTTGTATCACATTTCTCCTTATTCTGTCTAATATCCTCAGACACAAGTTTCATATGGGTTTTCACACTTGTTAAACCAGAAGATTTTTCGTCTTCAATTCTTTGGATATCAATTCTCAGTTTACGCATTTCATCCGTAGTCTCTCTTTTCACTTTGTTTATTTCTGAGCGAATTGCCATTAGTTCACTATCAAGAGCAGTTTTTGAATCAACCCGATCCTGTTTCAAAGCAACGATATCTGACTGACATTTTGCCAACTGACTCTGTAGCAGATTTATTTGCTGTACACATACATTAACTTGACTATCCGACATGGACGCATTTAAATCACTTTTACTGATAGTTCTGGGTAAATTCAGTAAATCCTTCAAACTGTCGTAGGAATTGTTCTCAATAGCCGATGCTAGAGTGTAAATATCATAAGCAAGTTTATGCGAAACACTCTTACCACTCGTAGTCTTCTTCCTACGTTTTAACTCTGCGTCCTTGGGGAAGGGATACGCTCTGACATCTTGACAAGACTTAAATAACGTACCTCTGATCTCTTCCAGACGGTCCTCGCGAGAATCAGCCTCGATTATAATTTCAGATATAAAATCCATTTTAGTCGACTTGCGATACAAATCGTGTACTTTATCCAACAATGGCCAGTTCGTATTTTCCGGTGGCGAATCTGATCTGCATATTTCATTAAACAAATCCTCGGCATTATCTGGAGTTACAGGTATTCTTTCATGCATAGATACGTATACTTGTTTTACACAAGTTTGAGAGCTGTCAAGCTCATAGGTTCCATCTTCAGACGGCTTTCGTCTCTGTGCCGGAGTGAGCTGGGTGTGCTGGATAAATTGTTCCGTGTCATAGGTTTGAGTTGAGTGCACAGGTGTAAGCCCCTCCATAATTAGGGTTACCCGTTAATCCCTACAACTTTACATTACACAACTTGAAAAGTGCTCACCATCGAAAGTTTTAATACACAACAGAAGACAAAGGAATATCACAAAAATGCGAATAAAGTCACTATAAGTCCAAAATTTCAAGATCCAAATACGTGATATGAAGCAAAAACTAATATGCTAGAACTGTGCACAAATTTGTAGACAATTTCCAATTCAAATCACTTTAAATCGTCATTTTGGTGAAGAGCGAAAATGACCCCGCCTGTTTAAACCCGGCCATTTGAATCAAACAAATCTGAATACTTCAGTGGACGAGATATGGTCTCATAAAATCGCCATAAATCCCAATTGATATTAATACGATTCAAATTAGTCTTTTAAGAGAGTATTTACGGTCTGGCAAAGTAATTAGTCAGGCCGGATTATTTTCTCGATTCATTATGAAAATATAAGTAAATTATATACTGTTGTACTGGCATTAAGTTCGACGCGAACTCAAGGGTGGTACGATTTAAACGTGTTTCATGAAGCAAAAAGGGACATTCTGGGATTGTAACAGAACAGAACAGAACGGTCATGATATCAACGTTCAACACCGATATGAATAACACTAGTCGGATAAACATTTCATCGGTGTACTTCTGAATCCACGTAACTACATCTTGAATCAAGCTGTAGTTACTAGGCTTTTTTATTACATCGACGGTTTGATAGTTTGACAATCACGTTTTATGATGACGTAACAACTCCCCGCTTCTGTTTTGGGAGCCATTAATTTGTGTTTGCTGTTGTTGCTTTCTATTTCTTTTTTCCTTCAGCCCTGTGCAAAAATTTATATACACACATATACATATAGTAATTTGATTTTAGTTTTGTCTATTGAGATTCATCGGGTTTTTTTTCGGCTGATTTTTTTCTTTTCACACTTCAGCATGAACAAAACTTTGAATACTCAACTATTTTGTAAGCTTGTCCACAAAATAGATTCATAAAATTGGTAAAATATTTGCTTACAATGCTTGAAATAATTAACCCTTTCCTGTACAAACCCTGGATTTTACGTCGCGGCGATTTGTTACTTGAGAAATCATTGTTGAAAAAGAAGAAATTGCTTGTAACAAGCGGTTTCTCCTTTTCCCACAATATTTTCTGCAACATAAGATGGTTTCATTTCAAATTGCCTCCAAATTTCTTTATGGTCTGCAAATTCTTTCAATTTGGACTGTCTAGAATTTCAAACAACAGGAAAGGGTTAAATCACAAGAAACGAAGAGAATATTTAATCTTTTTTTTCATTGAAGTATGAAATTTAAAACTTAATACAACAAGTGTATAAAACCGCTTCGCGTATTCATACGATGTGATCAAGGTTTCAGATCATGCCTCAATTAAAACTAAACAAAGATCAAACAGAAAAAAAGGAATGATACATATTGACACTTTCTTCCGAACCGGCTCAATGCCGCCATGATAACACCCTCAAGTTATATATCAAGTCTAGATCTGTATTCGTTTTGCGTTTATTTCATGTTTATTCCATGTTTATTTCACAGTTTATACAGACAACCAGACGTTTCATTGACCAATATTTAGTAACAATTCATTGTCCTTAAAGGCTTAACTAAGGTCTTATAAATCAAATCAAATTTATTTTACAGGAAGAAATTTTCTCTGAAAAAATTAAAAAAAACTCACATAAAAGGGGATAGCTACATCTTTACAATGGTTTATGCATACGGTAGGCTTTTTACGTCCAACTTCAAGCTGCTTTACAATAGATTTCGGACGAAAGCTTTTGTTTTCAGTTCCCAACTTGTTCTGCTATACGTATCCAGTAATAGAATAATGAAACAGGTTAATGGCATTAATACTTTAAAAGGACTGAACAAAAAATGGAATTCTATAGTGCCATTCCACCCCCACGCGCCGCCGTCATAGCGCAGTCGGTAGCGTGCCAGACTCCTAATCTTCAATCATAGGTGTCATGGGTTCGATCCCCGGCGGCGGCAAATATTCTTTCCGACAATTGTCTCTCACCAATGGGTTGATAATCGTAAACCTAAGTGGGATAGCAGCTGGAGGCTAGGAAAGGATGTAGTGGTAGTACTGGTGTGAGAAATACCAGGAATCCATTGTTAGGTGCTCCAGCCGCCGCGATATGACTGAAATACTGTTAAAAGCGGTGTTAAACCCCATTCAATAAATCAATCAATCCACCCCCACGCCATTAGGCATAAAGCTTTCAAACTTTGAAAGATATCGGTGTATCTTATAAGGAAAACAGTATATGATAAATAAGGATTATCGTTTGTTTGTTTGTTGGAATTGGGGTTTACGCCATGGACTTGTAACAGTATAAGGATTAACCCATTCCAACTCAAGCCCTCCTTTTTACGCCCCACAAGAACAAAGCTTTGGAAAACATTGTGGACAATGAAGAAATTGCTTGTCACAAGCAATTTCTTCACTATCCACAATGTTTTCTATCCCAAAAGACGAACAAAATTAAAATTCCATCAACTTGATATTGTCGTCTGCAGTTTCTTTCAATTTGGACCAGTCTCAAAGTTTCTTGTGTTGGAATGTGTTAAGTCTGTCCGTTTTAGGCTATTTTGTTTGGGTTTCAGATGTATCGTCTGTATAAGTACCACAATATAAATCTATGGAGTAAGTGGAGAACTTAAAATACATTATACGTGTCCATATTTGCAAACTGTCTCCATCTCAATCCAATCGACTTCGTGAAAAAACCAACGTGAGTGTTGTCGAGATATTGGAAATGACAAAACCCTCGGGACCCACATTTCGTTATAGACAATTTGTTTAAAATCTTTACCTTTCAAACTGAACGAATTACATGTTTTTCGAATTAAGTTCTTCACAAGAAAAATAAGCTTGTACACTGGTCCGATTCCTATTTTAACTATAATAGTTCTAATCGGTAGGAATTGGATAGGAATTAATCACTGTGCACTCTTTATTCCATGACTTTGATTCCATAATCGAATAACATAGGGATGTACCATTTTCCTTTCCCTTCCTCATTTTAAGCTGTTCCCAAACAATGACGCTTTTGAACGCCCCTCAAGAAAAACTATTTGGTAATCATTGTGTAAAATGAAGAAATTGCTTGCAACAAGCAAATTCTTCATATCACACAATGCTTTCTACCAAGAAAGTTGAAAGAATCTCAAATTTCATAAACTTTAGATTAAGATTAAGTCTAAAGATTAGTGTACGAAAATATTTCGAGAAAAGGGTACACCTGGGCAAAGTCAAAGAGACAACCCTGGAGCATTTTTTGAACTACTTAATTAACCCATTCCCACACAGTAACGCATTTAGCCCCCCCCCCCCCCCCAAAGAAATATAATTTTGAAAACATTGTTGAAAATGAAGAAATTGCTTGTAACAAGCAATTTCTTCATTTTCCACTATATTTTCTTTCCAGAAAAATGAAAAAAATCTAACATTCTATCAACTTTAAACTGCCGTTTGCAACTTCTTTCATCTACAATTTGTTATTTGGAAATGAGTTATAGATGCCATACGGGAAATTTTAAACTTCTAAATCATATCATACTTTGTCAAAACATTACGCACGTTGTAGAAAACAAAAACAAAACAACGACAACAACAACAACAAGCCTTCAGCCGAGAAAAAAATCGCTCAAGCCTTTTCGTTTGTTTCAGTAAATCTTGTCGACAATATAGATGCCAGAACATCTAAAGATTCGCGTTTGGGGATAAAAATACATAAAAAATGACTAAAGACAGAGAAAATACGATTAAGTAACAGTCCAGATTTGAAGAATTAAGATAGTTCTAAGGATATAACAATCTCATTAAATGGAAAACTAGGAAATTGGGTTTACGATTGTTTATCTGGCAAAAATGTCATTGATTCAATTTAAAATGTGTTTAAAATTTGTCTGAAATGAGTTATATTCCCCATGGGTTTGTCTTTTTCAATATCTTCGGATTGTCACATTCTTCTTGAAAATACTTGTCATTGACTTAATCGGAAAACGACTTAACCCAATCCCACATGATAAAATTTTAGACCAGTCCAAATTCAAAGAACTTGCAGACGACAATGTCAATGTGATGAAATCTTTAAAATCTTTGTCTTTTGGGATAGAAAACATTGTGGATAATGAAGAAATTGCTTGTAACAAGCAATTTCTTCATTTTCGACAATGTTTGACAAAGCTTTTATATTGAGGGGCGTTTAAAATCGTCATTGTGTGGGTATGGGTTAAATATTGTTTAAGCATTTTAGTAGAAGAAAATGAGATTTAGATATTTGTGACCTGACATTTAAGTGGCCAGACTATTAAAGCTGTTAAAAATGTAAATGTCACGAATGACTTGATTGGTCAATTATTTGACTGACGACGGCGATCTGTCTTTTATCAAACGTTTCTATCTTAGTCAGCATGTGATATCTAGCCTTAACCCTTTCCTGTATAACAAGATTTTTAGACCTGTCCAAATACAAAGGGTTTGCAGATGAGAATTGGAAGTGGATTTTATATTAACAGGAGGACCATGGTGGTCCTTAATCGCTTACCTGAATCATCTGCTGTTAAAAAATGTAACAATGTAACTGGAGCCAAATAATTATAACCAGTTTCATGAAGATTAATCCCAAACTATTGCCTGTAAAGTGTAAATCAAGAAATTGGAAGGCCCCTTTCCCATGTTTTCATATAGAACCTTCCATTAATCAATAGAGTTCACCCTTATGACCGAACAATTATTCTGGCCAAGTTTCATGAAGATTGAGCAGAAACAGAGGCCAGAGTGTAAACAAAGAAATTGTCATTAAGGCCCATTTTCCAGTATTTTACGATAGAACCTTCCAATAATCAATAGGGTTCATCCTTATGACCTAATAATTATTCTGGCCAAGTTTCATAAAGATTGAGCCGAAACAGTTGCAAGAGTGTAGACAAAGAAATTGTCATTAAGGCCCCCTTTTGGGGTTTTCCAATAGAACCTTCTCATAATCAATAGGATTCATCATTATGACCTAACACTTATTCTTGCTAAGTTTCATGAAGTTTGAGCTAAAATTGTGGCCTCTACTGTGTAAACAAAGAAATTGTCATTAAGGTCCCTTTTCCTGTGTTTTCCGATAAAACCTTCTCAAAATCAACGACCTAACAATTATTCTTGCCAAGATTGGTTCAAAACTATGGCCTCTACTGTGAAAACACTTCAATTATTGACGCTGCACAACGAACGACGGACGACAGACATTCAACGATCACAAAAACTCACAACGAGCACTTCGTGCTCAGGTGAGATAAAAATAAGCATTTAATAGAGTAGAAAATATGGTGGAAAAGGATTTTATATCATAGTTTCTTTATTATAAAATTATAGGATTTAATTTGAAAAATAAACAACAATACCACCATCACAAACAACAACAACAAAAATTAAAAAAAAAAAAAAAAAAAAAAAAAAAAACCAAGAGGACCATGGCGGTCCTAAATCGCTTACTTGAGGCATCTGTAAATTACAGTACATTTTTGTATAAAAAAGACACAACTTGAGCAAAATAAATAAAACAAATAAAAGATTTTGGGCTTTGTACAAGACAATCCAGTAATGCTTCACAATAAATGAATGCCTTTGGCTTTATAGTTTAATCCATTACCAAACTATCCCAGAATTTGTCACCCTCAGGGAAGATAGGTTTAAAAGAGCATTGTTAGAAAGGGAGTGATAAGCAATTTCTCCATTTCTATTTAAGAAGAAGAATTCTTTCGATGCGATTTACGCAATTTTCGACCCCAGGAGCAGAGATGGTTTTTTTATCCTTAGAGCATATTTCCCCATAACATAGTACAAAATTATTTAGTCATGCTACATACCAAATATGAATGAACTTCACCTTATATTTCAGAAGGAGAAGACTTTTGAAATTGCTCTAATTGGGTGTTTTCCAAACTTCTGGACCTATGGGGCAGTGCCATGTTTTATCTAATTGAGCAATTTTACAAACTTTTAGGGTGATTTTTAACTTATAGTCATAATTTAATCAAAATTGATAGATAACAGCCAGGCTATGCTACACTCAAAATATAAATACCCCCGCCTTAAAATGAAGACTTTTTTTAACATTCTCAATTTTGCGTTTTTCCCAATTTTTGGACCACTAGTGCAGGGCCGTTTTTTTACACTAGGAGGACAACTTTAAGTGATATAGTACAAACCATTTAGTTATGCTACATACCCAATATGAATATCCTAGACCTTATTATTTAAAAGGAGAAGTCTTTTGAAATTTCTCTAATTAAGCTTTTTTCAAAACTTCGGACTTAAGGGTCGGGGCCATTTTTAGCCCCACAGATTAGATATTTAAAAACTTGGTAGAGAACCATATGATTAAGCTCTATACAAAATATAAAGGTCTTTGGTCTTGTAGTCTATGAAAAACAACAACAAAAATATGCCGCGGTTACAAGAGTTTTTCACGGAATAAAATTCTTTTAACAGCTTTCGAAGGGAACATCCCTGCAAAGTTTCAGCTTGATTGGCCAACTGGTTTAGGAGGAGAAGATTTTTAAAGATATTTAAAGAATTACTAAAGATTCCCATTTTCAAATGCCGCGGCAACCAGAGTTTTCGACGGAATTAAATTCTTTTAATAACTTTTGTAGAACTTCACCCAAGGAACATCCCTGAAAAGGTCAGCCTGATTGGCCTACTGGTTTAGGAGGAAATGATTTTTGAAGGTATTTAAAGAATTACTAAAGATTCCCATTTTCAAATGCCGTGGCAACCAGAGTTTTTGTAGGAATTAAATTCTTTTAACAACCTTTGAAGAACTTCACCCAAGGAACATCCCTGCAAAGTTTCAGCTTGATTGGCTTACTGATTTAGGAGGGAATGATTTTTAAAGACATTGTGGTCGGACGGACAGACGGACGGACGGACGAAGGACAACGACCGAGCACTATAGCTCATCTTGCACTTTATGCACATGTGAGCTACAAAAAAAAACAAACAAACAAACAAACAACACCAACAAAAGAAAAACACACCATTTAGTAAGTCAGAAAATATTGTGGAAAAAGACGAATTTGCTAGTTTTCTCAACTATAACACTAAAGGGTCGTAAAGACCAGAGATTAAACATAAAAGGGTTGAGTATGATTAAATTTGGAAAAATAAAACAACAACAACAATAAACAAACAACAATAACAACAACGACTATTTAGTAGGTCAGAAAATATTGCGGAAAAAGAAGAAATTTCAACGATTCGACAAACGATATATTAACAACTCCAGTGAGTGTTTGAGATGAATGTTATTCAACTGCTATAAAAAAAATCAGCTAAATTAATAGGGTAGTCATGGATTTTTAAACTAATCAAGGTGTATACCTTATGTAAGGTATGTGTGTCAAAATTTAATGTTATTCGCCCATTTAGCTCACAACACACGAACTTTAAAATCATTTTGTTGAAGACGAACCTAGTAAGATATATATTTCTTAAACTGTTTCCTTGCAATTTAATACGTTTCGGTAGACATTTGAAGAAATGATGGAAATTTGAATTTTTGATGAGAAAGTCTTAAAACGAGTACTAAAATGCATTGAGTTATCAACAATTTTTCATAAATTGGCAAACTAAAACTTAAAAAAAAATGTTTTGTAGAAAAACAAACCAGGTAACCTATATTTTTAAGCCATTTGCTAGAAGTGTATTACCTTAATATATATTTTTTTTCGGGGGTGAGGGTGGAGGCGGGGGAGGGGACGAGAATAATCTGAACGTTAAAACCTTTAAAAAATCAGATTTTGCATTATTTTGCAACTTTTTGCATTATTTTGCATTATAGTGCATTGTTATGCTTTTTTAGCATTTTATTAAATAGATTGTACTAACCCATTACCGGACGGCAAATTTTTAGACAGGTCCAATTTGATAGAAGTTGCAGACGGCAATTTAAGTTTTATGAATTTTTTTTTTTCGTCCCAATTGTTTTTCTTACGTTGCGCCAAAAAGCGTCGATGTGTGCGTCACCTTTTCTGAACAACGGATCACATATTATTTTCAGTTTTTCAGTTTACTCTTTTCGAAAAGGATTCCCTATTCGACTATCGATCTTCGACATCCCTTTCTCTTACGCATTTTTTATGAGTTTAGGTGTTTTCTTATGGGGGTTGAATCGAAAGTGAATATGTATTTTTATAATGACTTAATCCCTAAACGTTTCAAAACCTAAATCGTATATGTACCATTGTCTCAGGACCACTTTGTAAGTAAAAGCATTGATTTCATTTGTATTTTTACAATACCACGTATTAGGTCTGGAGCAGCATTGAATGGAAACGAATTTTATTCATCTGAAAGTAACTATAATCTCACGGGACATGATTGATCAATCGCGACCGTCAGTCAGTCGACCAATAAAATCACTCATATAGACCAGAAATGAGATCCTAACTCCGACATTAGCCGCCATTTTTTAACCATTAATGTTGGTTTTGGAGACTTAAACTTCGTAACCACAGCTTATTTAAGCTGTAGTAACGACGTTTAGGTCGCCAACCAACTATTCTCATTTTTGTTGCATGCTACTTGCCATAATTTTTTGCAATATAACGCCTTTAAAAAATTGAAGCGGGACTTCCTGTTGGAGTCAGTTGGCGTGGCCAACAGGGTAAGTGGGCGGGTCAAGCGATTGGTCAATTCCAGAATACTGTATTAGATAACTTGACCATATATCGGCTGATGTGTCATGAATTAATAATCATGTGTTTATAACTTTCCTGCACAAGAATGTGAGACCATTTATATTGTACATAAGTAATAAAGGGATTCTTTGAGGTTCAACTGAATGCTACTGAATCTTGGTATAATGAGACCACGATATCTTAACAGGGATGCTGTGCTCGACTGGTATATTTGATTTTTAAATAAAGATATAATTCTGACAATGATCGCAGAAATAAACCCCTGACCATAGCTCGATTTTATACACACTTATAACACATTTACTCCTTTTTCTTTAAGCATTCTTTTGAGAATCTATGAACGACTCAGAAAAGGCTGTTGGATAACAGGTCGCTGACCACGCCCACTTCTAATGAAATCCCCCGACAGGATAATTTGTCTGAGTTTCTAGACGTCATTAATTTGTTGTATCACGTCGGATACAGCTTTAATAGGCTGTAGTTATGACGTTTGAGTAGCTAATCGACCAAGTTATTTTTCATAGGCGTCGGGAATATACTCCAGGGTTCCGAGACTGAATGAATTAATATTCAGGCCTTTTAAGCTGGGCTGTTTTCTGAGGAAACCCGGAGAATCGGTAAAACCTTAGTGAAATCGTAGTCGTGAAAGGGCTTTGTCATTACTGAAGATATCAATTACAAGCTTAGAATATAATTATGTTCAATATCAAAAAAGCAAATCATCATATAAAGGGAAATGAATCTAACTGATCATTCATCCAGGAAACCTACCTATATGAGTAAATAATAAATAATGATAAAACCCCCAATTTTTTGTTAAATTTTATGATAAACTATATTTAACAAAAATAAAAAAAAATGTCATTATCCGAAAAACGGATAACGTTTTAACTGTTTTTGTGCATTAATACATAACCAGACAATTTCATTTTAAACTGGGCTAAATTTAAAGCGGCTGCAAAGGGCAATTTTTAGATAATGAAATTATTAAGATCTGTAATTTTGGACAGAAAACATTGAGGATACAGAAGAAATTACTTGAAGCAAGCAATTCTTCATTTTCAGTTATGTTTTCCAAAGCTATTTTCCTGAAAGGCGAAGCAATAAATGAACAATCGCGGTTGTCAATCAAGTAATTAGTCTACCAAGTAAATCATTACTTTAGACTGGAAGTTAATTTCAAACTTCAACATTGGCCACCATTTATGTGAAGCATTTTTATTTGTTTTGCGACATATTTAAGCTGTAGTTATAACATTCATTCGCAAACAAACCATTTTCCTTCTTTTTGTTACATGCAACTGGCTATGAATTTTGCAAAATAACGCTGTATAAAGTCGAAGTGAAACTTCCTGTCGGAGTCAATGGGCGGAGCCTACAGAGTAATTTGGTGGGGGCTATTGATTGGATAGTCGTCATATCATCAAAACAGGGGGCTGTTCAACGTTTTAATGTGACGTCATGTTGGTAGATTTCTCGTTAAATGAATCATATGTTTACTTTCAAAAGATAGCAAGGGAATAAACCTTAGAGCATTTTTGTACAAATTACGTCAAATTTTTAATCAACTATCCATCGACCAACCGCCCAACGTCATACATAACGTTGTATTTGTTAGATTGAGAACGACGTTCCGTAAATAATTAAATTGTTAGTTTCGTCTATTAAAAACGAGCGTTCTAATTGGCCGAAAAACAAAACAAAACAACAACAAAAAAATCATACCCGAACAAAATTTTGAGCGTAAGATAGTTCCATAAAAAAATGTATCAAAATTTGTAAAATATTTAGGTGTTTTTTTTTGGTGTGTTTTGTTGTTTGATTTCATTAAATCATAAGAAATGAAGAGAATATTAATAATCATTCTTATGTATGAATCCGCTTCAAGTATTAATGTAGTGTGATTAGTTTTTTCGCGAGAGTATTCAAGTCTATAAGACACTCAAAACAGATTCGCAAACTACTACCAATTTACACGCACAGAAAATTATAGACATGTTGTCCAGTAAGTACCTTTCATGAACTCATAATTAGGTTTTGTATTAGTTAATTGATTCATAAATAATAGATGTATCTTTGTAACCCTTACTTTTTGACTAATAAAATATATACCATAAGCCAGAAGGCGCCTATACAAATGTCATCAACCTAGTTGTATGAATATTTAAACATGTTCATAACTAAACCCTCTAATTATCTGTTTAGGTGTCCCAATGGAACCTGTAAAAAGCATTTATTTTCCAAGTTTAACAAATACGCCAGCGATTTCTCTTATTTACAGACATGCAGACGGACAGACAGAGAGACGCACTTATCACTTTTTCCAGTCGTGTTTAGAGATATCATATAATTGAAGTCATTTGTGCTAAATAGAACAAACAATACTATCCTTATACATAGCTATACTTGTTGGTTATGCATGAAATGTCCTTAAACACTATCCAAAGGCTATTGTTTTGAATTAGGCACACTCTATCAATACGAATTTCGCCAAACCATTGGCATGTATGATATGTCTTGAAGTTATTGGTCAAGTCCGTTTTATAAAGTTTAATGATTTGATGAAAATATCTTTGAATTATGCAATCATTGATTTTTAGATGACCACCAACAACAACTCAAGTTCACGAAATGATATGAAATGAAATATAGTAAAAGGAAGAAGAGACCAACTCTACTAGGTTCTGCCGAAGGTTGATTACAAATGTGACGATAATTTTTGGTGACGAGCGACAAGAGTCAAATCATGTTTACTCGGATGCTTATTCAGGCAAATGAAATTCCAATAAGAGATGAACGTGATCGAATTAAACTACAAATCATAGTTAGTTGACCGCTCATTGAACTCATAAATCCCATTCTTTTCTCCCACCGAATTCCTTTGACTTAAATATTCATGATAAAAATAAACGTTTTGATTTATAGGAACCCGATACCGAACTTGGACAAGCAAATTGAATTTTATTAACTCAGCATCTCATTCAACTATGACACATTTACATATACACGTAAATATCTACTTTGATTAACCCTTTCCCACATAGCCCCGCTCTTTGAAAAAAAGCAGTGGAAAACTTATTGGATGGAATAGAAATTTCTTTTAATTTGAAATTTATTCATTTTACAAATGTTTACTACCTTAAAAGGCAAAGAATTCTTAATTTCACCAACATGAAATTGTCGAGTGCATCATCTTTGAAGTTGGACTCATCTAAAATTTCGTCGTCTCGTCTCAGGTTAATTTTGTGTTCTGTTATTTTTATGATTTTGATGGAAGTTATAAAATGTGATGGTTAAAGCATCTTTGCTTTCCTATTTTCTCGTAAAAAAAAGGGAGATGATGAATTAATCAAATATAAAGAACAAAAGTAGCATCGTTTGGCTAACAATTGACCAGTCACGTTGTCAATCAAACAATCACGTTGTCAATCAAACAATCACATTGTCAATCAAACAATCACGTTGTCAATCAAACAATCACGTTGTCAATCAAACAATCACGTTGTCAACCAAACAATCACGTTGTCAATCAAACATTCACGTTGTCAATCAAACAATCACGTTGTCAATCAAACAATCAATCGACCAATAGAAAAAATCATTTAGATCGGAAGTGAACTCTGAAATCAGATGTTACCGAGAGTTACGTGAAGCAACTATGTAGGTGCGGCGACTTTAAAGTCGTAACGACAGCTTATTCAAGCTGTAGTTACGACGGTAGATCTCCAACCAATTATTTTACTTTTTTTAACATCATACTGGCCATTAATGCTGCAAACTAACGCGTTTTAATATCTAAGTGAAACTTCCTGTCGGAGCTCATTGGACAGGGACAGCGATCTATCAATCCCAGAATCAGACACAGTATTGATCTAAAAGAATAAAAAGGATAACAGGGGTCGACACAAACAGTGTCCCGGGATCCCGAGTATCCCTTAAAATTGGAAGGAACTCCAGCAGTCTCATGCTAGGGATTCCGTCAGGATCCTTCAATCTTTCTCCATTACAACAGATCTTAATGTATCGAATTATGCTCCAAATATTTTGCTTGCTTGTTTTTGTAGAAAACATTTTGGATAATTTGCAGCTGCGTTGGTGTTGCGTTGTCGGAGTTTCTATGGCGTTCAAAGAGTTTGTGTCTGAATAGCGCCATAGTACCAGTATCCTTGGTCTGCTCTCATTATTTCAAAAGTCATGGACCAAGAAGATTATGATATTGCTGTTGTCGGACTTGCCTGGACATTTTGCTTACTAAAACAAACTGAAACAGCTATTAGGTGGCATCTTCGGCTGCTTTCTGATGAATGACTACAACGACGTGAAATTAACAGTTTTATACCCCAAATTAAACAGTAAACGTCGTGATTACGCAGCAGCAACGCCGCGCGAACGAATGGAACGCCGTGCTTACGTAGCGGTTACGCCGCGACAACGCCTTATACGCCACGCTTACGCCTCAGAACGTGGTACTTACGCCGCTTGATCTCCATACAAACACGGGAACGCAGCAGGAACGCCGCGGAAACGCCACAGGAACGTAGTACATACCCCATACCATTGAGATCGAACAAAATACGCCTTGGTCATCGGCGTTTGATCCACGTAAAACATTTTTGGCCCAAACGCCGCAGATACGCAAAGGTGTGAGAGCAGTATTACGACGGGTCGTTAAACCCATTACCATACGACGCGATTTTAGACGACATGGTCTAAATTGTGAGGAATTTAAAGTTTATGAATATTTCAATTTTGTTAACTGTCTGGGGGCGGAAAACATTGTGTAAAATGAAGGAATTGCTTGTGACAAGCAATTTCTTCATTTTACACAATGTTTTCTCAAGTGTTTTTCTTGAATGGCGCCCAAAAGAGTCACTGTGTGGGAATGGATTAATAACGATGTAGGTACGATATTCTTTAAATGTAAGTGAACAAGAAATGCATGGTGAATTTTATTACACACACTATCTCGCATTATCAACAAAAGAGACAGTCACAATCTGCGCTAATCTTGATATATCATTTTATTTGTTCATTTAACACATGTTATATCGTAAACTCGAACGAATTGTGCAATTAAGATTTTCGTATCTATGAATCAATCCAAAATAGAGTGACAATGACAAATCTAAAAACATTACTGTATATAAAATCGTGAATATCAAAAATCTTATTTAAGAGATGAACAGAATAATTTTTGTTTTCATGGGGGTATGAAAAGAAATAACTAATTACCCTGTATGAATACGCAAAGAGGATTCATACATAAGTGTAATTAGTTTTTTTTCTTTTCGTTTCTCCATGTAAACAAAAATGTTCCCTTCATTCTTTACAATTCAATGACATCGAGCGAAATAAAGGCAAATATTTTACAAATTTGAGATATTTTTATGGAACTATTTTGAGCGCAAGCTTACAAAATTGCTGCGTGCTCAAATTTTGTTCATGAAAGTATGATTTTTTTCGACCAATAAGGTCACTCGTTTCTGATAGACGAAATTAAAGATTAAATTATTAAGTAATGAACCACTTTTCGAAGACGAGTTCTGGGTTGTATTGATTTGAACTAACTCATCTTCATGAGTGAATGGCTAAGATTTTCTTCAGCTGCGATAAGATACATCCATTTGAAACAAAGCAAAATTCGGAAAAATCTACCAAGAATCCCGTAGAAAACGGTAGAAAGCAGACGAAATGGTACATGCGTTAATCCAAAAATATGGTCTTAAATATGTACAACGACTTGAGCAATAGATGTAACACTCCATCGGCATTCTACCAAAATCTCGTAACTACAGCTTAATGCTTCCCAAGAATATTTCGCAACACTCCTGACGCCTTAGTTCCATTATCGCTGTAATAGAAAATGCTGAACCCATTGATACAGGGAGAAAGATTTTGAATATTTTCCTTACCTTGTAAAGAATTAAGGTGCACCGACCAAAAATTGTTGTCAACTTATTTCTTCAAACAAGCTGATAAAGAATACCCCAATTGATCGTTTATGTAAAATATTGTTGAAATTGAACCGGTTGATTTAGAGTAGTTTATTTTCAAAGTGTTGGGCAGGAGCCTTAAAGTCATCTTTTTCAGCTGATCAGTCCTTACTCAAGAAATATGGTAAGGGATCACACATGGATCCTTCAAACGGAATTTAGTTTGACTTCGGAATTTTTAATGGGGAGAATATTTCGCCATATTCCATATCTGGAAATGAGTCCCACTAACGGAGATATGTTTTCTTAAATCTATCACCAACTTTTCAATGGATCATTCATATATTTTGTTGAATTTGACACAATAGTTTCCGAGGAGAATATTCCACTCTATATCATATATAGTAATTAGCCCCGCGGATAAAAGCTATGCATTTCAATCGATCAAATCTTCTACAAAGGATTCTGATAAAGGATTACCAAAGGTTTATGCCTCCGTCATGTAATTGGTATATGGATTTTACTCTGACCATGTGCGCTTGGGTGGGTGGGTTATGGTGTGTTTCTATTTCTTATCCGGAGCTTATCTTCTTCAATAATAGATGGATTTAAAAATACCCTGGCACAGTTGTTCTCCTTGATGAGTACTAGTGACATTCATAAAGTCCTGTTAGATACTTCCTAGTTTCTTTTTTCAAATTCAACCAGGCGTTTCTGAAAGAAGATATTAAAGCAAACTTTATGGCCGCATGTACGACGAACAAAAGACAATGACAATAGCTAGCTATTCTTTCGTCCATTTGAGCTTGAAAAAAATCTATCTATGTATGGGCAAAGATCAACATAGGTGTTGTCTTTTCTTTTGCGAATCGGCAAGTTTGTCGGACCGAGATGGTTTATACACTGTTTAAGATGGGCAATTCGAAAACGAATCGGATGGCTGAGGTCATTGATGACTTAACTTTTTAACGTAAATATTTGTGAATAAATGAGCTTCTTTTGGAAACAAATGACAAACCGCTGGCCCCGCCCACTTACTCCGTCTGCCCTGTCCATTTACTCCGAGAGGTAGTTCCACTTAAATTTTATACGGCGTTATTTTGAAGAATTTATGGCCATTAGTATCTACCAAAGAGGTAGTTTATTATTAGTTGGCGACGTTAACGTCGTAACTACAGCTTGAGTAAGCTGTAGTTACATCGTTTACATCGCCAAGCCAAACAAATGCTTCATGTGAATAACAGCCAATGTTAGAGTTCAAAATTTACTCCCCAGTCTAAACGAATGCTTTGATTTTCGGGTTTTTTTTCTGTGATTGAAGGCCGCGATTGGTCAACTGACGGATCGCTGATGATGCCCTATGACCCCCGAAAAGGGATTTCGACTGAAATATCAAACGAACTTAGTTTGAATGATTTGTTGTTAAGACCATGTTAGGAACATGTTTATTTCGTTTTAACAAAAAGTAAATTTTTGGTTTCCGACCTAAACATCGTAAACCTAGCTTTATTAAGTTGTAGTTACGACATTTAGGTTGCAGAACCAACAAAAATGATTGACATACATATCGAAAAACAACAATAACTTCCGATCTAGAATTGAATAACTTGATTGGTCAATCGACCTTTTGATTGGCAGCGATGATCCATCGATTTCGATATGATCGAGTTGTTTGGATCGCGGTGTTAACATATATTAAACGTGAGAACGACATGCAAACGATTTAGCTTCCGTATATTGGATGCAAAGGGCATTGTGCTGGTAGCTTAAAGCGACTTTTGCACAGATCATGAAAGAAAACCTTATGGCTTACGATTTTCAAACTACTTACTGCAATGCTTTCAGACATTTAGAAGAAGGCGATTAAGCTGATTTTGCAATAAAGATGACAGTTCATGACTAAAAAAAAAAAGAAAGAAAGAAAAGAATTAAAAAATATTTTACGTTATGAGACGTAAAATAAGCAAGCGAAGTACAATCCGAATGGAACCGGAATTCAACGGGTGAATACTTTATCTGTCGATTGTACCGAAAATTGCCATATTTGTGGTTTCTATTGCTTATTAATTACGTCATTGACTTCTGCTAGCAATACAGTCATTATCGACATTACCCGAAGACTAACGACCTTACCCGATAAACTAAAGGTGGCGTATAGGAAATATATCACATTAAGTTAAACTTATAGTGAATTAAGTAAATTTAACACGATGAAAGAATAGTTATCATGAAAATGACATTAATAACTATTGAGAAAGCAAATAATTTTCATATATCAAAATTTCGTGAAAATCTTTTCAAGAGACGCTTTAAACGGCCGAGAGAAAATGCGCAAAACTAATGGCTCAAACATGAATCGGAAAAAGGCAGAGGACATCGATGGATAGCTAGTTGAAAATAGATATAAACCACGGTAGGCTGGTCATTCTTTATACTAAAAAGTCTTAAAGAAGCGGGAATGTTCGTCCCGGATCAGTGCACGCAGTCTGAGAATGATTGATTCAATATGCATCACCAAGAAGGTTCTTTTTTATATGTGGGTCATATCTAAAACAATGGTTAACCCTTTCCTGTATAATCCCTAATATTTATGTTTCCGTGATATTAAATTTGAGAAAATATTGTAGACAAGGAAGAAATTGATTGTATTAAGCAATTTCTTTTTTCAACACAATATTTTCTATCATATAGGATGGTTACCTTTTTAATTTTACTTACTTTTTAACGTCGTGTGCTACCCCTTTGAATGAGGACAAGTTATACTTTGACATTAAACAAACAAACAATAGCAAAGATTTAACCCATTCCAACACAAGAAAATTTTAGACTGGTTCTAATTGAAAGAAGCTGCAGACGACAATTTCAAGTTGATGAAATTTTAATTGTTTTCGTCTTTTTGGATAGAAAACATGGTGGAAAATAAAGAAATTGCTTGATACAAGCAATTTCTTCATTTTGCACCATGTTTTCCAAAGATATTTTCTTGAGGGGCGTAAAAAGGAGGGATTGTGTGGGAATGGGTTATGTAGTTCGATAGAATTCAGAAAATTTTACATATTTACATTAGCGACAGGTTTCGAACATATGTTCTTCGTCTGACTGTCAAGGGTCGACACTTGGACGACTTCAATGACGTTCTCATTTCAACATAAACATCAAGAAACCATAGACACTCCGGCCTACAAGACCACAAGATGGGTACTTGAATAACCTTGACTATGGGCGACCAAGCGGATTGTGAAACATTAATATATGAGACGACATTAAAAGCAACCGTGGGTATTAATGAAATCGAATTAAGATTAAGTAACATACCGATCAGCCGATAATATCGATCATTTTTAGTAAAGCTCAATCCTAATTTAAGCTGTGACCTTGGTTCCAATGAAATGATCTTTACGGGCATTGAATGTTATACATACAATTGAAGTTTATAATACTTCTGTCCTGGGAGGTTTTCATAGCTTTCGATAAACTTTTCCGGTATCATTAGTTTAATAATCGCCTTTCATCCGGACACCTAAAATTGGAATCCGAATCTTTTAAGTCTTAACCCTTGTCATGCTGAATAAAATTTTATTTGGAATTACATGAATATCAAAGGACCGAAAGAACTGTAAGGCTTTAATTGTGGGTCAATATTTCTTTTTAGATGTTTTTTTTTTATAAACAATCCTTACTTGAGTTGGACAAGCAGGCTGTATATACAAAGATCAGACCGCACATGTGCGCAGTCTGATCTCTATATACCTTCTGCGAAAACAGGAATATTTCGGGTTCACCATGACAAAGGTTAAGAAGTTCAAATAGTAAAATATTTAAGCATCTTAAAGTCTAAATAAGATGTAAGCAGAAAACAGGGCGAATCTCACGGGTGTTCCGTTAAACAAATACTTGAAAAAGAGATGTTATAAAAAAAAAATCTCCATACCATACATGATTTTTACACTTCTAAAAGTAATCTGTTTTTAAAACAGCGTGTGCATTTCGTTTCAATGTTCCTTATCATGAGCTTTTGTTCTAGTTTCTTCTTTTGTTCAGGGATAAATACAACAAAAAAATCTGAACTCGTTACCTCCGAAACCTCTTCAGTGATAATTGACTTGATACGTATTTTAACCCTTGTCATGCTGTATAAAAATCTCTTACGGAAATGCATTAAAATCAAAGGGCTGAGAGCACTGATAGTGATTGTTGTTCAATAATCAATGTTTCTTTTTTGAAATCAATTTCTTAAATTCTCTGGCAGGAAAAGTATAAGCAGGATATGTAGTCAAGATCAGACTGCACTTATGTGTAGGCTGATTTTTGTCTTTGCCTCCTGCCCAAACCGGAATATCCCGGGTTCAGCATGACAAGGGTTAAAATTACAACCATGACATCAAATGGTATTGTTTTTTTTAAAATTATTATTTAAGAGCCAAATATATTGATATAAAAATTCGCTTGACGTGAAATGAGTGGACAATAACGAAGTCGCTTGACACAGTATTATCACGAACTATGTGAATATTTATTTGAAAATAAGTCAACAGCTTGAAATTGGCGTTACGCTAAATAAAATCTACACAGACATACGCCAATTTTACAAAAGAATAAAAGTCGAATATTGTGAACGATTTCAAGTGATCCAGAATCGTACCGACAGTCCGCGTCGGTTTAAGCCGCCGTTCTGTAAGAAAGATTGTTCATATCTATAGAAATACACTTGTGTCAATGAGCAAGGCAATGTTCGTGTCTCTAAATAGATACGTACAAAAAGTGTTGAATTTTCGGGGAAAATGTTAAATTAATCTTTAATTTATTCAATTAAATTTAACGACAAGTTATATCAACCCATGACTAGACGACAAACTTTTAGACAGGTCCAAATTCAAAGTTGATGCAGACGACAAATTTTAGTTGATGAAATTTTAGATATTTTTTATCTTTTAGGGATAGAAAAACATTGTTGAAAATGAAGAAATTCCTTGTAACAACCAATTTCTTCATTTTCCAATATGTTTTCTAAAGCTTTTTCTTTGAGGTGTTAAAATGTTATCGTGTGGGAATTGGTTGACTGAAAACTTATTTAAAATTACTTCAAACTTACTTGAAAATTCAACAGTGACTTGTCCTAAAATGTACAGAACTATTCCTTTTTTTATGTAGTTTAATTTTTGCCGCAACAAAAGTCTCAATAAGACATTTTGTGAAACATAAACACCAGCAAGAGCAAAAAACAAAAAGTCTTAAACGTTTTGTTTTGCATGGCACAGTTTCAGTTATAATGCATAAAACAAAAATACGCTGCACAAAGCAATTTGGCATTGTCTAACACAATTTGGAATAAAATGTCGGAGACTGAGAGATTCATTCTGACAGGTGCAAACATTATGTCGTTCAGGAATGCATCTTACACTATGCTTAATGACAACTATATTATGTAGGTAATGCCTTTTGTGCCAGGAAACATGCAACCCATGGTTTTGTTTATATTACAAACGGTTGTCTAAGAAGTACAGTGTTAAAACCTTGTATTAAGCAATTTCTCGGGTAACAGTGAAAAGCGGCCATTAAGTGTATGCTTTTTAAATAGCATATAAAAGTGAACGATCAAATATTGACTTTCAGAGGCTAAATAAACGGATCTCTTGCCCAATCAAGCTCCTAGAGGATGTTCAACTAAAGAGTTATAGTAAGTAACCAGTAGCAAAATACAGAATGGTAAGCTTCGGACCTAAATGCCGTAACTACAGCTTGAAAAGGCTGTAGTTACGGCGTTAAGTCGCTAAGCCAACAAAATCGCTTTCTATAATTGCCGGCCACTGACGGAGTTCAAAGTTCATTTCGTGACTAAATGTATGATTCAGTTGGTCTATACATATTTAGATTGACAGCAGCAAAAAAAAAGGGGGGGGGGTCGTCTGGATGCGAGAAGTATCGACCTTGGTCAGATTGCATGAGCTGCACAGGTTGTCTGGTTTCGACATTTTTCTCTCTTTACTGTTATGCCCTATAGAGCAATATATTGTTATTTTCAAAATACAGTCGCAGCTTAACCTCTGTTGGATCCAAACCTTTCGTCAAATATGGATTTTATACAGTTCCCGAATAGCCACCTCCGACTTTTTATAAGGCGGAAGATTCTCACTTAGTCGTCTCAAAACTACGTGATTAAGACGACTCAAAAATATAGAAACCGTAGTTCTTAGATATCAACAAGTTGTTTAACCCTTTCCTGTACAATCCTGGTTTTTAAGTCCCTGTGATTTTATACTTGAGAAAACATTGTGGGAAAAGAAGAAATTGCTTTTAACAAGCAATTTCTTCTTTTTCCATAATATTTTCTACCATACTGACAGGTTATTTTTCAAATTAAATCCACTTTAAATTTTCGTCTGCAAAACCTTTGAAATTGGAAAGGTCTAAAATTTTGCAAAACAGGAAAGGGTTAAAGGAAAGTGGTGGAAGAGTGTGGATATTCAAAGGTATCAACGACTTACTGTTTTTCTCAGTAAAAAGAGTTTGAGCTTCTCACTGAAAACTGCAAAAAGGAAACGAAACGTCTACTTTTACGGGGGAGCATATGTAGAAGATGTTTTAATGTGTCAAACAATTGGTTTTTATGAGACTTTCTCACGAACACAAATGTTAGCTTACACCTACCATTAGGATTGTCTCACATCTCATTGACGACCTTCGGCTTGATTTACGCCTTAGATCGAAAACTTTGGGTAACAACTAAGTCAATTTAGATATTTATTCATCCAATAAATTGAACATACTCTAAGCTTGAATTCTCCTATTCAATTGGGCCCTTGCTTCGATGTCTTATCCCACATTTTCCTCCAACCAATGGGCCAATAATCGTAAACTAAAGCGGTATGAGTAGCTGGGGGTTCTGAGATATATATTTCAAGATAATATGTTTGTTAACGAAAAAAAAAAAGGCCACAAAAAACCGTTTCTTAACATCTAATTTAACGCAATAAATACCCTTTTATACCTTTGCATCTAAATTAAACTTAGAATATATATATTTCTTTCTGTAGTTACATTTAAATATGAAAAGTAATCGGCAAAACAATCATACTTCAGATGTGTATTCCTTTTGGCACAACCTCTTTATTTGCATTATGTTCAAGGTCAATAGTAAGGTCATATTTCAAGGCATTCAAGTCCTCAACACCATGTGTAATAATCACTAAAATTCTAACAGAGGGTAAGGGTTAACCTATTTCCACACAGTGACGCTTTTAAACGCCCCTCTATATAAAAGCTTTGGAAAACATTGTGGACAGTGAAGAAATTGCTTGTTACAAGCGATTTCTTCATTATCCACAATGTTTTTTACCCAAAAAGAAAAATATTTGAAAAATGTCAACAATTTTAAATTGTCGACTTCAACTTCTTTCAATTTGGACCGGTCTGAAATTTTATTGTGTGGGAATTGGTTAATAGATCGATTAACACCCGCTTAGTAACTTTGTTTTGGATGTACAGATGGTACAGACGTATCATTTATTTATTTATTTATATATCAATTAACTCACAAATTGCTGGTCCGCCCACTTACTCCTTCGGCCACGTCCATTGACTCCAACAGGAAGTCCAGCTTCGCTATCAAAAGGCGTAATTTTGCAAAAATTATAGTCAGTAGCATGTAACAAAAAAGAAGAATCGTTGGTTGGCGACCTTAACGTCGTAACTACAGCTTGAATAAGATCGAAATTAGATTGTTAGTTCTGTCTCTGATTACATGTAGGACGAACACAAACTTGTATCTTTATCTTTTTTTTTACAAAGTAACTAGAGTTGTATACAACACGAATATTATATGGTAAATGCTTTTTCTTGATAAAACCATCGATGTTGTTCTTTAAGATCACTAACTGGTAGAAGCAGAGGAAGTTATATTGCGCGAAAATATAATTTCTACATCGACTTAGACGAATGGTTATTTTCTATCGTGATATCTTTCTGTAGTAACGGTCAATTAAAATGAAGTGATCAGGGATAGCTTTGCGTCAGTTGATTTTCATAATTGTAAAGAAAGGACCTAAAGGAAATGTAATGTAATTGAAATTAATGATTCAGGGTAATCGTTTTTTTTTTTATGTTTCCTAGCTTTGATAGGCCATTTTTATACTAACAACAGATATATCAGTCTTTATTATACTTCTAAGACGAGTTTCATCTTTTTCATATCCTGTTCAATATCTATTTGTCGCAAAATGTATTATATTTATTGGGCCATTTCTACGTTTGAATGTCATGGGACAAACATTACTTTGATACATAGGGTAAGTTATACATTTAAACGACGCACATTATGCTTATTTTGCCGACTTCTTTAATAATCTACCCATTCTTTAACCCACGACATAATACTTCTCCCACAAAACAATTTTCTCTGCATAGGGAATATTACAACAGTGTCTTTTTCTATTTGTAGATATCGTGTTCGAGAATCGTGTGTAGGTATTTTTATTGGGTTTGACCGATTTGTCCCTGGTGTGTTTGTACCATATACGGCAACTTCTTAACGAGAAATTTTGATTTTGGAAACTTGCGGTCATTTAATAGAAGTTGTTGCTTAATGCGGTAGTCGCTCAAGTTAGATCGACTAAAGATTATAACTTCTATGGCAGTCTTACGAGTCTAGGATAACTGAGACATATTTTTTTTTCAGACTAAATCAAAGTGCTGACTAAGGCTAAGCCCTAATTGTACCAGTAACTGGCCCCTGTATATGATAAACTCGCAGAAGTTTTCACATTTTTTTTCAAAATATTTTCGGTAGTGTGAGTATTTCGTAACGGTATTTGATAAATAGCATTTACAATAGCGAATGCTGCATAACGGCATTGATATACCGATGCAATTTGTCATATCCCAAAATTTTGCTTGATTGGAAGACTTAATTATGTAAATTATAGAATATAAAAGGACCGTGATGGTCCTAAATCGCTGACCTGAGTAAAAATCTCAAATATTGAGATAGCAAGAAACATGACAAAAAATGTTTGAACAGAAAACACCATAATTTGACCTATTGACATATACCGAATCACCTTTTAACGGTGGTGATACGCAAAAATTCAACTTTTCTGGGTCTTTAGGAGAGGCAGCATATCGATGGCTTAGAGCAAAACATAGTATGGCTCTATACAATGTATAGAGCCATACTATGTTTTTGCTCTAATCCATCGATATGTCCTATTGACGGATCGGTGGTTCCACATCGATATTAAACGGCGTAAATGTGAAAAAAATATGTCAATTAATACATGTAGGTAACAAAAAAGTAAAAAGGTTGGTTGACGGCCTAAACGTCGTAAATACAGCGTGACTGAGTAGCATTTATGACGTGTAAGTCCCCGAACCAACGAAAATTTGAATCACATAAATGACGGCCAATATCGGAGTTCAGAGTTCATTTTCGGTCTAAATGAATGATTTGAGAGGTCGTTTAATTCTGTGATTGTAATCACGGTCGATCGATTCGGACACAAAAGGCATTACTACATCAACTTTTGCACAACTTTTGTACAAGGCAACCACATGCCAAATACAAAATATCAAGATGCAAGGTTACAGGCTTTGTAAGAAAAGTATTTTGAACGATATTAATAATTTGTTTTTATATAAAATGTATAAAATAGGGTACATTCGAAAAGAACCCAAATCACGCATTACGAGAATTATTTTACCAACAAAAGAAGAGAACATCCTACATAATATCAACTCCCAAAACCCAAGATATTTTATTCGGATAGATTTTTTCACAGATTTTCTTCTCTGTTTTTATGTGATATGAGTGCGCCTTGGCGGAGCCTAAATGAGAACTCTGGGGCTTAATTTTAGACATATTTCGTAGAGGACAGCTAGCTGATGCCAAAAGCAAAATATTAAATCACTGGGCTTTTTGGTTTATCAGGAGAAGAGTTGTAAAGAATTCGCTTAATTTTTGTAAGTGAAATATTTCTGTTGCCCTGGCAACCGCACTTTTTATCGAAATCAAATTATTTTATGAAATACCTTCATCCAGGGACCATCTCTGAAAAGATTTTGCTTGATTTGCTGGCTGATTGCCGAGGCGGAAGTTTTTAAAGATTGTGGACTAGCAGACGGACAGACTGTTCACGGTCGTTGACTGATCGCAAGAGGTCACTCTGTATAAAATAATAACCACACAATTAAACAATTGCGCAAAATAAATGATCAGCCCGTGTATTTGACAAGAGTCTCACGACGGGTACTGCCACAAGTTTGTTTAGACAATTACCTGCATAAAACGGCTGCAGTTACTTATCAAAAATCAAGCAAACTAAAAGCATCTTGTATATTTCTGACAAAAAATTTAAAGAAATGGCCAAAATGTATTTCGGAACATCATTCAATCATTACTAAATTGCCTCGATTTTTTATGCCGGTTATGATATATTACCAAAAGAGACTATATAATTATAGAAATAACCGATTTGTCCAATTTCAACTTCGTAATTTGAAAACCATCAATATTCAGAGAGAATTCTTATAGACTAATTCCTGGAGACGCTCAGAACTCTGATATCAGATACATGTGATTCATTTAGCTGAAACCTCTGTCATTCGAAACCGGGAATATTCCAAATTTTGCAAGAGGTATGGACATGGATCATCCTGCACAGCTGTCTGATCTTAGCTTACACAACCTTTTTCTTCCAAACCTAGGTTATTCACAAGATCATTCATTCCCACACAGTGACGCTTTTGGACGCCCCTCAAGACAAACGATCGGGAAAAACCTTGCATGAAATGAAGAAATTGCTTATTATAAGCGTTTTCTTCATTTAACACAATATTTTCTATCCCGAAAGTTAAAAAAAAAAAAAAAAAAAAAAAAAAAACAACAAAAAAAAAAACCACACACATTCACACATCAACGTAAAAATGTCGCCTGCTACTCCTTTCAATTTCGACCAGTCTAGAATTGTGCCATCTTGTAATGGGTAAATTACCAAAAGAAATATTGACTCAAACTAGTTCTTCTAGTGCTTTCAGTCCTTATTATACAAATGCAACTCTGAACAAGGATTTTATCCAGCATGTCAAAGGAATGTGTTTTAAATACACCTGTACGCGTCTAATACCTTCAAATATAGACTGACAAGAATTTCTTTAATGTAATCATTGCACCGAGGTACCATTTTTCAGCCAAATGCATTTAGTCTTTGCAGAAAATGCTGCAGTTATATGTATATATTACTTAGAGTTGAAGGCAGATTTTCATTTTGATGCATGAAACATCTGCTTTTGACGGGAATACGGTACATTCAGTGAATACTAGAACTTGTCACAGTAAGTGCTTTCAGTGTAATGAGAGGTTTAACAATACAAGGACATAGCTACTGACTTTGCTTTTCTAGAAAGGAGGAGTTCGCGACACAAAATTGGTAGCATAATTAGCTATATATGTCTACAAAGCATAAATAATGTCTAAGTTCAAGGGGAGATAATTCTTGAACCAGGGGGAATTAAGACTTCAAAATTGCGTCTTGCATGACTGTGTAGGAATGGGTTTTAAGTACATATATATGTACATTGAAAAAATAACCATTCAGTTGGGTAGAAGATATTGTGGAAAAGGAAGAAACTGCTTGTTGCAAGCAGTTTCTTCTTTTTCTACAATCTTTTCTCAATTATAAAATCACAGGGACGTAAAAACCAGGGATTGAACGGGAAATGGTTAAAGAAAGAAATAGTTCGCTATGAAATCTGATGTTTCCAAATTTCTACCGAGGGAAAATACTAATACGCTTAAAGCTTAAGATATAGATAAATTCGAAAAGTTCTTCGAAATATATCTTTCGGGAAGAATAGCATTATTTTACTTTTGATATCAATTATAGAAAGGAAACACGGGGGAGCATGTGAAAAAGATGTTTTAATGTGTCAAACAATGTGTTTTTATGAGACTTTCTCACGAACACAAATGTTAGCTTAACCGTACTGCTAGCAGTATCTACCTATATATTGACGATCTTCAACTAGCTCTAAATATCTTTATGAAAATTACCCAAAAGAGCTAACGAACTTTTAAAAAATGAACAACATCAATAAAACAAACAAATTACAAAACACAGTGAAAATCAACAAGCAATAAAAAAACAACACAAAAACAAACAAGCAAGCAACCATAAAAAACAAACAAAAACAAAACAAAACAAACAAATAACAACAACAAAAACAACAACAACAACAGAAAACACATCAACAACAACAATTAAAAGAAAAACACACACAATAACAAAACCTTATACAAATACATTATTTTTTCTGTCTTAGGATGTAAAGATTACATGTAGTTTTGGCCCTCTATTTCAGTTTTTATAATTCAAGTTAGGAAATTGTTTCTGTTTCACCAACGACAACAATTACGTAAAGCAAATGAATACAAGATATAGGTCACACACAAATTAAGCCATAGATTTAGAGTGGAAAATAGGAGGACCACGAAGGTCCTAAATCGCTCTCTAAATGCTTGGCATAGACCTTGGAGCCAGAATGGGAACTGGGAAGGGGGTTATTCTAAAACATTTTGTAGAGATTCAATAGGTGATGTAACATACAAAGAATGGAACTTCTAGGCATTGTTGTTTGTCATGTAAATTCTTCTCAATATTTCATCTTGCCATTCTTTGTGAATAAGGGTGTGGCCGGCCAATATAGTATTCCAGTGGAACTATTTAACAAACTTTGTAGAGGTCAATTAGGTGGTGCTACATGAAAAATATAAAAGCTATAGGCCCAAATATCTATATGAAGAGGATTGATAAAAGAATTCCCTTTTCTTTTGTTTCTATGAAAAACATGGTGTGCCCGGCTGGGATTAATGGAAACCCACAGGAGTTCTATAAAATGTTGTATATGACCAACAGGTGGTGTCAAATGAAAAGTATGATAGCCCAAATACCTTTGGTTTGTAAGAAAACGATTTAGAATAATTCCTTCAATGATTCTATTCAAAATAGGATGTACCAGGGAGCCCAAATGGGGCCCGGGGACAATATTTTTACAACTCTATATAGAGAACCATCGGATAACACCATATGTAACAATATGAAACATGTAGGCTGCGAGATTTGAAAGAAGTATATTTTTAAAGATTCTGTCTTTGTTTCTATGTAAAGTAGGGTTTGCCCGGATAGGCCTATATTGTACCCCTTGAGCAGTAATTTAACCCTAGTCATAGTGACCCGAAATATTCATGTTTTTACAGGTTGTATGTACACAGTTCAGGCGGCACATACGTGAAGTCTGATCTTAGTCTAAACCTCCTGTTTCTGCCTTTTCATTAAGAGTTTTTTTTCTATAGAAATTCAATATTGATCTAAAAAGAGTACGTTCAGTGCTTTGTTCCTATTCAAATTTTTTCTAAACTGATAATTCTGTAAATCCCCCCGAAAGCGTAGTGTCATTCTCGAACGAAAATTGCGAAACTTGTTTAGACTTTTACGTGCAGAATTTATATCTTAGTAATAACCAACGTAAACATTGAAACAGTTTATTTTCAATTTATCTCCATTTGACATGATAGGTCCCATTTTTATGGGACCATTCCTACATTGAAATGACGCAGGGGCAACCATTATTTTTGATACATCGGATAAGTCATATATTTAAACGGCGGACATGATTTCTGTTTATCTGTAGCAACAATCTAGCTGTAAATAGGTAGCAGAATTTTACATAAAAATCAATAAAACATTTTAGTATTATGCATCGTAAATAATAAATATCGTAAATAATTTTGTAACAACATTTGAATGTAATAATTGCAAAAACAAAACAAAAACAAAAAAAACCCAAAAAAACCCTCTCGAATGAAGAGGAACAAATTGAATGAATGAGTTGTCTTCCTCGATGGTCGAGTGGTTCAGGTGCTTGACTCGTGATCTTAAGGTCTCGAGCCCTACCGTCACCGGGGTGTATTCATTGGCAAGATACTCAAAAGTCGGTCCCAGTCTACCTTACTGTGAAATTAGGTAGCAGTGGGTTTAAGCCAATGCCTCCGTCTCGGGCACGTGAAATCATTTGGATTGTGAGTGTTCGAGAGCGACTCTATAAGCTTAAAATTAGATAAATTCGTATAAACTAGATGAATGAATGAACTGGGGGAGGAGAGGCTGGTAGATAAACAAACAAACAAAATAAATTATTAGAAACATATATCAATACATGATGAAGTTGAAATGACATATGTGCACCATGTCTGTGCTTATTTCAAAAGTCTCTATGTTTTACGAATGAATGTACATTTATCAAGACTATAATAAATAAATGATAAAAAAAAAATAAATAATAAATGAATAAATATGTGTGTGCATTATACTTAGGATAAAGAATGTAATATTTTTTTGACAGAAATATCATTTCTTTTTAAGAGTATGTTTATCCATTTGTCTTCAATCTAATTCAGAATAATATTTTCGGTATATTTGATAGATGTCTTTCATAAATATGGTTTGTTTGTTTGTTTGAATGGGGTTTTACGCCGCTTTCAACAATCTTTCAGTTATGTCGCGGCGGCTGGAGCACCTAACAATGGAATCCTGGTATTTCTCACACCAGTACTACCATTACATCCCTTCCTAGCCCCCAGCTGCTATCCCACATAGGTCTACGATTATCGACCCATTGGTGGGAGACAATTAGTCGGAAAGGATGAGTGCCGCCGTCGGGGATCGAACCCGGGACCTCTAGATTGACAGTCCGACGCGCTACCATCATAAATATGAAAATAACCGATTATTACAATCCCAAATTTGTAAACTGAAAACCATTGATATCCAGAAGCTCGTTTAAGACAATCTAACAATAATTAATTTTGTCGGATACAACTGTTTGCTCAAGCCTTAGCATCTATCTTTTTTTCATGCTCCGCTAAAATGCGCCTTCAATTAACCCATTCCAAATCGACATATTTCTTGACTGGCCAAAACGAAAAAAAAAAGTTGCAGACAACAAAACAACGTGGGATTAAAAAGAAAAATAATCGCCTCTTTGGGTTGAAAACATTGTGAGAAAAGAAGAAATTGCTTGTTACAAGTAATTTCTTCTTTTCTCATAAAAATAATAATGTTTTCCAAGCCTATTTTTCATTAGAGCGAAAAAATGCGGAATTGTGTTGTAATGTGTTAAATAACAGACAAGTATGCCACACGCTTACTCGATTTCCTGGAGTTCTCTCCCTTGTGTGTTTGAGTTCAAGCCGATGTACCCCGGTCGGTATGTATCGGATGTACGATTATTGATTGGATAAATCTTGGTAAAAAATCGCGGTAAATACTTGAATATGTAGATGCCATTTCCTTTTTCGTCGAAGGGTTGAAAATAACAGCGACATTACGAGGGCACGTGATGTCAACATGAAAAAAGTTCTCATGGTGTTCAAAACTTGAAATCAATATAAAATTTGACATGTTGTATATTGTATGAACCAAAATAATAAAATTCAACGGCATTTGGGAATTTCGAGGTAATTTTCTTAAAACCCTTGGGGTAGCGATGGAAATAGTTGATATAAAAATCAATTGGTGAATCTTTATTTTATGATTAAAACAGATCGTGTCAAATTTTACGGCTGGGAATATATGTTGCTTATAATAGACTAATTAGAGGGAACAATTTCAGCAACTCACGTGGATTTACAATACAAGCGGGAGAAATAGTCTGTCACATTTCGAAGTACGCAATATATTTCACGTCCAATGGCTAAATGTTCGTATCAAAGTTGGTCCTTAGATAGTCAGTGAACATTCATTTCTTATTCTGGAATAATTAGATTCAATTTTTGATGTATTTCGTTTCACACAGGTGAAATACAGATGTCATGTAAAGCCTTCTGAAAAATGTCTTTGGCGGTTTGGTGACACCAAATCAAATCTTTCTGAAAATAAAAATGTGGTTAAGAAAGGCCATAAAATTGTCTGAGAATCCATATTAAATGTTGAGTAATTTGTCCCATAGGACAATAATCGTTTGTCCTACTTCGCGTGAAAAGACTGCGGTCGCAGTCCGTATTTAGAATTGATTGATCAAAGTACTGACAGTACTGTAAGCTAGCAAAGCATGATTTCCTAGTAAATAATCCTCTATCTCAAAGATTATCATGATAAATAAAGAAGGTTAAAGTCTCTCAGGAGTTACCCAATTCAGCACAACAAAATCTTAGACTGGGCCAAATTGAAAGAAATTGCAGACGATAATTTCAAGTTGGTGGAATTTCGACAATTTTGTCTTATAGAGTAGAAAACACTGTGGACTTTGAAGGAATTGCCTTTTACAAGCATTTTCTTAAATGTCAATTATGTTTTCCAAAGCTTTTTTGTCTAGATGCTTAAAAAGCAGGCTTGAGTGGGAATGGGTTGAATAACATGCTTTTGAAGAAGTTCTCTACAGTTTGAATGAAGTTAATTCATGTGGCCATGTTCAAAGCAGTGCGCATAATGCGCATATGAAGACTCTGATCAAACTCATTTTGAACACAACATGTTCAAGTGAGCTGAAATTCCAAGGAGACGAACTTGCAGGCAGAATTCTCAATATTTCTAGAATACATAAGAACTACTTTTATAGCGCAGTCATTCAATGGATTTAGTAGTTCAGCACCCAGTGGCAGTTTGCACTCGTTGTACTCTGAGAAGACCTCAACTTTTTGTCTATAAATCCAAGCTTTCAAAGCTGGTGCCTTGCTAGCTAAAAAAAGGCACTATCTACTGCTTGATACGAAAGGATTCCACGTAAATGCTATTGTGATCCTGATCGTTTCCAGGTGATCTTTTGCTCCTTTAATTGATCAGTGGACCCATTTCGCTCTTCCTTCAATGCTTTCTGGTGGATTATCAGAATAACTTGATATTATTTATTAAGTTAAAGGATCGCTGGTCCACCAACTGACTCCGACAGGAAATTCCGATTCGATATAAAACTGCTCAATTTTGCAAAATGTATGTCTAGTAATATGTAACAAAAATGTAAAATTGATGGCCAGTGACCTAAGTATCCTTACTACGGCTCGAATAGGTTGTTTTTACCATGTTTAAATCGCCAAACCAACAACATAAATATATATGTAAAAGCCTTCAAGTTCTCTTCCGGCCTAAATGAATGATTTGATGAGTCGATTGTTGATTGAAAGCCGCGATCGGATAATCAAATAAAGGCGGCGACACAGCCGGCTTCTCATGTGGGATTCTATGAATGAATGCAGGTGCTTATGTAACGCCAATATAATATTGATCACACAGTAAACACAATTTCTTGATCTTTTCGCTGCTGAATGCTGTCTACACTACTCACTTTAAGTGTATAGTCTCTTATAGGTAAAACCAGTCTCAGAATGTGTCGTGTAATAATTAGTCCAATTGATTTTGTTTAGGAAACGCTATATAGACAAGGGGTAACACATACCTATTGACGGATCGCGTATGTCAATCAAAGGATCAATCGACCAATCAAATCATTCATTTAGGCCTAAAGTAAACTTTGAATATTACCGACATCTGCCGACATTTATGTGAAGCAGTTTCGTTGGTGTCGTGACTAAGACATCGTAACTAGAGATTATTAAAGCTGTAGTTACAATGATTAGGTCGTCAATCTAACCATTTACTTTTTTGTTACATGCTAATGTCTGCAAATCTTTCAAAATAACTACGTTTATTATCTTGGTGGAACTTTCTGTTGGAGGTCAGCGGCGGAGCCAGCGATTTGTTAGTACATGCACACTTGTTTGCGCTTGTATAAAGTCACGAAAACCTTTAATAAATACTGTATGGTAATGATGCGACAAACTGTATTATTGAGTCACTTAAGGCTAGACTAGTTTTTAGGATTTTTTATGAATGCTGTCTCAAAAATGAGACCTTTTTTTACTCTACATAATGTTGTCTGTTAGCTTCAAAATAATCTTATCTACAGCAAATTATAGCCTAATGAAGGCACGAAGAAACCTTGTTAAGCAAACTATTTAGAGGTATAATCTATTCAGTCAAATTTGATAAATAGAATTACATTTAATATAGTTTGTAAACAGGAATTTCGGAGAAAGGCGTCTACCTCTGCTGTGTGAATTGACGGATCGCTGACCCCGCCCACTGACTCAAACAGGAAGTTACACTTCCATATTAAACAACGATATTTTGCAAAACAAGATTTTTTGGCGAGAAACATGTGACAAGAGGACTCTGATGGACCTATATCGCCCCTCTTTGCACGATGACTCAAGGCTATATGATGTAAACGAAATATCAAAGCTCTACGCCTAATTACTTTGGAGAAGAATATTTATACAGATTTTCTGCTTTAATCCAAGATAATCATTTGATCCCACAAAATAACACGAAATTCCAGGGTAATTCTTTTAAGTATTTTGGGAGAGGGTCAATAGGCATTGATGCATCAAAAATATCAACGCCCTATGCCTTATGATTTAGGAAGAGAAGATTTTCAAAGATAATCTTCTTTATTCATTTCTATAAACAGGGATCGCACTGAAAAGGTCTGATTTTCAGAGTACGGTAATTCTTTGAAGTATTTTGGCAGAGGGTCAATAGATGATGATTTCTACCAAAGATCAAAGCACTCATCCTCACGAGTGAAAGGAATATCAAGATCATCCTTTTCTCTAATATACATAAGTAGAACGTTCGCAACCCTTGGTACGTCAGATGCAAAGCACTAAGCCTTGTGGTTTTAGAGAAGAAGATTTTCAAAGATTTCCTTCTTTATTCCTATGTAAAATCAGGGATCGCACAGAAAAAGGTTAATTTTCAGGGTACAGTAATTCTTTGAAGTAATTTGGTAGAGGGTCAATAGATGATGATATATATCAAATATCAAAGCTCTAGGGCTTATGGTTTGGAAAGAGAAGATTTTTATAGATTCCCTCCTTTATTCATATGTAAAATAATGCATCACACAGAAAAGGGCATATTTTAGAGTACAGTAATTCTTTCAAGTTGAAGTTTTTTGTTTTTGGCAGAGGGTCCACAGATCATTATATTCCAAATATCAAAGCTCTAGGCCTTATAGTTTGGAAGGAGAAGATTTTCTATTTTTTATTCACTTGGTTGTCATAAAAAAAGATTGTTCTTCATGGATTTTAATTCTTTGAAGTATTTTGAAAGACCAACTGACCTAAGGATCATTTCTATGAAGTTTGGTTAAAATTCCATGGTTAGTTCAGGAGAACAAGATTTTTGTAAATTGTGAACATACGGACAGATGGACGGACGGACGCCGGACGACGGCCGATCACTATAGCTCACCCAGGGCACTTTGTGCTCAGGAGAGCTAATAAATAGTTAAATGATTGGTTGGAGACTTAAACGTCGTAACTACAGCTTATTCAAGCTGTACTTACGACGTTTAAATCTTCCAAACAAACAAAAGGCTTCACACAATGTCGGCTAATGTCAGAGTTATTTTCTTGACAATCGCAAATTGGTCAACTGCTTTAGTACAAATCATTTATGCTTAGATACACAAGAATGCTAAATAAGAATTCATTGGTTTCCGTTGACGTGACTTAAGTGGTAGCCGAGAATATCCTCGATAATAATAGCGTACACATCAGAAAATGGTAGGTTTTTGAGACTTATAATAGCTTGCCATCTTGTCACTTTCTTTTTGTTCTTTTAGACGCAAGTACCAGACATGGATTCCCATAAGTCATGTTTTATTGAAAGCTTGTCATTTGAAATGTAGTGCCTTGCTTTGATACGAGTGTCTAATACGTATTTAAAGGTAACGTAACTATTTTAAAATGTTAAACTCATTACTAGAAGCCGCCGTCATAGCACAGTTGGTAGCATACCAGACTCCCAATCTTCAATCAAGGGGTGTCATGGTTTCGATCCCCTGCGGCGGCACATATCCTTTACGACACTTGTCTCTCACCAATTAATGGATAATCGTAACCCTAAGTGGGATAGCAGCTGGAGGCTAGGAAAGGACGTAAAGATAGTGCTGGTGCGAGATATCCCAGGACTCCATTGTTAAGTGCTCCAGCCGCCTCGATATGACTGAAACATTATTAAAAGTGGCGTTAAACCACATTAAAACAAACAAAACCATTACTAAACGACAGAATTTTAGACTGGTCAAAATTTTCAAACTGCGCTAAAATTGAAAATAAATCCCGAATTGGGTAGAAAACTTTTGATAAAAGGGGGGATTGTTTGTGACAAGCAATCATCCCTTTTCAAACAAAGTTTTCCTTATTATATTTCTTCAGGGTGTAAAAAAGTGTCACTGTGTAAGAATGGGTTAAATCCCTGAAAGTTATGCTGCCGATTCCAGACAATAGCTAAGGGGGTTGCATTTAATGAAATGATGGAAAGATGCATTATACTTTTTTTAACAAATGTGATTTCAATGGTTGTCTGTAGGCGAAAAACATTCGGTGTTTACATATCCCAAAAACCCTTGTTTGTCACGATGACTGTTTAGACTAGTTATAAAAAACCGCCAAATAAATGCAAAATATCATTATGAAATCCCTGGCCGCTTTAGATATGACTTAAGTCATGGTGCATGAAAAAGTGGTTTTCTGTCATAGATTCTTGTAAATTATCCTATTGGCGTTATTACAGAAACTGTAGCATGTCGAACGAATTCCTACCTTCTCATAAACCACTCACCTGCAGAACCTCGTTCATTAGTCTACCTTATCAATTGAAGACTGCATTTTATTTTCATACACAGTGCATAATGCGTTATTTATGGGATTACCGAGATATAAAACAAAGAAGATAGGAACTCATAAATAACATGAAAATATGTAATTGCCTATAAATCAACGGAACACTATGGAATTACTTTACAAAGTCGAGTACATAAAGGTTTATCGCAAATAAGCATATTCGAATCAATATGCTAAACATATACATGAAGAAACTGGCAGCACAGATAACTGAATAATAGCCATGTTCATTGTAAGGAGAGTAGAAAGATATGAGCACATGCGTGACATTTCCAACCATTACACATGTGCGCTAAGTAAAGACTCAGATCAGCCTGTGCATCCGCACAGTCTGATCAGAGTCTTCACTCTGCGCTCTGTAGATAGATACTGACCAAAAGCTTCTTTAAACAATCAGCGAATGTTCTAATTGCCCAAAATGGCTGTCCATGGTGCTCAATGTGTGCGAGTCACGCCCATGCGAAATGGTTGGAAATGTCACGCATAGGCTCAATTATGTAAGTGAATTCAATCTTGCTTCAGCGACCACCTCTATGAAGAGCCATCTTACCTAAAGTCACACTAATCAAAAACCTCTTGCAAAAAGCAAAAAACTGAAACATCGGTGTTATTATGTAAACAATCTTTACTAAATCTTCTTTAGAATTGCCCAAATGAGACAACTCTCGAGAATGCTAAAAACGTAGATAAAAGTTAGGACTATGCAGTGATGTATGTATTTTACAATCAACTCATTTCTTCCTTTTCGTCTCCAAAAGGCTGTATTAAGCGACCATTCCCTGAAACGACTGCATTTTTTGGTAGTTAAATACTAATTTTAATTTATTTTGCAAATCCATGCTGGATACTGTTTTCAAAGTTGATTACAATTATCGTAATATACAGTGGAATCCTCATAAATGCAACTCTGATAATGGCAATTCACTTGACAAATGTACAGAAATGGCGAATCGCGGCTGTCAATCAAAAAGTTGATAGGTCATTCGAATAATACATTAAGTTAACTTTTAACTCCAACATTGGTCGGTATTTGTGTCAAGCATTGATGTTGGTTTTGGCTACTTAAACGTCGTAACTACAGCTTATACAACGATTAATTGACCAACTAACCATATCGCTCTCTGGTCTGAATGAATGCTTTCATTGGTCGACTGGTATTTTGATTGACAGCCGCAATTGGTCAATTGATCGAAGTCGTAGGATTTTAAGGAGTTGTCAAGTGAAAAGGACAAATCATCTTTGTTAGACTGGTTATCCAAGGACAAGTTAGTTTATACTAATTTATTTCAGTTCGATAGCGGCGAAAGACTTTTGCTTGTAGAGTAGCTCTCGAACACTCACAACCGAGATGTTTCCTCGTCCCTGAAAGAGAGGTAGAACCCTTTGCTACTCAATTACACAGCTGAGTAGACTTGGGCTGGCTATTCAGTGTCTTGCCCACGAACCTGTGACCTTCAGATCACGAGTCAAGCACTTATACCACTTGGCCATCGAGGCAAGGACAACTTGAGCCGAACCGGCAAGCATCAGAACTTTAAGCCCGAACATGACATGAGATGTGAAAAAGTGTTTAAATTGATATCCATCTGGTGCTTAAATAACGTCTTTTTCATCACCTTCTGTCCGTAAATGAAAGTGTTATCGTCCTTACCCTAAGACTGCGGCCTTGACATCGGACTGCAAACAAGCGTTTTAAACGTTACACTTAAGAGATGAAGAGAATATTTTTTGTTTTCATGGAGGTATGAACCGAAAAACCTAATCACACTGTATGAATACGCGAAGCGGATTCATACATTGTGTGATTAGATTTTTCGGTTCATACCTCCATGAAAACAAAAAATATAATCTTCATTTCTTATAATTTAATAGCATCGAGCGGAAAATGCAACAACTTAACAAATTTTGATACCTTTTTGTAGTGAACTATTTTGTGCGGAAGCATTCAAAATGGCTACGTACTCAAAATTTTGTTCATGGAGGTATGAATTAAAATTTTCGACCAATCAGATCGCTCGTTTTTGATAGACGAAACTAATAATTAAATTATAAACTCATGAACAGGAGAAAAATCCTGGCGGACAGATCGAGGGTTAATAGCGACATGTATAGACACTAAGGACATTATCGTCATTAACCATTGAGGTGCGCGCGCATAGTAAAAACCATGTCTCCCGCAAGCGGGCTTCACAAAATCGAGCTGATAGAACGCACTGGCTTTTACTTTCTACTTTCCATCTAACGTTCCTTTAGCAATACATTGAGGAAATCGTTAGTTCCAGTGAAAGATTGATTCATCTTTCACTGAATGGACAACAAAAGTCATAATTTCACGTGTGGCGAAGTCACGGGTAAAAAAAAATAGCTTTTGTTTTTCGCGAAACGAAAATATCATCGGTCTGAAACGAAAACAAACGATCATTCTTTTTCTTTAGTGCCAAAGCAGAAATGTGTTATGAAGTCTCTAACAGCGTGCCATTACGCATGAGAATTACACAAGATGAAGTCATCAATGTCTTTGGTCCCGTTTAGATGAAGTTAAAAAACGAAAAAACGAAAGTAGGATTAGATTTTTCAAAACAATAAGTTTACCATTTTATATTTTCACTGTTTGTTTTTTTTTGTGAAACTGCCGGTTGATAATCCACCGGGAAATTCAATAACCACGGGAAAGCATTAAATAAATGTGCACCATTTCAAAGTTGACTATCAGCCTGTATGTCCAAGACGTCTTCATTGTGGTCTCTGTTTTCTATAGACTTTGTGTATATATTTCAAATGTCTAGTTCGATTTATATGTGACCCGTTGTTCGAAAAGTGACCCCGGGGAAACTCCAAAAAACTGGTATTTGAAAAAAAAAGTTTGAATCAGCAGAGATTAACATTCATATTCACATTTCGGAAATGAATATACTGTCAAGTAGAATGATCTTTCTAGAGTCGGGAATAGTCACTTTTGCAAATTGTGAAATCTTCACACTCATTCCTCAATACGTAGTCTATCAAATGAAGAATCATTCATGAAAAAAAACAACAACATAAAAGTATATTTGTGGTGATAGATTAATAAATTGATTGATTGATTGACTAAGAGTCTCCTGTTCACGATGACTGTGAAGTCAACTATTTCAAATGATTTGAGTAGAGTACGCGCAGGCTGACAAGGTAAATTTCATTAAAGAAATTATCATGTATAGGATTTGAGTATATTTCGTACTTAAAGAATCGCTATAGTATACCTTTCAGGTGCCATATTAACCCATTCCCACACAACAAAATTTTAGGCTGGTCCAAATTGAAAGAAATTACAGACGACAATTACAAGTTGATAGAAATTTAATTTTTTGTCTTCTGGGATAGGAAACAATGTGGATAATGAAGAAATTGCTTTATACAAGCCATTTATTTATTTTCCATGTTTCCCAAAGCTTTTTTTCTTGAGGGGCGTAAAAAGGAGGGATTGTGCGAGAATGGGTTAACTAGATAGTAACTACTATTTATGTGTTTAGCAGCATACAGATGGGGTATTGGCTTACTGAACATTGCACCTAGCCCAGTGCATATAGGTATCGAATATATAATGAACTTGTTACAAGACGTTTCTTCTATAATTTAAACGGTTCAGAAATAACCCTTGATAAAAAGTTACATGTCATATTTGTATATTAAATGGGTAAGATATCATGTCATCAAGACTTTGGATCCAAGAGCATTTTCTACTAGCCCAGGCATTTACCGATCATGGAATATCATCGTTCAAGAATCTGTTATCAAATTCATGTCAGTCACAATGTTATGAAGAAATGGTCCTCTATAAACCCTTTAGAATATACGAGTATTGATAGGTACATACGTCTTCCCAATCAGAAACATGAGACGATTGACCAATCAAATCATTCATTTAGACGTGGATTAAATGTTAAGCTTCGAGATTATGTGTCAAGCATTACTGTTGGTTTGGAGATGTTAACGTCGTAGCTACGTATTAATCAAACTGTTGTTACGACGTCGCTAAAAATCGAGTTTCTTTCTGTGTATATATCTGTCTATAAATCATGCAAACTACCGTCGCTTGATATTGCAGGTCGGATGTCAGTGGGTATGGCCATCCATCCGTCAATTATCAGATTTGAGCGGGTTAACACGCCATCTACACGTAGAACCTTCACCGTACCAATATTATCTCGAAGCGTAGTGAGCGTGTTATAATATTTTATCCATTCCAACACAACAAAATTTTGGACTGGTCTAAATCCAAAGATAATGCAGACGACAATTTCAAGTTGATGGAATTTCAAATTATTTCTTCTTTTTTCTCAGAAAACATTGTGGATAATGAAGAAATTGCTTCTCACAATTTTTTTCAAAGCTATTTTTGAAGGGCGTAAAAAGGAGGGGTGTTGCGGGAATGGGTTCAGATCAACAGCACCTTTTTGCGACTTTTTTTTAGAAATAAACTCTGATTGAGGAAAGCCAGTTCGATCCCCGAATTTTTTTCCCATATTATTTTTGTAGTACGAAACAATACTAAGTGTTCCTAAATTATGCGAACCCATATTTTTGAAACACAGACGAATCAGTGAAGGATTGAAGTTTGGGGAACTCCCCCAATGAAAAGAACCATAGGACCGCATGTAATCTGCATTCAGGACGCATCTTAATATAAATGATATTCATCTCCGAGACTAATCTGCCTTTAAAAAGTGTATCTATATATAGTAACACATTTCTCTTAATAGAAGAGTTTATAAATACAAAGGTTATAGAAAACTAACAGTGGGAAAACATATCTTATGCGGTGAAAAATGTCATAACTTTTATCTTATAAAAAACGACCTATCGGATGTCAACAGGCAGCACCAAGATCAAATAAAATTATCTTTATCATTTTTTTTCCTTTACTTCGTTTTTCGTCATTGTTATATACAATTGGACATGTGAAATTTATCAAATTCATAAATATAAAACTGTTGATCAATGGAGCATAGAAATGAAATTTAGAGATTATCTGGTTTCATACAAAGACAGGCAATTAACCCATTCCAACTCAATCCCTCCTTTTTACGCCCCTCGAGAAAAAGGCTTTGGAAAAGATTGTGGAAAATGAAGAAATTGCTTGTATCAAGCAATTTCTTCATTATCCACAATGTTTTCTATCCAAAAAGACGAAAAAATTCAAAATTCCATCAACGTGAAATTGTCGTCTGCAGCTTCTTTCAATTTGGACCAGTCTAAAATTTTGCTGTGTGGGAATGGGTTAAACTTCATGACAATTAAAGTATGGTTGTATCATAACGCGGGAAATGGGGACATCACAACTGTCAAAATATCAAAATATAGACTGGCCAATCAAATTGTTGATTTATACCGAAGGCTAACTCCGATCTCCAACATTTGTAAAAAGCATTATTGTTGTTTTTGGCAACTTAAACGATGTAACTATAGACTACAAGCTGCAATTACGACGTTTTGGAAGACAATCATCTATTTTCGTTTTATTTACGTCCCTGGCCGCATATTTCACATAGAAATGATATGTCATGGGTAAATGGGCGCTGTCAATATTGTTTGTGTAAATGGGGTTTAATCCGCTTTTAACAATTTTTACAGTCATATCGAGGCCGCTGGAGCACCTAACAATGGATTCCTGGTATATCTCGCACCATTACACCTTTACGATTATCAACCCATTGGTGAAAGACAAATACTGGAAAGGATATGTGCCGCCACCGGGGATCGAAGCCATGACACCCCAAGATTGAAGATTGGGAGTCTGATGCGCCACCAACTGCGCTTTGAAAGCTGCTGGTCGCGGTCAAGAATCCGCCAATATCTATCATATCAATAAAATCACTTGTTTGCAATATCATTGCCTTTTCTTATTTATCGTGGAAAGCCGTAGACAGACGGCTTCAACGTCTGGACGCATTTCAAGAAAATGTTTGTATATAATTCATGAGGTATTTCTAATTCTTTTGTCTGCCAAATTAAGTCGATGTACCTTGAAACTATAATAGACTCTCGTTTCTCAGTCTTTTTTATTAAACGAAAATCTTTAGTATGAATTATGTAACAGTATATCATAACTGTCCCAGTTAAAAAAAAAAAGACTTTGCTTGTGACCAGACAACTATTATTTCTAATTTCGTCTATCAAGAAAGGGCGTTCTGAATGGTCGAAAAAAATATCAATACCTCCATGAACAAAATGTTGAGTACACAGCCATTTTGTATCCTTCTGCACAAAATAGTTCCATACAAAAAATTTAAAATCTGAAAAGTTTTTGCTTTTTCGCTCGTTGCTATTAAATCATAAGAAATGAAAGGAAAAATATGTTTTGTTTTTATGGAGGTATGAACCGAAAAAAAAAAAAAAAAAAAAAACAATCACACGCGAATTCATACCGTGTGATTAGTTTTTCGGTTCATACCTCCACGAAAAAAAATATTTTCAAATGAAAATCAAGCAATTTATACTTTTACTACGTGTTTCTGACCAGAAAAATAGACGAATTTAGTTTGCTCTATAGCTTCCCATTAGAAAGAAAAAAAAAAGGTTTCTGAAAGTAAACGTAAGTATAAGAGTCAGAAATCTTCCTGGCTAAATATATATAACAGTAAAAATGTTAAGACAAAAAAGATCATATATATTTAGATCCGATCTATTGTAAACCGGACACGTCGGATAGATCTAAAGTTTAGAGTCATGAATGAAATATAAATTCAGAGATTTGTAACAAATACATCATGCTGTTTCAGCCTTTGTTTTAGTATACCTTTCCCATGACTAATGGTCGTCTGGCGAGCAAAATGTCGTAGCTTCAGCTTGAGTAAAACTGTAGTTACGACATTTTCATCGCCCACTGACGTGATGCTATAGATTGGTTCCAGGATGAGTATCAAGATTAGCATTAGACGAAGGTAAGACAGCTGACTTTGATATTAACTAGAGGCACCCATATCGTATTGAAAATATATGTTAGGGTACGTGTTTAACCCTAGATAACTTAGAACGTTAGTAAAATGAAGAAAATAATTCATCTCGTACACTTCCGATCTTTTTGTTTGTGAGTATATATATTACTGATGGTGAAGCTAAAAAGTGTCTATACTATACACGAATCTCTGGAAGAATATACCAAATCCATCAAGCTAATTACAGGGTGCTCAATAGCTCATTACCATAAATGAATATATTAAGTCTGAGATCATTTGATTACCAGGTTTAGTTGTTATATATGTTTTTTGCTTTTGTGACATTATAAATTGTATTTTTGTTGTAATTTGTTGTGACGAGAAACTGTATAGTTTAAGTCAATAAAATATTGTCATAAAAATCCCACCTTTCTAGGCCCCTCAAGTAATAGAGAGAAAAAGATGTGGAAAACATTGTGGAAAATTAAGACATTGCTTGTTACAAGCAATTCCTCATTACCCATAATGTTTTCTACTCCTACAGACAAAGAATTCTAAAATTTCACTAACATAAAATTGTCGTCTGCAGCTTCTTTGAATATGGACAAGTCTAAATTTCGTCTTCTGGCAATGGGTTAATTGGAAAAAAGTTTACACAATAAATACGATAAAATCAGAAAATCTGAAAAATATATTTGCAAACTTTGTGGCCTCGACTAAAAGTTCTATTCTTTAAAATAGAAAATTTGCAAGTAAAATTTTAGTTTCGGCTACCATGATTCAAGCTTTTAATATGGCTATAAATTATTTTCGTACTTCAATGAAAAATTCTGAGAACGAAAATATTCTTTATGCTTGAATACAAAGTAGGTCCATAACGTATTACTCAAAATTAGTAAAATATTTGCAGATTATAATGATGGTATTAAAGGATTAGGAAAGGAGAGAGGTTTTTTTTAGAAAAATCAATTGACAGATCAAAATATTCATTTCAAACCGAAATGTTTATGTTGTTCTCCGATTGAAATTTAAAACAGTTTCCGTTGTTGGCAACCTAAACGTCGTAACTACAGCTTATTCAAGCTGTAGTTACGACGTTTAAGTTGCCAATAAACGAGTTGACTTGTGCTTTATGACCCTGACAATTTATTTGGAAAAAAAGTGTTGTTGAAAAATAAGTCGAACCTCGGATCTAAAGATAATTGACCTCGCAAACTGAGCTCCGATAGGAAAATACACTTCGATATTGATTGGCTTTTTTTTAGTAAAATTTACGGCCCATTACATGCTACCTAGTCATGTTGGTCTAAACGTTTAACCCATTCCAACATAAGCCCTCCTTTTTACGCCCCTCAAGAAAAAAGCTTCGGAAAACATGGTGGAAAATGAAGAAATTGCTTGTATCAAGCAATTTCTTCATTTTTCCCCATGTTTTCTATCCAAAAGGACGAAAAAAGAAAAAAAAAAGAAAAAAATCCATCAACTTGAAATTGTCGTCTGCAGCTTGTTCGATTTGGACTGGTCTAAAATTCCACTGTGTTTGAATGGGTTAATTCGCGTAAATGACAATCTTGCTTCTCATAATTGCCGGCCGATGTTGGAGTTCAAAGTTCACTTTCGTTCTAAATGAACAACTTGGTTCGTCGATTGATTTTTTGATTGACAAACCACGATCCGTCATTCGACCTTGAAAGCGTATTCAAAACTTCAGAGTAATGCGTCATATTGTTTTTTTCCTGAAAATATCAAAAGACCCCAATTTTACAAAGTAATTTAAGTATTATCTTTAATTTAGGTCTTATCTGTGCAAGCCAAAGGTTGGACCAAAGATTGTCAGCTGATTTCATAAATCAAGACTGTAATTTATTGCGCAAGTTTATCAAGTGAAAAAATCCCCGTAATTTTATCGTAATAGAACATGTTCACGCCTACAAAATGGATTTCGTCTTTAACCTTGCCTAGTGAAATTTTACATACCACCTGTTAGCCATAAACTATACCCTTTCTTCATTCAAATAAAGTTATTTGAATACTTCTAAAGATCATTTGAAAACATATTTAATTAATACAGACTTTACATATTCAAAATCAATGCCGATGATAAAGTCATTTGATTGTTGATAAGTTGACTAATCGCGGTCTGCAATCAGATAATCAAAAGACCTATAACATAATTTATTTATACTGAAGATGAAATTTGAATTCAAGCATTTCACATTTATGTGAAGCAGTTTTTTTGCGTTGAAGCAGATATTCAACGGATAAAGAATGAACAGCTTTGGCTCTCCACTTCCAAAATTCTGCTTTTAATGCAATCAGACATTAAAAAGGAAGGGATTAAACTGATTTTGTACTGAAAATGACATCCATACCTTAGTTTAAAAAAAAGCAAAATATTTCGTGTTTCGTAACGCCAAAGAAGGCAGTGCAATCCGAATGGAACTGGAATTCATTCGTCAAATACGATATCTCCCGATTTCACCGAACAAACTCTTATTTCTTAGTCTATGAACTGCGTCATTGGCTTCCGTTAGCAAATCACCGGAGGCTAATGACCTCATCAAATCCATTCCGATGATTGAAAGGATAGAATTTTAATATACTACTTTAAGAGAATTCAGTAGATTTATTACGAAGAAAGAACAGTTATCGTGAAAATGACATTGATACCTTTTGGGAAAGCAGATCATTTCCCTTTATCAAGTTTTCATGAAAATTTTTTCAAGAGCCGCTTTCATATCGAAGTGGAACTTACTAACGGAGTCAGTGGGCGTGGCCAGCGGAGTCAATGAGCGGGTTAGCGATCCGTCAATTAATGCCATGGAAAATGCCGTTCGATTGTTGTTAATTTATACATGCAAGCTTAGTATGGTTGAATCTAAAAGGAGAAAACGATTGTTTCAGAATTCAACAATAATTTGATCAAACATGAGAAAGTTTACACAGATTTATGTAACATTAACTCGTGTCTTGCTGAATTAAAATCATGTACAGAATTACTTAAAAACCAAAGGACTGGCAGCTCTGGAAAGTCTAAATGAGGGTTAGTATTTCTTTTGAAATTGATTATTTAAACAACGGTGGTTGAAAGGGAACAAGAAGAAGTGTAGACCAAGATCAGAGTGTACTTATGTGCAGGCTGATCTTTGTCTATACCACCTGCAAAAAAAGGAAAATTTCGGTACAGTATGACAAGCGTTAATAACACAACTTGCAGCTTAGAACTTGAATTGTTTGTGGGTCAAGTGAGCACGCCTACTATACGAACATGTAACTGGATGTAGACTGAAAATAAAAAGATCTCGCTTAAGGCGTTACGGTATGGTTAATGTAGAAAAAACGTTGAAAATAGTCGTAATTGACGGATCGCTGGGCACGCCAACTGAGCACCAACAGACCGTTACAATTAGATATCAAACAGGGTTATTTTGCAAATTTTACGGCCAGTAACATGTAACATAACAGTGAAATGATTGGTTGGCGACCTTTACGCCGTAACTACAGCTTCTTTGAGCCGCCAAAACAACAAAAGGGGTTCACATAAATGTCGGCCAATGTCGGGGTTCAAACATTTTTTGGGGGCGTAAAAAGGAGGGATCGTGTGAAAATGGGTTAAAACGTTTAAATAGTGAGTTTATCAATTTAGTGATTTAACTGCTTTTCAGTTAGTAATCAAGCACGAAATTTGAATTTACCGAAAAGCTTAAAAGAAAAGTATGAACCACCGCTGCATATTTAATTTTCTTTGGTTTTCCGAAATATCAAGAGGTTTGTTGTTGGTGCGTGAGTGTACATGTATATATTATGGAAGGAGTGCCGATTTTCGAATTGAAGTTAGAAATATCGAGGGGGTGTCGTAACGAAAGGGATATGTTTTACAAGTAAAGAATATTTCTCAGCTAAAATAACACGTAAGGATTACACGAATCTTAAAAATCATAATTGCTTGGTTGGTAAGTTTGTGCTTTCGGAAACAAAGAACCTAGGACAAATTAAGGCCTATGCACAATAACCATAGAACATAAAGAATAAAAGGCTATTATTGATATATATAATGTCATTTTTCAAAGTAACTGAAACGTGAACTGTTTCTCATTACGGAAGTGCAAGTCGCAATTTTCCCTAAATGACCAATTTCAAACAACCAAAAGGGCCGAATAATATTGACACTTTAAATGCTAAAATAGATATACATAATATACATAAAATGTGTCGGGCAATCTCCCTTTCTCACAATTTTTTCTTCCTTATTTGGCGCTTATTGTCCAAAATAAGAGCAATTAAAAAAATTCGTCTGTTAAGTCTTTCTAATTAGACGAGTATAGATTTTATCCTCTGGTAATGGGTTAAGTTGTCAAAAATATACATGTGTTATACTCTGCTCAGCAAAATATCGTAACTTCAGCTTAATTTAGCAAAGGTTTGGTGAAATACGGATCATTGAAGATGAAATACGGATTATCGAAGAAACGAAGGAAGTTGGTCTGTGCTCTCTACATATACCGTTATATACATGTCAGTAAGACCGCGGTAATTGCGCAATTGGTAGCGTGTCTAACTCTTAATCATGCATGGGGTCCAGGGTTCGATACCCGGTCATGGAAAATATCCTTCCCGACATTTATCTCCCACTAAGAATGATCGTAAACTTAAGTTGGATGAGGATCGAAAGGGATGTAATGGTAGTTCTGGTGTAAGAGATACCAGGAATCCATGATTAGGTCCTCCACCCAATACTGGAATACCGTCAAAATTGTTATAACCCATTCATTCAATCAACAAGTAAGTAAATTAATTTACTGACAGTAGTCAAGATCTTTGATAGCACAGCAGATGTACAGTGAAAACATAAGTCTACATTTCATGTAAGATGTTTTATGTTGCCATAACTTCGTACAAACCTATTCATTTCATATCGTTTCGGACACAGGTTCTTCCAAAAATTAACCCCTCTCGACCGACTCTAAGTCCTGGAGACTACATCAGTACTCGCGCCTCTTGTTCTGCTAATGGCAGAACTAAGATCGATGGAGCTCCCGGGAATCGAAAACGGGACATCTTGTTCGAGAAGCAGACGCTCTACCTATCCACTACTACATCTATAACACGAAAGTCAATCATGGTCAGAATTGACAATCATCAAAAATAATCGTGGTCAGAACTGATCATCACCAAAAGAAATGTATTCTAGTAGTTGCTTACCAGAACATTGCTATGTTGTAACTAGAGATCAGCTCAATAGTTAAGATAACCCACGACTTTAAGGAGTCTCTTTCATGTCGAAACTGAAACCAAAGAACCTTTCAAAGCCTAATCTGACAATAAGATTGCGTCAATCCGTGTTCAAAAACAATCAGTTTGACACAATCATAGCTGTGTAATGCGATATTACCCCCAGAGATTTGAGGGCCATTACAGAAGAATGAAACCCATTAACTAGCGGACAAAAATATTAAATTTAAACGCTTTCTATTCGGTTTAACAGGAGTTTTGATTTTTATGAATAAACCTTATCATATCAGTTAAAATAACAACCGTGATACCGCTGCGCGATAAAAATATGACTACACACGGGAGGTCAACGTTGCTGCTTTCGATGTGTCCTCTCCGTGTACTCAAATGGGTCTGCATAAAGAATGCTTATTTCCCTATTTCGAAAATGTTTTCTACGCTTGAATATATATTTCTTTTGATCTATAACCAATTTTATGTTTAAAGATATTTATTCCATTTCAGGTTGTTCAATGCAAATTCTTCAATCAAAACTAATAAGAAGGAATCAGTGTTTATTGCCGACCTCGTTTATCAATCAAGGGCCTTGGATTTGGCGGTTAGCTTACCCATTAGGTTTCTAAAGATAATTGTTGGTATAAAGAATTACGTTTATAGATTCTGTAATAGTAGACTGACACTCGCAATTAACTGCAAAATAAAGGTTGCCCAATGATCACGAATAAAAGGGACCGTCTTTAAATTACACCAGCCACACATATACTTGGGTACTTTTCGCTTATACCACTACAATTTTCCCAATCCTTCACAATTTACCTCTTGAATGCTGAGGGTATATTTTTAGGTCAAAGAGGAGTATAGTCTGGTATTCAGCTTAGCGATCAGCCTTTTGTTGAGCAGCACTTAACTGTGGCTAAGGAGGTGAAGGATGATGGAAGCAAAAGGCATTTCAACTCATTTGAAACCTTTTTCACATGTTTAAAATAACGTTATCAAATGTTAAACTTTTAAAACTCGAGAAAGGCAACTTGCCTACAAGCTTCCTTCATATAATTAACGCTAATGAGCAGTGCTAATTGACCAATCAAAGAATCGACGGGCCAACCAAATCTTTCATTTAGACCGGAAGTGAACTTTGAACTCAAACCTTGGTCGACATTAATGGGGAAGAATTTGATTGTCTGACGACCTAGTGGCGTAACTACAGCTTATTCAAGCTAAAGGTACGACGTTTAGGTCGCCAACCAGTCATTCAAGAGTTTTGTTAAATGCTACTTGTCATGAATGTTTCAAAACGACACCGCTTAACCAATTCCAACACGGCAAAATATTAGACTGGTCCAAATTTTAAGAAGCTGCAGACGACACTTTCAAGTTAATTGATTTTCACACTTTTTCGTCTTAATGGGTAGAAAACATTGAGGATAACGAAGAAATTGCTTGATACATACAATTTCTTCAATTTTCACAATGTTTTCCAAAGTGTTTTTTCTTGAGGGCGTAAAAAGGAGGAATTGTGTGGGGATTGGTTATTATCTAAGTGTGCCTTTCTGTAGGAGTCAGTGGGCTTGACTATCGGTGTCAGAGGGCGGAGCTAACCATTTGTCGATTGTATTAGCTTCAAGCTTTTGAATATTTTTTCCTCCTTAGTGTAAAAAAGTATCTATTCCGTAGAACGCTGTTCCTGATCGTGTAGTGCTTTATCAACAATAGGAAAATATACTATTTGATAAGACTTTTTTGGTAATTTTCCCACCAACATTTTATACGTAGATAAAGTATAATTTACACCGTTCTGTAGTCATAGAATATGTTAAGGTTACAAACATGACGAACTTGATGACCACCCTTACAATTTATAATAAAGTCGCCCGTTGACCGTTTCTGTCATATCATTCTAATCTCTAACTCAATCGCTCAGAACGTTCCACTACTTCAAAATATTCCAAGATTTCATTGGCTGACAGATATTAAGAGACAACGTATTGGTTCGAGTTGAAACTTGAATCAACTAAGAGACCAGATAGGAGGATTTTCGCTATTTCAAAATCCTCGCACAGCAGCACACTTATGTATAGATTAACCCTTTCCTGCACATACCCGGATTTTACGTCGCTGTGGTTTTATACACGAGAAAACATTGTGGAAAAGGAATAATTACTCGTAACAAGCAATTTAATCTATTCCGGCAATATTTTCCACCTTGCAGTATGGTCTCATTTCAAATTGCAACCAATTTTTATTGTCGTCGGAAACATCTTTCTAATTGGACCAGTCTAAAATTAAAAAAAAAGTGTGTGTGTGTGGGGGGGGATAAAATACTGCTTACGGATGGGCCGGTGGTCCAAGGGTAATTTGCAGGACTACCAAAATCTACGGTCCGGTGTTCGGAATTCGAACGCGTCTGATTATTATTGTCTCCCGTTGAACTAGTAGTGAACTACTAAGAAAGCCAAAGTTAGCTTCTCATGTAGCTGTGCTTTATTAAGGATATATTGAAAAACCACGGGGGGGCCTATTCGTAGAGGAAATAGGCCCATATAGACCGAAATTTTGTAGATGTATCTATTTCTTTCTCTCTCATGGCCTATACCATATTAGCCTTAACCCTTTCCTGTTTAATCCCTGGTTTTTACGTCCCCTTGTTTTTATGCTTGAGAAAATATTGTGGAAAAAGAAGAAATTGCTTGTAACAAGCAATTTCTTCTTTTTCCACAATATTTCTACCCCACTGAATGATTATTTATTAAATAAGTTCAACTCAAAATTGTCGTCTGCAAAACCTTTGAATTTGGACTAGTCTAAAATTTCAAAAAACGGGAAAGGGTTAAGTACCCAAATCATACAAATTAACATCATTGTGACAAAGTGATTGGCTAACTCTCAATCAAGTAATCGTTCAAGCAATCAAATCATTAAGTTATACCAGACTTGAACTGTAAATTCTAACTTTGGCGAAAATATTTGTGAAAGCATTTTTGTATTTTCCGATGACTTGAACGTCGTAACTACAGCTTAATAAAGCTTCAGTTACGACGTTCAGATGGGCAACCAACAACTCTGCTTTTTTGCTATATGTAACTGGCCATAAACTTTCCAATAGATGTCCGTTTAATATATTGAAATGGAACTTCCTGTGGGAGTCAGTGGGTGTGACAAGCGGAATCAGTGGACGGAGCCAGCGATTCGCCAATTATGTACATTATTTGAGCTTACCTTTCGAAAAGTGGGTTGATATTTGTCTAGGGTATATAATCTGAAAGTAGAAAAAGGGTTACACATTAATTACATGCATATCGCTGATGGGTAATGATAGCATTCCAGCTAATTGACCAATCGCTGGCCCCGCCCACTTACTTCATTGGGCCCGCCCAATAACTCCAACAGGAAGTCTCGCTTCGATTTTAAACGACGTCATTTAGAAAAAAAAAATATTACAAGTAGCATGTAACAAAAAATTAGTATAGTTGGTTTGCGACTTATATGTCGTAACTACAGCTTGAATAAGCTGTTGTTACGACAATTAAGTAGCGAAACCAACAAAAAGGTTAACAAATAATGGCGGCAATGTGTGAAACTAATTTCTGGTCTCAATGACTGATTAATTGGTCGACTGATTATTTGATTGACAGCCGCGATTGGTCAATTCCAGTTGTAATAACGAGGTTTTAATCATCTACTGACGATAAGTTGTTCTTTGAATTTTAACCTGAATAACTTTTGGACCCTGAAGATATGCGAATATTTATTGCTTTAACATAATGATTTATATTTCCGTTAATTTGAGTTTTGTTGAATCTTCTTAAACTATTCAAGATTCACCCTTTCGTGTTATTCAAAATTTTAGTCCCCTCCAATTTGAAAGAAGTTCGGGACGACAATTTATATTGAACGCTTTTTGAAAAGTATCTCACCTACAGGGAAAAAGACAATGTGAGAAAAGAAGAAATTGCTTGTTACAAGCATTTTTTTCTTTTTCCACAATGTCATCTCAAGTATAAAATCACAGGAACGTATACACAAGGGATGAAACAGTAAAGGGCTAAGATTAAAATTAAAGATATCATATCGGATGATTAAAATAGGATGTAATTAACCAATCGCTGGCCCCGCCAACTGACTACCTAGGCCCCACCCATTAACTCCTACAGAAAGTCCCGTTTCGATTTTTAACAGCGTTATTTTGCAAAATGAATTGCAAGGAGTATGTAACAAAAAAGAATATAAGTTGATGAACAAAACGTGGTAACTACAGCTTGAATAAGCTCTAGTTACGACGTTTAAGTCACCAAACCAACAATAAAGGTAAACAAAATAGCGGCCAATGTAAGAGTTGATAGGCTCAGGTCCGGGCTTAATAAATTATTTGATTGGTCGGTTTATTGCTTGAATGGCCTACGCGATTGGTCAATTGACAGATCGATATTCCCGCCAACCGCCCTCCGACATGGCAGATTGACTGTGGTTATAACAACATTTTAAAATATCTGGTAAGAGACTTTAAAAAAAAAGAAATTACCAGACAATAAAATTAGACTGGTCTTAACTTAAATGAGTTACAGACGACAATACAAAGTTAATGAAGTGTTTTGTTTGTAGCTTTCTGGATAGAAACATTGTGAGGAACGAGGAAGTTGCTTGTAGAAAGCGACTTCTTCATTTTACACAATGTTTTCTCAATTGGTTTTCTTGAGGGGCGTCAAAAACCTAAATTGCGTAGTAATGGGTTAAAAGGAACAAATGAAAAGAAAAACAGGAATTCAAAATGAAACAAACACCTTCGTTTGTTTGTGTTCAGTCCATCATACTTAAACATTTCATTCCCTATAACTTACATACGAAGGAAATCGACAGCAAACCTTCTGGTCTATAAGTTTAGTAAATCCAAGACAGAAATTCGATAACACTCTTTCACTGTTTTTTTCAATCACAAAATACCACAATCATAGTCATTTGTTCCTTTAATTATACTTTAAGGGCAAACAGAAATTTGTTTTTGTTGAACAATATGCGATAGTAAAATGGAAAACCGCATCAAACAAACCATTAACGTGACTTTGATAAACAACTTTTAACCCGTATCAATGCTGGTAAATGTGTGCAATCTTTTTGAAAAATAGAGAATTATAAGCCAAAAAACCAAAAGGGTCATTTGTCCTTAATCACTCACCTGAGTCAATGACTATAGAAGTAAAATAGCACAAGTGGCCTCATTTTACCCAAACCAGTCCTGTTGTCAAAGTCTTATTTCAGAAATTAAAACTGATAAGATTTTCTTGATGTATTCTAAGATATCTTTGCCAGAAGTGTAGGGTCTACATAGCAAGGAGGGTTCTTCTAAAATCAGACCTAGTGACCTACTTTTTTACCCCATTTGACCCAATATCGCACTTGACAGAGTTACCATGGACACATTAATTCTAACCGCATACCAAGAACTTCGAGACAAAAATGTTGCCGTTAGAGTGCACAGAATGTTTTTTTTAAATAACAACTTATGAACTAGCTTTTAACCCCATGAGACTCAATATTGAGCTTGGCCACGACATCGTGGAGACAATTATTCTTACCGAATATTAAGACCTTTGAGCAATAAGCGTGGCTCTACGATGTACACAATGTCTTTCTAAGAATTGACCAAGTGACCAAGTTTTTAACCCATATGGGGCTCTATATTGAATATGACAGACATATTGTCGGTGTGCCAAAAATGTAACTAAAGCTTTATCGAAGCTGTAGTTACGACTTTTGCTTGTGCAGCAACGATATTATGAAAATAAACATTCTGGCGGACTATCAAGAACATTAGGACTCTAGAGTTCACACAAAGTATGTTTGAGATTTGATCCAGTGACTTAATTCTGGCCCAATGTGACCAAAATCGAACTTTACTAAGAAAGCACGCAGACAGACATTCTGACCAAATATCAAGACATTTGAGTAACGAATGTGGCCTCTATAGTGCACACAAGATTATTTTTCTATGATTTGACTTAATGACATCGTTTTTAACCAAAGATAATTAATATCAAACTGTACTGAAATATCATGTCGACAAACATTCTAACCAAGTTTCAAGAGATTTGATACAAAAATATGGCCTCTAGAATATACACATGGTTATTTCCTAAAATATGATCCAGTGACCCTTTTTGCTCAACCCATGTGACCCATTAGAGAATTAGACAGAGATAGTTTGCTTATACATATTCTGACCAAATATCAAGACATTTGAGCCAAACATGGTGACCTTTAAATGCTTCTACCAGTAACTTTCCTCGTCCAATCACAAACAAATGCAAGAAAGGATATCCTTGATATGTCAATATTGTTTCGCTATACACGCATCTTGAATTGAACGATCGTCGCAGACAATCAAAAAATGGATTAACATATCAACCACCCATTTAGACCGGAAGTTAATGTTGAACTCCATTATTGGTCGACATTTAATGAAAAGCTTTTTTGTTGGTTTGAAGACCTAACGTCGTACTTATTCAAGCTGTAGGTACGATGTTTAGGTCACCAACCAACCATTTTATTTGTTGTTCATACGTTTCTGGTCGTACAGTTTGCAAAATAACGGCGTTAAATATCTAAGTTGAACTACCTGCAGGATTCAAAGGACGTAATCATAGGTCCGTTAATTGTTTCAAAGGTCACGAGTAGTTTTACTTTGTTAAGTATGCATGCTCAGTATGATTTAGAGAGAGAAGCAAAATTAAAATAACAATAATAATATTAAAAAAAAGACTATTATCTTCTACAAGTTCTTTCCGTTTCAACCAGTCCAAAAACTTGTTTTTAATCACAGTCGTAGAACTACAGGCTAGAGTTTCAAATATTTTTGTATTGGTGCGCCGGCAAAATTTCATAACTACATCTTCAATAATGGTGCAGTTACGACATTTTGCTCGAGCACCGATGATTTGATGTTGATAATCTCCAACAATCGGGAAAAAATAGATCATGATTTTATTCTTTTCGGGTCATTAAAATTGTTTGAAGATTTTTTTTCTAAAGTGTGCTTTATCATACAAGATTGAACAAAACCTATCGCATATAATTCTTTAACATGTAAGATCAAACTTAAAAGGGTACACGGTGACCCCGTCTTTGTGTCAACATGGATCGATTCATTTGTAATTTAACCGGGGTATTTTTATATTTTATTAAATAAAGATTACTTTCAACAAAAGCCAATTACTGTTATTTTGACCGAATCGTTTAAAAAGCGAACCAATTAGAATTGACCAATCGCGGCTGTCTGTCAAATAACCAGTCGACCAATGCAATCATTCATTGCAACCAGAAATAAGTTTTCAACTCTAACATTAGAAGCTATTTTTTATTAATTTTTTTTGTTGGTTTGGCATCTAAAACGTCGTACTTACAGCTTATTCCAGCTGTAGATACGACGTTTGAGTCGCCTTCCAATTATTCTACTTTTCCGATACATGATACTGGCCATAATTGTCGCCGTTTAATATCGAATTTGGACTTCCTGTCGGATTATTAATAGTGACCCTTGAAGTTGCACTTAAACATTAAAGCCTCATTTCCGATTTTTTAAATTGGCAAGATGAAATATCTCTTTTAGAAATTTTGACTAACAATTCGTGCATGTACAGGTAACAGGTACAGGTAACAAGTGTAAAGCTGATATGCGCAGCCTTGAAATCACAGGAGTTCACTCATAAATGACAGAAGGCCGGTGTTGACCTCAAAAATTCATACTTCATACTTCAAAACCATACTTATTATCTTTGAAGTGTAAAGTTTGGACTGTGAAAAGTGAAGAGCGAAGTTCGAGGTTTAAACTGTAAAGTGTGTGGTTTGCAGTATGAAGTGTAAAGTTTGAAGCGTAAATATGGTCGTGCAAACCTTCGTCTTCGTCTTCACCACTAAGAGACTAGCAAGCGAAATCAAACTAAATCAAGATAAACTTTATACATGTATTGTTTTAGAATACGATTTACTAAGTGTTCGTACATTGTGTACTGTGATTTAACCCATTCCCACTAAGTGACCCTTTTAAACGCCCACAGGGAAAAAAAGCTTTGGAAAACAGTGTGGACAATGAAGAAATTGCTTGTTTCAAGCAATTTCTTCATTTTCTACAATTTTTTCTACCCAGAAATTTGAAAAAATCCGAAATTTCATAAACTTTAAATTGTCGTCTGCAACATCTTTCAATTTGGACCAGTCTGAAATTTGACCGTCAGTTAATGGGTTAAACCCCTAAAATAGACCATAGTTTTACCGGGCTCAGAACAGTGAACTTTGGTGAATACGTAATGAAGTCAACTAATAGCAATATTTATGTAAAAAATAACGGTATGGCGACAAGAAAACTGTCTCTAAAGGAACTAGAATTAACAGTTTTCTTAACCCATTACCAGGCCACATAATTTCAGACCGTTCAAAATTATACGAAGTTGCAGATGTCATTTTTTAGTTGATAGAATTTTAAAAAATCTTTGTCTTTTGGGATAGAAAATACTGTGGATAATAAAGGAATTGCTTGTAAGTAGCAATTTCTTTATTTTCCACAAAATTGTCCAAAGCTTTTTTTCTTGGTTGTGTCAGAAAGCGTTATTGCCTGGAAATAGGTTAACCCCTTTTCGACTCGAACAAAGGTTATATATAACCCATTTTAACACAATCCTGATTAGCGTTATAAAATGTTGCAGAAATGGGAAAGATTACCTCATACAAGCGAATTCTTCATTACCAAGTACGTTTGTCTACCGAAAACTTATAAAAGTTAACCAACTATTAAGTGTCGTCTGCAACTACTTTGCATTTGGAACAGTCTATTTCTTTTCGTCTGGTAAAGGGTTAGTCCGATCGGTATAACACTTCTTTCTTGTCGTACAAAGAAATAGGTTCAAAATAACATATTTGGAATCATTCGCGTGTTCTTACTCAAGAAATATTCCAAGATAATTAAAGTAAAGGGATTGAAATCATGATAAAATTAGAAATTATTAATTGCGCAAGACCCCGATGTAAACAGTCAAGCATTCTAAAGATCACCCGTTTCCGAGAATTTCCCAGAGGTTCATATGTAGAAGTTCTTTTACAAGGTCAATCATAATTCAGGAATCGCATCTGACAACAAATTAAACTGGATATACAAATAACATCAATTGATCGCTTGCTGCCACTGTTCGACTTAGATACATGTAGCAAACACCTATATAATTTATGGCCGATAACATGGAAACAAAAATAAAAACAACAACAACAAAATAGTTGGTTGGCGTCGTAAACGGCGTACATACAAATTGAAAAAGCTGTAGTTACGACGTTTAAGTCGCCAAACCAACAAAAATGGTTTACATTAATGTTGGTCAATGGTGGAGCTCAAAATTTACTTCGGATCCAAATGAATAATTTGATTGGGATACAGATTCTTTGATTGACAGCGGAAATTGGCAAATTGTAATATAACCGCAAAATACATCCACCCATGGTATCGATATAGTATAACGGAGAACCGAAATCAAACCTATAAGATTAAATTTTGTTAATGTAGTTTTCAAAAAAAAAAAAAAAAAAAAAAAAAAATAAATAAATAAAAAAAAATCCAATTGTAAATACAAATTATCATACCATTTAAAAATCCTTCTGATAGGCTACTATTGCTTTTGCCTGAACTTTAAAGGTATAGTTTTAGATTGGATAATTTACACTTTAATCAGGTATCATCTTTATACACATACCCATTCCAAACAAACATGCTGACAGACAGGCATCGTTTCCTACATACCAATTTAGTTTTCTTCTGGAAATGCCATTCATTTCTGTCTGTTTGTTTATTGTCATTTAAGCTGTGTTTTTTGATAACAGATATGATATTTTCAGTTATATTTCAGTGACATTTAATGATTTACGCATCTGAACAATAGTTGGTTTTCTCCCTTTTATACCTTCCATTAAGTAACAATTCCTACAATAACCAGTCATATATGAATTTATCATTACATGTATATCTTTTGCACCTCGAGGTCTAGTGGACAGTTTTAAGATGAAGAAAAATAGTTTAACAAGTAGTTGGAGAACTAAATATACACATACTTTATGTTTATCTTAAGATGGGTCTACACAGTTGAAAATAATAACTCTTTTATGAGAACAAAGTGTTGTTTACATTAATGATAATCATAATTGATATTATTGTTGATATATTCAAAAATGTGTCATGTCAATCAAGTTTCATAAGGAAACTCCAAGACATATAGCTAACACTAGTAGGCCTATAATAAATCGTGGAAAACATGGCGATGCAAAGTTAGCCGGGCGGAGTAGAACCATGCAAATTCTCTTGAAGATGGTTTTTTTTCAGGAACAAGATTGGGAGTAAGCTTACTGTTCCTCCTTCAATAACTTTGTTGGATATTGTATATAAGCCTTAAGTTCGGATGTAATTTAGTAATCTTCTTTTTTAATTGCTTACAAATCTAAGAACAGATATCATATTTTATCTCTCATTGGAAACTTGGATGGTGGCGACATCTTTTGAACCAGATCGTTGACATCTAGAATATGGTTCTTCCTTTAAAAATTTATTTCGAACCTGCCAGTTGTAATGACAGAAAATTGCCCGAAAGACAAACGACAAAAAAGAACCCTAAAACATTTCTACTCGTTGACAGGTATAATTCAGAGAAATGTCAGAACCAAAATTTCATACTTTTTAAAAGAAATTTTTTTAAGAGGTTTTGTCTCTTCTTATCAAAACTCATCAAATGATGCTTTCGCACTTCACCGACCAACTTAAAAAGACCAACGCTGAAGGAGGTTACAGATGACAGAATGAAATCAACTATAACTTTAACATGTTTTGTATTTCTCTAAGATAGAACGGCGATAATATACCAAATTAATTTGCACCAGTTTCTTTCTCGTCTTTGTGTTTGTTTGCTTTATAAAATAAAAGCAAGAACTGTTTGTGACTAATTTATACCCCGAAAGTTTTAAGAAGTTTGACCTTGGTAAGTGAACTTCAATTTGTAAGAAACATTGACTGCATATCGAAGAGAGCTATCGTATTACAAAATATATGGATTGCTAGGAGTACTTTGATTTGTCATTAAAAAAAAATAAATAAATAATAATAAAAAAATAATAATAATAGGGCAGTTTTTCTCGATTAATTGGGGTAGAGCGTTTTCGATTTTTAAAATGACCCTAAACATATAGGCGTTGGGCATGCGAAATGTCGTAACTACAGCTTTATTCAAGCTATAGTTATGACATCTGGCACGCCCAGCGACGATATACCCCTCATTAGATATACATCGGTGACATGTAACTACATTACAAATATTAAAACTTGAATCGTGATTAGTACATAGGGAACAGTATTTAATTGTTGTTAAACTTAGCAAACCTTTGGACGGACTGACAGACGGACAAAAGTTAACAATATGCATTTTATCTTGAATAGGGTGAAACTTATCGGAAATGATATTTTGCTTATAATTTGAAAGGGATGTAAGACAATAAGGGTTTATTTTTTACCCTTATCTTTGAAGATATCCTCATATATGAGCCAATCCGTGACATTTCCAACAATTACAAATGTGCGCCAAGTAAAGACTCAGATCAGCCTGTGCATCTGCACAGTCTAATCGGAGTCTTCACTCTGCGCTCTGTAGATAGATGCTGACCCAAAGCTTCTTCAAACAATCAGCGAATATTCTTATTGTCCCGAATGACTGTCGAGGGTGCTCAATGTGTGCGAGTCACGCACATGCGAAATAGTTGGAAAGGTATCGCACAGGCTCATATCGTAAATCATGCTGAATCCTCTACAGATTTTCAAAAGTGCTGAAGGCACTAGAGGCACCTAATGTAGGTTATAATGTCTTTTGAAAATTTGTTTTATAAACAATTCTGGCTAAAATGGAACACGCAAGTAGTGTAGACTAAGATCAGGGTACACATATGTGCATGCTGATCATACTCTTTAGCTCCTGCTGAAGCAGGAATATTCCGGGTTAAGTATGACAAGGGCTAAATAGCATAAGATTTTTGAAAATACGAAGCAGACAAACAGCAGATCGGACAGAACGACCCATGGTATTTAATCTTTTCATGTTTTGCAAGGTTTTAGACCTGTCCAAATTCAAATGTTTTGCAGACGATGATTTAAAGTGTATCTATTTTGAAAAATAACCATTCACTAGGGTAGAAAATATTTTTGAAAAAGAAGAAATTGCTTGTTACAAGCAATATCTTCTTTTTCTACAAGGTTTTCTCAATTATAAACTATTGGAGACGTAAAAACCAGGGATTGAACGGGAAAGGGTTAAATAATAGGCGTGAAATCAATTGATTTAGAGGCATAAAAATAAATCAATTAACAAACAATATTCATGAAAAAGATCCATATGTGAAATCCTGATTAAAACGTTTTAAAGTTTCTGACGAAGTATACCTTGTAAACATTGGTTGTAATGTATAAGAAGTTATAGAAAACAGGAATTCGAACGCCAAGTGAGTTGGCAAGGATTGCTCTAGAAATATATCATTTGTAATGAAGGAGAACTTTAAAATGACAGAACAACTCGTTTATAAAGCATTAACGTATTCCACACTGAGTAGTCTTGTTAAGCCAGGATTTAGTCATAACTGGGGAATATCGCTCTGACAATGGGCTATATCAAATTTGACAGATCGCGGCTGTCAATCAAGCAATCGATCGATCAATCAAATATTGCATTTACCGGAGGTGAGCTTTGAACAACGGCATTGGTCGACATTTATGTGCAGCCGTTGTAACTTCATCTAATGTAAGCAGTAGTTACAAGGTTAATGTGTTTAACCAATTCTCTTAAGTGTTACTGACCAGAATTTTTGTACAATGACTCCGCTGAATTTCAAAGTTGAACTTCCTGTTGGAGTTAAGTAGTCGTTCCCAGCGATCCGTCAATTATTATAAGTTGATTATTATAAAACTTTATTTTGGCCGTGTCAATTCAAATAACCGAATTTTGGGAAAAATCATGCTTTCATTCGAAAACCTGAAAACGAAACTAGTTCCTATTCCTTCACACAAATTAGTCCAATACAGGCTGTTTCAGGCTGGACTGCAAAATGCCTTTCCGACATTTTATATATACCATGAAGATAATGAACTATGAACGAATGTAATACCAATTGTTTTTAAAGGTTTAATGAAAATGAAACACAAAAATACTTTTGTGTGAAAGAGTTTCGCGTGTTAATACATTGTATTTTGGTTTTGATTTTCACAGCTCCTTTGATTTTCACAGCTCCTTAAAAAAAATACAATTTGTTTCTGACATAATTGCTGCATGCAGGGATCATGTACATGTTCTTACCAAGACATTTATGAATGTCATGACTATTTTTTAAACAGTATATATCAGGCTAGAAGATTTCGGTTTTCTATTTCGAGGTTAGTCAAAGGAAACCGCAGGAGGGCGATAGGCTAGCCTGAGAACTAAACTTCTCTAAACCGTTTTAGCTAAACCTGGAATGGTATGTCTACTAGATGACAGCGAAACACTTTTAAGTGTCACACATTGTACCCTTATCCTTACTAAATTGATGGATCGCTGCTGTCATTCAAATGCGATTGACCTGTCAAATATTACTTTGAAATTTAAATTCAGACCGGAATTGAAGTCCAACTCGCGAGTTTGCGTTTATTGTATGTTCCTCATACTTCACGAAAACGTGTCGTTTTATTACCTTAATCGAATTGTTACCCCGGAGGTCAATTGACCAATCGCGGATGTCAATCAAGGAATAAACGGACCAATCAAATAATCTATTAAGCCCGGATCTTCGCTTTTCAACTCCAACAATGGCCGCCATTTTGTTAACCTTTATTGTTTGTTGGCGACATAAACGTTGAAACTAAAGCTTTTTCAAGCTGTAGTTACGACATTTAGGTCACCAAGCAACCATTTTACTTTTTTGTTACATGCTACTGGCCATAAGTTTTGAAAATAAGGTCGTTAAAAAGCGAAGTGGGACTTCCCGTCGGAGTCGGTGGGCATTGCAAACGACGTAAGTGGGCGGGGCCAGCGATTTGTCAATTGTATGGGATACGTCATTTGGGTTAATATCGCGAATTTCAAGAGTCTCAAATGGGGAAAAAAGGAATTGGCACGCTATCAAAGGGAAGTAAGTCTGACTAAAATAATCCGTCCAATTTAGCATCGATTATTTATCACAACGATCTTTTATTTACGACTCTGTAGATAGTTTTAGCATTTGTCTATTCTCAAGTGTTTAAATCTTGGAAATTAATTATTCTTGAATCTTAGTGACGATCACTAAGTCAAATCTATATCATAAAATGAGCGGGATTTTGAGAATTGTGCCTTTGGATAAATAAATAGAAGTGGTTTTTTTCTTTTAAACATAATTTTAAATATCTCTTCAATAAATTGTGAGAAACAAGAAACACCGTTAAGAGGGGATATGTAATTAATGTAAATACTAAAAGAATAAAAAAAATACTTCAAAACATCTTGATTCCGGTTTTCGAGCTGTAGTTACAAAGACATCCAACCACCGAAAGATTCAATTTTTCGAGCCGGTGCACCTGCATTAACTCATTTTTTTTACTTTTGAATTGATGTACCTAGGTATCGCTATAGATCCAGCCATTATAATTGTTTAAATCTTTCCAGTTCAATCCCTGGATTTTACGTCCCTTATAATTTATAAGTAAGAAAATATTGTGGAAAAAGAAGAAATTACTTGTAACAAGCAATTTCTTCTTTTTACACAATATTTTCTACCCTACTGAATGGTTATTTTCAAAATAAATCCAGGTTAAATTTTTGTCTGCAACACTTTTGAATTTGGACAGGTTAGAATTTACCTACGTCGTAAAGCGACGTCATTTAGGAAGGATTTCCTGGATAACAGAATGAATCAATAACTGTCCATGTTCTGTAAGTAAGCATTTTTAAAAAAAGGTAAGGCAGATGGCCAAACTGACTTAGATGATCATAAGGTATAAGGCCAACTTTTATAACAGGTGATTTCCAAGTTTTGTAAAATATTTTCCCATTCAATGCTAGGTTCGAATTTTTAGGTTCCTCGTTAAATTAGTTTTGGTTTTCCATTCCGTGAGGACTACTGATTATGAGTGTCATTTCAGACAGTCTGTCAGTCAATGTGATCGTTTATCGTCGATGGGCGAGCAAACTGTCGTAAATACATCTTTAATAAGGTTGTATTTACTACAGTTTGCTCCCCTATTGACGTTTTAATTTTATTCCACATACACATTCAAGCGTTCAATCGTTCCGCAATTGACTATTCGTGACAGATCGTTTTATTTTATTAATGCTAGTCAAATACGACATGATGAGCGTTCTGTTGTGATATTTTTGCGATGGATGCGTTTCGATCACAATTCGTCATTGCCGTGTGTCGTGATCCGCCAGAAATCATCTTCAACTTTTATCTAGCCGCGGCAAGTAACGGGGTAAGTGGACGGAGCCAGCGATCGGTCAATTTCTTGATCCTGTTAACTGTAAATAAATGGACTAAACTTGATATAGCTGTGGTTAAGATACTTATATAACTTGACGACGATTTGTTATTCAGACAATTTTCTCGAGTGAGCTATATTAACAACACATTGTATAAATGTTTACATAAAAACGATGCACAGCTGTTTCTTTGGAGGGAGAAAAAAAGTTTGTTGCGTGTTTTCTAGTTAATAACACGTAAATGAACATATATATACACGAATATTCAAAGATGAGTTTTCCATAAAAAGTATAAATTCAAGTATCACCGTTGTCAACTGAAGTATCGATTAGCCAATCAAATTGTTTATTCTGCCAACAGCTGCTATCTTTACCATATACAGTTATCAGTGTGTAAAACCACATCATCAGCGAGTGACTTATTTGTCGTAACTATAGCTCGGTCAAGCAATAGTTACAACGGTTAACTCGCTTTCTAAGAGAAACATCTCATTCCAAAAACTTTAAATGAATATAGTTTTGCATGTACGACAAATCGTCTTGCTGGAATGGAGGGGGCGTGACTAGCCATCCATGTATTGAATTATCGCTCCTGTCATTGTTGGAATAGTGACTTAAACGTCATAATTACAGCTTCTTCAAACTGTAGTTACGACGTTATGGTCGCCAACCAACAAATGATTTTTGAGACAACATTGACAACAAATTTTGCAAAAACAACAACAACACAATCAAAACGAAAAAAAAACAAAAACAAAAAACACCAAAAACAAAACAAAAAAAAAAACGAAAAAAACAAAAAAAAAAAAAAAAAAAAAACGCGACTAGTAAGGTCTTAGTCGAACTTCCTGTCGAGGCTCAGACAATGCAGCCGGCGATCCGTCAGTTTTGCAACAACAAGACGAGTTTTTATTGATACATGTAACTACGACAAACCCAACAAACCGACAACTTATGTACTTGAGAATTTTGGTTGAAAGGATTGGAGATACAATTATGCCTTTTAACCAATTCCTTCACAACCAAAGTTCATACTAGTCCAAAATCAAAGAAGACAGGACGACAATTTCTAGTCGATGAAATATTGATAATATCCAACTGATATATGGAAGAAAACATTGTGGAAAATGAAGAAATTGCTTTTGACAAATAATTTCTTCATTTTCCATAATGTTTTCCTGAGTTGCTTTTCTTTGAGTACGTTAAAAAGGCAGGATAGAGAGGGAATGGGCTATATTACATTGGTACACATTTCTCGTTTGCTTCATCGTATGTTATATTTTATATATCTTGTATTTAAACATTCGTTTGAATTTAGAAGCTTGTGTTCTCTAAAACCCTGAAATATCCTTTCCAACATTTGTCTCCAACCAATGGTCGAATAATCGTAAACCTAATTGCGATGAGCAGCCGGAGGCTCTGAAAGAATGTAATGGAAGTACTTGTGTGAGAAATACCAGGAATACATGGTAAGGTGCTCCAGCCACCGCGGTATGACTGTAACACTGTTAAAAGTGGCGTTAAACTCCATTCATACAATCTAAAACCCTGTTTCAAAAGAGCGTCCATTCTAAAGTTCCTCTCCTCGACGATGATTGTAACATCTGATACTATGAATATGAGATGCTTGAATATGTTTGTTTGTTTTTCCGGTTATTTTTCTTTTCATTGTTTATTCATTTTCCAAAATAAGTTTCATTTGTTGCTAAACAATGGGCGAATTGCAGGTACTTGTATGCAGTAGATAAGTGGAAAACCATGATTAATGCCTCGGTAGTAGTTAAAGGGAACTTATACAGTTTCCCGCCATCTGTCATATTTTGTATAGGGAAAGTCCAGGCAAGTAATTAAAGATCAAAGTGACCTCTGATTGGACCAAAGCACATCAAGATGAAAGTTTGCGATTTAAATCGATAAATTGATACTCAGTTTATAACGTAGGAGCAGAAATTATAACGTTTTAATGCATTTGGGCCCTTGGTGGGCGGTTTCTACACCCTAGAGTACTTTTCGGAAAATGAAATAATTCAAGCTGCGTGAAGAGGGTTATCTTAAAAATCAGTGCTGTCATAATACATTGATAAAAGAGATAATGCTAAAACAGAATTTAGGTACGAACTATTGTTCTTAAATTTGATATATGATTTGTCTCCCTTTCAATTTTTCGGAATGAGCTATATGGCATTTTTATAATGATCGCCTATGGAAAACGAAGTATTTGCCGTCGTCATAGCGCAGTTGGTAGCTCATCAGACTCCCAGTCTTCAATCATGGGATGTCATGGGTTCGATCCCCGACGGCGTCACATATCCTTTCCGACATTTGTCTCTCACAGACTGGTGGATAATCGTAAACCTAAGTGGGATAGCAGCTGGAGTCTAGGGAAGGATGTAATGGTAGTACTGGTGCGATAATCCATTGTTAGGTGCTCCAGCCGCCGCGATATGACTGAAAAGTGTTAAAAGGGGCGTTTAGCAAGAAGAAGAAGAAAAAACAAAAAACGAAATAGTTCTCTGTAACCGAAATAGTACTAGTGTAAGAAACGTGAACAAAGCAGGGTTTGTAGACTGGCTCCCAGTCTCATAATATTTATTTGTTAGATGTGTACAATTCTATTTGAAAAGATTCTATTCTCTAGCTCCTATCTCTGTTTTGCTGACCTCTGTTTAGTAGTTCTTAAAAGTTTGCCAGGTTGTGAGACGTAAGGGTGTGTGTGTTAATTTTGAGGAATTAAATGTATTTGTATGATTTATGTACCTTAGTTACTTTCAAAACATCACTTGTAAACATGCTACAGGGTTGGGAAAAGTCTTCGGGATCACAACGAATGACTTTTAACCCATGCCCACACAAGTTTGCTTTAAACGCCTCTCAAAAAAAAAAAACTTTCGAAAACATTGTGGAAAATGAAGAAATTGCTTGTTACAAGCAATTTCCTCATTATCGACAATGTTTTCTACCCCCGAAAAGCAAAAATATTTTTTAAAAATCCATTAATTTTGAACTGTCGTCTGCAAGTTCCTTAAATTTGGACCAACCTAATATTTTGTGACTTGTTATTGGGTTAAATGTTCTTTTAAATCACACAACACAAACTATTCATCCTACAACTGGGATCTTCAAGCATCTTTTATTACGAACTGATTCCAAAATTTTACAAGGTTAAATCGGTGCTCTTGAGCAGGATCGAAATCACCCAAATTGATATCTGCAATCATGAAAATCGCCTGGAATTTTAAAACGTTTATTGAATTATAGTCCTTAACGACTAGAGCTGAAGATAATAGCTTCCTAAAAGCCCTCTTGAGAGAGTTTCATATTTTATTGGACTCTTACTACAGCCTTCGTGGTAAAATGTCTGCCGAAATTTTATTTGAGATTTTAGATTTACCGACGATAGTGTTGTTACTTTCCTTTTGCGGAAGTGTATGCCGATAAAAAGAACCACAAATATGCGTCCATGGACATAAAATTTTGGTAAGATAGAAACTGAAATTGAAAAATTTCGTTAAAATTCATTAAACGCTCGTCATATGAATCCGGAATAGTTCTGTCTGGGCAGGAGGTATAGACAAAGATCAGCCTGCATATATCATTAGTCTGATCTTAGTCTACACCCACTTGTCTTTTTCAAACCAGATTTGTTTATAAAATCTACCTCCATATAAAATATTGACCTCCAAATAGTTTTTTAACTGATTTCAGTCCTTTAATTTTAGTGTTATACTAGGGTAGATTACACTTTTCAGGGAATGATAAAGAATATGTATTCATGCTTTTAGTAATTAACCAATCGCTGATCCAGCCTACTGACTCCCTGGGCCCCGCCCATTAACTCCAACAGGAAGTTCCGCTTCGATTTTTAACGGCGTCATTTTGCACAATTTACGGCAAGTACCATGTATCAAAAGGTAAAAGGGTTGGTTGGTGACCCTAGCGTCGTAGCTACAACTTGAATAAGCTGTAATTACGACGTTTAAGTCGCTAAACCAACAATAAAGGTTAACCAAAAATACGGCCAATGTTAGAGTTTAAAAACTCATTGGTCGGTAGATTTATTGATTGACAACTGCAGCTTGGATAAGTCGGCAAAAACGAAAAGGTTTAGAATAAATGTCGAATGTCAAAATTCACCTGCGATGTAAATGAGTGATTTAATTGTTTAGGTTGCAAATCAACAGTATATTCCTAGCCATAAGCAATGCAATCCAACGTCGTTTGATAGCTCAGTCTAATTTTCGCGCTGGAGGTCAGATGGCATGAACAATGATTCACCGATTCCACGAATAAAACATTTGATATTCAGATGTCCCATACTCAAGTATCCGATTTATGAGAATATCGTTGTCAGGAGTGCAAAATGTCGTAAGTATAGCTTCAATAAAGCTGTAGTAACGACATTCTGCATGCCCATCGACGACATCATCAATTTGCATAGTTCTACAACTGTATGTAATAAAGGAAATATCCATTGAACGCGCTGCTTGGAGTTTTATTCCATTTGAATTGATTCTCTTTGCTTTTAAATTAAAAGTATATGCTTTACTTCTACCAATCTCATCATGCTTTACCTCTAGATTACTTTCTCGTCAATTTATTGAAATCCCGTCTTTGCGTACCATACCATCGGAGACCAGCAACTTGATGACCGAGAGGATCCGATTGAAAATTGTTACGTGGATTATTTCTGTCAACGTTTCTGTGCACAAACCTAACTACAGCTTGAATGAAGCTGCATTTATGACACTGTGCACGCCCAACGCCGACAGAGAGATTCGGAGTTCGATTCCAGGGAGCGGCTATAGATCTTGGTTCTGTCATTGGCCCACATAATCGAAGTACTGGTGTAATCTCTAGGAAACTGAATCGAGTGGGATAAATCTAAGTTGACAGAACTCATTTCAAAATTAATGTAAAACAAACAGGTTCAAATCCAAATAGATATATTACCTACCCTAAATCAAACTTGTGTTTTAATTTACCCCCATTTTCAATGACTGAGTACATTTGCTTTGAAATGGAACCTGTCTAAGATTTCGTGAATATCATTCTGTAACAGATTATTTATTATTTTCCAATTAAATAATCTATAATTTGAAACGATTTCATCTCGGTTTCTCCAAAGCGTTCTTATTGTCTGCAAGATCTTTGAATTTGGTCTAGTCAAAAAATTGAAGGATCTCTGGTCACGCCCTTTAACTCCAACAAAAAGTTCGACTGACATATTGAATAACGTTATTTTTTGAAAAGAAAAATATGGCAAGTGATATGTAACAAAAATTTTTAAATGGTTGGTTGACGACCTAAACATCGTAACTACAGCTTGAATAAGCTGTAGTTACGACGTTCAAGTCGCAAAACCACTATAATTGCTAAACTCAAATATTTGAGGTAAATGTTCACTTTCGGTATAAATGAACAATTTGATTTGTTAATCAATTTTTGATTGACAGACGCGATCAGTCACTTTTCGTTTGGAAAACAAATATTACCCTTCACATTCGTTCCTGTATTGCCCCTAGTGCACAGGGTGATTTTACTGATTATATTATCCAATCTATTGGCGCAATTTTCCAAAACTAATAACCTCCTGCTTTATGGTATATTTGGTTCCAAAATTCGACTTTTATTGAGCATAAAACTAAACTATAAATACAAATGTCTTCGTGTTTCTGCTGATTTGATCCTACCAAACTTATTTATCTCTCTCAAAGGCATTCAAAGAGGTCTTCGAAAGTTCGGTAAGTACACTAGTACGCTATACAGTAAAACTTGCATTAAACCACCAGTCAAGGGACGAAACAAGTGGTCGCTTAAGAGAATGATCGTTTCACAAATTTTTCGAAACGTGATCATGATTGATCGATTTGCTTGCATAGATAAATTATTACATATTCTTACTAAAAGAGACGATGCTTATGAGTTCAAACAACACAGGGTTTGGGTAAGGTATGGTTTATTAGCAAATTCTTCAATTGCTCAATTTCTTAAGCTTTTTGGAAAGACAATTTTGATTATGGTCAATTAAACAAGATATACTGTCGTTATTAATCTGCTGATCTGTTGAAAGTTTATTGTTGTCGTTGTGAATTTTCTCTTCAAATAAAGTAAATCTTGTATTAAGCGACCACTCATGGTACGACCAAAAAAGGGTCGCATAAGAGAATGGTCATTTATTACACCTTTTTAGCCCAAAATATGAAGGATTGATCCGATTGTATAAATAAATCATAACAGAATTCTCGCTTAATCCTATGATGTTGGGACTCATTAGAATCGTCTCAATGAGACGATTCTAATGAGTTCCCAAAACTTCGATTTTATTTTTCAGCAAAATGCATTCAGTTCTGAAGAGCTTTTTGCTTTTGAAAAAAAAGGTTTTGATTAGGGTCGTTTAATGGACGTGGTCGTTTAGTAGAAGTGATCACTCGAACAAGATCTGCTGTACATTATCTCAACATAACACGTTTGCAGTAGCTTAGAGAGAATTTCACAATTTAATATTAATTTATACACGTGAGAAAATAAGATAAATGAGCCTGTGCGTGACAGTTCCAATAATTTCGTATGTGCGTGACTCGCACACATTGAGCACCCTGGAGAGCCATTCGGGACAATTAGAATATTCGCTGATTGTTTAAAGAAGCTTTGGGTCAGTATTTTTCTACAGAGCATAGAGTGAAAACTCTGATCAGACTATGCGGATGCACAGACTTATCTGGGTCTTTATTTGGAACACACGTGTAATGGTTGGAAATGTCACGCACGCGCTCAAATAAGATTTACTTACATGTATAAGAAAGTGAAACATAATCGTACTCTTTGATATAGTTTTTTTTCCCTTGATGTCGCAAAAAGCTTGTGTTGAATAATACGAATGTCTATTTCAATTTTGAATATTGCCCTTGCCATGCTAAACCAAATCCTTTTGAAGATTTTGGTAAAATAAGAGATGAAGGAATATGTCTTTGTTTTCATGGGGGTATGAAACGAAAAAGACTAGTTACACTGTAACAAATTTTCAGTCATGTCGCGGCCGCTGAGCACTTAACAATAGATTCCTGGTATATCTCGCACCAGTAAAACCATTACATCCTTTCCTAGCTGCTATTCCATGTTTATTTTTTGTTAATATTAATTTATACACTATTTATCAAATGGAAACAATTTAACAAACTACACACACACAAAAAAACACACACACACACAAACAAACAGCAACAACAAACCACCACACACACAAAACACACACACACACACACACACACACACACACAAAAACAAAACAAAACTGGTATAAAATGAGAGGTTTTGAAAATAAAAGAATTATATGTTAGTCCTAATAGCTGAGCTATTTGGACTGGCCCTTAAGTTAAGAACAACTTCCAGAGCCAAGTAGTTCCTGCTTCAGATAAAGAGAGTGATTTCTATTATGAAATGAAATTATGAAATGTTTTTGGGTATTCTTTGGAAGTTCAAAATAGATTTTATCAAAACAGTTTGAGTGAGTGCTCACAAGAATTAGATTTGCATCAATCCTTCTATCTAGAGCTTAGCAAGTAGCCAAACCCTCTACAAACACCTGAACATACCCGCAACATACCCACAACACACCCACATGACGAGAAAATGTCAGCCAAAGGGACGTTTGGCAACATAAAAATAGCCAACAATCCGAATTTAGGCATCTAAAATCCCTATGCCTCTCTAGTTCTGGTATTTCAGAAAAGTGTTGTTGACATATTGACAGACGGATGGACGCCGATTAAAACCGATCATAATAGTTTATCTTGCACTTCATACTCAATTCAGCCAAAGTCGATGACTATTTGTAGAATACATTACAAAGCATTTAATAGCTGTCCATTGCTTACTGCGGTCCCTTGCACCGTGATGTATGTCGAATTTTACGAATTCGATTAGTGATTTGATAAAATTTCCCGAGCCTTATAAATTCTAAGTAAAAGATTAATCTTCAATGTCACTAGGAGCATATAAAGTGTGTCATTATTTCGTGTAACTCGACACAGTATGTTCTTTTGAAAGCGTTTGGTGGTCTTTAAAAATATCTACAGCATGTTGCTCAACGGGAGATTTTGCACGATTCTCAAACCTAAAACATGTGTTAAAGTAGTTTTCTGTTATTAAAACCGACTGAAAGCAGAATATGAACATTCGAATATAACTGATACACTGCATGAGTACTTTGCGATAAACATGGAATGCAGGAAATTGATTTTACAAATTTCTAGGAAGTGTTTTATCTCGATTTCATCTTGCATTTTTGTTCAGAAATCTGTCAGCTTTGATAAGCGATAAATAATGCCTTTTTAGAGTGCTCACGAGAACCTTTGTTTCAAGCGCTTTCTTAGTAAATGTAAATAAGTATTTATGTCTTGGTTTAACCTATTACCAGACGACAGAATTTTAGACAGGTCAAAGTTCAAAGGGGTTCCAGACGACAATTTCAAGCTTATGAAATGTTTGATTTTCATTTACATTTCGTGTAGAAAACATTATTGATAATGAAGAAATTGCTTGTTACAAGCGATTTCTTCACTACCCACATTGTCTTCCTAACCTTTATCTTAGGGGCGTCAACAAGTATCATTGAATGGGAATTGGTTCACTAAAAGTTAATGTCCTATTTCGAGAGTTTTGTCAATTTGATAGGAGGACAGAATCAAGTGATGTTTTACACCTGTCCTTCAACAACAAAATTGATCTTCAATTTTATTTTATATTCAAACCTAAGTTTACACATTGCCTTTCCTGGAATACAGTCATTTAAGAGATGAAGAGAATATTTGTTTGTTTTCATGGAGGTATGAACCGAAAAACCTAATCACACTGTATGAATTCGCGAAAACAAAAATTATTCTCTTCATTTTTTATAATTTAATAGCATCGAGCGAAAAATGCAACAACTTTACAAATGTTGATACCTTTTTGTATGGAACTATTTTGTGCGGCAGCATATAAAATGGCTGCGTGCTTAAACTTTTGTTCATGGAGGTATGAATTAATTTTTTCGACCAATCAGATCGCTCGTTTTTGATAGACGAAACTAACAATTAACTTATTTGAGCATGACAATTGACAGATCGCTGGCCAGGCCCACAGACATCCGACAAGAAGTTTGACTTAGAGATCAAACTGCTTTATTTGGCAAAATTTTGGTCAATAGCATTTAACAAAAAATGAAATGGTTGGATGGCGGCTTAACCCAAATCAACTAAACCGCTTTAAGTAAAAATCGGAGTTTAAGTCCTCTCCCTGGCAAAGCGAATGATTTGATTGGTCAGTGAACCTTTTGACTGACATCGACGATAATCCTGCTATGATATTTTGTAGAATGATTTCTAAAACTATTGAATTAAATGTATGATAAGTTCATAGTAGTACCAAGAAAGGGTTGTCGACGACTCAGGTAAAGTTCCATTGAAAATTGACAACAAAGGTCAAATGTCAAGGTCACCAGAGATGAATCCAAATTTATTTTCTTTCGCCCAATTCAAACCAACTATGACAGTAGGAATTATTTCGAAATAAGTCTACATTGTAGAGTATCAACTACGTAGGTATATTACAATTCCCTCGAAGTCAAAGAAAATAATCCTGCAGATTTATTCCAAAGTGTTTTATCAATTATTCTCTGAGATATTTATTTTACTCGTGATACTACATGAATCCCAAGTTAAGATGTCTGAAAGATACTGAACATTAATTAACTTTCTGCTGAAATCTACAGAAATAGGGAATTTAAGGCCGATTCTATGTTTACATAAACATACGGGCCGCCGTCATAGCGCAATTGGTAGCGCGTCGGACTGTCAATCTAGAGGTCCCGGGTTCGATCCCCGACGGCGGCACTCATCCTTTCCGACTATTTGTCACTCACCAATGGGTCGATAATCGTAGACCTATGTGAGATAGCAGCTGGAGGCTAGGAAGGGATGTAATGGTAGTACTGGTGTGAGAAATACCAGGAATCCATTGTTAGGTGCTCAAGCCGCCGCGATATAACTGAAAGATTGTTGAAAGCGGCGTAAAACCCCATTCAAACAAACAAATCAAACATAAACATACAATAAACAATACCCTGTAAAGCCTAAAGCTATCGAAATAACAATACCACACCCTGGACCTTATGATTAAGAGTCCTACGCACCACCAACTGCGCTGTGGCTGCGGTCTCTATGATAGGTCATTTAACCCATTCCAACACAGCAAAATTTTAGACTGGTCCAAATTGAAAGAAGCTGCAGACGACAATTTCAAGTTGATGGAATTTTGAACTTTTTTGTTGTTTTGGATAGAAAACATTGTGGATAATGAAGAAATTGCTTGATACAAGCAATTTCTTCATTTTCCACAATGTTTTCAAAAGATATTTTCTTGAGGGGCGTAAAAAGGAGGGATTGAGTTGGAATGGGTTAAGAGATGAAGAGAATATTTTTTTGTTTTCATGGAGGTATGAACCGAAAAACCTAATCACACTGTATGAATACGCGAAGCGGATTCATACATTGTGTGATAAGGTTTTTCGGTTCATACCTCCACGAAAACAGAAAATAATCTATTCATTTCTTATTATTTAATAACATCGAGCGAAAAAACCAAAAGCTGTACAAATTCTAATACCTTTTTGTATGGAACTATTTTATGCGGAAGCATACGAAAAGGCTGCGTGCTCACAATTTTGTTCATGGAGGTATGAATTAAATTTTTTGACCAACCAGAATGCTCATTTTTGATAGACGAAACTAACAATTAAATTATTAACATGTAAGAATATTTGGGCCTTCAAAACATTTGACATATATGCATTAAGTTCTGATACTGAGCAGTCTTAATTGATTGCTGACAAGGCAATTGAGAGTCTAAAGAAGCTTTGGGTCAGTATTTACCTATAGTGCGAAACTTGAAGACTCTGATCAGACTATACGGATGCACAGGCTGATCTAAATCTTTACTTGGCGCACCAGTCCAATGGTTGGAAATGTCCCAACAAAGCTCTTTGTAGCTTGAGTTATAGTTATACATTGTATATATTAACATGTCGTCCTGAATAGTCGGACGAAGAAACGAAAAGAAAAGAAAATATATACATACCCGTACTTTAAGGATTACGACTGTAAGATAGAAGAACAATCGACAAATCAAATTATACAGCTAAACTGGAAATGCAATGCGGATGTCAGGTATTTTCGTTGAAAGGCGACTTAAAGCGTCGTGTTCAAAGCTGCAATCGCCTTTTAGGATTCGATAGGGTCTGGGACTTTTAGAATTCGTATGGGCCTGGCTAACGATACTGCAATTGATTAAGTAAGTTGCTTTTATATTCCTTTCAAATATATTAATATGAATAAAATAATAATGATAATGATATTGAAGCATTATCATTGGTTTTCGTTAATGATGTTGTGTGTTCTTTTGTTGTTATTTTTGTTGTTGTTTTCTTATATTATTGTATTTTTTCATTCCCCTCCAATAATTAAGAAAAAGAAGAAGAAGAAGAAAAAAAAAAAGAAAAGTGATATCTAAAATATACAAACTAAGAATATATTCTCTCGAATCTGTTTGGCCTATATACTCAACACTTTCTTTTATTGTTTAAAAAGCCTTCGAATGTCAGATGTTGTCATCTATTAAGAAATCTTCCAGATCTATCCAATTGCACATCAAAGTTAATGATTTAATGTAAATTTAAGTACTCAATCCTCAAGTTAATTATAAGCCAAGTTAAATGTGGTGAACAGATCAAAATCTGGAGGAGACATCAGTAAAAATATAAGGGGAACCAATAACTCTCTAAAATAAATGCTTATTAAATGTTACTGCTATTGAAAATTGAACTGTTTTCGAAAGAAAACTATTATTCGGTCATAATGAATCATTGTTTCACTAAAATCGTTAAATGGTTTAACCCTGTCTCGTGTAATATCCTATTCGAAAATAAATTTCACATTTTTCTTAGCTGTAATATTAGCTGTTACAAGAAACGTCTTCATTATACGAAATTATTTCTACCCAAAGAGAAAAACAGTTTCAGTTAAACATAAATACTCGTCTGCAACATCTTTAAATTTGTCGATAATGTTTTCATCTTGTAATGCATTAAAATCGTATAATCTTTTCTTCATTTATATCAAAATTCAATATCTATTGACCAATCGCGTCTGTCAATCAAGGAATCAACCGACCAATCAAATAATTTATTCAGCCCGGACCAGAGCTTATAAAACTCCGAGATTGGCCGCCATTTTGTTTACCTATATTGTTGGTTTGACGACTTAAACGTGGTAACTATAGCTTATTCAAGCTATAGTTACGACGTTTAGGTCACCAACCAACCGTTGTACTCTTTTGTTACATACTACTGGCAATAAATTTTACAAAATAACGCTGTTGAAAATCGAAGCGGAACTTCATGTCGGAGTTAATGGGCGGGGCCTAGGTAGTCAGTGGGCGGGGCCAGGGATTGGTCAATTGACGGATTGTTGCTGTCAATAAAAAAATGATAAACAGATCAAATCATAAATATATACCAGAAACGAAGTCTACTTTAGTCGATATTTATGTGAAGTTTTTTGTTGGTTTCGTGTCTTCAACGTCGGAACTATAGCTTATTCAGGCTGTATTTACGACGTTTAAGTCACCAACCAAGCCTTATTGCATCTTACTGGCTATAAATTACCAAAGAAACCGCTGTTCGACATCTAAGTGAACTTCCTATCGGAGGTTAGTGGGCGTGGCCAGCGATCGATTCATTCTATTTGGTACCACGACATACTATTTACTCAATTTATAACGAAATTGTTTGATATGATTGATCACTTTTACAAATGTAAATTGTAACGAACTGATTTCCTAGTCCCAACGGTTCCCTTTTTTAAAGATATGCATTGGTTTTAACGAAATCGAACTTAATAATATTTTGTCTTAGATCCCCAGAGTATCGGTGAAATCGACATTTACTACATTATTTTTTTCACGCCGAAGTGTATAATTTCGACTCATTCTATTTCATTTGAGGCAATCATGTAAAGACGCCACTTTTTGACAGCCTGAAGCATGGTCGCTCTAACCCATTCCGACGCAGTGCCGCTTTTTTCACGCCCCTCAAGAAAATAATTTGGAAAACATTGTGAAAAATGAAGAAATTGCTTGAACAAAGCAATTTCTTCTTTTTTCACAATGTTTTCAACCCGGAAATTTGAAAAATTAAAAATATCATCAGTTTTAAATTGTCGTCTGCAACTCCTTTCAATTAGAACGAGTCTAAAACATTGCCGTCTGGTAATGGGTTAAGAAAAGTGTTACAGTACATTGTATTTCTAATGCAGCCATGAAAAGAAGAAGAGATGAGATCACACATCAAACAGCATGTTTTCCACGAGTCCCATATGGTAAACTCGGGTTCGATAATATGTTTCTTTTGCAAATTGCTCTACCATTCGACTAAATTTTCCATTTTAGGAAATAACATACCATCAAATTTAGTTTGAAGTTGTACCTATTAACTCCAGGTTTTCTTTTGTGAACGATATTTCTGAAATGGCCTGGGTTGTGACCCATTACATCACTATATGTACTTTGTTAGTATGGTACTAAACAAAATTTTAAATAATCGGGAGGGGCATCCGTATACATGCCCGTGCGACCAATTCAGAACTGAACAGAAAGGGTTAAGGTAAGAGATGAAGAGAATATTTTTCATTTACTCGAGGTTTGATGCTGCACGACATACAACAAATCTAATTCAAAAGCACAAAGTACGTACGCTGTGATCAGGTAAGCAAACTATAATGATACAAAAAAAGTTCTCTTTTTTTCTAATAATTGAATATAATCACGGTATATGCTATTAAACGATATCGGCAAACATTTAACGGTTTGAGAAAGTTTGGGACAGTTTTTTTAGAAACTACGTTTTGTGCAATACATTTGATATACGAAACTAAAATTAAACTATTAAAATGTGCTCCATAATAAGCATTACCATTCCTTGACCTTTGCACAAGATTTGTAAATTAAACGTACGGAACTGACATGCATTCATATGTATGTCATGGTAACTTCAAAACCATAGAATAAACTTTAAATGAAAGTCAGGGACTGATAGTAATAGAAATTGAAGACACAAACTATACCGGGAGAACAATAAAAGATCTTATACACTTTGCATATATGAAACCAACAAACTTCCTCGTGCAGGAAACTATTGGCCTGACTCAACATTTTTTTCGGTTCATATAAAAGTCCATCGTTTTAGTACCAGTCCCCGTGGCTCAATCAGTCTAAGGCGCTAGGCAAGTGGTCACGATTTGAATCCACCATTTTAGAACGTCGGCTGATAGGGTGGCAGACTATACACGAAAGCAATAGTTAAGACGGTGGGTTTGAATCTCGTTCATTGTTCAGATAGGGATGTTCTTGGACAAGATATTTTACAGTCCCTGCGCAGTATTTTTGACAATCGGGTAGCTCATGAAAATGTAAACGTTGCGTAATTGCAACAGAAATATCGGTAAAAGTTGCATTAAATTCCTCACAAGAGGACCATGATAGTCATAAGTCTATCACCTGAGTTCGATGATAAAAATATCGCTATTTGGTTAAGACTTAACCCGAAGTGTGGTCAAAATTTGACATCTTTATGCCTAATATTGCCTTTACTGTTTTTATGTGTTATATAAAAAGTTCCCGGGCAAGCGAAAATGAGACCCCAAATGTCCTCATCTAAGATCTTTGCGGAGCAGTACAATCATGATTTTGCTTACAAAATATGAATCCTCAATGATGTGAAGTTTACAGGAAGATTGTCAGATTAAATTCTTCCGTTTATGTAAAACAGGATGCATCTCGGCGGATACTGAATGGAAACCTTCAGCTATTAATTTACAAGAAAATGTAACATGCGACGTGAGGAACCTATAGGCATCATGGTGTACGAAAAGCTTTTAATTGATTGATTGCATGGGGTTTTACGCCGCTTTCAACAATCTTTCAGTTATATCACGGCGGCTGGAGCACCTAACAATGGATTCCTGGTATTTCTCACACCAGTACCGCCATCACATCCTTTCCTAGCCTCCAGCTGCTATCCCACATAGGTCTACGATTATCGACCCGTTGGTGGGAGACAAATAGTCGGAAAGGATGAGTGCCGCCTTCGGAGATCGAACCCGGGACCTCTAGATTGGCAGTCCGACGCGCTACCAACTGCGCTATGACGGCGGCTCCCGAAAAGCTTTTAAGGATTCCTTATTTATTTTTATACAAATAAGTTAACGTCAGAGCGAAACTAAAATGAGACTCCACATACATCATATTAACATATTTTGTAGATGATCCCACGACAAGGTCACGTGTAAATATCTAGCCTCTATGGCATTTGGTTTTATCCTAAAATATTTTATATGTTTCCTAAGTAAAAATGATGGCCAAGAGCAGGGCCGAAATGGAACCCCTGAACCCCTAAAGGCACAATTTTGTAAAAATAATGGGCAAGGGCAGGGCCGAAAAGGGATCCCAAGGGCATAATTTGAGCTATACCTTTTTACATTTTACTTACTAGAACACTGTCTACCAAGTTTAAGTATAATATATTTATAAACATTATTTAAGTCATCTGCTGATATATTATTTATTTTGATGCATCTAAATTGTTGTCAGAAATGCGTTTATCCCCTTACTGTACTGCAGCGAAACAAATAAAACACGCATTCTTTGATAGGCCGATAAATCTAGCTGAAGCAATCAGCATTAATTGCCAGTTTATTATGCTACAACATAATGTTTGTTATTACTACTAAAAACCGGAATAATGAGTTGCACCGAGTCCTTAGAAAATGGACGAAAATTGTATTTACGGCACTCTGATTCCTCTTGTCTTTTTCGATAAGAATAAATCAGTCATTAGTACTAGCCATGTTAAAACAATCCTAGTCAGCAAACGCAAATTGGGCCATGGTTTAAGTCATTTGATTCGTAATATTTTTCAAAAAGTAAATTGTAATTGGTCGAAGTCTTTCTTCTGAAGTTGAGGGCGAAGACTTTTTCAAAAAGTACTCTAAAATACGAAATTCCGGTTGTATTTTCTGGTGTAAATATTAGTGATTCGACGTTTGAAAACAGAACAAAAATGTACAGGGGCGTTTGAAGAGTAAAAAAAAAAAAAAAAAACAACATAGTACAAATACACATGTCAATTGAGGTTGCGTTAGAAAAATATCATTATCTCTTTGCAGTGACAGATGGATTTTCTTTCTCTATTGTTTGGCGGTATTTGATTCTCATACCTACTCTGTATGAGTAGATGGCTAATCGCGGCTGTCAATCAAGGAATAAACCGACCAATCAAATCATTTATCCAGCCCCGACCTCAGCTTTCAACTCCGACGCCAGCCGTCATTTTTGTAAACCTTTTTTGTTGGTTTTGCGACTTAAACGTGGTAAATACTATTGATCCTCATGCAGTTAATCAATACCTAGGCCTCAGAGGCTTATCGCTAATGAAATTCACAGCGATAAGGTAACATCCTCAGGGGAGCTTGCTCCATGTTAAACAAAGAAGAAACGGGTCGTTGAATTTAAAAGCGGAAGAGAGTCTTTAAGATGATCCCCGGTCTATCAGGCCATCAACTATCACCCCAAAGGACACCATCAATAAAATGTATATATAAGAGTATGGAAGATCAGCTGACTATACAGCGGTGCATTGCTACAAAGGTAGGTATCTCACAGAAACAAGTCCATGCAATTATCCATAATTATTTGCAAGTGGCAAACGTTTCTGCAAGTTGGAAACAAAACCCTCTTAGTGTTGACCAAAATCCTGTATGGTACAACATGTCCAGTGAAAACCTTTCCATGTTTCAGCAGGATCCTGAGAATATTATCAGGTAGTTTGTATTTGCTGGATGAAACATTGGTTCGTCACTTCGAACCTTAGTCAAAACAACAGTTTCCGAAAGAAGCTAAGTTAACAATATCCGCTGGTAAGGTGATGGCTACAGTTGCTTGAATGCAAAAGGTGAGCTATTAATGAAAAATGTCGCGTTATAACTGGTCGGTCTTGTGCTGACCTCGTTAGGTAGCTTGTTGAAAAATCAAGGGAAAACTATCATTAGGCGTGGTCTTCAGTCAGAACAATGCCCCATGACGCAAGCCGGCCTTTGCTTGGCTGCCATTCCGGAATGACCTTTCAGACTTGTTGAGCAAATTGTACTTTATTCATCTTATTTAGCACCTTATGATTACTATCTATTCTCCAAGATAAAAAGAAAAGAACTCAAAGGTTGCCATTTTTGCACTGATTGTGATGTACAACAAGCCGTTGCCGCATTTTCAGGGCCCAAGTTGCTACCTTCTACAGTGAAGGTATCTACCGTTGGACACAGCGTGTAATGGTGCAAGTTAACAACGTTAGGTTGAACCATTTCTCCTGCCTTTGGCCTCAGACTTTTCAACAATACCTTATATTGAATATTTACATAGCTTTAAGCTGGCGATGTAACTCTTATATATAATTATCAGAGAAAGTATCAAACTGAAAACCGAAATTCTTGACACAAGTTAATTTTCCTTTAAAAATGATTATTTATACATTTAACAACAACAACAACAGATAAATAAATAAAACAAATCTAAGCCTAAATATTCGAATCATAATCACCTCAATTGTTAAGATGCACCTTCTTAGAATTTAAATTTTAGTTTCGTCCGTCTAAAACGGTCGTTCTGAATGGTTGAAAAAAAATATTCATACCTCAATGAACAATTTTTTTGAGCACGCAGCGATTTTGTATGCTTCCGTATAAAATAGTCCCATACTAAAAGGTATCAACATTTGTCAAATATTTGCTTTTTCGCTCGATGCTATTAAATTATAAGGAATGAAGAGAGTACATTATTTTTATTGGGATATGAACCGAAAAAACATAATCACACTGCTTCGCGTATTCATACATAATAATAATGTTTTTGGCTCATACCTTGACGAAAACAAAACTTAATTCTCCATCTCTTAAATAATTTGAATTGTCTGCCGAAAATCTACAGACAACCCCTATGTCGTTGGTACTCATTTGAATAATCTTGTCGAGACGATTCTATTGAGTCGAACAGATGCGATTTTAGACCGTCTCATAGCTTTGATAATACTATTCTGCCTTTTAAAAAAAATGCTTCCGACATTACATGTATTCAAGGAATTAAGGATATATAATTTGAAAGTGCAATAGTCTGTCTCAGAAATATCTAGTTATATGATATACGTATGATACGAGGTACACATTTTAGGAAATTACAAGTAACATATCACTGTATGCCGTACTATTTCCACGTTCTGAAGACTTATTTGCACGTAATAAGACTGAAAATAAAACTATTTTTATTTCAATTGTTTGTGGGACCGTGATACTGGGAAAACAATCAAAATCTAGATGAAAGCAACATGCAAAGGGAGAGATGAGAATTTAAGCACGGTATGGCATATGGTAATTATTGCTGACATTTGTGCCTTACTGAACATTACTTTCTGCTTGTCAATTCATTACCACGTTATCACACGAAAAAAATAGACTTGTCTAAAGTGAAAGTAGTTACAGACGACAATTTCAAGTTGGTCAAATTGAGAAAATCTTTACCTTTTACGTGATAGAAAACATTTGGGACATTGAAGAAATTGCTTGTGACAATAATGTCCTATTGGCAATCAAATCAGTCCTTTAGACCGAAAGACAACTTATACAATCTGTAGTAACGACTTTAGGTCGCAAACCAGTCATTTCCGTTTTTGTTACATGTTGAAAGCCATACATTTTACTAAATAACGCCGTTAAATATCGAAGGAGAACTTTTTGTCGAAATCAGCGGGCGTGGTCTGTATTTTTTCAATTCTAATGAACGCCCATAACATAAGGATTGTAGAATAGTCGATGTACCTTAGTTTACGTCGTCAGCAATAATACTCGGGAACTTGAATGCCGCCATTCACAGAAATATTGTATGACATTTATTAACCGTTGCTTTCGTGTGTTTCATTCCAATAACTTATTTTTGTCAAGAAGGTTCTAAATATAGGGACAAGAAAAAGGGGGTATTTACGTGACCGAATTTTAAACAGTTGTGTAAAACGTCCCTTTAACGAGCAATCACATTCCTGATTCGATGTTGGCGACACAAATATCGCAAATCGTCGGTGCGTGAGCAAAATGAAATAGAACTTGTTCAAGCTATTTTTACGACATTTTGGTCCTTCACCGACGAAAAAGAGAAATTCATTGTAAAGTCAATTTTGGCAAGCTCAAAAAGTTAGTTTAAGAGATGAAGAGAATATTTTTGTTTTCATGGAGGTATGAACCGAAAAACCCAATCACAATGTATGAATCCGCGAAACGGATTCATACATTGTGTAATTAGTTTTTTCGGTGCATATCTCCATGAAAACAAAAGAAATATTCTCTTCATTTCTTATAATTTAATAGCATCGAGCGAAAAAAACAAAAGCTTTACAAATTTTGGTACCTTTTTGTATGGGACTATTTTGTGCGGAAGCATACAAAATTACTGTATTCTCAAAATTTTGATCATGGAGTTATGAATATTTTTTTGACCAATCAGAACGCTTGTTTTTGATAGTTGAAACTAAAAATTAAATTATATTCCAATGGAGATTATAGAGACATCGTGTAGAAGTATGTCGAATAACAGGCTCTTTTTTTCTCTCTCTTCAATAGCCATTTGACATATTCTTTCTAGAAGCGGATTAATACATTTTGTAATTAGTTTTTTCGGTTCATACCTCCATGAAAACAAAAAATATTCTCTTCATTACTTATAAGTTAATAGCATCGAGCGAAAAAAAACAAAAGCTTTACAAATTTTGATGCCTTTTTGTATGGGACTATTTTTTTTGCGGAAGCATACAAAATTACTGCGTTCTCAAAATTTTGTTCATGGAGTTATGAATATTTTTTTGACCGATCAGAACGCTTGTTTTTGATAGTTGAAACAAAAAATGAAAATATATGCTGTTGGAGGTTATAGAGACATCGTTAAGATGAATGTCGAATAACAGGCTCTTTTTATCCTCTCTTCAATTGCCATTTGACATATTCTTTCTAGAAGCGGATTAATACATTGTGTAATTAGTTTTTTCGGTTCATACCTCCATGAAAACAAAAAATAAAATTCTCTTCATTTCTTATAATTTAATAGCATCGAGCGAAAAAAACAAAAGTTTTACAAATTTTGGTACCTTTTTGTATGGGACTATTTTGTGCGGAAGCATACAAAATTACTGTGTTCTCAAAATTTTGTTCATGGAGTTATGAATATTTTTTTTGACCAATCAGAACGCTTGTTTTTGATAGTTGAAACTAAAATTAAATTATATGCCGTTGGAGGTTATATAAAAAAAATTCTCTTCATTTCTTATAATTTAATAGCATCGAGCGAAAAAAACAAAAGTTTTACAAATTTTGGTACCTTTTTGTATGGGACTATTTTGTGCGGAAGCATACAAAATTACTGTGTTCTCAAAATTTTGTTCATGGAGTTATGAATATTTTTTTTGACCAATCAGAACGCTTGTTTTTGATAGTTGAAACTAAAATTAAATTATATGCCGTTGGAGGTTATATAAAACAATGTTTAGAAGAATGCCGAATATCAGGCTCTTTTTTAGCGGTTTTGCATATGCAAAACCGGTATTTCAAATCGATCAGACCGGAAACAAGTTTTTCCACGTATTTCCACGCATGCTCACAAACTTGAAAAGAAAATCTACACAATCATCTCCATATTGTTTCATCGCTGTTTTAAGAAGACTTACTTTTCAATGCTAACAGCCTGTTTTTTGACGTGAATAACAAGGACCTCGAAAATTTTGTATCTTAATACAATATATATTCATGATCAATTAACATGTGAATTGCCTAATTGAGAGAAGTGTTTTACTCGCGTTTCAAGGCAGAATCTAGGTCATTAGTCAGTAGAGTAAAATGAATAGATGTACACAAACTCTGCATATCGTCTGTTATTTTGACCTGGCAAGGCTACTAGCCTACGGTATATCACCGCGTGGTACAATAGATACACAGCATGCTTGTTATGTCCGTGGTTCAAGCGCTTGTAAAGTGATTGAAGTTGTTGGTCCTGTTTGTGTTTCAATGCTCTATTACTATGGAACCACGCTCCATTAATTTCTTTTTTACACACCGGGGATTTTTTTGTAGGAAATATAATGATCACGTTAAAATTGGTAAATTTGTACCTTGTGTGAGAGTGGGCTATTACCGATTCTTTTCATGGCGGTTCATGGGTGGCTTGTAGACATCATTATTGAGGGTAGTACTGATAAGCGAGCAAAACCGCTCTCAGGACTTTCAGTCCTTTGATTTTTCCTCTCTTCAGTAGTCATTTGACATATTCTTTCTAGAATCCCAGAATCAAAGCTTAATTGAACTACATGCATTATGCGAGTAGATGATCTCAAACTCAGGGTGATTATATATTATATATAAGAACAGAACACAAAAGAACAGCCATGTGATGACACGTGTGTATTATTTCAAACTCTTAAAATAATATCTTACCCAAAACGCATAACAAAATAAATAAGATAACCATAAATTATACTTGAGGCCCAAAAGCATAAATGCATATGACGACTTAAAATAATTCTACACGGTAAGCCTACAATCCATGAAAGAAGTTACGATATTTTAAGTTGTGACCAACCACAACTTAAGGTATGTTTACATAAAGTTATGACGTCAATAATGACGTTTAACTTTCGCTAGTCATGCAAACAGCTAGCTAGGTCACGGAGACTAACGAAATAGTCAATAACGTTTTGTCATCAGAAGCTTTGCATATAGCAGTCAGGGCGGAAGATTAACGGAAATTTCCCGTGAAGAATCTGGTGAAATCGCCTCAATCTCGAAAATGTAAACAAATGCGATTTGAAATCGATAAGAAATAAAAATAAAAATACTCTCTTCAGGGAACTTCACTCACATATCGATATCAAGATGGCTCTATTTAGCTAAAGTGACCAAATTAACGGTAGATTGTTAAAACAAGTTTTCTTTCCTCGGCGGGAAGCTATCGCTTTAGGTAAAATTGGTTATTATGCTCAAATCCTTTTACTGTGTCAATAAGAGCGCAGGACAGGATGTACCAAAGAATTGAAAAATCGCAGCTGTCAATCAAAGAATCAATCGACCAATCAGATAATTCATTTGGACTGGAAAAAAATTTGATCAACATCTATGTGAAGCAGTTTTGTTCGTTCGGTGACTTGAACGTCGTAACTTCTGCTTATCAAAGCTGTAGTTACTACGTTCAGGTCGCAACCAAACAATTTTACTTTATTGTTGCATGGTTCTGGCTATAAATTTTGCAAATAACACCGTTAATATCTTATTGAAATTTCCTGTTAGAATCATTGGGGGTGGCAATCGAAGTCATCGGGCGGGGCCAGCGATCTATCAATAATATATATTAAGTAACTCAAATTAGCCTAGGTAATAATACTTGTATATCAATCAAAGATGTAGTTACCACGTATATAGCAACCCAAACGACGGTAAGTAGAGAAGGCGTATACAGCAAATCTTGCTAAACTACCACCTCTATTAAGCGACCACTTTTATCAAGCAACCAGCATCAAATTTCCCTTTGAAAATAACATCTTCATAACTGGACGTTATTGCTAGTAAAATGACCAAAGAATGAATGCTTTGATGGTGGAACTCATTAGAATCGTCTCATTTGATGGTGGATCTCATTAGAATTGTCTAAATGAGACGAGTCTAATGAGTTCCATCAACATAGGATTAAGTAAGAATCCTACAATAATTTATGTACGCGGTCGAACCGGTCCCTCATATATGTCATAAAAGGTGTATTACGCGACCATTCTCTTAACCCATTACCAGACGGCAAAATTTTAGACGGGCCCAAATTGAAGGAAGATGCAGAAGACAATTCAAAGTTTATGAAATTTTAGATTTTTCAATTTCCTTGGTAGAAAAAAATGTGGAAAATGAAGAAATTGCTTGTTACAAGCAATTTCTTCATTTTCCACAATGTTTTCTAAAGCATTATTCCATAGAGGCGTCTAAAAGCGTCACTGAGTGGGAATAACAACCACATTTTGGCCGTACCGTAAAGGGTCTGTAAAGACCAGTAAAACTGTAGCTTCATTTTGGAAAGTTGTGTGGTAAGATCAATACATCAAACCCCAATTTACTTTAATAACAAACCATCAAGTTAATTTGCTTGCAATTTATGCAGATTATCGTGCGTTATATATTAATAAAGATGTAATTTTAGATAGGTGCTCAACCAGAACCCTTTACCAGACGACAGAATTCAGACTAGTCAAAATTAACAGATTTTTCAAAGAAGAATTTAAAGTAAGGAACGATTACACACGCAATCTGATATACGGTAAAAAAAAAAAACATTGTGACAAAAGGAGACATTCCTTGAAACAAGCAATTTCCTCTCTCTCAGTATTTTTTTGCATACATAACAAAAGTCTTATCATCTTGTACTTTTGAAATTCGAGTTCCTTTTATAGTCTTTACGAATTTATTTCAGCTTGATTGCGACGATAGCATTAAGCTGACAGAGTCGCTCTCTCGACCACTCACCATCCGGATGCTTTCACGTCTCTGAAAGAAAGCCAATGGCTTAAACCCACTACTATCCAGTACTGGAGCTGGCTATTAACTGTTTTGCGCATAAGCACACCCCGGTGACGGTGGGATAGGAACCCGTGACTTCAGATCACGAGTCAAGCACTTATACAACTCGGTAATAGAGGTAGTCAGTAATAATTAACCCTTGTCATGCTGAACCCGAAATATTCCTGATTTGTTGGAGGTATCGACAAAGGTCAGCCTGCACATAAGTGCAGTCTGATCTTTGTTTTCACCAACTGCTTGACCCTTTTAAGTCAGGGTTATTTAAGAAATTTAATTTTCAAAAAATGTATATAGCTAGAAATAGTAATAATTAACCTTTGTCAAGCTTAACCCGAAATATTCCTGATTTGTTGGAGGTATAGACAAAGGTCAGCCTGCACATAAGTGCAGTCTGATCTTTGTCTTCACCACCTGCTTGTCCCTTTTAAGTCAGGGTTATGTAAGAAATTTAATTTTCAAATATATATACATAGCTAGAAATAGTACTTTCAGTACTTTCCGTAATCTGATATTCATGCTGTTTTGATAAAAGGCTTTTTTTCAGCATGACAAGGGTTAAATAAATTATAAGCAGCGAGGTTCGTTATGCACTAAAGTTCCAAGCGACATTTAGGGGCACCTGTCGTAGGCTGTTAGAATTCTTCTAAGGTGGATGTTCAGGCAAATTTTATTGTAATTAATCTAATTTTATAATTATAATTGAGAAATAAAGAGATTAATGAACAAATGTTAAAGGAATGAATATGTGGATAAATGAATGATTAAATACGATTCCTAATAAACGAAAATCTTTACTAGGACACGATACCTGAAATTTCATAAGAGTTGCTACAGTCTAAATTCTTGTCGTATTGTTATTGGGTAAATTTACAAAACAATTGTAAGTTTCTAAGATATTGAAATCTTTTTGTCACTTTTTTGCGAATCAGAAGGATAGTCTAAACCAAAATTTGAAAAAAAATCTTGTTTTATTATCATTCATATAATATTAGTCACTTAGGCAGGCTTTCCAGGATAAAATATTTATTAACCCTTGTCATGCTGAATAAACTCCTGTTTAAGATTTCATTCGAAAACCGATTTTATAAACAATTTTGATTTGAACTGGACAAGCAGGTGATGTAGACTAAGATCAGACTGCACATAAGAGCAGTCTGATCTTTGTCTATACCTCCTGCCCAAAACAGAAATATTCCGGGTTCAGTATGATAAGGATTAACAAGAGCACCACTCGATGACGGATTCCAGATGGCGCATATAAATATTAGTCGAAAAGGGGGACAAATCTTGTACAAAATACATTCAAATCTATTCGTCTTGATTCTTTTGATTGCTATTTTGATTGGTTGAAAGAGGTTAAACTCCCCTTTTAACAGTATTTCAGTCATTTCGCGGTCGCTGGAGCACCTTACAATAGATTCCTCATATTTCTAACATCAGTACTACCACTACATCCTTTCCTAGACTCGCGCTGCTATCCCATTTAGGTCAATGATTACTCATCAACTGGTGAGAGACAAATGTCGGAAAGGATATGTGCCGCCGCCGGGGATCAAACTCATGACATCCCATATTGCTATTTTTGATAGCGGGTCTATATTGCACTGGGACATCTTAAGAAATTGCAGAAATATTAGAACTACTGCAAAATTGTCTTGATACGACAAGCACAACGACGCTGACGCTCAAACTGTTAACAGTATTTCAGACATATCGCGGCGGCTGGAGCACCTAACAATGGATTCCTGGTATTTCTCAAACCAGTACTACCATTACATCCTTTCCTAGGCTCTAGCTGCTATCCCAATTATGTTTACGATTATCCACCCATTCATGAGAGACAAATGTCGGAAAGGATATGTGTCGCCGCCGGGGATCGAAGCGAAAACAGACGAGCTAATAGTAGATCTATTAATTCAACATCATTTTGTTTACTTGATAACGTATCGCATCCTCTTAATGGATATCTATCATTTCACTCTCGGTTTTCTTTTCAAAATTATCAGAATTGAATATATAAAAATAATGATAATAGAGTTTAAGTTTTAAAATTCATAACACGGATACATTTTCGGCACCATATTGACTGAATCAAAGCCACGTAGTCGACAATAATAGAACCAAGAGCGATTTTTTGTTGCAAAATGCATTTTGCGGGTAATCCGATACATGCGTAATGAATTAACAGACGCATTAGGGGTTCCTATTTAGAATGCAAAACATGGAGTTCATTTAACCTTTTCCCGTTTGTTGAAAATTTAGACAGGTCCAAATTTAAAGGTTTAGCAGACGGCAATTCTTAGATGCACTTATTTGAAACATAATCATTCAGTAGGGTAGAAAATATTGTGGAAAAACAGACGTATTATATGTTCCCATTTAGAATACAAAACACGGAGTTCATTTACCTCTTCCACCTTTTTTAATTAGACTTGTCCAAATTCAAAGGTTATGCAGACGACAATTCTAAGTTGAATTTATTTGAAACATGATCCTAAAGTAAGGTAGTAAATATTGTGGTAAAAGAAGAAATCGCTTGTAACAAGCAATTTCTTCTTTTCCGCAATGTTTTCTCAAGCATAAAATCACAGGGACGTAAAAAACAGAGATTAAACATGTCGGAAAGGGTTAACCAATTCCCATTGACGCTCAAAAGAAATAAAGGCTTTGGAAAACATTGTCGAAAATAAAGAAATTGCTTCTTCCCCAAAATACAAAGAGTTTTAAAAGTTCGTCAACTAAAAATGTCGTGTGCAACTTCGCTGAATTTGGAACATTCTTAAAAATTGCCAACCTGAATTTGGGTAAAGGTGCCTTATATCAGATTTAAAGATTTTGGGCTTCTATTACTATGATCCCTAAGTGTCTTTAATCCTTTCCTGTACAAACCAATGATTTTACTTCTCTGTTATTTTATATGAGAAAACATTGTGGGAAAAGAAGAAATTGCCGGTAACAAGCAAATTCTTCTTTTCTCACAATATTTTCTACTACCTAGGATGGTTCAATTTTAAATTGCATCCAATTTTCATTGTCCTCTGCAACCTCTTTGAATTCGGACTAGTTTAAAATTTTGATTAACAGGAAAGTTGTATTTTCAGCGAAAAGACAAATATACCTTACTAAATAATCGATAATATCAGTTTATTTATCTATTTTATTTGTGTATTTATTCGTTGTCATGAAAATGAGTAGGGAACCTTCAAACAATGCAAAATGGTTGGATGAGACAAAAAATGGGAGGTGAAGAAATAGATATCATATAGTATTTTTTTTATTATCGATGTAATCCCAAACATGTTCAGCATGAATGCGTGTGTTTGTTCGTGTGTACTTGTGTGTTTTCAAGTTGTTGGTTTCAAATAAAAACAACTCCTTTCCGCGTATACCATGCATCTAGTACATGTATATGTTTATTTTGTGAGTGCAACTTGGAATTGTCAACGAACGCACATGAACATAAAAGATATAACTGTGTGTTTGCGCGTGTGTGTGTCCTAAAGTTGTTGTTGTTGCTTAGTAAAATTTCAGTCACCTATTTTTTGCGCATTAAAACTAACTCTTCATAGCAGCATTGCGTGTCTGTGTGTGTGTGTGTGTGTTTGTTTTTCTTAATCTAGTACGCTCTTAAAATATTTCTAGAACATTTGAAATAAAAAAAAAAAAACATTTTTACTCTTAAATTCTGTAATAATATGATTTTTATCGATCGCAAAATTTAAAACATATACTGATCTTTATCCTCATAAAATATGTTTCTAAAACAGTTAAAGCGAAAATAGGTTCGTATTTCAGCTGTAGAGATTTTTATTGAGCGTGTTAAAACGTCGGCGGGGGAGTAAAATGTGGTAAATACAGTTTTATTAAAGCTGTTTTTACATCAATTTGCTCACCCGAAAAGTGAGAGAATGGAATGCTGTCGGTTTAAAAGCATCCTCTATAAAGGTGAGCTATTTCGTTTTCGTGATATTCAGTCACCCTTTTGAAATCGCTCTCTCAGTTTATCCTTATTATGACACTGATGTTCGGAAAATGTCTTAACCCATTCCCACACAACAAAGTTTTAGACAAGTCCAAATTGATAGAAGCTGCAGACGACAATTCAAACTTGATGGATTTTCGAATTTCTTTGTCTTTTTGAACAGAAAACATTGTGGATAATGAAGAAATTGCTTGATACAAGCAATTTCTTCATTTTCAACAATGTTTTCCAAAGTATTTTTCTTGAGGGGCGTAAGAAGGAGGGCTTGAGTTGGAATGGGTTAATAAAAGTATTACGGAGTTCCAATTGATACTCTTTCCGTGTAACGGAACACAATTCAAACCGTTACCAGACCACAAAATTTTAAACTGGTTCAAATACCAAGTGGGTGCAGAAGACGATTTGTAGTTGATGAAACTTTAAAATTTCTTTGAATTATTGGGTAGAAAACATTGTAGATAATCAAAAAGTTGCTTGTCATAAGCAATTTTTTGATTATCCAAAAGTTTTGCAGTTTTTTTTTTTATCTAAGAGCGTCGTCCAAAAGCGTATTGCGTGAGAAAGGGTTGAGTAAATTAGTTCTCTCAAATATATTTTCTTGCTTCATAAAATGCATCGTTAATGAATATACAAGTATTATGTTTTTTCTCATTTAGATATGCTAATAGAAATGCTGCCGCAAAGATATGCGAGAACCTGTTGTGATTTTGGCAGGGAAAAAACAACTTGATGGCAGGTTTGTTTGTGCTGAAAGAAAGATAATCCTTTTCGTTGTATGTATTTGTTCCATATTTTTGCAGGTTTAAAGCTGGTATATACATATATTTACATTTTTCTACTCGATAATTTGGTCCTCATGACATTTAATTTCAAACATGAATGAAATAATATATAACCGACAGCAGAGGTAATATAGCGCGCTTACAACGATTAAGATAAAAAGGAACTGCGATCAGACTAACAAAAATAAAATTTCTAGCTAAACTTACGAAGTTTTAGTAAAAAACAATCGATTTATTATCGAATATGATATCTTGTTAGTCTTTTCTCACACAACAAAATTTTGGACTGGTCCACTTTTAAGGGGTTGCATACAACAATTTAAAGTTTAAGAAATTATAGATTCTGTCATTTTTCTGGGGAGAAAACATTGTGGAAAATGAAAAAATTGCTTGGTTCAAGCAATTTCTTCATTTTACAGAATGTTTTCCTACTTCCTTTTCTTGAGGGGTGTAAAAAGGCGTTATTGTGCGGAATGGGTTAAACGATCGCAACCAATGACTATGCGTGTTCCAAGATCGCTAGCCCCGCCTTTTGACTCTGCTGGCCCCGTCCACTGACCCCAACAAGAACCTTAACCTCATTATCAAACGTCGTTGGCAAAATTAAGGGCAATAACAGAAAGCGAAATAGATGGTTGGCTACTTGAACGTCATAATACAGCTTGAATGACCTGTAGTTATGACGTTTAAATCCGAAAACCAACACAAGTGATTCATACAAATGTCTGCCATTTTGGAGTTAAAAGTTCACTTCCGATCTGATTGAACGGTCTGATAAGTCGATTGAGTTTTTGATTGACAGTCGAAATCTGTCACTTGAACACATTGAACATGACATATGTCGCGTCAATTGAAGGATTGTTGGCAAAGCTCAATTTACCGATCAGGAAGTTCGACTGAAATATTTAACAGCATAATCTATGGAAATTGATATGCAACATAAAAATAACATGATTGGTTTGCGACTTATACGTCGTAACTACAGCTTAAATAAGCAGTAATAAAGACGTTTAAATAGCAAAGCCAACAACCAACGTAAATGTCCGAGTTCTCATCCGTTTAAATTTAAAGGGTTGGAAAAGAAATTCTACAGTAGTTTTGATTTGAAAAATAACTATTAAGTATGGTAGAAAATATTGTGGAAAAGGAAGGAATTGCTTGTTACAAGCAATATCTTCTTTTTCTTCAATATTTCATGAATTATAAAATCACATGGACGTAAAAACCAGAGATAGAACAGGAAACGATTAAATGGACGATTTAATTGGTCTATCGCTTTATGAGCGACATCGCCATCCGTCAATTTTTCAAATAATTTGCTTTTTCTGCTATTCTCAATTTCGCGCGGCTTTGATTACCTCATATTCGTAAAATAAAGGAATGAAAATGGTTCGTGCACAAGTTTTTAATTAATCATTAAGCTACATGTATTAAATACATCTGTCCATTGATATTCGGTAATACGTACATCATAACAATACGGTGGTGAAAATCTAACGAAATTTTGATAAGCAGAGACAACTGACACATCTCTGGCCCCACCATCTTATTTCTTTGGTCACACCCACCGACTCCAACACGAAGTCCCGCTTCGATTTTCAATAGCGTTATTTGCAAAATAAATGGCCACTAGCATGCTACAAAAAGTAGAATAGTTGGTCCATGACCTAAACATCGCAACTACAGCTTGAATAAGCTGTAGTAACGATGTTTAAGTCGCCAAACCAACATAAAAGTTAACAAAAACGGCGGCGAATGTTGGAGTTCAATATTCATTTCTGTTCTAAATGAATGGTTTCTCTGGTCGACTAGTAATTTAATTGAAAGCTGAGATTGGTCAACCGTTCGTTCCATGTACTTAATCCACCATTTCAATACAATATGCCAAAATTTAGATCTTTCAAATGTCTGTATAGAAATACCATCTTATAATGTTTTGATCATAACCGATTAATATGAATAGTAAAGAGGAGACGATTTTGAGGTCTTCATGTTTATGCTTTAGTACGACTATTTCAATTGTCCAACATACAAACTTACATCGATTTTCTTCTAATCAGTGATTAATAGGAGCCGTCATGATTATTAGACAAGCCAATATTTAGGGAGTAATTTAGTAAACGAGCATTGACAAGCTTGATTTACCTTTCATTCCAGACGAGGCTGAGATAAAATTGTTGAAAAATATCAAGAACATGGGTTTCTTTTTTCGAATGAACAACAGTTTTTGTATCTTGAATCGAGGACGAAAGAAATACAGCATTATCTTGCCCCAACTTGACGCCGCAATGACGTCATTTAGAGGGTGATTCTAACCACGTGTCACGTGTCGTGTTGGCTGTTCGTTAAAGAAAAACAAGTTTACAGCTATATGCAGCTATATGAAAAATATATATTTTTATCAATTTGATCTAAAACTATACCCGTTTATGTATAGATGTGTGCAAACTACCATTTCTTGCCTTTTCCATCGTTGTGGAAAATAGGGAAAGATAATAGAAATACTATTGAATAATACTTTATTAGACAATAAAATTTCTTCTGTTTCACATTCAAAGAAGTTGCAGAATCAATACAAACTTTTTAACCCATTATCAGACGTCGAAACTATAGACTTGTGCAAATTGTAAGAAGTTACAGAAGACGATTTAAAGTTAATGATATTCTAGATTTTTAAACTTTCTTGGTAGAAAACATTGTGTAAATAAAGATATTGCCTTTTGCACGCAATTTCTTCATTTTATCCAATCTTGTCCCAATTGTTTTCCTATAAGGGCATTAATCAGAAAAAATGAATTCCATAAAGGGTAGAAACTGTTAGAACAGGTAAAAACGATTGAAACTTGCAATTTCCTTTTCGCATCATGTTTTCATAGCTATTGTTCATATAGATAACATTGGATTGATATAAGGAAAGGGGAAATCTTTTTTTTATCAAAAACAAAAATACAGAGGTCCTAAGATTACAGAAATAGGAACTCTTTTTTATCAATATTTTGACAGGCACGTGACTTTAATTGGCATTGGGTTCTTGTAAATTACCGTGGAACTCGACTAGAATAGTAATAGGAGAAAATTGAGTTATCGGCTGTATAATGCACTTTCCCCGTCCTGATAAGCCCAAAAGATAAGATCTAGACGAGAGAGACACATTTTGAAAAACTGAAATGTCTAGGCGCCATCTCGGTGTAGATATACCAGCCTTGTTTAAATCATATTTTGGGATTACATAATGGAAATGGACATAGGATAAAAATAGCAAATAAGCCTTACTTCTAAATGAAATACCATGGAGTATTATTTACCATTCATTTGCTGATTTTCTTGAATGGTGTTATGGTCGTCTTGTGGCCGATGTTAACTTTGCAGATTTTAAAGACTAGTGATGGAGTTTAAAAGAAAGTTTCTATTAATATTTTGTTTCGTTTATTATAACTGCATAAACAAGCACATAACTTATATGCTGATCGCATGTAGAGGAAAAATAACCTATGTCGTTCTGTTTTGTTTTTTGTCTTCTAATTATTAATCTTTGATTGTAATGTGTTAAAACATCAAGCAAAAATACTTTGAGATACTAAATATCTTAGAAAAACAACCACCCCACTAGAATTATATACTAAAATTTATGGTTGCAATGGCAGTCTTATTCAATCCAATTTCAATAAAAAAAACACCAATGAAAATCCTGATTAAACAGGCCTTATGATTTAAGAGTTTCCGAATAGGGAAACTAATGTTTTAACGCAAACTACATGACACAATTTTAGACTGGTCTAAACTGAAAAAAAGTTGCAGACGACACATTTTAATTAAAAAATTATTTGTCTTTTTTTGTAGAAAACGTTGTTGACAATGAAGAAATTAACAAACAATTTATTCATTTTTCACACTGTTTTCCAAAGCTTTTCTTCTTGAAATGCGTAAAAAAAGCGGGCTTCTCTGGGAAAGGTTTAAGACTGGATTCTCAGCCGAGAACGACTATAAATTTGAAGGAACACCAGTGCTATCCAATAAGCTATATGAATACTCTTACCTTTGCGACGACTGGAAATAAAATCCAATACTGTTTGAATACGTGCACTTCACAACACTTTAAAGGTTTTGTCCAATTCACAAAATAACTGCATATTTGTAGATCAAATCACTCTCCTCACGAAGTATGATATTTTCCACTATAATACTATGATCACAACAAATTGTGACATTTACATCTCACATAAAATGCACAGATAATTCACAAAAATGCACCCTCGTTCTCTATCGTCGGTTATTTTCGATATCGCATTTTTCTGTCTGGCAGTCGTCACGCCTTTATTACTTTATATTTCCACTGAGATCGCAAAAGTGTTGATTGAAATCCTGTAGATAAATAAAAAGGTAAAATAATAAAAAAATGATCCATCAAGGGAAAAGGGACGTTCCAGGAGTTTCGTAAAACAAAAACGTGAAAAAAAGTCCAGATACATCACAGGTCATTTAGGGTTGGTATTTCAAAAGGGGATGTTTACAGTTCGTTTACCCGAAACCGCGAGACCTTGTCCTGTTTTTATCCCAAAACTGCAAGAGTTGTTGCACTGCTTTTTTGCTCTAAACATATCATTCTACAGTTGTAAAATCTACTTACATTGAAAAGTATTGGCTCTGGTCAACCGGTGAAGTGCGTGCAGACTGACCACAGTCGATACTTTCTCATCAACAAAGAGATCCCTTTTCGATTGACACATTTTACAAGTACAGTAAAAACTTGTATTAAGCAACCACTCAAGGGACTACAAAAACGTGGTCGCTGAAGAGTATGCTCGCTGAACTCATTCCCACACAACAGAATGTTTGACTGGCCAGAACTGGGGGGAAAAAAAACAACAAAAAAAAAAAAAAAAAAAAAAAAAAACTACAGACGACAATTTCATATTGAAGTAAATTTTTGCGTCATTTTGAATAGAAAACATTGTGGATATTGAAGAAATTGCTTGATACAAACAATTTCTTTATTTTCCACAATGCTTTCCAAAGGCGTTAAAAGGAGGGACTGTGAGGAAATGGGTTAATACATTGTTTGTGAATGGTTACATTAGATCGATTTGCTTACACATATAAATTAGCGCAGATTTCTCAATCTATCCTGTGTGCTTTGAACTCATTAGAATCGCCTGATTGAGACAATTCTAATGAGTTCAAACAACATAGGATTTACTTACGATATCTTATAGCAAATTCTTCACATTCTCAAAAGTTTATGCTCATTAGAAAGGGGAATTATAAATCAGGTAGCTTTATAGAAATGGTCACTTAATAGAATCGGTCGCTAAAGTAAAGATTAATTGTATTTTGTAATTGCCGAAAAAAAAAACCTACTACGAAAAATATATAGCTTCAAATAACAATGTTGGGAAAAAGACGGAAATAATGATGCTCAGCGTTTTTCCCCCTTTTGCCAGAGTGATAATCACTTTTTGAAACGACAAACAAACAACATAGTCCCATTTAATATTTTATTGAATTTTCAAACAGCAAGCCCTTCAATAGAGACAATTACTATTTATGGTTCGTATGTAATAGCTTTTAAGAGAAGTCAAGCGATAGATTCTTTTTAACCCTTGTCATGCTGATCCCGGAATATTCCGGTTTGGGCAGGAGGTATAGACAAAGATCAGCCTGCACATAAGTGCAGTCTGATCTTGGTCTACATCTCCTGCTTATACTTTTCCTGCCAGAGAAGTTATGAAATTGGTTTTCAAAAGAAAAAATGATTATTGATCAACAAGTACTATCAGTGCTCTCAGTTTTTTTATTTTAATGCAATTCCGTAAGGGATTGTATACAGCATGACAAGGGTTAATCTAATAACTGCACATTTCTAGGATATGGGTGTTCCAAACCTCTCGGTATTATCCGATGGCGATAATGTGTGTCTTGATAAAGACAAACGTCTGTAAGGATATTTGCCGCGACCGGGGATCGAACCCGGGATCCATGACAAGGAGTCCTACGCGCTACCACTTCGCTATGGCCCGGGTCGTTGTATTATAGTTTTTAGCTAGCAAAGCGGCAGCTTTGATAGCTTAAGTTAACAAAGTTTTGAGGCTGTCTCAAAGTTCAACGAGTGCAAACTGCCACTGGAGGCTTAACTACTGAATCCATTGAATGCCTACGCCATGAAAAGTAGTTCTTGTGTATTTCAGGAATATTGCAAACTCTGCATGCAAGTTTATCTCCTAGGTATTTTAGCTCACTTGAGCACACACTTGCGTTTCAGACGACAATTTCAAATTATTGAAAAGTCTAAAATATTTATCTCTCTGGGTAGAAAACAAAATGATAACGTTTGACAAAGAAGATTATTAAACAAAACAATGTTTTGCTAGCTTACAGTACTTTTCAGTACTTTGATTTGTATGTAAACGAGTGACATCTTTCCATCTGTAAGGTATACTTAGAACTTCCCTATCACAATAAATCATCAACATATAAAAAGAAGCGCCAGGTGTCAAACAGATATTTGAAAATGAGATAGAATATCGCGCGGTGATTCAGAGACAGCATTCTGGAAGGTTAATATATACATGTAACTACGCAGTGTGGAAAAGACGAGTTTGGGTCCAAATCAGCCTGCTCGATCCGTGTAGTCTGACCAGGTGTGACCAGGTCGATAATGTTCTTTCTTTTTCGCATGACGGGTAAATTTTGTTAGAGAATCATCCTATAAGAAAATAAATAAATTAATAAATGGTTAATGATGATCTTAAATCTCACACCTGGGACGTCTGGTAATTAAAACTATTTTTGTATAACAAAAGAAGCAACTGGAGCCTACTATAAATAACGAATATAAGATTTCGGGTATAGTTCGAGTACTGCTACATAGCTAATATGAATGTCTTGTGCTTTGTTATTTTACCCATTTTCAAGAAATCCCGCATTTTAACTCTCTCAAGGAAAATAAAAACGAGGGATAAGAGAAGTTTCCTTGTTACAAGCAATTTCTCCATTTCTTACAATTTTTTCTACCATTAAAGCTACTCATATTTCCAATTTTAATCCATTTTGAATTACCAAAGCAATTTGGACCAGTCTTTTAGAAACTTATCATGGATTTAGATTAGAAGAATTTGAAATCTTATTGAGAACTTTTTAGAATTCTAAAATTTTTGAAGGACATGGCTTTTGAAATTGCTATAATATAGCGTTTTTCCCAAAAGGTTGATTTCGGGTGTGGGGCTATTTTTGACCCAAGATGTATATTTTTTTACATATCGGTAGAGAATTGTGTGGTTATGCTATGAATGAAATATAAATGCAATACAGTATTATGCATGCATAGGGAAAAGTAGATATTTTAACATGCTGTAGTTGAACGTTTTCAAACTTTTGGACACCTTGGGCAAGGCTATTTTTAACCCAAGGGAATATTCACCACAAACGTGGTATATAACTATTGAGTTATGCTTCATTCCAAATACAATTGCTTAAACCTTCACTGTATAGTAATTTTTTAGACCTGTCCAAATTCAAAGGTTTTGTAGACAACAATTCAAAGTTGATTTTATTTGAAAGACAATCTTTCGGCAGGTTAGAAAACATTGTGGAAAAAGAAGAAATTGCTTGTAACAAGCAATTTCTTCTTTTTTCATAATGTTTCCTTAATTCTAAAAACAAAGGGACGTAAAAACAAGGGATTGTACAGGAAAGGGTTAGGGCCTTATATTTAAGACGAAGATTTTTTACTTGTTCATTTTGATCCGATTTTCCAACTTGGACTGCTACTGCAGGGCTGTTTTGACATTATAACATATTACAAAACCATCTAGTTATGATACATTACCATATGGTTGAGGAGGAGTAGACTCTTGAGATAACTCTAATTGAGCGTTTTTCCAAAATTTTGACCTCAGAAGCGGGGTCATTTTTTAACCAAGGGGTGCAATGTTTTGAAAACCTGGAAGAGAACCATGTGATAATTCTATATATGAAATTTAAATGCTCTTGGCCTTGTAGTTTCCGAAACAAAATAGATTTCCAAAGATTTTCTAAAATTTCCAATTCTCAAAAACCACGACAACAAGAGTCTTCCAAATGAAACTATTTTGACAACTTATGTAGAGCTTCATCAAATGAACATCCCTGTCAGTTTGATTAGCCTACTGGCTTTGGAGGAGACGATTTTAAAAGAAATTTTGGACGGATAGACAGACAGGCAGTAGGACGGATGGACAATGACCGATCACAATAACTCACCTCGCATCCGTGTTCAAGTTAGCTAAACATATTAATTACGACACCTTTACTGTTTCTTACAGCGTTCATAAAGCGAGTTATACATTAGGACAAGAAAGTCTATATTAATATCTTTATTGACATCCGCCCACAAGTCATAATTCATCAACTGATGATCCATCATAGAGAAAAATACCAAATAAATCATCATGATGTTACAAATGAAAACAATACTGTGAGGTCAGAATTCTGAAATGAAGCGAAGATGAACTAGATTTGAGAAATTGGATCAGATACACTGTAGATCAGAGATTGATGCAACCATTTAGTTAACCCATTACTAGATGACAGTATTTTGGACCGGTCTGAATTGAATGAAGCCGTAGGCTAATTTTCAAGGGGAAATAAAGTTGAAAATAAAACGTAAATAGCGTATAAAACATTATAAAAAAGGAGATATTTCTTATCACAAGCAATTTCTCATTTTCCCACAAAGTTTTCCATTGCCATATTTATTCAGGGCGTTAAAAAGCTGAATTGTGTGGTATTTGTCTACGAAAATCTATTCCTATCGCTTCATGTAATAAAACTGGCTGTTTAAGGTCTCTGTTGCCTTACTACACGTGATTATCCAAAGCACGTGATCAGCTGTTGACGAATTTCGTGTCAATCAACATTAGATGAACAGCGTCATGTATCACTTTGTTGTCAGCTCTTTCAAAGTTTAACGATGATCGCTCACTCAGTTCATTGACCGATGAAAAACATTGTTCATTAAACTAAATGGCCGAAATTTACTGTTTTTCCACCAAGGAATCTCTTGGCTGCCCTGGTGGATTACGAATGTAGTTCTATTTGCATATTATAGAAGTTATAAATGAAGATCGTATTTATATTTTTCATCAAGAAACATCTTGGCCGCTTTCTTGACTACCAACTTAGTTCGATAATTAGAAGTTTAAATGAACACCTTTTTCATAAGCACAAAAGGTAGTCTTGGCTTATGAAAGCCTTGAACAAAATCTAGGCACGCGATCAAAATTTCGAACGTTTTACCCTGAACCAGCTTTAAGCCACCAAGCATCACCAATTAATCGTGAAAAAAATAATAAAACAGCCCCCCCCCCCCAAAAAAAAAATAAAAACGAAGTGATACTTGGACAGAGATAGCGTCGGTGTGATACTTAAACCTCATAACTACAGCTTGAATGAAGCTGTAATTACGAGCTTTCAAAATTACACCGACGATAGGATATATTATCAAAGATCGCCAAGCCAGACTCGAAAAGCGTCATGGAACTGGGGGTATGCAACCAAAGTGAAAACGATTACTAATATTTCGTTGATCTAGAAAATGAAATTAACATCTCGCCTCCAGTATGCCATTGAAAGTGTGTGAAAGTATAAAAGTGATATTTAATGAAGCGATACGTTTTCGTATAAAATACCCATCCATCATTTTTGCTACATGTAACGCCTTAATTTGTAGTTAATAGATATCGACTCACATACTTCCCAGTGTGCTTCGTATGTGAATCAATGGCCCTGAACGGCCGTAACAATACCGAGTTGAGATTGAAATATTTATGATGATAGACTCTGGTAAGATGATAAATAATTAAAATTGGTTGGTTGGGTGGAATTTAACGCCACTTTTAACCCTTGTCATGCTGTATAAATTACCTTACTGAATGGCTGTAAAATCAAATGGCTTAGAGCACTGATAGAACTTGTTGTCCAATAATCAATATTTCTTTTAGAAATCGATTTCATAAACAACTCTGAAAGGAAAAGTACAAGTAGGAGGTGTAGACCAAGTTCAGCCTGCACTTATGTGCAGGCTGATCTTGGTCTATATCCCCTGCCAAAACCGGAATACTCCGGGTTCAGCATGACAAGGGTTAACAGTACTTTAGTCATATCGCGGCGGCCGGAGCACCTAACCATGGATTCCTGGTATTTATCACATCAGTGCTACTACAACATCCTCTCCGAGCCCCAAGCTGATCAAATAAATAAAGACAGGTTTTATAGATAGAAACCCGGTAATAATTGGTGTAAATAAAAAATCGATTGGTTAATTGAATCCCCCATTTAGCCTTAAAATGAACTTTTAACTCCGACATTGGTCGCCATTTATGCGAAACATTTGTCGGTTCGCGAGCAAAATGGCGAAACGACAGCTTTAATAAAGCTGTCATTACGACATTTTGCTCGAGTACCGACGATTTTGGTTGGTTAGGCATCTTCAGAATCATATTTACAGCTTATTTCAGCCGTAGTTACGACGAATAGTTCGTCAACCAACCAATTTACTAATTGTTAAATGTTACTTGCCATACATTTTTGAAAATGACCCAGCATAATATCTCAGTCGGACTTCCTGTCGGTGACAAGTAGGCGTGGTCAGCCATCCTTTAATCCTCAAAATTCCTTAGTAAAGATGAATTCTCATTTTGTTTGGCATTTTTTATTTTGATAGTTTTAATCGAATAGCAAAAAAGTTCTACTACAATAGATTTGTCCCTCTCGATTCTTCCTTCTCGATATTTCACGAGTACTAACACAAAACTTATGAGCTGTTGAAAGTTGAATATGGCCAGAAGCATGTAACATAGAGTAGAAAAGTAGGTTTGCGACCTAAACATCGTAACTACAACTTGAAAAAGCTGAAGTACGACGTTTAAGGTCACACTAACAAAAAAAAAGTTAACAAAAATTGATGCCACTGTTAGAGTTCAAAACTCAATTCTGGTCTACATGAATGCTTTCATTGGTTGACTGGTTATTTGATTGACAGCCGCGATTTGTCTATTCCTACTGACATCAGCAACTACAGTCGACGGTACAAAAATAATGAGGGTAAAATGTACAAATATGATGACATCTGTCTGATCACTTACATGCCCCACTGACCCCCGACAAAAAGTAATTGTCTGAGATGTAAAACGGTATAACTTTGCAAAATATATGGTTCGGGAAATAAAATGTATTAGCAACCGTTGATAGACGATAAAAACGTCGTTACTACAACTGGCGACATTTAAAAGGTATGCGACTGCATGCCATTTACTTGAAGCCATTGTTCTTGCAAAGAGTGCATTGATGTACCTGTGCGTGCTTCGACAAATGCAATACTACGGGCTCTGTTTCTTATAACCCGTTCCCACATTATGAGGCTTTTAACCACCCCAAGAAAAAAGATTTGGAAAACATCAAGGAAAATGAAGAAGTTGCTTGATACAAGCAATTTCTTCATTATCCACAAATTTTCTACCTCAAGGGACAAAAATCTTTATCAACAAAACATTGTCATCTGAAACCCCTTTGAATTTGGATTGAACTGTCTAAAAATTTTTCGTCCGGGAATGGGTTTAAAACCTAGATTTAATAAAGGGTGAATGTAGTCTAATCTTTTCGATCTAATCAAGTCTATTTTTACGAAGTGTTTATGAGGTGATAAAATTGATATTCACATAAAAACCAAGCAAGCATGGTCCATATTTCGTAACATTAGCCTTTTCTTCGATAGACAATAAAATTGGGGAATATGTGTCGTAAAAATTACACATTAGCGTTGATTTAAGGAATATTAGACCGTTTGACTGACTAAATTTGAGATGGTCACAAAATAAGATACTTACAACTTTTCTTAATCCTTTACCAGACGGCGAAATTTTGGAATTGTCCAAATTGAAAGGAGTTGCAGACGACGATTTAAAGTTGATGAAATTTTGGACTTTTTCAACTTTCTGGGTAGAAAACATTACGAAACATGAAGAAATTGCAAAAAACCAAGCAATTTCTTCATGTTACACAATGTTTTCCTAAACAGTTTTCTTTCCAGGCGTCAAAAGGCGTTATTGAGTGGGAAGGGTTAAACCCTTACCAGACGACAAAGATCTAGACAGGTCAATATTCAAAGAAGTTGCAGACGACAAGATTTAATTAAAGAAATTTTAAATCCATTTTCATTTTAACGGTAGACACCAGTTTTTATAAAAAAGATATCACTTGTAATACGCATTTTTCCCGTGTTCAACATTTTCTCCCATTTTCTTTCCTTTTTCTTTTTTTTCTTTAGGGTAAAAAGTAGGGTTGTGTGGAATGTGTTATTACATTCTATCATACCTCCTGAGACTTATTCGATGAAATATGTCAATAATGAGTAAAATATAACGTAGTTACAGTTGATAAACCCTTCCTGGGTTTCTTTTTTTTTAAATTCTAAATTGGTCCAAATTGAAAGAGATTGCAGTCAACAATGGAAATTGGATGTAATTTGAAATGAAACCATCCTATGTGGTAGAATATATTGTGGGGAAAAGTAGAAATTACTTGTTACAAACAATTATTCTCTTTCAACAATGTTTTCTCCAGTGTAAAATCACAGCGACGTAAAATTCCGGGTTTGTACAAGAAAGGGTAAACAAGAGTGTGCAGAGGAAGCAAAAGTAGCTCTAGAATAGGGAAACTAATCAATACTCACAAGCCGCTGTTTACTATAGATTAAGATCAAGCTACTAGTCTGTGTGCGTTGATCGATATCGTCGTTGGGCGAGCAAATAATTTGTTCAAGCTGTAGTTACGACATTTTGCACGCCCAACCACGCTCCTTATTTCATTTTCTCTTCTGTTGTTTGAAGATCATTGTTCCATTGAGTAATGAACCGATTATCTTAACAATCGTAACGAATTATCATCACTCAAATTCTGAAATAAATGAAATAGCATTTTGGAAAAAAAATAGAAAAAAAAATGGAGGAAAGGGATCGTTAAACGGGTCATTGGTCTTTTGAAGCTGGAATATTACTAGCGAACAAGCGGTGAATTAGGACATAAATATGCAAATTATCTCATCCATGAGTCGAAGCAATTACAGATATCACCCTGTGGATCGCTGTCCTAGCTCTCTGGTCACCAACAGGAAGTTTGATTTGTGTGTGTGTGTGTGTTTGTCAGTTACATGCGACGACTAAGTAGATTGTTTTGGTTGGCGACCTAAATGCTGTAACCATAGCCTCAATAAGTTGTAATTACGACGTTAGGATTGCCAAAAAAAACAAAAAAACTTGCAAATGTCAGCAAATTTTGGAGCTTAACCCATTCCAACTCAAGCCCTCCTTTATACGCCCTTCAAGAAAAAGCTTGGAAAACATTTTGGAAAATGAAGAAATTGCTTGTATCAAGCAATTTCTTCATTATCCACAATGTTTTCTACCCCAAAATACTGGCAAATTTAAAATTCCATCAAATTCAAATTGTCGTCTGCAGCTTCTTTCAATTTGGACCGGTCTAAAATTTTCTTGTGTTGGAATGGGTTAAAGCTCACTTCCGGTGAAAATGAATGGTTTGATTGGTCGATTTATTTTTCGATTAACTGTGCGATAGGTCAAATGATAATCTGTAGTCTCCCATATCTTATTCAAATGTTTAACAGAATGGCTTGATGGTCCCTTTAGACATCGACGGGTTATTTGCCAATCTAGTGTAAGAAACTGGGAATTGATTTACCAAAACATTCGTGACGAAAGGCGATCAATTAGAATTAGGGGCATGTGTTCTCGTAACTTTTTCTTATTTGGACCATGATTTGTTGCGGCTGATATCGGTGAATGACCTCTCTTAGTAAATTAAACAATTCATTACAATTTAAAATTAATTGGGCAATTTCGATTTTATCGCCCCCACATCGTTAAAAGTTATTCTAAATTAAAATTAAGAAGATTTCTTCAAATTAATTTGAGTCGTTATGAATTAATTCAATACTTTTCAAAAACAACGCGAGAAAAGTAGATATCGTACTTAGCGAACATTGTTTTACCCTAATATTGTTTGACCTAGGAAATACATGTTCGTGAAGTTGGCAGAGTAGCAGACTAGCAGACTGGCAGAGTGAAGTTAGCAGAGTAACAGACTGGCAGACTAGCAGAGTGAAGTTAGCAGACTGGCAGTCTGGCAGACTGGCAGAGTGAGAGAACGGACCCTCATGACCATGAAATTGGAGTTCATTTGATGCAAATTCGGTTTTGATTTCGTTGAAATTAATTTTTGGGTGAACGTGTGTCTCCGGATAATTCCTCACTTTTTACAATATTAATATATTTCCAAGAAGTATTACCAATTATAATCCTTTATGTCGGGCTAGCTCTAATCAAAAGCGTTGGATTTGAAATTGATTCCGTTTGTTTCAGTGGGATATCCTGCCAAGTTGTCAGTTGTTGTAGTTGTTGTTCATTTTTTTCAGCTGATTTTATGCCTCGGTCTTTCAGCTGGTGTACTGAAATAACACCATGCACTAGCAAACTGGTAGTCTAGCAAACTGGCAGTCTGGCAGACTGCAAGAGTAGCCTGCTGGCAGAGTGAAGTTAGCAGACTGGCAGTCTAGCAGAGTAGCAGAGTGAAGCTAGCAGACTGGCAGTCTGGCAGAGTAACAGAGCGACAGAGTGAAGTAAGCAGAGTGGCAGTCCGGCAGAGTGAGAGAACAGACCTTCATTAACATGAAATTGGAGTTAATTTTAATACTCATTGGACTTTGAAGTCGTTGAAAATAGTGTTTAGGTGAACGTGTGATTCCGGAAAATTTCTCACTTTTTACAATACTAATATATTTCCAAGAATTATAACCAATTATATTCCTTTATGTCGGTCAAGCTCATATCAAAAGCGTTGGATTTGAAATTGTTTCCGTTTGTTTCAGTGGGGTATCCTGCCAAATTGTCAGTTGTTGTTGTTCAATTTTGTCAGCTGTTTAAATGCCGCGTTCTCTATATGCTGGTGTACTGATATTAACATCATGCACTAGCAGACTGCAAGACAGTCTGCTGGCAGAGTGAAGTTAGCAGACTGGCAGTCTGGCAGAGTAGCAGACTAGCGAGTGAAGTTAGCAGACTGGCACTCTGGCAGAGTAGCAGAGTAACAGAGTGAAGCTAGCAGAGTGGCAGTCTGGCAGACCGGCAGAGTGAGAGAACAGACCTTCATTAATATGAAATTGGAGTTAATTTTAATATTCATTGGACTTTGAAGTCGTTGAAAATAGTGTTTAGGTGAACGTGTGATTCCGGAAAATTTCTCACTTTTTACAATACTAATAAATTTCCAAGAATTATAACCAATTATATTCCTTTATGTCGGTCAAGCTCATTTCAAAAGCGTTGGATTTGAAATTGTTTCCATTTGTTTCAGTGGGGTATCCCGCTAAGTTTTCGGTTGTTGTTGTTGTTCAATTTTGTCAGCTGTTTAAATGCCTCGGTCTCTGTATGCTGGTGTACTGATAATAACATCATGCACTAGCAGACTGCAAGACAGTCTGTTGGCAGAGTGAAGTTAGCAGACTGGCAGTCTGGCAGAGTAGCAGACTAGCAGAGTGAAGTTAGCAGACTGGCAGTCTGGCAGACCAGCAGAGTGAGAGAACGGACCTTCATTAACATGAAATTGGAGTTGATTTTAATACTCATTGGGCTTTGAAGTCGTTGAAAATAGTGTTAAGGTGAACGTGTGATTCCGGAAAATTTCTCACTTTTTACATTTCTAATATATTTCCAAGAATTATAACTAATTATATTCCTTTATGTCGGTCAAGCTCATATCAAAAGCGTTGGATTTGAAATTGTTTCCGTTTGTTTCATTGGGGTATCCTGCCAAATTGTCAGTTGTTGTTGTTGTTGTTCAATTTTGTCAGCTGTTTAAATGCCGCGGTCTCTGTATGCTGGTGTACTGATAATTACATCATGCACTAGCAGACTGCAAGACAGTCTGCTGGCAGAGTGAAGTTAGCAGACTGGCAGTCTGGCAGAGTAGCAGACTGGCAGAGTGAAGTTAGCAGACTGGCAGTCTGGCAGAGTAGCAGAGTAACAGAGTGAAGTTAGCAGAGTGGCAGTCTGGCAGACCGGCAGAGTGAGAGAACAGACCTTCATTAACATGAAATTGGAGTTAATTTTAATACTCATTGGACTTTGAAGTCGTTGAAAATAGTGTTTAGGTGAACGTGTGATTCCGGAAAATTTCTCACTGTTTACAATACTAATATATTTCCAAGAATTATAACCAATTATATTCCTTTATGTCGGTCAAGCTCATATCAAAAGCGTTGGATTTGAAATTGTTTCCATTTGTTTCAGTGGGGTATCCCGCCAAGTTTTCGGTTGTTGTTGTTGTTCAATTTTGTCAGCTGTTTAAATGCCGCGGTCTCTGTATGGTGGTGTACTGATAATAACATCATGCACTAGCAGACTGCAAGACAGTCTGCTGGCAGAGTGAAGTTAGCAGACTTGCAGTCTGGCAGAGTAGCAGACTAGCAGAGTGAAGTTAGCAGACTGGCAGTCTGGCAGACCAGCATAGACTGACAGAGTGAAGTTAGCAGACTAGCAGTCTGGCAGAGTAGCAGAGTAACAGAGTGAAGTTAGCAGAGTGGCAGTCAAGCAGAGTGAGAGAACAGACCTTCATTAACATGAAATTGGAGTTGGTTTTAATACTCATTGGGCTTTGAAGTCGTTGAAAATAGTGTTAAGGTGAACGTGTGATTCCGGAAAATTTCTCACTTTTTACAATTCTAATATATTTCCAAGAATTATAACCAATTATATTCCTTTATGTCGGTCAAGCTCATATCAAAAGCGTTGGATTTGAAATTGTTTCCGTTTGTTTCATTGGGGTATCCTGCCAAATTGTCAGTTGTTGTTGTTGTTGTTCAATTTTGTCAGCTGTTTAAATGCCGCGGTCTCTGTATGCTGGTGTACTGATAATTACATCATGCACTAGCAGACTGCAAGACAGTCTGCTGGCAGAGTGAAGTTAGCAGACTGGCAGTCTGGCAGAGTAGCAGACTGGCAGAGTGAAGTTAGCAGACTGGCAGTCTGGCAGAGTAGCAGAGTAACAGAGTGAAGTTAGCAGAGTGGCAGTCTGGCAGACCGGCAGAGTGAGAGAACAGACCTTCATTAACATGAAATTGGAGTTAATTTTAATACTCATTGGACTTTGAAGTCGTTGAAAATAGTGTTTAGGTGAACGTGTGATTCCGGAAAATTTCTCACTGTTTACAATACTAATGTATTTCCAAGAATTATAACCAATTATATTCCTTTATGTCGGTCAAGCTCATATCAAAAGCGTTGGATTTGAAATTGTTTCCATTTGTTTCAGTGGGGTATCCCGCCAAGTTTTCGGTTGTTGTTGTTGTTCAATTTTGTCAGCTGTTTAAATGCCGCGGTCTCTGTATGGTGGTGTACTGATAATAACATCATGCACTAGCAGACTGCAAGACAGTCTGCTGGCAGAGTGAAGTTAGCAGACTGGCAGTCTGGCAGACCAGCAGACTAGCAGAGTGAAGTTAGCAGACTGGCAGTCTGGCAGACCAGCATAGACTGACAGAGTGAAGTTAGCAGACTGGCAGTCTGGCAGAGTAGCAGAGTAACAGAGTGAAGTTAGCAGAGTGGCAGTCTGGCAGACCGGCAGAGTGAGAGAACAGACCTTCATTAACATGAAATTGGAGTTGGTTTTAATACTCATTGGGCTTTGAAGTCGTTGAAAATAGTGTTAAGGTGAACGTGTGATTCCGGAAAATTTCTCACTTTTTACAATTCTAATATATTTCCAAGAATTATAACCAATTATATTCCTTTATGTCGGTCAAGCTCATATCAAAAGCGTTGGATTTGAAATTGTTTCCGTTTGTTTCATTGGGGTATCCTGCCAAATTGTCAGTTGTTGTTGTTGTTGTTCAATTTTGTCAGCTGTTTAAATGCCGCGGTCTCTGTATGCTGGTGTACTGATAATTACATCATGCACTAGCAGACTGCAAGACAGTCTGCTGGCAGAGTGAAGTTAGCAGACTGGCAGTCTGGCAGAGTAGCAGACTGGCAGAGTGAAGTTAGCAGACTGGCAGTCTGGCAGAGTAGCAGAGTAACAGAGTGAAGTTAGCAGAGTGGCAGTCTGGCAGACCGGCAGAGTGAGAGAACAGACCTTCATTAACATGAAATTGGAGTTAATTTTAATACTCATTGGACTTTGAAGTCGTTGAAAATAGTGTTTAGGTGAACGTGTGATTCCGGAAAATTTCTCACTGTTTACAATACTAATATATTTCCAAGAATTATAACCAATTATATTCCTTTATGTCGGTCAAGCTCATATCAAAAGCGTTGGATTTGAAATTGTTTCCATTTGTTTCAGTGGGGTATCCCGCCAAGTTTTCGGTTGTTGTTGTTGTTCAATTTTGTCAGCTGTTTAAATGCCGCGGTCTCTGTATGGTGGTGTACCGATAATAACATCATGCACTAGCAGACTGCAAGACAGTCTGCTGGCAGAGTGAAGTTAGCAGACTGGCAGTCTGGCAGACCAGCAGAATGAGAGAACGGACCTTCATTAATATGAAAATGGAATTCCTTTTTATGTTTATTGGGCTATCGTTGAAATTATTGTTTGAGTTAAAGTGTGGCTCCGGATAATTTCTAAGATATCCTACCAGCTAATCGGCTGTTGTTGTTGTTTAATTTTGTCGACTTATAAATTGCCGCGGTCTCAGTCAGCCGGTCTACTTAAATACCAACATTCACTAACACAATGGCAGTCTGACAGACTGCCAGTCTGGAAGCCTGGCAGAGTAGCATAGACTGACAGAGTGAAGTTAGCAGACTGGCACTCTGGCAGAGTAGCAGAGTAACAGAGTGAAGTTAGCAGACTGGCAGTCTGGCAGACCGGCAGAGTGAGAGAACAGACCTTCATTGACATGAAATTGGACTTCATTTTAATACTCATTGGGCTTTGAAGTCGTTAATAATAGTGTTAAGGTAAACGTGTGACTCCGGATAATTTCTCACTTTTTGCAAAACTAATGTATTTCCAAAAATTATAACCACTTATAATCCTTTTTAGTCGGTAAAGCTCTTATCAAAAGCGTTGGGTTTGAAATTGTTTCCGTTTGTTTCAGTGGGGTATCCTGCCAAGTTGTCGGTTGTTGTTGATGTTCAATTTTGTCAGCTGTTCAAATGCCGCGGTCTCTGTCAGCTGGTGTACTGATAATAACATCATGCACTAGCAGACTGCAAGATAGTCTGCTGGCAGAGTAAAGTTAGCCGACTGGGAGTCTGGCAGAGTAGCAGACTAGCAGTGTGAAGTTAGCAGACTGGCAGTCTGGCAGTCTGGCAGACCAGCAGAGTGAGTGAACGGACCTTCATTAATATGAAAATGGAATTACTTTTAGTGGTAATTGGGCTTTAGAATCGTTGAAATTTTTTGAGATAAAGTGTGGCTCCGGAAAATTTCCAACTTTTTATAATAGTAACATATTTCCAGAACTCAAGCCCTTAATGGCCATCAAACTATTATCAAAAACGTTTGATTTGAAATTATTTCCGGCTGTTTCAGTAAGATATCCTACCAGTAAATCGGCTGTTGTTGTTGTTTAATTTTGACGACTGATAAAGTGCCGCGGTCTTAGTCAGCTGGTCTAATTAATTACCAACATGCACTAGCACTCAGGCAGTCTGACAGACTGCCAGTCTGGCAGACTGGCAGCGTAGCATAGACTGACAGAGTGAAGTTAGCAGACTGGCACTCTGGCAGAGTAGCAGAGTGAGTGAACGGACCTTCATTAACATGAAAATGGAATTCCCTTTCATGGTAATTGGGCTTTAAAATCGTTGAAATAATTTATTTGAGTTAAAGTGTGGCTCCGGATAATTTCTTACTTTTTATAATAGTAACATATTTTCAAGAACTAAAGCCCCTAAAGGCGATCAAACTGCTATCAAAAACGTTTGATTTGAAATTGCTTCCGGCTGTTTCAGCAAGATATCCTACCAGTTAATCGGCTGTTGTTGTTGTTTAATTTTGTCGACTGATAAAGTGTCGCGGTCTCAGTCAGCTGGTCTACTTAAATACCAACATGCACTAACATAATGGCAGTCTGACAAACTGCCAGTCTGGCAGACTGGCAGAGTAGCATAGACTGACAGAGTGAAGTTAACAGACTGGCACTCTGGCAGAGTAGCAGAGTGAAGTTAGCAGAGTGACAGTCTGGCAGACCGGCAGAGTGAAAGAACAGACCTTCACTAACATGAAATTAGAGTTCATTTTAATACTCATTGGGCTTTGAAGTCGTTGAAAATAGTGTTAAGGTGAACGTGTGATTCCGGATAATTTCTCATTTTTTACAATAGTAATATATTTCCGAGAATTATAACCAATTATAATCCTTTGTAGTCGGTAAAGCTCTTATCAAAAGCGTTGGATTTGTAATTGTTTTCGTCTGCTTCAGTGGGATATCCTGCCATGTTGTCGGTTGTTGTTGTTCAATTTTGCCAGCTGTTTAAATGCCGCGGTCTCTGTCAGATGGTGTACTGGAATTAACATCATGCACTAGCAAACTGGCAGTCTAGCAGACTGGCAGTCCGGCAGACTGCAAGACCAGTCTGCTGGCAGAGTGAAGTTAGCAGACTGGCAGTCTGGCAGAGTAGCAGAGTAGCAGAGTGAAGTTAGCAGACTGGCAGTCTGGCAGACCGGCAGAGTGAGAGAACGGACCTTAATTAATTTGAAAATGGAATTCCTTTTTATGGTAATTTGGCTTTAAAATCGTTGAAATTATTGTTTGAGTTAAAGTGTGGCTCCGGATAATTTCTTACTGTTTATAATAGTAACATGCTTTCCAGAACTAAACCCCTAAATGGCGATCAAACTATTATCAAAAACGTATGATTTGAAATTGATTCCGGCTGTTTCAGTAGGATATCCTACCAGTTAATCGGCTGTTGTTGTTGTTTAATTTTGTCGACAGTTAAAGTGCCACGTTCTCAGTCAGCTTGTCTACTTAAATACCAACATGCACTAGCACTCAGGCAGTCTGGCAGTCTGACGGACTAGCAGAATCGCATAGACTGGTGGAGTGAAGTTAGCAGACTCGCAGCCTGGCAGAGTAGTCGAGTAGCAGAGTAAATTAGCAGACTGGCAGTCTGGCAGACTAGCAGTGTGAGAGAGAGGACCTTCCTTAACATGAAATTGAAATTGAAGCGATCAAGGTCTTATTGAAAGCGTTTGACTTTAAAACGTTTCCCGCCGTTTAAATAGGATATCCTGCCAGTTTGTCGCTTGTTGTTTTTTAATCATGTCAACTTTATAGCAAATGTATGGCCCTTAATAAGCACACAAGTAATTTCTGTTACTGAGCGCCCCTGTTCCCAATTACTTTGGTATTTGGGCGAAAAACGGCAACCGTGTGTTATTCCATCAACGAAGTCTATTTCGGGCTTAATCACTGGGTTCCCGATTCGCGGTAAAAGCGGAAAGATCAAAGTCTTTTTCCCAAGTCATTGATCAGGGGCTCCTTCGGGCACAAACTCTGAGGGGCGAGTGATGCAAAACCTCATCGCTCCCGTCTTGGTTGGATGAACGAGGGTAGTGACAAGGTCCTGGTGAGGCAGTATAAATACGTCCCGCAATTGTTAACTTGGTGCCGCGGTCTCACTTTGGTGATTACTGAAAATACCTACATACACTAGCACATTGGCGTCTGGTGTCAAACTCATACCTGGTGTTATTAATTATTTTTAATTTGGATTATTGGTTCACATCTGTTTGGACACTATGTAGTATTTTCTGTCTAACTATTTCAGTTTAAAGGATTGATTACATGTTAAAGTCTAGTAAGGGATAAAGTCCTTGTTAAACAGTTCATTTCAAAAGTAATTTCATTGTTTAGCGGCTTTTCAATTTATTGTACTTAAATTTGTATATTTTAAGTTCACTTGAAAATTTCTATCTGTTAAAAATTTATGAATTAACATAAAAGTGATAGTGTACAGAAATTTTCCAACTATTATCAAAAGAGAAAATATTTAAATCTCGAGTCAAATATTCAAGGTTTATTGGAAATGCAGCCATAGCTTACCTTTTTATTAAAGGGAAGTAACTAACATGTAAAAAAATTGAAGCCTCCGGTCTTTCCTAGGAGTGATAATGTCATTTAATTTTCTTGAGAATCGCAAGAAATAGCCAATAATGTTGAAAAATAAGGCGATTAATACTAAAACTTTTAATTGAAAATCTTGATTTAAAAGGATTAATAGATCTTAGACTTTGTCTTACAAAAAATTAAAATTGTTACGTATTAACAGAAGTCAGACAGTCAAAGTCTTTTACAACCGAAAATGAAACTGATAGATGTCACCATTGAAATAGCAAATTCGTCGATTTAGTATCTAGAATATGTATATTGTTGCATCAGAGGCGCCCTTGGGAACCGACGGCTTTAAAGATTTGTGGCTTTCAACTTAAAAACTGAGTCGTAATTGCCGTTATAGCTTGTGTATGTTGAATATGAACTATTGGACATTTTTAGCATTTATCTTCCCTGAACAATTGTTCACATTTTGTAATCGCCAAAATTCGGTTCTCATTTAGACGAATACGATACCATGCCAAGAAATCTCATCTACTTTAAGAATGCATGTGCTAACGGACAAAGCGTCATCGATTAACCTTTATTGCAGCAGCAAGTAAGTGTGAAATAAACCAGACACACATTAATTTTTAATTAACGGTGAGTACACGGCCACCTCGTTAAAGGGATAGAAATAACCTAACCCAATTACCATAAAAAGGAATTCCATTTTTATGTTAATGAAGGTCCGTCCATCCACTCTGCCTGTCTGCCAGACTGCAAGTCTGCTAACTTCACTCTGCTACTCTGCTACTCTGCCAGACTGCCAGTCTGCTAACTTCACTCTGCCAGCAGACTGTCTTGCAGTCTGCCAGACTGCCAGTCTGCTAGACTGCGATTTTGCTAGTGCATGATGTTATTATCAGTACACCAGCTGACAGAGACCGCGGCATTTTAACAGTTGTCAAAAGTTAACAACAACAACAACAGTTGACAAACTGGAATTTATCCGTTTTAACAGCGGACAACAATTTCAAATTAAATGCTTTTGATATAGCTTGATTGACATAAAGTGTTATAATTCCAGGTAATATACTACAATTGTAAAACATTAGAAATTATCCGGAGCCGCACGTTCACAAAATTACTATTTTCAACGAATTCAAAGCCCAATTAGCATAAAAATTAACTCCAATTTTCATGTTGATTAAAGTCCGTTCTCTCACTCTGCCAGTCTGCCAGACTGCCAGTCTGCTAACTTCACTCTGCTACTCTGCTACTCTGGCAGACTGGCAGTCTGCTAACTTCACTCTGTCAGTCAGCTACTCTGTCTGTCTGCCAGACTGCCAGTGTCCTATTGCGTGTTATTATTTTCAGTTCACCACCTGACTGAGACCGCGGCATTTAAACAGTTGACAAAATTGAACAACAACAGCAATCGACAAACTTGAAGTTATCCTACTTAAACAGCGGAAACAATTTCAAATCAAATGCTTTTGATAAGAGCTTGATCGACATAAAGGGTTATTATTCTAGGAATTATACTACTATTGTAAAACATAAGAAATTATCCGCAGACGCATGTTCACTCAAAAACTATTTTCTACGAATTCAAAGCCCAATAAGCATAAAAATGAACTCGAATGTTCATGTTAATTAAGGTCCGTTCTCTCACTCTGCCAGTCTGCCAGACTGGCAGTCTGCCAGACTGCCAGTCTGCTAACTTCACTCTGCTACTCTGCTACTCTGGCAGACTGGCAGTCTGCTAACTTCACTCTGCCAGTCTGATAGACTGCCAGTCTGTCAGACTGCCAGTGTCCTAGTGCATGTTGTTATTTTCAGTAGACCAGCTGACTGAGACTGCGAAATTTTAACAGTTGTCAAAAGTTAACAACAACAACAACAACATTTGAAAAACTGGAAGTTATTCGTTTTAACAGCGGACAACAATTTCAAATTAAATGCTTTTGATATAGCTTGATCGCCATAAAGGGTTATAATTCTAGGAAATGTACTACTATTGTAAAACGTTAGAAATTATCCGGAGCCGCACGTTCACAAAATTGCTATTTTCAACGAGTTCAAAGCCCAATAAGCATAAAAATTAACTCCAATTTTCATGTTGATTAGGTCCGTTCTCTCACTCTGCCAGTCTGCCAGACTGCCAGTCTGCTAACTTCACTCTGCTACTCTGCTACTCTGGCAGACTGGCAGTCTGCTAACTTCACTCTGCCAGTCTGATACTCTGCCAGTCTGCCAAACTGACAGTGTACTAGTGCATGTTGTTATTTTCAGTAGACCAGCTGACTGAGACCGCGGCATTTTAACAATTGTCAAAAGTTAACAACAACAACAACAACATTTGACAAACTTTGACAATCGACAAATCGGCAGGTTATCCTACTGTAAAAGCGGCAAAAATCGGCAGGATTTCATACGGAAAAATTGGGACACAATTTCAAATCAAACGCTTTTGATAAGAGCTTGATCGACATAAAGGGTTATAATTCTAGGAATATATTACTGTTAAAGTTAGAAATTATCCGAAGCCTCACGTTCACCCAAAAACTATTTTCAACGAATTCAAAACCCAATTAGATTAAAAATGAACTCCAATTTTCATGTTAATGAAGATCTGTTCTCTCACTCTGCCAGTCTGTCAGACTGCCAGTCTGCTAACTTCACTCTGCTACTCTGCCAGTCTGCTACTCTGCTAGCTTCACTCTGCCAGTCTGCCAGTCTGCTACTCTGCTAACTTCACTCTGCTAGTCTGCTAGTCTGCTACTCTGCCAACTTCACGAACATAGGAAATACTTCTATTCCAATTTCCTCTTAACCCATTCCCGCTGTTTGACGCCCCACCCGAAAAACACTTAGGAACAAAAATTGTGTAAAATGAAGAAAGTGCTCGTAACGAGCCATTTCTTCATTTTATACAATGATTTACCCAAAAAATGGAAAATCTAAAATTTCATAAAGTTTAAATTATCGTCTACAACTCCTTTGAATATGGACCAGTCTAAATTTTGTCGTTTGGTAATTGGTTAATATGAAATTTCGCCAGTAACCACACACAAATTGGGCCATTTGGTAGAACTTAATTATCTAGTATTGTGGAAATGAACCTGGTGTATGATAAAATACAATTTATTATTTTTTGAAAAACTAACAAATAAACCTTTCAGGAAGAAGGTAAAGGGCGAGATTCGTTTTTAGTTCCATTTTGTCCTAGAAAACGAATAAGATAAATGAGTATTCTTATTCCATTACCCGACGGCAAAAATATATGACTGGTCCAAATTCAAAGAAGTTGCAGATGACATAAAAAGGGCATAAAAAGCATCATTGTGTTGGATAGGTTCATATCTTTATAAACAGCATAGATAGTATTGCCTTTTATCTAACGCTGAATTCAATGAAGCTTAATCACACGAAGAGGCGAAGAAAGGTTGAACAATAAAAAACAAGTTAATGAGTAAAACAGCTGCATGTTTCACACCCTAGAGATAATCCCGGGGTTCAAATAAGAGTGAGCCATTCTAATTGACCAACGGAAAAAATAAGATCTGATAAAAAATCCTCCGTTTAGGAGTTTCCTCATTTGTAACCCCGAACCTAATTGTTTCTACATTTTAGCCCTTGTCACGCTGGATATAATCGTCTTTAGAATTGAACTAAAATCAAAGCACTGAAATCTTTGGAGGCGCTAGTTGAAGTAGAGTTTCTTTTGCAAACTTATTTTATAACCAAGTCTTGCTTGAAAGGGACAAACAGATGGCGTAGACAAAGATCAGACTGCACCGCACATATTTGCAGGCTGATCTTTGTCTATACCTCCTGCTCAAACAGGAATATTCCGGGTCAGCATGAAAAGGTTTAACCTGGACTAATTTTCGTAAATGCGGATGAAATCGATTTTGTGTAGTTATTTATAAGTATCTATAAATGCAAGAAATACAAATAAAGAAGGACAGTTAACTAATTCCCACACAATGATGCTTTTTGACGCCCCTCAAGAACAGCAATTGTGAAAACTTTGTGTCAAATGAAGAAATTGCTTGAGACAAGCAATTTCTTCATTTTCCACAATGTTTTCTATCCTGAAAGTGGAAAATTCTAAATATCTGACTAGCGTTACATTGTCGTCTGCAACTCCTTTCAATTTGGACCAATTTTAAAAGTTTGCCGTTTGGTAATAGGTCAAGTAATACTAACATAGCTTAATTAAGCTATAGTTATGCCGTTTAAGTCGCAAAACCAACAACACAAAAAACGTAAAATGGGCTAAAAATGGAGACCAGCATTCACTTTAAATAATTCTATGTGTCGATTGTTTTTTTAATGGACCAATCGCGGCTGTTAATCAAGGAAACAAACGACCAACCAAATCATTTATTCACCCCGGACCGGAGCTTTCAACTCTTACATCGGCCCACTTTTTTGTTAATCCCTTTCTGTTGGTTTGGCGACTTAAACTTGAAAGAGCTATAGTTACGACGTTTAGGTCGTCAACCAACCTTTCTATTTTTTATATTACACGCTAATGGCAATAGATTCAGCTAAAAATCGAAGCGGAACTTCCTGTTAGAGTAAATGGGCGGTGCCCAGGGAGTCAGTGGGCGGGGCCAGCGATTGGTCAATTTAAATCGCGATCCGTCAACTTACGGTTCGCTTGCCACGCCCAATGACCTACGATAAGTTAGTTTTACTGAAGCATCAAACGATATTAGTGTGAATAATATATGGTGAGGAATATTAAGAAACTAATAAATCATCGTTGATAGACCAAAACGTCGTAACTACACCTTGAATGAGCTGTTAGTACGACGTTTAAATCGCCCTTAACCGAAAATGTTCTTAATTAATTTTGAAGCTCAACACTACACTTCCGGTTTAAATAAATGTCTTTTACCGTTCAATGGATTTTCATTTTACCGCAACCTGCGATTGAGGGGAGACTTTGTTTGGGGTTTAGAGAGTCTTGTCTTTCATTTACAACGAAAATCCATATTTTTTCAGGCGTGAATATTATTTTGGCGATTGATAATCATGCTTCGGAGAACACTTTTTAGATTTACTTATGGCCGATTGATTAAAACATCAAAATCACCCATAAAGAAAGAGTAAGTAACATAGAGCACAAGCGAGAAATTACCATTCATTGTAGCGTTGTCAAAGGGCCATGATTTTATTGCAAGTGTTGTACGAAAAGTCGTCAAAAAGTCATAAATCACGTTCAGGGTTTATAGTTTCGTGGGAAGTCTGATCGATCTCGCTGCAGCGTAACATATCGGTGGTTCAATGCAAAACAGTTTTAACTGCGTATATGTTTACAGGCAGTTACACCTGTTTTGCGCTGAACCATTGATATACGAGTGGCTATTCTATCTGATTAGATTGTGTTTGAAATAGGAAATATGCACATCATCCAATGTTTTGAATTTATGTCACATGTAAAGTACATTTGATCTTAAACGATATACAATCTCTAAAAGCGAAATTTTGTATTACGTATTGTAATCACTTCTCCAATAACAGTCCTTCTAGCTCTTACAATAGAGGATGCATTTGCTCATGAAAATATCTCGGATAAAACCCATATTGCTAGTACTCAAGAATCGCCTTATCAACGAACGGTTTACATTTGACCAATCGCGGTTGTCAATCAAAGAAGTGGACGGCAAATTAAATCATTCACTAAGTCCGGGAGTGAAGTTTGAACCCCGACATTTGTCGCAATTTTGATAACCTTTTTTGTTTGATTGGCGACTTAAACGTCGTAACTACAGCTAGTTTAAGCTGTAGTTACAACGTTTAGGGCGCCAACCAACCATTCAATTTTTTGTCACATGCTACTGGCCATAAATTCTGAAAAAAAGCCGTTGAAATCCGAAGCGGAACTTCCTGTCGGAGTCAACGGGTTGGTCGAAAGGAGTAAGTTGGAGGGCCAGCGATTGGTCAATTATGAAATAAATTAGATTTTGCCGATTCCTTTAATCCATACTTGATAATCCCGCTGTTTTACTCACTTAAAATTTCTATTAGAGATGTGAAAACTTGCTTGTGACATGCAATTTATCCTTTTACCACAATTTTGTTTTTACCCTGCATTTCACTTGTTTTATAAACTAAAACCAATCTGCTTAAATGTTGGAACCACTTAGAAAATTAGTTTCGACTAGAATTTTGTCCTCTGAAATACAATGAATGTTTAAAGGTGTAATAATGCACTTTTTTTTTTAAATTAGCAATCAGTTTTCTGCGGTACCACGTGTGATCGGTAGGTGCAAACTTTACCGCTTTTCAGAGGGAGCCTAGCAGTAAAGTTGACAGGCAAAAACCAACAGATCCCGGCTGATTATGTGACGAAATATAATATTATGTCAATTAACTAATCACTGACCACGCCCACTGAGTCTTACAGAAAGTTTGACTGACATCGCGTTCGGTCAATTGTACATGTTACAATGACCTTTCTTACATCCCAAACACGGTATGTTGGTTTAAACGTTGGAGCAATTACATGTTTTTACTTCATGTCGGGTCCCAATAATGCATTCGCAACAATATATTTTGTACTAATTGAAATGTCGGGAAAGAGATCTTTTTGACAAATGAATTACATAATTTCTTACCCACACCTCGTTAATTGACGAGAAAAAGAGTACATTGTTTAACCTTCAAATAAAAAAGGCGATATATATATCAAATGGCGAGTCATATGAATGCATAGGTAAGGTGTAAAAAGTTAAAGCGTTTTATGACAGGGCTAATGATAACCTGTTTGACATTGACTTGAGGAAACATTGTCGGAAAAGAAGAAATTGCTTGTGACAAGCAATTATACTTTTCCCACAACATTTTCTACCACATTGGATGGTTTCATTTCAAATTGCATTCAATTTTCATCGTTCACAGTCTAAAGTTTCGAAAAACTGGGAAGGGTTTATAAAAGAGAAGAAGAGTTAATTTATTACCCTTTAAACAAAAAATGGCAAAATATATCAAATGACGAATTATATGAATGCAGAGGTAAGGTGTTAAAAGGGTACACCGTTTTATGACACGACTAATGATAACGTGTTTGACCTTGTTTGCTTACTCATAAAAACGTCATTATAAAACGTCTTCAGCTTCCGTATTTTTATCTTTATGGCTGATGTGGGAGGCGCACGTAATTTTTCGAGGTTGCACAATAAAATAGAACCACGCTCTATGGAAAAGGGACCTTGATAAGTAATCTTGATTAAGCTCAGTAACAGACTGCGAGGGCGTATATTGTTAATTCTCAAGCCTTCATAATGTTTAGTATCACTTTATCTTTATTTGACAGAGCATATTTTCTAATTGTGAAAAATAGTTCTAGAATTCGGCGCTATTAACGGAGAACTGAGTGAAAAGGCCTGTAGAAAATCGACGGATCGCCAATGACTGGAGATCTTACCGTCGTAAATACGGCTTGAATACGATGTTTAAGTCGCCCAGCCAACAATTTCAGTTTTTGGATCGCCGGCCGAATCCACTGACTTCGCTGACCACAACCACTGAGTCAAACAGGAAGGTCCACTTCGATATTTAACGGCATTGTTTTACTTTTATGGCCGGTGACATGCAACAAAAAAGTAAAATTGATGTTTGGTGACCTAAACGCCGTAACTACAGTTTAATGTGTGGTCTATCACCGCTCTTACATTTTAAAATGGGGTCATGCTAAACGAATATCGAAAACTAAGACTGGTAATTTGGCGACAAAAACATTTTGTTTGAAAATAGCTTTCATAATGTTTCAAAGGAATAAATTGAATAGCGTTCATCAAACACTTAAATAATAATAACCGTATTTTCTGACAACGTACGACGTCACCATAAGAAGTTATTACGCCACTAGTGACAAGCATAAGAAAAATGAATTATATAAAGGCGTCACTCAATTGAAGTCGCACAATACGGAAGGTTGCTCTACTCATTATCTAATGGTTGTGGATACGAATCAAAGTGCCGGTGGGTTGAGTATATGGGAAAGGCACTTTAAGAGGCAGCGTTAAGTCTATCGATTTATTTGAAGGATAGCAATAGTTACATCTTGTCAACAGGAGGACCGCCGTGAAGATATGAGCTACGCTAAAGAAACAAAATTGACTTTGAATATTCATTTTTTTTTATTCTTATAGCGGATGGATGAATTTGTGTATCATTACGCAACATCATGTTGACATACTGCAAAAAAAAATCCTTCTGAAAACATTTCGGTAAATCGAGAATTTCTTGTAGAAAAAGAATTTCCCCCATTATATATCGTATCCATTATTTTTCTATTAATGTGTACTTTGATTTCTCCTCTGCAACATAGATTGTGTTTTAGTGCTAGGTTAAATTGATTGACCCCATAAATCTGAAAAAAATGCTTCCCAAGGGTCTGAACGATGTATCATCTCGCATGCTTCTACTAATTTGTATCATGTTGTCGCTAAGCGTTATCATTTTCCCCGAGCAACGAGCAATTTGAGACCGAGCTCATAAATCACTGTCAAACAAGCTAAATAAATGAGCAGGATGAGAAGAGATTGGCAAGAAGAACAATTCATTTGTTTAACAACGAGCAGCGAAAAAGTCTTTTCTTGTTAATCTGAAAACTCCTTTTATCCGTGGGGTTAATTGCATGTCTTACACCGAAACATCATCTTTCTCTACCATGAGGCTTTTCGCCATTTCAGTGTTGCTTCTTTGGTATGTTCTACCATACACAAACACACACACACACAGACAGAAACACACACACACTTATTTCTAATTTACCTTATTTTCCTCTTTGTTCATTTATCTCTTTGTCTTTTTCTTTCTGCTCACTTTCTTGACGTCAAAGTATCTTATGTGATTAAAGTGTGCAGAACAAGGCATCTGAGGAAAGATTGTATACTGTTTTTGTATCTGATCTTATTAGGCCCTTTTATAACGTCAAATGTATGCCACAATCAACGAATATAGCCACGTTAAATCATAACCACAAATTAACTCACCGGAACAAACACGGTGTGGAAATCATTGCGACAAAGAGGGAAAATGCTAGTGATAAGCAAAATGTCTATTTTCGAAAAATAAGTTCTACCATATTTGACTTTTGTTTTTAAAAAGTAGTCTCACTTTGGATTGTCATCTGCAACTTCTTCGAACTTGGACCATTCTTGTATGTTGTTGTCGTTCAGTTGGTTAGATCAATAATTATATACCATGGACTATAGATATGCATGTACAAAGGCGCTTCAGTTCTAAAATTCTGACAAATACATCGAATTCTACTTTAAATATCTGTAGAAACCGGATTGCTTTTTCTTATAACTTCGACCCTTCCCTCTTTTGATGTTTGGATGATTTAGCTTATTTTGCCCGAATTAAACTTTTTTCGGTGTAAATGATAAAATCAAAAAGATGCTTATATTATACTATGTTGTAAGCTCCGGACGCTGGCCATAATTATTCTTTACCCCAACTGACCAATCGCAGCCCTCGATTGAGATTTGAATTCCAGCATTGGCCGCCATTTGTACGAAACGTTTCTGTTGGTTTGGCGACTTAAACTTCGTAACTACAGCTTATTCAAGCTGTAGTTACGACGTTTAGGTCGCCAGCCAATCATTCTACTTTTTTGTTGCATGCTACTTGTTAAATAACGCCGTTTTTTAAGTGGGACATTCTGTCGGAGTCAATGGGCCTAGATGAAGGAGTACGTGGATAGGGCCAGCGATTGGTCAGTTAAAATTCTCCTATTATGACAAACCTATACACTTATTTTGAACTAAATTTCAGTTATATCTCGACCCAGTTTGGTTATAGTAAGTACATGTTTCGCTTTCCGACACTTTACCAGTGGCGCAAGAAGATACCGCACCGATGACCTTGGGATTATCAGCATTCTGTATCACAAATGTTATGTCCTAGCCATTGGGCCATGAGGGACCGCATCAGTGTTACAGAAACATTGCTGCTTTCGGAGTCCAACGGTAATATATGAGTTAATAGTCTGATGTTTTATTAACCTAACCCTTTCCTGTTTTATCAAAATTTCAGTCTTGTCCAAATTCAAAGAAGAAGCAGTCAACAATTAAAAGTGAATGCAATTTGAAATATAAGAAAAAACAGGAAAGAAAATATTCTGTGAAAAGAAGTATTTGATTGTTACTGGCAGTTTCTTTTCTCAAAATATTTTCTCAATTTTATAAAATCACAGGGGTGTATAAACCAGAGGTTGTACAGGAAACGGTTTAATAGACGCATGTTTAGAGAGTTTTCTACCAAGAAACTTGAAAAAATTGAATTTCATAAACTCTGCAAACCCTTTAAATTTGCAAAATTCTAAAGCTTTCCTATCTAATAAAGGGTTAAATAAATAGCAAGGACTATATGAGTCTAATAGACCCCCCCCCCAGTGCCTAAATTCACAAAAGAGTTTCAAGTCTTCAATTCTGTTCTGAAGTTAGGCCCTGGAGGTTGGTCATAGCTGTCCAAAACTTTTTCCCCTGTAAGTATGGTATAAGTTCAATATTTACGGTGATTATAAAAAACAGACAGTTAACGTCTAAATCATGGTTTCCAAAACTTATAGCATATGAGACCCATACATCGACTGTCGAGTCCCTCTGACACCAATTTGACGATGTTGTACTAAAACCCTACCTCGGCCATAAGCGCAATGTAGAGTGCATGACTCCAAACCACGGGGTCCCAGGTATGATCCCCGGTCGCGGCAAATGTCCTTTCCGACATTTGCCTCACACCAATTGGTGGATAATCGTAAACCTAATCGATGAACAGCTGGAATCTCGGAAAGAATGTAGTGGTAGTACTGGTGTGAGAGATAACATGGCAGTACTCAATGGTTAGGTGCTCCATTCACCTCGATATTACTGAAATTCTGTTGACAGTGGCGTTAAACCTCATGTAAATAAACAAGCTAAGATCCTGCTGATTAGTTCTATTATAAACGGTCAGTGATATTCATCTATAATGATTGGTAACGGGTCAAACGTAAGAAAGTTCATTTGTACTGAAGTCTATGTCCGCGCGATATATTCCGCTCTAAATATAGAACGGCAATCGGATTCTGACCAATTATAAATCGATTGTGAAACTGTGTCAAGTTAATATCATATCTGGGATAAAAGTCATTAAGGTGTAATCAAATATGTATAATGATCTAACGGGTAGTCACTCGGAATGAGATAACAGTAATAAGTATCGATTAATATTGTGATTGATCGATTAACAAATGTGATGATCAGTTTGTGTCACCGAACACCTCCCCCTTTCCCGCATTATACGACCAATTTAATCTTTCATTTCGAACGAAAGTGGATTTTTGAATTCGACATTATTCAAGCTGTATTTACGACGTTTATGTCATCAACCAATCGTTTCACTTTCTTTTTTTTTTAATTTCATTTGCATTAATTTTGCAATGTAATGCCTCTTAATATCGAAGCAGAATTTTCTGTAGGAGACAGTGGGCGTAGCCGGCATAAACAGTGTGCAGGGCCAGCAATCGGTCGATTTATATGTTTATCTGTTTGACCTTGGTTTACCACGTTTCTTTTAATTTTTGAATATTTGTTTACGCAGTACTCGTTTGAACGTTTTCGCCTGATAGGTCACTAATACTTGCAAAGCAAAAGGGATCAACCGGAGGTCAATCAGGATTATAGTAACGGTTCGTAGTAAGTGCGACCCTGAATTCGCTTCTGTAACACCCCCCCCCCCCCCAAAAAAAATCATGCCAACAGGACTGTGTTCCTAATAAAAGAAATACTAGCTAGCATTATACTCTAGGAACTCTTTTTCCAAGAAAATGGAAAAAAAGTTTGGTACCATTTTTAAAACGTATGCGAACGTTTGGTCCTTCCTGAACATAAGGTAGGTTGCTATTTTGACAAAGTTAATCCATTCTCACACAATGGCGCTTTTAGACCCCCCCCTTTAAAAAAAAGAAAGAAAAAAAAACGCTTTGGGAAAATTGTGGTAAATGAAGAAATTTTTTGTTACAAGTAATTTCTTCATTGTCCATCATGTTTTCTATCTCAAACGACAAAACATTTTAAATTAAAAAGAAAAAAATGTCGTCTGCAACATCTTTGAATTTGGGCCAGTCTGAAATTTAGTCGTCTCTTAAAAGGTTAAGTTGATGTTCTATGAAAAAACTACGTTCAACATAGACGTTAAGGATATTTCTTACCTGTTATGACCTTTCGGCTACAAACTGTGCCTTGCTATCAAGACATTAGAACAGCGATAAGCCTTAAAAGAACCAGTAAAACAGTCCAACTACTAAATATCAAAATTGAATCGTTAAAATACAAGTTGTGTTATAAAACCGGAAAATATAAAAAAAGGAACCCTAAAGATGTTACAATTAAAAAAGTTAACGAATGCAAAACGCACTCTCAGGTAACATGCCGTCTGTAGGCGAACAAGTTGTCGTAAATAAAACTTAAAGAAAGCTAACGATGAATTATATTACATGTTCCTGAGATAATCGTATACATGTTATTCCCATTACAACATAATCATGTTTTTTGACCCCCGTGCAAAGAAAAAATTAATTAAAAATATAGTGGAGAATGGAGAAATTGCTTGATACAGGCAATTTCTTCATTATCCAATATGTTTTCCTTCCCAATATACAAAAACAAAAAGCAGTAAGATAAATGGAATAGAGTTAATAAAAGTGTATCTACTTAACAATGTCGTCTGCAAAATCTTTGAATTCGGACTAGACCAACATGTTGTCGTCTGGTAATAAAGTGAGCTAAATAGTGAGGTAAAGGTTGTGTACAAAGAAAACCTCTTGAGTATCTCATTATCTTGGACAAGTTAGAGATATTTTTGATGTGTGTGATCTGGACACGATAAGTGGAAACAAATTCTTAACCCTTGCTCTACTTACATAAAGTCTTGCTTTTGTGTTTTGATGTACATGTAAGTTCAAAATTAAGCATATCTGTAAAGAAATGATTAAACCCGGTATTGTAAAAGTCACCATTTCACATGTTCGAATCCCACCAACAATTATTTCTTAGGAAAAAGTATTGTAGAGCCATTTGACTGGTCTCAGCAAAAGCGGCAAATCAAATCTTTCATTTCGAAGTGGAACTTCGAACCGCGGCATTGGCCGACCTTTTTGTGAAGCATTTGTTTGGCTACCGAAAGTCCTAACTACAGCTTATTCAAGCTGTAGTTAAGGCGTTAAGGTCGCCAATCAACAATTCTATTTTTTACGTGCTAATCGCTATGAATTTTGCAATATAACGCCGTTTAAAATCGAAGAGGAACTTTCTGTTGGAGTCAATGGGCGGGGGCAATCGATGTAAATTACTAGTTTTGCCGATACCCAAAACACAAATAAATACCCGAACTATGCCGAGATGCAAATTCACCAAGATAAATTTTCGTTGAGAACGACATGAACCCCTACAGAAATAAGCAGACAACACGTGTGAGTTTATATATTCAGTCTAGGAATAGAATCTCATAGCTTTAAATGAAAGTTCTTACCCTAAGTCGACTGTATTCCCTCGAAAATCTTCTTATAACTACACGAAATAAATTCCATTTCACTTTTTTCCAGTAAAAACATGAAATTCACCAGTTGTCTTTTTATATGAAGTGTTATTCAAAATTTATAAAAAAACAAAAAACGCACGACATTTCACAGGTCATAAATAGTAGTAAACACTGTGGGGAAAATAATTATTAAAACAAACCAATACTTCTGTCCCTTAATCATTTTACCATATCAATAAAAGCAAAACGAAAACAAAATAAAAATAAACCCCACATCGTTTACGATTAAAAAGAAAGGTTACAGACGCCATCGTATTTGAATTGCTAAAATGTAAGTCGTATGTTTTTGGTAAAAAAAATTGCGAGATATGAAAATTGATAGTTACAGAAAAGGGCTACTTTGCCACATTATTTTCTATGTTTTCTTTTGTCTTCAGCACGTCACAATTCTGTAATTGTGTGATAAACGGTATCTCGAATATAAAGCCTCGATAGGAGACCATAAAGTGGTAACTGTGGCTTGAATAAAGCTGCAGTTAAGATATTTTGGTATTCAACCGATCTGAAACCTTCGCTGATTAGAAAAGCACAATTTCCATATATCAACGGGTAAATGCAAAAACATCGAAAGCGTCTTAACAATGTATACACACCTACTATGTTTTTTTAGCTAGCAAAGCGTCAGCTTTGATAGCTTAAGTTAACAGACAAAATTTTGAGGTCTTCTCAAAGTTCAACGAGTGCAAACTGTCACTGGAGGCTTAACCACTAAAACCATGGAATGCCTACGCCATAAAAAATAGTTCTTACATATTCATATATTGAAAACTCTATTTGAATTATAGAGCTCTATCTAGAGACATGCTATTTAACCCATTCCCACTCAATTCCTCCTTTAAGCATCTCAAGAAAAAAGCTTTGGAAAACATTGTGGACAATGAAGAAATTGCTTGTTACAAGCAATTTCTTCAATGTCCACAATGTTTTCTACCCAACAAGGGAAAGGTTCTCTTTATTCAACCTTGCTTTGCTAGCTTACAGTACTTTCAGTACTTTGATTTACTACCCCGTCGATATACAGGATTTAAAAAACACTCTTCCCGGAGAAAATGGTTTTGTTACAACTTTCAATAAAACAGGGTCTTTCATTAAAACAGGATCTAAAAGATTTGCACTGAGCCAACATCGAGAGCCATTTAACCCATCGCAAGACGACAAATTGTTGGACTGTTCAAAATCTAAAGAAGTTACAAACGAGCATTTTAGTTCAAGGAATTTGTCTTTAGGAAAGAAATTATTGTGAAAAATAGAAAAATGGCTTGTTACAAGAAATTTTTCTTTCAAAAAATAATTTCTTCATTTTCTACATTATTTTTCAAAGCCTATTCCTTTAGGAGAGTAAAAAAGCAGGTTTGTTTAGGTATGGGTTAAACATCAGATTCACATGGCTCCATTAAAGGTTTTTGTGCAGCATTAAATAATATATCCAACAAACATCACTATATATCCAGCTTCAATATAGACCATACATGAATATACATGTACAATATACCATACCGGTGACATACTGGGACGGAATATCACTGCTGTTAGGCCTATATAGATAAATACAAGGGCTGCGGCATTTTATAAAATCTTTAGTCATTCACATTTGAAACAAATCGAAATCTGGGGTCATATGTGTAGTCCTAATTGACCAATCGCGGCCCTCAGTCAATGAATCAACCGACCAATCAAATAATTTATTCAGCCCGGACCTGAGCTTATCAACTCCGAAATTGGCCGCCAATTTGTTTACCTTTATTGTTGGTTTGGCGACTTACACGTCGTAACTACAGCTTATTCAAGCTGAGTTACGACGTTTAGGTTAACAAACCAACCATTTTACTTTTTTGTTACAAGCTACTGGCTAAAAATTTTGCAAAATAACGCCGTTAGAAATTGAAGCGTAACTTCCTGTCGGAGTTAATGGGCGAAGCTTAGGGAGTCAGTGGGTGGGGCAAGTGATTGGTCAATTAGTTACACAAGGAATCTTTTTGTCATTGTATCGAAGACTTCTCCTTTTTGTCTCCCCTTTCTCTCTCTTATACTACTTATTGACGGATCGGTAGCCCCCGACCTCTGACTCCGACAGCAAGTTCGATTTAGATATTAACCCATTCCAACACAGCAAAATTTTAGACTGGTCCAAATTGAAAGAAGCTACAGACGACAACTTCAAGTTGATGGTATTTTTAATTTTTTCGTCTTTTAGGATAGAAAACATTGTGGATAATGAAGAAATTGCTTGATACAAGCAATTTCTTCATTTTCCACAATGTTTTCCAAAGTTTTTTTCTTGAGGGGCGTAAAAAGGAGGGATTGAGTTGGAATTGGTTAAACAGCATTACTGATCAGTAACATGTAACATAAAATAGAATGGTTGGCTGCTACTTAAACGTCGTAACTATTCTTAAATAAGCTGTAGTTAAGAAGTTTATGTCTCCAAACCAATAATTGGCCTCAAAAAAATCTCGCCGAATGTCGATGTAGTTTCCTTCCAGTCTAGCTGCATGATTTGATTGGCCTATTTGATGTTTGATTGACACACGCGATTCACCAATCGCTCAATTTTCGTTTATGCCTCAAACCATTTCTTTCGTTTGATCTCACATACGTCTTTTAGTTTCCTTTAATTCGTCTTTATACATGTGAGTAACATTCTTTAAATCCAGGTATTACAATGTATTTATTATTCTCTTTTCCATGTCTACTGTTATATTCTTCTTTTTCCAGTGTTGTTTCTTTCTTGTTAGTTATCTCAGACTCTTATCCCATTACAACACAATTTCACATTTTGCACGTACACAAGAAAATAGCCACGAAAATAGATGTGTAGTAAAAGGAGAAAATGCTTGTTACAAATAATTAATCATTTCTGACAATGTTTTCTTCCCAAAATGAACCTTATTTGATTTTGAATGTATTTCCCAAATTCAATTTAAATCTGGACCAGTTTGAAATGGTGTCATATAGTAACGGGTTAAGTGGTCCATACGATATCCGATTAAATAACGAAGAGTTCATGGTGCTTCGAATTCGTGTAATTCTAAATTTCTTGTAGATTTCACATGATCAACGATCAATTAAACGCTTAACTTTACCTTATGACGGACAAATACTATTGGGTCTTACATCTACATGTAACATTTGTTTTCTTCTTACCCTTTTTTCAAATATGACGAAAATAGATAAGAAAGTTGAATATTATGGAAAAATCAAACGGAATCACTTCGAATGAAAAATAATTTCGGATTTATTTTCTTATAACACTCTGTTCCCAGAGAATATGACTTTCTAAAGTTTCAACGAACTCGAAAATATATATCCGATTAGAACTTTGAAGTAAATATTCCCAAGACACACTGGAAGGAAACAATTCTAATATCCACTCAAGCTCACAGGCTTTTTTCTACATGTACAAATAATTATACACTGACATAGAATGACGGAGCACCGCCGCTGTTTTAGATAATAGTGTAGACGAGTCATACAGATATGTCGAATTTAGTTACACGTTTGTATTTCTTCGCCTATTCCTCCACAATGACGCCTTTTCAAGCCCCTCTAGACAAACAATTGAGAAAACATTGTGTAAAATGAAGAAATTGCTTGTTACAAGCAATTTCTTCATTTTACACAATGTTTTGTACCCAGAAAAGTGAAAAAAAATCTAAAATTAAACAAACTTTGAATTGTCGTTTTCTCAATTTAGACTAGTCTAGAATTTGCCGTCTGGTAATGAGTTAAAGTCCGGTAGATATACCGTCGAATGCGACCAAAATGTCGTAGCAGCAGACGACATTAACCCACTCCTATACAATCTCGCTTTTGGACGCCCCTAGGAAAAATGAATTTAGAAAACATTATGAATAATGAAGAAATTGCCTGTTGCTTGTAGTACTGAAAGTACTGTAAGCTAGCAAAGTATGCCTTTGTTTAGTATATCTTTCTTTGTCGAAGGTAATAATAAATGAATGAAGTTGAAGTAACTCAGAGTTAACCCATTACAACACGACAAAATCTTAGACTGGTTCAAATTGGAAGAAGTTACAGACGGCAATTGGTGGAATTCAGTAAATATTTGCCTTGTAGGGTAGGAAACATTGTGGATATTGAAGAAATTGCTTGGTAATGAGTGGGAATGGATTAGATAGCTTGCTTTTGAAGGAGTTCTCTACTTTTTTTTAAGTAAAGTCAATTCATGAGGCCATACAAAGCAGTGCACATATTGAAGACTCTGATCAGACTCATTTCAACATGATATGTTGAAGTGAGCTAAAAATATAGAGGAGATGAACTTAAAGGTAGGGTTTGCAATATTCCGGATATACATAAGAACTACTTTTTATGGCGAAGGCATTCAATGCAGTAAAGCCTCCAGTGGCAGTTTGCACTCATTGAGCTATTGGAAGACCTAAAAAATTGTGCTTGTTTACTTAAGCTTTTAAAGCTGATATATAAATAAAATCGAATGGTTTAATTGCGACTTAAACGTCGTTACTACAGCGTTATGACATTTATGTCGCCAACCCATCAATAATCCTTTACATTAATGTCGGCCAATGTCGGAACTCAACTTTCACTTCCAGTCCAAATGAATGGTTTGATTCATCGACTGGTTCTTTGATTGACAGACTCGATCGATCAATTATTAGTACTGAATTCTAATGGGTTTTTTTACCATAAACTTTTGGAGAAAACTCCTGTAAACGCAATTGCATACACATATATAAACTTTTCCATAGCTCCCGAAGTATATAAGGATAAGGACGAGCTTATCGAAGTACACGAACATTTCCAAAAATCAAGTTTCGTTTTCTACATTACTGTGTTATTCTGGTGGCTTCTTCTGTATGTACCGACGGGTTAGTTTAAAAGCACAGCAAGTGACTATACAATGAACGTGTACCAATGACACTAGATCAGCCTGCTTCATTCTTTCTTATCATTTTAACTTCATTTGTCACTATTGCGAAAAGACTCAAGTAACAACAAATCTATACCCTTTTAACATGTATTTAACATCCGTCCTGCAGGACAAACAAACATGACATATGCATAAACCAATATCCTCGTACGAGGGGGTCAAAATGTCGTAACTACAGCTCAATTCAGACTGTAGTTGCGACATTTTGATCATCTAGAGATTGTATATGACCCGCCACGCAAAAATGGGACATTTTTGGTGATCCATTAAACAATCTTCAAAAGGAGATTGGGTCCACCAGGCCTAAAGCAGAGATCGCATTCCGAAAATGATTATATAGAAACGAAGAATTGCCATTCTATATTAAAAATATCGTCATAGAGTCAAAGTGTAGACCCAGGTCAGCCTGCACTGTCCTCGTGGTCTGACTCGGATCGATACTGTGTGTCTTCGCACTTAGAGTGAGGTCCCTTTTCGCCCAATGGACCCACCTATAAAGATTTTTCCAATTTACAATAATTACTACCTTTTTCCCTTTTGAGGGTATTCGTCTAACTATCACAAAAAATAGCTAATTCCAGCGCAAAGTTGTAGTAATAAAACAAATTGAAAATGACGTGTTTTTAGCGAAAAGCTGCCAATTTCAATCTCCATTCAAATAAAATCCAAATTAATTTAGAAGATGTTTCACGACGGTAAACACATTGAAAATCAGTTTCACCATCCCTCACATATAATATTTCACCCCTCCCGCCACTGAATGCAGTTTTAGCTCAGCTGTCCTATTGATGAATAGTTTCATCGCTCAGAGTCAATGGCGCGTTAAATAGTTTTCATTTTACGTTACGCCTTTATGGCCAAATTCGATCAGTTCCCGCTTTTAACAAAGTCATAACTCACCATAGCCGAGACAAAATCTAAATTGGTCCTCAAAAATATCGGTGTATTGACATGCAAAGGTTTTATACTCGCGGAAATGTTTTTGAATTTTACACAGAGAGTGTGATACAAAAAAATTGATTCACAAGATAATTCTAGACTCATCCAAATTGAAAGAAGTTGCAGAAAAGAATTTCAACTTGATGAATTAGACAATCTTTGTTTTTTAAGATAGAAAACAACGTAAAAATTGAAGAAATTGCTTGAAACAAGCAATTTCGTCATTGTCCCAAATGCTTTCCTAAACTTTAAACTCTTTTCTTGATTGGCGTGAAAAAAGGGGGTTTTCTGTGTGAATGGTAAAGTTTTTTCATTGATGTGCGTTTTAACGCAATTCCAATATGTGTGTATTGCAATGCATCTTACCGCAGTTTCAAGTTTCATAGCACCCATCTACCCGAATAACCTATCTTTCCATTCTACCTAGTCCTTTTTTCCCATCGACATTCAAAGATGCGCAAGTAAATAAGGCCTTAACCCTTTCCTGTTTTTGAAATCTTTAGACTAGTCGAAACTGAAAGACGTTACAGACGAAAATGAAAATTTGATAAAATTTGATACGAAAGCATCTCGTGTGGTAGGAAACATTGTGGGAAAAGAAGAAATTGCTTGTCACGAGCAATTTCTTTTTTTTTTCCACTATGTTTTCTCGAGTATAAAATCACAGCTACCTAAAATCCCGTGTTTGTATAGAAATGGGTTAAATTGCGACTATTAGAAAGTACGTTTGATGATAGAATATCTTATTCAAAACCACAAAATTCTAGTGTTGTCCACTTAAGATGAGGTTGCGGACGTCAAAACAAGGTGGAAGGGCTATGTGAGGTAGACAGCTTTTCTCAGAATGTTTTCAATACCCATATTTCTTTGATGTGTAAAATGCGGAGGCATTTTAAGGAGTTAGAACCTACCAAAATCCTTACATGGACGACGATAAGATTTTCGTTGTCTAGCGTCTTTGGATCTGGCTTTTTTTATCGAGAATAACACGTGCATGTAGCACTGCCAAACGCCTGTATTAACCCATTCCCACACATCCCCTTCTTTTAACGCTTCTGGAGACAACAAGCTTTGAAAAACATTGCGGAAAATGAAGATATTGCTTGTATCAAGCAATTTCTTTATTATCCACAATAGTTTCTATTCAAACAGAAGAAAACATTAATGATAAACTTAAAACTGTCGTCTACAGCTTCTATCAATTTGGACAAGTCTAAAATCTAAATTTTGTCGTCTGGTAATGAGTTAAGTGACGTTTTAGTTGAATCTTGAATCAGGTTGTGTTAAATACTTAACAAATTGAAATATTCAAATGATCGTATGCTGATTCGTCATCAACTTTGGCGATTAGACAAAAGAAATCTTCCAGTTAATTCCTGCATTTCATTATTTTGCTCAGCATGATAGCGCTATATAATGTTGTCGAGATGTTTTGGTTGTAGTGATATATTTTAACTCTTAATTACCTGCCATTGCTAATCGCTAATTTCCCTGTTTTGTGCAACGCCTAGCTCTGTTGTCGTTTTTGTCATCAGCATTGTCTCTCTAATTATGAGCATGTGACCCTCTACGCGAACGGGGAACCATTTAATAAACTCAAGGTTTGACCTGTCATTCGTAAATGGACAAATGAAGGAGAGATTGATATGATTCAACTTTCAAAACTCTATAAATGCTACGAATCAATCTTCTTCATCTCCGGGCACGTTCGTAGAAGTGACGTATCATTGGTATTGACCGTTATCTCCACTGGCCCCGTTTACTGACTTTGACAGGAAGTCCTACTTCGATTTTAAACCACGTTATTTTACGAATTTTAAGACCAGTTACGTGTAACAAAAAGTTTACATGGCTCGTGCACGACCTTAACGTGGTTACTACAGCTTTAAATAGCTGTAGTTACGATGTTTAAGTCTGCAAAACCAACAAAAAAAAAAATAAACTACACAAACATTTCAGCCAGGGCAGGAGTTCAAAGTTCATTTCCGGTCCAAATCAATCATTTGATAAGTTGGTAGATTCTTTGATTGACATTCGCGATTGCCATTTACAAGGGCCGAGCTGATAGATAACTATGACGGCGAAGAACCAATCCTTGTCATTCTGGATTAAGTTTGTAAAAATATGCTCGAAAATGATTTAATAGGCAGATAGAATATACTTTTTAGCTAGCAAAGCGTCAGCTTTGATAGCTTAAGTTAACAGACAAAGAATTGAGGTCGTTTCAAAGTGCAAACTGCCGATGGAGGCTTTACTTCTAAATCCACTGAATGCCTACGCCATAAAAAAGTAGTTGTTATGGTATTCAGGAATATTACAAACTCTGCTTGTTAGTTCATCCCCTAGGTATTCCTAGCTCACTTGAGCACATCGTGGTGAAAATGACTGACCAGAGTCTTCAGGTAAGTTGCAGACGACAACTTCAAATTGTTGAAAATTCTATAAAATTATCCTTCTAGGTAGAAAACAATGTGGAAAATGAAAAAAAAAATGCTTGTAACAAGCAATTTCATCATTTGCCACATTGGATTCCACAACTGTTTTCTGCAGGGGCATAAAAACTATGATAACCTTAACCTCGTTTCTTTATCACGATAACGTTTGACAAAGACAAATGCTTTGCTAGCTTACAGTTTTTTTCAGTACTTTCATTAAATATCTCAACTATTTATATTCTTGTCATCCTGTTCGTAGAACGAGACTGCTCAAAAATGAATTAATATTCAGGCAAAATATGCTTTTTAAATTCAACTTTATATATCTTTTCAATCTTGGACCCATTTGTTGAAAGAAGATACTCGAAAATGACTGAACCCTTTCCCGTACTTACGTCATCATGATTTCATACTTCAGAAAACAATCAATTTCTTCTTTTCCCACAATATTTCCTATCCTATTGGGGAGTATAATTTCAATCAAGTTCATTTAAAATTGTCATCTGCGACCTCATTCAAATTGGACAAATCTAGAATTTCGTCAAACAGGAAAGGGTACTTTTCAAGCTTCTCATCTTTATATATCTTTGTTATCCAAGGATACTTTCGTTAACTTACCAGGACAAAGAGCATCCGAAAGGAGGGAGTGAATTTTAACCGTTTCACTTGTGCTAGAAGTGCTGGCACTGAACAGTCTTGACAATCGCTTAGAAGTGAAGACTCTGATCAAACTGCGTGTGCAGAGGCTGATCCGATTCTTTCTTTGGCTCACATGTGTAATAGTTTGAAAGGTCACGCACACACTCAATTGTTTTTGTTGTTTTTCAGTGTAACATCAATTAATCTTTCAATTGGTGAACAACGAAAGCTTTGTTTCCACGAATAGTGGAGTCATGAGTGAAAATATAAATTTTGCTGTTGTGAACATATTAAAAGACGAATACGAAATTTGTGATGAATGCCTTTCAACACTTTTCATTATTCTTTCCCCGAGAATTTCGTTGTAGAGAGTAGCTTCTGCTCTACAACAATACACTGTCACTTATATCTTTTATATCGGAATATAAACCTGAGTGTTGTAGAGCAGAAACACATCTATGACTGAATGTAACTAGAGAGCAGATATCTCTCTACCTGGAATCAGTCCTTTTGATACTTTTTCGAATTATTGGGGAATTGTCCTGTTAAGCAAAATGAACTGACACTATGTGTTTGAAATCAACTTCAATAAAACAAAACAAAAAATTGTGAATGAATAATTTCAAAACATGGTAGACATTTGATAAAACACCCGGGCACGCTATGTCGTTACATTCAAATCTGTTTTTACCAAATTTACATGGAACACCTGAAACGGTTATTGTGAATTATTTGATTATCTCATAACCTCAAATATAACAACGTGCTGTGAATATTGCGCAAAACGCTGTCAGCAAAAACTGGATATTTAATTATTCAGAACAGCATGAGTAAGTTATTAAATTCATCAAAAGATTAAAATAGCCTTAAAAGGATGGTTATTTTGCTATCGGGTGCAAAAACAATTTTAATCGGGGATTTCATTGAAAATATCATCCCCTTCTTTGGAAAGATAATGACTTTAAGTTAATCCTTAGCGAAAAGACCGTTTCTTGGAAGAGATAGATAATGCCTAGGTTTTAGATAGCAAAGCGTCAGCTTTGATAGCTTAAGTTAACAGACAAAATTCTGAGGTCGTCTCAAAGTTCAACGAGTGAAAACTGCCGCTGGAGGCTTAACCACTAAATCCACTGAATGCCTACGCCTCAAAAAGTAGTTCTTATGTATTTCAGGAATATTGCAAACTCTTTTCAAATTGTAGAGCTCTCAAGCGAGCATGCCATTTAACCAATTTCCACTCAAAACTGCCTTTTAAGCGTCTCATTAAAAAAGCTTGGGAAAAAATTGAGGACAATTAAGCAACTGCTTGCAACAAGCAATTTCTTCATTGTCCACAATATTTTCTCCCCAAAAAGGGAAATATTTTCGAAATTCAACCAACTTAAAACAGTGGTCTGCGACTTCGAACCAGTCTAAGATTTTGTCACGTTGTAATGTTTTAACTCCTGTGTTGAGCCGCCGTCATAGCACAGTCGGTAGCGCGTCAGACTTCTAATCTTCAATCATGGGATGTCATGGGTTCGATCCCCGACGGCGGCACATATCCATTCCGACATTTGTCTCTCACCAATTGGTGGATAATCGTAAACCTAAGTGGGATAGCAGCTGGAGGCTAGGAAAGGGTGTAGGGGTTGTAGCGGTGTGGGAAATACTAGGAATCCATTTTCAGGTGCTCCAGCCGTCGCGATATGACTGAAATACTGTTAAAAAGCGGCGTCAAACCCCATTCAATCAACCAATCTTTTGACTGGTCCAAATTGAAAGGAGTTGCATATGATAAGTTAAAGTTTATAAAATCGTAGAATTTTTAAACTTCCTGAGTGCAAAACATTAGAGAAAATGAAGAAAAAAATTGTTGCAAGCAATTCATTCATTTTCCTCTATGTTTTTTTTTTTCTTTAAGAGAATCAAAATGTGCCGTTGTGTGATAATAGGTTTATTCCCGACCATTCAGAACATCCAGATTGTCTAAAACAGACATGTTATTACAATACGTATAGGAAGAAAGTTTATTAAAACGCATGATAAACATTGAATATCGTTTTAGAATATGATAAAAATGTTCAAGCGGCAGTAGATAAATATTATAGGAATTAGATAGCCTTAAAGGTGTCGCCTGGTCGCAGACCTTCATGTGAACTTTCATTCGACATATGACGGTGATTCATTACCATACGGAGGGGCAGGAATTTTCTACTCCATTACAGGAAGTTGTCAGGCAGAAAACATGTACTACTGACCTTTGTCCACACTACAAAAATATCTTCTTTTACTGACATTTACAAAGTAATTCTACATGGGTCTACATAGTATTTATATATCTATAGGCAACTTAACTAAATGACAAAAAATCGATCTTTTTTCCAATCGTAGAAAAAAAATCTGGTTCCCTAAAATGAAAAGAAAATGTAAGTATTAATACTTTAACCCATACCCAAACAATCGTGCTTTTTGACGCCCCCTTCCCCTCCCCGGCGATGAACACAAAGGAGGAAAAAAGAGAAAACATTGGACACAATATTTTAATCTCAAAAGGCAAAAAAAAATAATTGCTTAAGAGATGAAGAAAATATCTTATTTTCATTCAGGTATGAAAAAAAAATACAAAAATGAAAACTTGCACATAAGTATAACGTCTGTGATATTGTAAAACCTCGTAACTACAGCTTGATTCAAGCTGTAGTTACACCGACGATATACGACTACAATGATCAGTGCTTTGAAACCACGATTTAAAATTCAGTTCCAGAAATTGTAATACTACATTCTCAGAGAGAATTGGTGGCAGTTTTTTGCCCATTAATCTATCTTGACTGATCGTTAAACTCTATGAAACTGCAATTAATTTTTCCTGGCTGGTTTAATAAGACAAGGGCCTTTTCATTTAACTTCCCAACTTTCTGAACAAATTTCAAGAGACTTTTTATGTTGGTAATCACGCGTCAAGAATTTTGAAAGAAACATTTTTATGTAATAAAAATTCCTGATTTAGGACAGTGAGTGTTAGTTTGAACTGAATCGTAAGAAGAAAAGGACAGGCGTCCTTAAATTCCCATATATCGCCAATGAAGAAACGAAACCTCGTAATTAAAGTTTGGATAGGCTGTACTTACGAGACTTTGATTGCTCAGTGACAACAAGGCATTGATAAAACAGGGAAGACGTTACATGCAATTCAGTTGTATTTAGGAAATCGATAAACGCATTCCCACCATTCCTCCTTTTACGCCCCTCAAGAAAAATGCTATGGAAAACATTGTGGAAAATGAAGAAATTGCTTAAATGAAGCAATTTCTTCATTAGCCACAATGTTTTCTAACCCCACTCCCCCAAAAAACGAAAAGATTGAGAATTCCATCAATTGGAAATATTCGTCTGCAGTTTCTTTCAATTTGGACCAGTAGTAATGGGTTTAAGCCGATGGATTTCGGTTCGTTAGCCGGTGCAGTCTGACTGAAGGAATTTTTCACTATTTTTGTGATGGATTACAAATAACCAATCTCTTGCCCCGCCCGCTGATTCCCTAGGCCACGCCCATGTACTCCGGAAGTTCCGCTTCGATTTTTAGCGGCGTTATTTTACAAAATATATGGCAAGTAGCAAAAAAGAAAAATATTTGGTTGGTGACCTAAACGCCGTAACTACAGCTTGAATCAGCTGTATTTAAGACGATTAAGTCGCCAAAGCAACGAAATAGGTTTAAAAAATGGCGACCAATGTTGGAGTTGAAAGCTCAGGCCCGGACTGAATAAATGTTCTGATTAGTCGGTTGATTCTTTGATTGACAGCCGCGATCGGTCAATTGACGGTTTACCGGCCATGCCCACTGTCCTCCAACAAGGCAACTCAACTGATATCAAACGGCGTTAATTTGCAAAATCAAATGGTCATGGGTAAATTGTTGGTAGACTATTTAATTCAGCTTAAATAATACTATAGATATAGAGTTGAAGTCGTCCAACCAAGACAAATGATTGACATGTATTGTCGAATTCAGTATTTACTTCGGGTTTAAATGAAAGGTTTGGTTGATTAATTAATATTTTGATTGGCAGCGGCGATCCGTCAATTGATGGATCTCTAGCCACGCCCACTGCATTTCAACATGGTAGTTGGTCTGAGATATAATTGTAAGTGGTCTTTTTTCAAAATCTAGTTTAGTTCATGCTGATGCATATGCAATATGAACGTAGTAATCCTAAGGTTAGGAAGAACCCTTTTCATCAGTTCAACCTGTCTGGTACCTTCCAAGAACTCCATAAATCAAACACTTGAAAAAGGATCGAATCTATCAGAAATCGGCAAGAGACGAAATTCCGAAGATAAACCTTATGTTGTGTGAATCGCCCAATCAAGACTCATACAATCTTCATTAAGCGAACAGTTTTGATCCTGAACAGCCGGTACAGGCCGCGCAGACTGTCCAGGATCGAAGCTTGACACTACTCTTAGCAGGTCCCTTTGGCTCGAGGAATCACAAATATACTATGGGTGTATTTCAAAATCCTCTTTACTACCTCGTAACTACATCTGTAGGTTTGAGGTTTTAGAATAACCCTGTCGATATATGAATATAATCTGCATGTTACTCATCGATTTTATTCTAGAACAGGCTTTTTTGAGGAAGATTATATATTTGTTTCCCCTTTCCCTTTGTATTTAACCCATTCCAACACAAGCCCTCTTTTCCACCCCTCAAGATAAAAGAAGATTCTGAAAACATTGTGGAAAATGAAGAAATTGCTAGTGTCAAGCATTTTCTTCATTATCCAAAACTGTTTTCTATCCAAGGAGACAAAAAAGAACCAAGCTTAAAATTGCCGTCTGCAGCTTTTTTCAATTTGGACCAGTCTAAAATAGTGTCAAAAAGGAATGGTTAAATTAAGACCGTCGCGTTTCGTGAGCTGAAAAGTGTTGTACTTGTGAGAAGCTTAGACACCAGGATTGTTTATGATTTAAATTCTTCAATACACAAAATGGCAGGTTTGAATGCATTAATTACCTGTTTATTTACATTATTACATTTGTATTTCGCCTTGTTTGTGTTTATTACGACGAGAGCTTTCTTTGTGAAGAAGTTATACAGGCCGTCAGCTTACGCCTGTTTTCTACTTAAGCCTTTCACAAAATGTAAATTGCGCAATTATATTAAAACACATACTAGTACATAACAAGAGGGCCAGTGGCCCTGGCGCTCGCCTGAGATAAAGCTTTTTTTTCTTTAAGTATAAGTATAATAATAACTAGGTCAGGAGAAGACCTCCTTTGAAATCAAAATCAACTTATATTGCCATGCCAACCAATGTTTTCAAATATCTTAAGTCTTTTAGTAATTTTTAAAAGGGGGCAACCTAAGACAAATTTCTGTCAATTTGGTTAAAATTGGGCAAACAGTTTTGAAAGAGTAGCCTTCTTTATTTCTATGCAAACCCAATCAACTTGCGGCTTTGAAATTTAAGCACTTTTGAAAGAGGTGAATGTACTGATGTTTCATGCAAAATTCAAGATTCATCAACTTCTGGGTCAGGAGGAGATGATTATTATTTTTTATTTATTAATTTTACTGTTGTTGTTAAAGCAACCAGAGTTTTCAACTGATTTATATTCTTTGGTTGAAATTGGTTTGGAAGGAGATGTCGTTTTAAATATCCTTCTTTATTTCTTTATCTCTATGCCTTCTGGGTCAGGAGGCGAACATTTTGATTTTTTTTAAAGATTCACTTTGTTGCCAGATTCAATTATTTTAGCAATTTTTAAAAGGGCACAACCTATGGGACATTTGTGCCATATTTGGTTGAAATCGGTCCAGTGGTTTGGAAGAAGATGGCGTTTATAAATCCTTCTTTATTTCTATATAAGCCCCCCCCCCCTTGGGGCTCCATCCTTCGGGACCTTAGGGTGATGATTTTAGCAATTCTGAAAAAGGTCAATGTACTGATATTTCATGCAATTTATCATATAAAATACAATATCTGTATTAGGAGGAGACAATCTTTAAAGATTTGCACCTAAAAGGAATGATCAGCTAAAGGCTATGAAGAACTGCCATTGTTGTACTGGTGCGACAAATAACTAGAAGTCATAGTTAGACGCATCAGTGACCACGATATAACTGAAATACCGCTGAGTGTAGCTGGATTCCTTCAACTTCATTGAACTCCTTACCAAATGGCAAACCTTTAGACTGGTCCAATTAAAAGGTTGCAGACAACAATTTCAAGTTGAGAGAACTTTGACTATCTGGGTCTACTTGGGTATAAAAAAAGGTTGAAAATGAAGAAATTGCTTTTAACAAGCAATTTCTTCATTTTCAACATTGTTTTCCTATACATTGCTTGTAACAAGCAATCTCTTCATTTCAACATTGTTTTCCGAAAGTCTTTTTTTGAGGTACTTGCAAAAGCGGGATGGGAAAGTGGGAATGGGATAATCAATTGCCCAAAACTTGACAATTCCACTCATATCTGCATTTCAAAGACATTCCGAAATCAACCAGTTTGTCTATTTCAGGAGAATTTAACTGTACTACACCATCCATCACCAAGCGACAACATTAGATTGTTCCAAAATCAAGTGTCCCGACACGATTTACGGGGGCGTCTCCGAAGTGTGGAACTTACGTATCGACCATTCACATACTAAGTAGGCTTACTTTGATCGGAACTTTTCTTTTTTCAGGATTTCTTAAAACGGAATAGTATTTTTGTTATCATTTTCTACCTTCCTTAAAAACAAGACGTTGTTAGTCGACCAAAAATATCGTATATCGTCGTTGGGCGAGCAAAATGTCGTAACTACAGCTTGAATAAACTTGTAGTTACGACATGTTGCTCGCCCACCGACGATTTACAGCTGAATTCAAACTGTGCATTCGGTATTTTAATGGACAATCGACAATGTGTTAAACCCGGTAACTTCCAATGACTTGTTTTACAGAATTTGAGATGGTTCCCTTTCGCGTAACAAGTCAAATAATACACGAACGTACTGTGATTTTTTGACGTAAAAATTGAAAAAAAAAAAATAATAAAAAAATCAGGAACTTGTTTTCATAAATTGTAGTCTTAACATTCTAAGTTAACATTGATAAAGCTTGATTTGCGATATTTTTGAAACCATTTCCCGAATAATTTACGAAACATTCTTCCATTTACCTGTTCACACTAGGATTAATTATAAAGTGTCTGGGGATTTCCAAAACACAAATTACGTGAATGTATGTTTGTTTACATTGATCTAATTCTTTGTTTATGTATGTTTTTCGTGCCATTCCCTAACCTTTTGGCCTAAGGTAATTATGATGGGCTGTATTTTCAACCCACAACCCATTACCAAACGAAAGGGGTTGCAGACGGCATTTTAAAGTTCAAGAAAAATTAGACTTGTTCAATTTACTGGGTAGAATACATGGTGTAGAATGAAAAAAAAAATCGCTTGTCACAAGCGATTTCTTCATTTTACACCATGTTTTCCCAATGTTTTTTCTTGAGGAGCGTCAAAATATGACATTGTGTAGGAAAGGGTTAAAGTAATCCGTTATCGCATGTCTAAGACAAAAAGTTCTCCACATTAGTATTGATGAATATCTTAACGAAAGAAATATGTATGAGCGCATGCGTGACATTTCCAACCATTACACATGTGCAGCAAGTAAAAACTGAGATCAGTCTGCGCAACTGCTTAGTCTGATTAGAGTCTTCACTCTGCGCTCTGTAGATAGATACTAAACCAAAGCTTCTTCAATCAGCGAATGTTCTAATTGCCCCGGATCGCTATTCAGGGTGCTCAATGAGTGCGAGTCACGCACATGCAAAATGGTTTGACATGTCACGCATAGGCTCATATATCAGTTCCAAAAGATGGTGTGTACGTCTAAAAGATTTACATCTAAGAAGTGATCACGCGTACAGCCACGAAATTTCCAATGATATGCCCCAAGTCTATGCGTCAACGGTTTATAACGGAACTATTCAAGCTGTAGTTACGATATTTAGATCATCAGCAAACCATTTTATTTTTATTTTTATTTTTTATTTTTTTGTTTCATGTTACTAACCACGGTTTTTACAAAAAACGATGGTCAATACATAAATTGATCTTCCTGTCGAAGGCAAGTGGGCGGGGCCAGCGATCAGTCAAATATCGATTACAACTACATTTGGATATAACGACTTATTATATACCTAAAGAGTATAAACATTCTTTACAGACAAAATCGAACAAGTCAGAAAAAAGCCGTATCTGACAGGGTCAAATACGGCTCCATTTAAGGTAGTCTAAGATGACGTATTCTTCTTTCTGTAGATGACGTCATAAAGCGAATGAACGTCATCAGAATGGTAAAGATGAAGGGAATTACTTGTAGAAAACAGACTTTTTATTATTTCGTCGAAATCATTCAATAAAAAGAACATTATAAGTGAATGATAAATGATATACATGTACTAAGTTACGATAACGCTTCATCTTGTATTTGCTTCTCACTGCGGAGAAAAAAATATGAAGGTCCAGTGAAATATTAAAATATTTCCTTCGCAGCTCAAAGTAAATACAAGATGCTGTATCGTTATCATAACTCAACATTCCATATAGAGGGCTTAGAGCAAAAACATAGTATGGCTCTATACAATGTATAGAGCCATACTATGTTTTTGTTCTAAGCCATCGATTATTATATATTTCCATCGGTACTCTGAGGATCGTTATGACTGAAAGTTACTGTAGTTACCCTAATTAAAATCCGACTACATTGATGTACAGTCGGATCTTCATCAGATGTCTGTCACGAATATACGATGGATTAGCAGAAAACGAGTTGATTGCAAAATAGACAAAGTATGAAATGTATAGAAGATGTGATATATTAGGTGTCAGCGTTTATTGGCGTTCGTCTGTCTCCATGATACATTTTTCAAAAGCATGTGCCGTACACGTCTAGTGTCGGAAAACTATCCAATATCCAATACCGTAAATCTTTGGCATCCTGAAAATCGAGATATGAAGGGGGCTAAAATTTCGTAGACAAAGTTTATTGAATCCTTCGCAAACAATACAGAATATAAGTTTAGAAAAATAAATCTTTCATATACGTGTCGCTTGTATCACATTGGTTATTAGTAGTAAGAGTAGAGTATTGCGAGGGGAAGGTGTAATCAGCATTATCTTCCTTTGCCTAAAAATGATCTAGAGAATATTGTAGGTCAAAAGTTTGACGCAAGAGTCGATAGTTTGATGGTGATAACAAGAGTGTACGATAGTGAGATGACAAAAGGGAGATAATACGATGGGAATAACTAAACGGTACGAGTTATCGTTCAATAACTCTGCGATGGCTTTTACTGTAGTCTTTAGTTTCAAAAGTTCCCGGTGTTATGTACAATGTAAACACATGTTGTTTTTTTTTGTATATGTAATTTTCTAAATATTGCATCCACTCCTGACAGGTAGTCAATATACTATCACTGTGATATTGACCTGAGAGATGTTGCTATCTGCTTTGGCACCTCAATGAAGTAAGAGTTTAATCTTATCCTTTCTCTTAAAACTCCAGTGTGACATTCAACTTCTGATTTTGAATCGAAGCGAACATTAAAGATGTAACCGGAATAAAAGGCGTATTCCACCTAAAATTGTAATAGCATATGCCTTTTTAGAGTTCAGGACTCAGAAGATCAAGTTTATTTAGGAGATGAAACGAAAGAACTAATCACACTGTGAAAACAGATTCATACATAAGTGTGTTTAAGTTTTTCGTTTCATACCTTCATGAAAACAAAATCAAAGTATTCTCTTCATTTCTTATAGTCTAATAACATCGAGCGAAAAAGGCAATATTTTACAACATTTTGTATGGAACTATTTTCGGGTTGCATACGAAATGGCTGCGTGCTCAAAATTTTGTTCATGGAGGTATGAATATTATTTTCATTCAATCAGATCGCTCGTTTTTGATACACGAAACTAAAAAATTAAATCATTATTTCTTTACTTCGTTAGGCCATAAAATCAATTTAGATTTAAACGTTAAAACAAGAGGGCTTAACTAGATCATTAACTTTCCCTGTACAAACCCTGGCTTTTACGTCCTAGTGTTTGTTTACTTGAGAAAACATTGTGGAAAAAGAAGAAATTGTTTTTTTTAACAATATTTTCTACCCTACTGAAGGATTTTTCTTTTCCAAAATAGACCTTTTTAAAGTTGTCTTCTGCAAAACTTTTGAATTTGGCCAGGTCATGGAAAGGGTTAATAAGGCCAGGCAATCCTACCACGTTTAGACCTCGCATATTGCCAACCTTTTAATTTCCAAGGTTTATGATTGAGGGATGGTCACTGCTATCACAAATAATAATAATAATAATAATAAGAAGAAGAAGAAGATGAAGAAGAAGAAGAAGAAGAAGAAGAAGAAGAAGAAGAAGAAGAAAAAAAAAAAAAGAATTTGTTGTCCCAACAAATCATTTAAACCAAAAACGAACGTTCAATAGAGACATATATGTCCAACATTTTTTTCGCGACTTAAACGTCGTAACAAATTCCTTTTTGTTAGATGTTTATGGTAATAAATTCGAATTTGAAACTCCATAATGTTTGACATATGACATGTCACCTTTAATTGTTGTTATTCTACGCTGTTTTATTTATATATTGTATAGTGTCCTAAAATATCACGCAAAAGTCATTCAGGGCATCAGTTTGAAAAAAAGTTTAATTCATGTTTCATTATCAAGAAATCAGATTTCCTTTTTATCAAACGGTACAGTTAAATAACGTCATGACATTGACCCCTTACTTCACTTACTATTCAAATCATAGGTGCACCGTTCCATTAATATCACTCAAATAACGCACTCAAATCGTGCAAAACATTCCCCATCCTCATTCAAATCGCTTAACTCGGATCTTGAACCGATTTCGTGAAAATTTATGTAAAGGAAACGTACCTGCCTTCTCATTTTCACGACAAAATATACTTTCTTCGTGTATGAGCGAATTCCTTTTGCTCTAATTCGGAACGTCGAAATTTATCGGGTGAGTTCGTCAGTTTTTCGGGTGATATCGGATGAGTTCGTCAGTTTTTCGGATGATATCGGATGAGTTCGTCAGTTTTTCGGGTGATATCGGATGAGTTCGTCAGTTTTTCGGGTGATATCGGATGAGTTCGTCAGTTTTTCGGGTGATATCGGATGAGTTCGTCAGTTTTTCGGGTGATATCGACAACGACTGAATTGCTAGTGGAAGCCAATGTCGTTATAAATACTTAAATGAAACTATAATTAAGAAATATATTGTGAACTCGAAAGAAAAATCGTTGACTACTTTGGCATTACGTAACGCGAAATAATTTTGATTCTTTTCTCTTTTTTTTCTGAAAATGTATGAACAGTAACTTTCATGTGCAAAATCAGTCTAATCCATTTCTTTAAAATGTCTAAATGCATTTAAGTTAGAATGGTGGAAATTTTTAGCCAGAAAATTTCCTCTATAACCTGTTCAAAAGAGCCTCTTTAAAACATTCCGCGATTTGATAGGCTAACGTGAATTCGGGAGTATCTGAATGGTCCGAATTAACAAACTAATCTTAGTACGAACAATATGCACTTTTATATAAAGGGAGATGTTACCTATCGTTTATTTCAATGCAAAAACTCATTTTGATAAAAAAAAAAAAAAAAAAAAAAAAACTCGCCCGTTCCGCTCAATCCTTTCCAAATTACCCACTTTGTCAATCTCACGATCTTCTTAACTCGATTTCATTTGTAGCATAACGTCGATGCGCGAACAAAATTTCGTAACTACAGTTTTATTTAAGCTGTAGTAACGACATTCAGCTCGCGCAACGACGATAAGACATTGCAAGGAATTGAAAATATATCTTAACCCTTTTCATATTTCTATTTTAGCAACGAGTATACACAAAGACCAACCTGCATATACGTGCAGTCTGATCTTAGTCAACATCACCTGCTTGTTTCTTTTAAAGCAGAGTTGTTTTACAAGATATCATTTCAAAATAGTTATTAACTTATAAAAAGTGAATCAAGTGCTATAAGACGTTTGATTATAATTCCTTCATGTAGAAGATTTTTTAAACTTGACAAGGGCTAAGAAGATGATTAAGTCATTGCTTTTACACGTTAACTAAGCTGAACGCAAATAAAGATAAGGAAATAAATAAAAAAAAAGTTATTATTTTTCAATGGACACGAGCAGAAGATGCATTATTCATTTGATATAATCTTAAGGAAATGAATATTCATGCATGAATTCGTATTCATAGGAACGCATATATGAATCTTATCACCAGTGCGAGAGCAAAATGCCGTAGCTTCATCTTTAACAAAGCTGTAGGTACGACATTTTGCTCGTTCACCGACGTTATAACAGAAATATTATTCAATATATTGCATGTGCATCTACCACCGAAGGCCAATATCTGTTAGATTGTAACCCTTTTCTGATGAGGAAAATTGTAACATTTTTCATATTACCACCACGACTACATGCAAAGATATCGTCAATACAGAAACAAACGTATAGGAATGATGGTGCTTGTGCAGTCGTTAACGACCTTATCATTTTGTATACTAAATCAAACTTCAAACGAAAGTAAATGTTTAAGTAGCTTAAGCCAGAGTAAAACAATTCAGTATCGTATTCCTTCTTTGTTCAACGTTATTATGCGCTAAACTGATAAAAGGGAGTAAACAATAAAAAGCAAGACAACAAACAAACAAAAGAGTCCCGAAAAACTTGCAGAGTTCAATGTTTCAATTTGTTCTGTTCAGTCACCAACGTACTTCCTTTGTTTGTGCTCAAATTCCAAATATGAAACATTAACTGAAATGTCAGTCTGATTATACCGAATTGTCTAGACTAATACGTAAATCTCTAAATGGTAACGTATACGTGAGTCAGACAATCTTTACTGTAAATCAAATATAGATGACGAAGTGCTGATTCAGTCCTTGGAATACTTTTGAAGGTACATGTTCCTTTGTATTTTCTTTAATTAATCCATTACCAGAAGACAAATTTTAGACAAGTCTAAATTGAAAAAAAAGCTGCAGACGATAATTTCAAGTACATGAAATTAAAAGAAAATCATCTTTTTGGATAGAGGACATTGTGGAAAATGAAGAAACTGCTTGTATCATTTCAACAATCTTTTCAAAACATTTTTCTTGAAGGGCGTTAAAAGGGCGGATTGTATGGAAATGGGTAAGAACGTTTCGGTCGCAGTATTTTCACTTTGATAACTTCACCGATAATAGTAATAATAATAATAAAAACGGTGAAACTATAAAATAAATAAATAAATAAATATACTCACACTTCTTTGTATATTTAGCCCCGCTTTCGCCCATTTCGTGCTGCTGAGTGTCACCTCAGCGAGACTGGAAACACTGATTACGTTAACATTTTGCAAATTAACTCACGGGTGAAATGACGCGCGCTTGTAGATTTTGTTCGCAAATACCCAATCATAAAACGAACACGGGCGCTTAATAAAATGTATATGTAAGAAAGTAACAATCATGTAGTATTGCGTATTTCAAGTGGATTGCACGAGTTAGAGCTAATTCAGTTAAGTACATCTGAATGATAAATCTAGGAAATGTCAAAATGTCTGTAGAGAAATGTCTGTCAAACGAGAAAGAGAATCAATCCTGACTAGACGGAATCATTTACTGTAAAGAGAGATCAATTTTGATTCACACAGTAGACTAAGGTTAACAAAACATGATTGAGACTTTTCTTCTAAATTAAATCTATACACGATTATATAATCTTCCACTTACTTCAAGAAAAACAAATCCTCTCAGACGAAACCGGACTTCCTGAAAATATCGACCCTGCTCAAACTTCGCGTACTGGGCAAGCTGGATATTTCAATAATATTTAGAATAAACTATCCTTCTACTTCATAAAAATGAACAAAATGTCAATATCGATAAATCTGGCAGCTTTTTATTTAAGAGATGAAGAGAATATTTTTTGTTTTCATAGAGGTATGAACCGAAAAACCTAATCACACTGTATGAATACGCGAAGCGTTCAAAAAGGCTGCGTACTCAAAATTTTGTTCATGGAGCTATGAATTAAATTTTTCGACCAATCAGATCGCTCGTTTTTGATAGACGAAACTAACAATTAAATTATTTGTAATTAACCCAAAACTATTCATGAAATTTTACTGTTTCAACGAATGGCTAGCAGGAAAAGTCAATTTCAAATTATTTCTACAAAACCTCATTAATTTCTTTGTGTTTCTATATGCCTGTTCTCATTTTCTTACGCAATATATAATGAAATTAACAGTGAACTAATCTGTGAGGTCCGGAAGAGAATAAATGTGTTAGGTTGAAATTAAATGATTAAATCAGACTTACCTTGGTAAGGTGAAGTTTGGTCTCGATTTCCCAATCACAATATTCCCTCCGGGCTCACACGCCCACCCAAAACTACCCGTAACACAATTTCTCAAAGGCATTGCGTTTCTTTAACTGACGCTAAAATTAGTACGTGACCGCTGACTGCTTCTTCCATTATCTGTGTTAGCCCGGTCGGAATTTCGTGATGGGTGGAATTAAGACCAAAATTTAACTTGCCAAGGTAAGTCTCGGTTGATCATTTGATTTTATCAAAGACAAGGCAGTGTACAAGTCAAATTGCATCATTTTGGTCCTTACCACTAAAGTAAAATCAACTATGACCTTAAAAGGTACACGGAACATCCTACAATTTGTTTGACGGATCGAAAATGGGATATATTCAATAAACTAACCAACCTATACTCTGTATCAACTTCCACAAAGTCAAGACCACAAGACAACCAAACGTTTTCAGTAACAAACCTATTTCTAATAAGCGGTAGGATATTACCATATCTTTATTAGGTCCATACTTAATTCATGTTTGATCATATTCTCGTTAATGTTTAGGATTAGAATAGGCCCAGGTAAAAGAACAGCACCAATGCCTCTGTACTTTACTTTGTCGACCCAAAATTCGTAACACACATATGAGACTTTGCTTTAACTTCATTGGAACGTGCTTGTCATTTTTTTTGAAAAAAGTATTTTCTTTTTTTATATTTATTTAGGTATCCGATGGTGCGTATGTAAAAGCACCATAGATAGGCTGGCAACTAAATCAGCCACAGTAACCTAAAACACACTTGTTAAAATAGTTAAAATAGAAAGAACATGATCCCAAGTCGTGGTAATTAAAGGACTGTACGGTCAAACCCGCTTGGCTGGACACCTGTATAAGAGCTCCAACTGTGATTTACTTTAAGAAATCCGCGAATTAAATTACTACAAAATGAATCTGTACAGGAGCTCAACCTGACTGATCTAACTACGGCTTATTCTATAAGGCCGAAAATGAAACAAAAGCTGTCTTACAGCCACTCCAGAAAATACGACTAATGAATAAATAATTTTTAAGACCTGATATAATCTAGTTCTATCACCTCGACTCAACATAAATGATCATTTCTCATGGTGACTTTTACTTCCAAGGTTAAAATATAAGATGGAGCATTTTATCTGCACAAAAATCTAGAATGATCCGTCTGCTGCATTTATCTTGATATGACAGACACCTGTGTAAGAAAGCTATTTTGGATATGTCTCTGGGGCGGATGTCTAAAATGGATTTTACTGTAAATCGTCGGTGGGCGACCAGATTGTCGTGAATACAGCTTGAATAAAGCTACATTTATGATATTTTGCTCGCCCACCTACGTCGTGTCATTTACATAACAGGCAGTATGCACAGGTCTTTTGCTACATTTTTCATTGTATAGTGATAGGAGCATGTAAAATGGTCTTTGCACATATGAAAGGATCAGTAATCCAAATACTAAGCATACTCGGTCGTTTCATTTCAAACTCTATCGACTATCTGTCATGTAAGCCGTCACCTACATATTTTTTTTCGAGTGACAGAAGCATGTAAGATGGTCTCGGTACATTTGAAAGACCAGAATCCAAGCACTATACATGCATAGTCGTATTTTTCAGACTCCATCGACTATTTGTCATGTAAGCCCTCGGCTACATTTATATCGAGTCACAGAAGCACGTAAAACGGCTTCGGTACATAAGAAAGGGCCAGAAATCTAAATACTAAACATACATAGTCGTATTATGTCAAACTCTATCGACATGCATAGTGGCATTTTTCAAACTCTACCGCCTATTTGTCATGTAAGTCCTCAGTAATATTTTTGTATTTTTGTCGAGTGACAGAAGCATCTAAAACGGCCTCGGTACATATGAAAGGGTCAGAAATCCAAATACTTAACATGCATAGTCGTATTATTTCAAACTCTATCGACTATCTATCATGTAAGCCCTCGGCTAATAACAACGTCATTTCATTAGGACAAATATCGGATTGTTAATTAAAACATCTGTATCCCTTTGCTTCATGTACGCAACACAATATGAGTTTGGATGCATCGATGGCTTAATTATCAAGTGAATAAAGTCTATCAAAGATTCAATTGAAAATCCCTTAGATGTTTAGGTTTTTAATGGAAGTGAACGCAACTTAAACAATCTTCTAACAATAATACGGCATGGTTAAATGTAACTCATTCTAGTTCTCCACTCCTGGACGGCTTGGTTAACTCATTCCTGTACAGTCCCTGGATTTTTACGTGATTGTGATTTTTATTCTTAAGAAAACATCGAGGGAAAGAAAACATGGCTTGTCACAAGCCATTTCTTCTTTTCCCACAATATTTTCTACCCTATAGGTTTGTTAGTTTTCAATTTACACTCACTTTTAATTGACGCCTTCAAATACTTTGAATCAGGACAAGTCTTTTGAAAAAAAAAAAAAAAACAAAAAACAAAAAAAACAAAAAAAAAAAAAACAACAAAAAAAAAAAAAATCAGGAAAGGTGATAAGGTCATATAGAACCCTATGTTACCAGGAGATGCGACTCATTAATCTGAAATCTCTCGCCCGAACCATTGGGAAAGCTCAAAGTGTGTGAAACCAACATTCATGTCAAGTTGATTTATTTATGTTAATTTGTGTTGTGTAAGGCAAAAGGGTACTTAGTGGCAAGAGCATGAAATATCGATCCACATCAGATTGTGCAAACTGATCACGATCGAAACTTCTCCCTTTTCAGCTTATTTTCTTTATCTAGGGTTGACATTCTATCTAACTTTTTATTATATACCTGCTAATTTTCCTTGTACAAACATTCACTGCACGCGGACAAGACAGAAACAAAATCATACACGTCAGAACTGATGACGTCATTTTACCGGGGAAAATGACGTCACACTAAGAATAATTTGCATAATTTAAAAAAAAATGTTGATTTGAGACAAATTTTTATCTTTTCTTGTCAAAATTCGATATAATAATGAAAAACGATGATGCAGGAGTAATACAAAACCTTGAATAAGTTTCTCGCCGCGTAGGAAAACTTGATATTTCACTCGAATTTGGCCTCGTGAAATATTCAGATTTTCCTACGCGGCTCTACTCCAATCGGAGGATTTTTCTCATCTATGACATAATAGTCCTGATATATTCACTCTAAAAACGAATTGTTGTTGAACCAATTCCCACACGATAATATTAAAGACCAGTCGAAATTTCAAAGAAGTTGCAGAAGACAATTTCGAATTGACGAAATCTTTGTCTGTTGGGATAGAAAACATTGTGGATAATGAAAAAAATGCTTGCCACAAGCAAATTCTTCATTTTCCACAATGTTTTTTCAAAGATTTCATAATAAGGGGCCTTTAAAAGCGTCATTGTGTGGGAATGGACTAACTCTGCTGCACCAAATTATTTTTTAGCGTGTTATTCTAGCCGTCTTACTAGGTCTAGAATTCCATCACCACGTTTATCTATGTGCCCTGTTTTAGTGACATGTTAGCGTATCGTTTACAAATGGTTTGTACCTGATCTTATCGTGCTTGTATAAAAATCTCCAATCGAGAATGATTTTCCTATTTACACCCCCTTTTTTTGTCTTGCTTAACGCCGGTTCTTACACTTTTCAGTCATATCGCGGAGGCTGGAGCACCTAACAATGGATTCCTGGTATATATCGCACCAGTAATACCATACATCCTTTCCTAGCCCCAAGCTGCTATTCCACGTAGGTTTACGAAAATCCGCCCATTGCTGAGAGGCAAATGCCTGAAGGGTTATGTGCCACCGCCCGGGATCGAACCCATTACATCCAATGATTGAAGATTGGTAGTCTGATACGCTACCAACTTCGCTATGACGGCAGCCAACACCCCCATTCCGCCTATTGTTAAGTTTTATAAGTCTGACCGGTCTGATGCAGAGAAACTAACTGTATCTTGGAAGTTCGAATAGTAACAACCTGACTAGTGTGCACTGCTCGTGCTAGCTGCTCAAGATCTAATCATTCAACTTAATGCAGGTTTGTAGAATGTAGAAGAGCCAATTTATCTCCCTGTATGATAATGGTCCAGATACCAATTCTTGTTAACCTGTGCTGGATCCGTTATTTTTTCAACTATTTGTCTCTAAAAATTCCTTGATTGTCCCCTTTCGGGGCGCGAGTCAGGTAAAAACGGAATGGAAAAATGACTTACCAATCCAAGCAAAGATAATTAGTAGACTGTAAAAGGTTGTGCCTAATCTCGCTGTTACGTCCTTACAGTCTGCAAATACAAGTTTATCTTCGAATTAAGACACGTAATGAGTACAAATCGAACAAGGCTTCAAGGACAAACGTTTTCCTGCACGAAACCCTTTTATCCCTTTATACAATCTACAAAATCCTACATTTATAAAAAATATAAGAAATGAAGGGAATAAACACAATAAATAAATCATAGAAGATTAAGTGAATGAATGAAAAAAAATAGATACAAGAAAAGAAAAAAAGGAAAATAGATTAAATAAACATAGATATTTGAATACATAAAGAAGCAATGAACGAACGTACGAACGAAAGAAAGACGGAAAGAAGAAAGTAAACATCGGTTGACTTCAACAGCTCGGAGTAAATTTGTATATCTCGAACAAGCTTGATCTCTTTAGGTGCCAACCGAAAAAAAAAAAAAATAAATAAATAAATAAAGGAATTCCAGATTCGTCTATACAATTCGGAAAGAGGAAAGGGCTTCAGTTTTATAAGGTTTTGGTCAGGAGTCTATACACAATTTTAACATGGAATTTAGGATTCCTTTTGTGAGATTTTTTGTCCCTATGAAAACAGTAGTGCCTTTAAAATACAATAACGCGTTTGGACGCCCTTCTACTACTGAGAAAACTACTGAGAAAACATTGTGTAAATTGAGGAAATTACTTGTCACAAGCAATTTCTTCATTTTTCATAATAGTTTCTACGGAGAAAGCTGAAAAAATCTAGAATTTCATCAACTTTAAGATATCTTCTGCAACTCCTTTCAATTTGACCAGTCTAAAATTTGTTTCGTCTGTTCATGTGTTAAAAAATTCTGATGTAATGTAGAATTTATTTGCGATTCATGAGTCTTTATGAAAGGTGATTAAATCGCTTATCGAATTCAAAAACAAGATAGGCAAATACGCTGTGTCTGGCTTTCATCACATTTCCTTAGCCTTTACAAAGGGACCTTGTGTATATTGAAAATCCCTGTTTTACGATTTTCTAGTTTGATGTTTGAATGGGATTTAACGACACTTTTAACAGTATTTCAATCTTATCGCGGCGGCTGGAGCACCTTACTATGGACTCCTAGTAATTCTCACATCAGTACTATCACTACATTCATTCCGAGACTCCAGCTGGTTATCCGACTTAGGTTTACGATTATCCACATATTGGTAGAAAAGGGATATTTGCCGCGACCGAGTATCGAACCCTGGACCTTATGATTGAGAGTCTGTGGCGCCACCACTGCGCTATTGCCACGGTCCCTATTTTCTAGTTAGCTAGGATGGACTAGAGCATTTAGTAAAAATTTCAAATTTGAAAGGATACGGTCCCAGTCGACTTACACAGTTCGTGCAGCCTGACAAGGCTCTACACTTTTCTATATTGACCAATCGCTTGTTCCATCTACTTAAGACGTTGGCCCCGCCCATTGACACCGACAGGAAGGTCCACTTCGAATTTAAGCGGCACTATTTACTAAAAGTATGGCCAGAACCGTTGAATATTTGGATGGCAACCTAAACGTCGTAACTACAGCTTGAATAAGCTGTAGTTACGACGTGTTAGTCGTCGAACCAACAAAAATATTTCACAAAAATGGCAGCCAATGTTGGAGTTCAAAGATCAATTCCTGGCTGAGTTGGTGATTTAATTGGTCGATTGCTTCCTCGATAAACAGCCGCGATTGGTCAATTGCCAGATAATTCCCTTTTCCGAGAGGGCTCACGTGTTGGTAACAGGTAAAGCTGTCGCGGAGGAAATGTTTATACTACAATCAATATAACGAATATCTCATTAATGAAGTTAGAAAATGATTGATGCATTTCGCATTTACAGAGTCATGCACTTAACGTCTATCAAATTCCCAATCTTTAATTATTATTAATGACCGTTTAGTAATTCGAAACACATTGCAACTTTGAATCCTTATCTGACAGTTAGCCAAATTTGAAATGGCTTCATGTTAGGAGAGTACTCTGTGTCAATATCTAGACGATGACTTTTTTGAAAATAGTACAGAATTACGCCACTTTTAACAGTACTTAAATATTATCGCGGCGACTGGGGCACCTAACTATGGATTCCTGGTATTTCTCACATCTGTACTAGCGATGTAATCGTCGCTACCGCAGCATGAGCCAATGTAAGCGACGCTCTATTAGATCTTTATTTGTTACGGGGTGTAGGAGCCCTGACTAGTTCTTTTACATGCTCGGCGTGGAGCACCGCTGTACGGGACCTTGATTCAACGTCTTATTTGCAAGACAATTGACAAATCGCGACTGCCAATCAAATTATCAGTCGACCGATGTAATAATTCATTTAGACAATAAGTGAGTTTTTAACTCAAACATCGGCCGCCATTTTTGATATGCTTTTTGTTGGTTTTGCGACTCAAACGTATAGTAACTATAGCTTTTTCAAGCTGTAGTGACGATGCTTAGATCGGCCACAAATTTTGCAACAACAACAACAACAACAACAACAACAAACAAATTATGTTTAAAATCGAAGCAGAACTTCCTTTTGGAGTCAATGGGCGGGACCTTCAATTGGTCAATAGACGGTGCAGTTCGACTGAGGTAATTTTATTTTGTATATCTGATACATAAAATGAATTGTAGATCGCTGGTCACCGACTCATACGTCGTAACTACATCTTGATTAAGCCGTACTTACGACGCTAAATCCATTCCAACATAGTGACGCTTTTGGACGTCCCTCAAGAAAATCAATTGGGAAAACATTGTGTAAAATGAAGAAATTGCTTGTAACAATGTTCTCTACCAAAAAAGTTTTTAAAAAAATCTAAAATTTCATAAACTTTAAATTATTGTTTGCAACTCCTTTCAATTTGGACCAGTCCAAAATTTTGTTGTATGGGAATGGGTTAAGATGTCATACCGATAAAAAATACTTAGTATAGATTCCGGACTTACAAGTTCTCTTACGGTCTAAATGAATAATTTGATTTGTGAATCACTTTGTTAGTTTCGATGACCCGCGATCTCGAGTTTTAAAGTCGAATGCTATGTACCAACCGAGTTTTTACATATCTGTGATATTATAACTGAGAAAACACTAAGGAAAAGTTCATCTTTAACAACAATATTTTCTATCATGAAGGATGGTATTTACTTTGCACTTTTGCCTGCTACCCCTTGGTATTTTGATAAGTCTAATAATCAGTGAAAATAATCTGTTATTAGTTTGTGGAACTGTCAACTGACCCTAAACAGTTTTCTTGCGAGGTTCGTATTTAGACCGGTAATAAGGTATGCCGAGGAATCACGAGGTCGGCACGACTAAGACATTAGGGGGTGGGGTGGAATACCTTAAACCATAGACCAAACAGACGAAATTTGTGAAAGCTAAAAGAAAAAAACATAATGACGACAACATCTTACTAGTTTCAAAGTAGTACGCTAAATATGGTGTTGAAATCCACAAATGCCCCTAATATAATAATACATGTACTAGTCAGCAATAGGAAGAAGTTTCATTTATTCTTTTCATAAACTGACATTTGTCGCGGCAATATATATTACCGGCTATGGCTTGGTGTTATTACGCCAGTGTAATAACTATCCAGATTGGCTGAAGTCTAATGTAACACGTTATCGTTATCGCAAAAATGACGTCATAATCCATTTACTGCTACAATCTTAGAACGGTGTTTTCGTGCAATACATTTGTATCGTATAAATATTAAGAATTCTGTCGTAATTGATATGGCCAACAGTTAGGCCGTATTATAAACAGACTATCAAATTCGAGTGAATAGAATACTGAAACGACGGATAAAAACTCGACAAGGCATCTTTTTCAGAAAAACTGCTACTTGCCTTGTGCGGTTACCGGCACAGGTATATATAAGTTTAAAATGGTTCACTGACGACTAATTAATATATTTTATTGATTAGAACCGTCCAGAATTACAGTAGTCTATGATCAATAAACAGCATTTCACGGGACGATCGTCAGTAAATTCATCACGGTCCATTACACATGAAAAGGAGTTTAGATGGAGATAATAAAAATATTGAAAACAATAGTTCTACTGTCACATTAATGATTTTAGTTTTTTTTATGTTGAAATTCTCTGCATAAGACTGCAAAAAAATTGAAAGTTATAAAGTTTAGTGTACGAAGTATACTGTAGAAATTGCTGAAACTTTTCATCCTGAAACAACTTTCAATAACGTAAATAGACATTAGTTGATTAACGCTTTCATAATTATATTGTACGTTTTATTGTCTACCCGATCAATACTTAAATTTTCATGAAAAGTTTGAGTAATCCTATCTCAACTCATTACCAGACGACTAGATTTTAGACTGGTCCAAATTGAAAGGGGTTGCAGACAACAGTCAAAAGTGTATGAATTTTTAGAATTTTCAATTTAGGGGGGGGGGGGGGAGAAAAAATATTGGAAAATGAAAATAAAAAATATTTGCTTATTGCAAGCAAATTCTTCACTTTGAACTATGTTTTCCTAAGCTCTCTTTGTTAGGGTCCTTGTGAAGGTAAATGTATCTTCAATCATGTAGAATGACGACATATCTATCAACCCATTACAAGACGACAATACTTTAGAACGGTCCTAATCTAAAGAAGTTGTAGACGGCAGTTACACGTTCCTGGAAGTTTAAGTCTTTTTGCATAGGAAACATAGTGGGAATGAAGAAATTTCTTGTCATAAGCAATTACTCAATGTTCCTCAATGTTTGCATAACTATCTTTTCTTGAGGGGCGTCAGAAAGCGTCATTATGTGGTAATTGGTTGAATAGTTATGCGAATATATTGTATTGCCATTTTCATTTTTTTATATATTTATTTATCTCTCTGTTATATAAGGAAACGCCCTTGAATGGAGAACTATAAATCAATTTCCCCCTTTTCCGTAACAAAACTGTGTTTTCTATATTAGAAGTTAACGTTTGCATATCAAATAAATAAAACTGAAAAAAAGATATATTTGTCACAAACTATCAAGATAGATTTAGAGGAAAAGTAAGACCTTGACAATTGATTATTCCAAGCTTTCTAGGACACTGACCTTATTAGGGGAAAATATTGTGAGTTTTCCGGGACAATATATCGAAACAGATTCACCAACTCTAACTAAGCATACATAATGTCAACAAAACCATACTTTTTAGGTTACCAGTATGTTTACATATTACACTATGTCAATAAATATGGCGAAATCAAGCCGGCTTTAATCTAAATAACATTAATCAAGCGTGTTTGATGTCTGTGTGATGTCTGTTATAATACAACCGTGAATAATGTTCTCATTACAGTGAGTCTTAGTATATATTTTACTTTACTATCGATGGCTTTGATTTAAAAAAAAATGGGTAATAACTCATATGCATACATGCAAGTTTTTATCTGTCAACACAGATTTTTTATATATCAATTCAAGTGTTTTTATTGTTATTGTTGCTGTTACTAATCTTGCAAATTCCAATTTGCAGATATTTTACATTTAACTTTGTGGAATAAATGACAATATTGTTCGATGAATGGTGAAGTATTATCAAGATACGTCGGGACATTGAACGCCAATATCGAAGCTTCTCTGAAATGTAATGTTTCTGTACATAACTATTTAGACCTTAGAATTTCAAACGGCATTAATGCTCTTGGGCCTCTAGTAAGTTTTATTTTATTTATTTTGTTATAATTGCAATACTTCAAAATAGAGTATTTTCATTGGCCCAAATCGTATCACGTGATCAAATCAATTGCACTTTATACCTCGATAAAAGGCAGAACTATTTTCGACAAAAATAGAAACAAACAAGGTCAGGGATTTCAGATATTGGGAATTCACTTCCAAGAAATACCAAACTTGTTTTGTTACTATTTATAGTCATCACCTTTTGAATTTCGATTTCCTCAAATTCCTTTATACTTCCATGGATTTTCAATAAATAGATAAACTAATAGTGTTCTTATAACAATTATAATGTTCGTTTTAAACATGAAAATTTCGAAAAACTCACATTTATTAGCCGTAAATCCGAGATGTCGAATCGGCTTCGCCACATCAGCATGCATCGTGTCCATGTGGTAGGTTTATATTTCTTGTCTATTACAAAGCATCTATTCATAATTCTAACTGTAATCGACCCAGATATCATAATTTACAGAGTTAGTATTTCCTCATAATAATTCCAAATAAATCCAACGAATGTTCGAATTTCCATTTCAAAAAACCCAAGCGACGAAATAAAATGTCCGCCGTTACAACGACTCGAGCGATAAACTGTGTCAATGTATCCATACGCCTGACAAAGAAAAGTAACTCCGCCCACAGTTCGTTTATTTGTTTTTATTTTCATCTCTCTATCCGTTTCGGATTTGAAAATAGACGTATTGCAATTATATGGGCCGAGTGTATTTTTCACTGCGTCTATTGGAGTATAAAGTGCAATTGCCTTAGCACATGGCTTAAACATAACGCCCTACGGGCGTTATTTGCCATGTGCTAAGGCAATTGCACTTTATACTCCAATAAACGCAGTGAAAAATACACTCATCCCTATAGTGTATTTTTTTTTTTTTTGGGGGGGGGAGATATAGCTTTAAAGTAAGTAATATACTAGTCTCTGGCTCATTAGTTTAACCCATTCCCACACAATGACACTTTCGGTCGATCTTCAAGAAAAAAATGGGGAAACATTGTGTTAAATGAAGACATTGCTTGTAACAAGCATTTTTTTTTCATTTTCTACAATGTATTTTTTATCCAGAAAGTTCAAAACATCTTAAAGTTCGCAAGCTTAAAATTGTCGTCTCCGATTCCTTTCAATTTGGACCAGTCTAAAATATTATAATCTGTTAATGGGTTAACGAGAATGAACTCATCCTTTTTATTTTTCTTCTCTGTACAGTAATTTTGTGTCTGGTGTGTACTGGGTCTGTAGCAATTAGTTATCAGTAAAGTGCCCATTGCCGATAACAAAGTCTGCCTATTTTCTCCCTTGATTAATAGTTTCTCTGTCAGTTTTTGTAGTAATTTGGAGTGCTTCGCTCAAGAAAATTATACCGATGAGTTGTTGTTGTATATCATTTTGTTCGAACCTTCAGGTGAAAAGGGGTCAACTTGGAACGACAAAAAGCTACAAGTAGGAACAAAGTGAGCGGATCTTGCAACATAGTACATATCGAGGGCTCAGAGCAGGTCTGTACATTGTATAGACCATACTATGGTTTTGCTTCATTCAGTATACTAAACATATACTGGTGTACCTCTCTTTCTCAAATATTTGATTCACGTAATTCTCGGATGGTCCCTTTACACGTGACGATTTATAGGCGAATACTACAATTAATGGATCGCCGACCAGGCCTACTGAGCTTCGACCGAAAGTTCGACGTAATTAATGAAAATGCTATTTTGCAAATTTCATTGTCACTCAAATGAAACAAAAAGCGATATGGTTGGGTGTCGACCTAAGCATCGTAACTACAGCTTGAAACATAGCCTTGTCTTTTCTGGTGAGTCGGTTTGCAATAGCATTATTTTCTCAAACATCCAATAAATTGACTGACCACTGACCCCGCCCACTGTCTCTGATGGCTACGCCTACTGACTCCGTCAGGAAGTTCTATTTCGGTATTCAACGGCTTTTTTTGCAAAATTCATGGCCAGTTACATGTATTCAATTTTAACCTGTTTGGCTAGCGACCAAAAAATTGTGACTACAGGTTGATTAAGCTGTAGTTACAACGCTTAAGTCGCAAAGCCAACAAAAACGATCTTCATAAATCAGGCCAATGTTGGAGATCAAATTTCACTTCCGGTCTAAATGAATGAATTCATTGGTCGATTGATTCATAGATTGGCAGCCGTGATTGGTAAGTTTTCAAATAGGATGTTTATCTACCGTAAATTTTGCTGATCAATGAGAATGGGTTTTCAAATCGACTTGCTATGTTCCTGAAAAAAAATCCCCTTGCATTTACTTGATTTTATAAAGTGATTTGCTACATTCTTGAAAAGCTTTATCGTGTTATAAGATTGAGTTGAAACAGAACAAGACTTTACAGAAAGGTATATAATCAACACGTCCTACAAACACATTAACCTTTTACTGCTCATCAAAATTTTAGACTTGTCAAACTTCCAAGGGAGACGACATTGTAAAGTAAATGCAATTAAAAAAGTAACCATCCGACATGATAGAAAATATTGTAAAAAAAAAAAAAAAAAAAAAAAGAAATTGCTTGTTAAAAGCAAATTCTTCTTTTTCCACAAAGTTTTCTCACATTTAATTTCACATGAACGTAAAAACCATGGATTGTACAGAAAAGGATAATTTGTTTGATTAGAACTTCTTCACCGTACCAACAGAATAGATGTAATGTTTCCCAACAACAGCTAACATTTCATTTTGAGAATACTTTCAGACACAAATGTAGTTTAAATTCTCTCTTCTAGTATACTGTTTTACGGATTCAATTTGAACATCTTTGGATTTATCAAACAAGTTTCAAACTTGTAACTTAAAGTCCGTTAAGCGCTCCGACCTGTCGGCGATATGTTACGGACGAACGTTTGTGGAACCGATGTTAAAATCGGCGACTAATTGGCAATAAGTCGGCGACTGATCACTGTATCGGCCGATTTAACAGTTCGGTTTGTAAAAAAGTATCGTCGCGTCGACAAACTCAACCCCCAAGTTGAAATCTACCGACTTGTCGACGACGTCTTAAGGATTCGTTGTAGTCGGGCTTCGGCAAATAAACTTTCGGGCTCCGTCCGATTTTTTACACATGGTAAAAGTAATGTCAATTCTTGTGTAACCTGTTAACTACCTTCGTCTTGCCCGTGTATCGACAGCATGCTATATTTAATTGACCATACAAGTGCTGTGTCATCGCTGTCCAAGAAATAGTATATCGTATCGTAGTCGGTTTAATGTGAATGCGAAATAACCATTCTTCCTGAAATCGCCTACGTCGGTCCGACACTAAATTTTACCGATTGACCGATGAAAAGTAGGATTCGCTGACGTGTAGGTGTAGCCGATTTTTTTTTAAAAATTTAGTTTTAGAAAATAAGATTTTAAATGATACTGGCCACCTCATAAATGTACTATTCTATTTCAGAGGAAGTTCCTCGACTACTTATAAAATACAATATTTAGTCGACACATGTAAGTTTCAAAATAGTAACAGTATTTCCGTTTTTAGGTATTTATTTTTACGTTACATAACGTTCTGTCTAAGATACATCGTTTTCGTTTAAGCGTATTTCTTCAAAAGTAATGAGATAAAATACGATAATGTTTGTGAATCAATTCATAGAATATTGGATCAGAAACATTTTAAGATAAAATGAAATTCGTGTTTTACGATTTAGTCATTTCAATAATGTATAATGATTGTTTCTTGATCGACATAATTTAATAACGACATTGATTTAGATGATTTTTCCATGTTCAATATTATACTACACAAGGAAATATAGTTATGGCCGCCTGTATACACGATCTTTAAGCACACTAGAATACTTTGAACACTTTGCTTCATCTTTTACAGTCCTAATAACCTACTTTCATCGACTGTGTGTTAAAGATACCACTATGTTAATTTGAATCGATAATGGGATTGGTTATTTTTCTTTTCTTGTCAAGGATAAAGAGAGGAAGAGATTAAGGAGAAATTAAGAAAAAAGATCTGTATTTCCTCCTTTGAAGTTTTGGAAACCAAATAATATAATTGTCTATGTACACATAAGGATACAAAGATCACTTTTAGAATTATTTTTAAATGTTACTGCACATTTTGTGAATCTAGGTCTAGATGTATGAAATATGGTAAGATAAAAGAAAATTGGAAGTGCTACTTTTCAAATACAGACAATTGAAACTATCTGCTTACTCCTCTCACGCCTACAAAGGATGGTTAACTGCTTTTTCTACAAATTCAGATTTGACCAAGCGCAGCTGTCAGTCAAGGAATATATCACCCAATCAAATCATTTTTTCAGCCTGGCCCTGAGCAATCAACTCCAACATTGGGCGCCTTTTTTGTTAACCCTCTTCGTTGGTGTTGCGACTTAAACGTCGTAACTACAGCTTATTCAAGCTGTAGTTACGATGTTTATGTCACCAACCAACTATTCTACTTTTTTGTTACATGCTGCTTGCCATAATATTCTTAAAACAACGCCGTTAAAAATCGAAGCTGGGCTTCATTTCGGAGTCGAGGGGCGTTGCCAACAAAGGTAGTTGGCGGGCAAAGCGATTGGTCAGTTTGCTCTAATTGAAAAAAAGTTTTGAAGTAAAACTTTATTGTCAAGCATAAAAGGGAGACACAAGACGCATTTTCGGAGAGAGTACCCCTATTTTACATGAGATAAAAGTATCAAACAAATTTTTGGACAGCATGAATTAAAGCTACGCTAACTGTAGGACTAATAAAAACTATAGGTTTTCAGTAAGTAGTTTTGTTAGCCAACAATTCAACATCCTCCATCTACCACCCTATTGATTTGTCATGTTAAATTAGAAAGATATGTTCTCTTTTTAGATACTAAACATGTAAAATTGATTAAATTGGGGTGATTGATTGATTGGTGTGCTAAGTTAGGTAGACGGAAATTTATCACTTTTTTATCCCAAATTAAATTAGGTGTTAACATTTGTTTCTTGTCAAATTGGTTACCCTTCACTGAAGGACTTTTTTCTAAAGACTTTTGGGGTTATGTTGTTGTTGTTGTTGCTGACTTCTTCTTTTCTCTTTTTTTCCTTTTTGAATTAGACAATCAACTTTTGCAAAAGCAGCGGTAATACGCTTTGATTCAGGGAAGAATGCATTTCCAATATTGTGCACGATTCAATCAGCCACCAAAACATCGTGATTAAAGGTTGATTGAGCCTAGTTCATTGTTGGGCAAATATCCCTCTTAATTACTTTTAGTCGGCCTCATTATGAGGAGATGATAATTTAGATCCATTTGATACATGAAAATTGAAATAAAAATCACTCTGCATGATAACCAATTCATGAGAAAGTCTGAAAATGAGTGAGAGAGAAGCAGATACAAGAATGTCTACTAGGTTGGTACACTGTAAAAAGGCACAGTACTTAAAACCACTGGTACACGCGAAGCTACCTTTGGGCTTCCTAGTCTTTAACCCTTTAATATTTTTCATAATTTTGGACTTGTCCAAATTCAAAGGTTTTGAAGACGACAAGTTAGAGTTAATTTTACATAAAAAAAATCATTCTATAGGGTAGAAAATATTGTGGAAAAAGAAGAAATTGCTTGGTACAATTATTTTCTTTTTTTCCACAGTATTTTCTCAAGTATAAAAACAAATGCACGTAAAAACCAGGGATTGAACAGAAAAGGGTTCACTTTCAGATCCAGGTGGTTAACAGCAAGTGTCCTACAAAACATGCTGAAACATTTTGATTCGAACAGTGAACTTGAGCATTAATGGTCTAGCCTTTCTCACCTGCTCACTTACGCCCATTTAATTCAATTTATTCGGCATTCAATAAGGTTATATGTAAAGTTAACAAGAACGTAAAAAAATATATTTTACTGTATATTCATCATTTAATTTTGTAACCTCCAACGCCTGAAAATAGAACTTACGTTTGTTTTTGTTCTTTTCTTAAATCCATAAAAGGAAAAACAAACAATTCTTGTACACGATTTGTTTCATAAAACTTCATCATAGCCCCCTATCATTCACAAGATGAATCGGATCGTGTTATGAGAACAAACTATTTTTTACTTTAAATCTAATATAAATCTATCACTGATAACGTGGGATTCAAAGAAACAATAATTTATTGGATTCCCATGGTAATTCAAGAAAAACACGATAATTTGAAAATTTATTAGATGCGAAATGAAATTCGAACTGACAGACAGAAAGATTACGCTGATTTATTTTATACTGGAGACATGAAAATCAAATTTCGACGACTGAAATGGGTCAATTTTGTGTAACGGCGCATGTATAAGTATTTTCTAGCCATAAACGTATTTGCTTGAAATTAAGACAGCTGTAAAACGGACAAAAAAGTAACGGTATGAAATTAAACTTTTTTTCCTCTGTCGACTTTGTGTAACCAATTATCAGACGCCAAAATTGTAGACTGGTCCAAATTGCAGACAACATTTCAAATTAGCAAATAAGAGTCAAATAGGGCTAGAAAACATTGTGAGAAAAGGAGAAATTGCTTCTCACCAGTAATTTCGCCTTTTCTAATAAATTTTTCAACGGTTTTTCTTATTTAAGGGCGTCAAAAACCGTTACATGCGGTAATGCCAGAATCTGAATCGGACAATACAATAGAACTCTTTGTACATAGATATTTGCATTTTAACTGCAAACGTAAAATTCGAGTAAGATTTTGTATATTCGTTTGTTGCTTTGTTGTTCCTGGTTTAGATAAAGCGATACATTTTCTTCGTGAAGTTTGTAGACTGTACACGTGCTAAATATCAACTACAATGTACTTGAATCTTTTTATGTAACTTGAGTGTTTAATCCTTTCCTGTTTTTAAAAAATTAGACTTGTCCAAATTTAAAGAAGCTACAGACAACAATTAAAGGTGAGTGAAATTTCAAAAGTAACCTACTTATGGAGTTTACAATATTGAAAATGATTCATATTTACTTGAGGAATATCACAACCCTTGCACTATATGCTTCTTTCATCCAATATTAACAAATAAATATTGCAATAGATACATTTATTATATACCTATAAAAGATATGGAGTAAAACCTGGCTGTCAAATACAACTCGACAGAAAAAAAATCAATATTCGGCGTGTAGCAAAAAACCATATTCGTCGAGTACCTTTAAACACTGACTTCTTTTTTGTGTATTGACGTTCCGGGTTTTTTGGAAAGTTGGTTATTTCTTAGCCATTTAAGAGAATTTTCTTAATGTCATTTCCTAAAAGGTATATAATAAAAGGAATATTACAACAGTGTGTTTTTCTATTTGTTGTTATCGTGTTCTCGAATCGTGGGTAGGTACTTTTATTGGATTCGACCTTCGGTCTCATCCAATAAAAAATACCTACACACGATTCTCGAACACGATAACAACGCATAGAAAAAGACACTGTGGTAATATTCCCTATTTATAGCACATTGATTAGTAACAAGGATACTCCCACTTGTGAAAATAAATGGCTTTCCCTTTTTGGAAATATTGAAAATTCTTGGTATAGGATACATCTAAACACTTACAAAATAACAAGGGATACTTATTGTCGGTGGCTTCAATTCAGAATTTTACATAGAATTTTACCAACGAATGCACTTCTTTTTAAGATGAAACTCTCTGAAACAAAACTTTGTACATTTTGCGAACTGACCGATGAAACACTATCTCATATATTTTGCGAGTGTTGCAAAGTTAAACACATTCTAGTTATCTTAGAAAGAAAAATAAAATATTTTTATCCAAACTTCACACTCAATAATCCCGGAGTTATCTTAGGATACTGTAATGATTTAATTGGGGCAGACGTTGTGATTCTTCAATTTAAGAAATACATATTTTTATGTAAACTTAAAAAAGTTGCACCAACTTTTGACGGGTATAAAAAATTCTTGATGTTAGCATGGGATATTTATCAGAAAACAGATATAAATCATTCTGAAAACGAAAATTGGGCAATTGTAAAATCCTTCCTATAGAGCCATATACCTTAATATAATAACTTCAAAACTGTAGTTACCAGGATTTAACACTATGTTGAAAAAGGTGCTTTCAGCTCATTGCACTTTTTCATTTTCTCATTGTTTACCTTTTTTTTTTCTAGTTTGTGTTTTTATATTTTTCCCAACTCATGATTTACTAAGCTATAAAAATGTGAATGTACGTTGTTTTATGAAGTTATTTGCGTGCAACAGATATGTTATTACTCAATGGCGTTAACTCAAATTAAAATTAAAAAACCGGGTGTCTGTCCGTCATGAAATGATAAATAAGAATTCGGAAAATTCTTCAATATAAAACTTATACAGTACATAGCGCATGCTAGAGAACCTAAATTAAAGATTTTAATTTGCTTCAGTCTCTGCTGATACATTTTTTAAAAAAGTCCCTACCGTTTTATAGGTATAAAATTTATTAAATACTACATTTCGGAAAAGACGTTCAAAAACAATGCAAGTGAGATAGTAAGCAAAATCACACCAAAAACATATATGAGTGATGACATATCTGTTGGATAAATAATTCAAATAATGTATACATTACATATTGTTGTTAACAGAGAGAAGTAATGTAAAATGAAGTTGGAAAAAAAGATATATATAAAAAAATAATAATAAACGAACTTTCAAGCGTGAAAAAAAAAATACTTCTGGAGTGGAAAATATTTTGGAAAAGGGAGAAATTGTATGTCAAAAGCAATATCTTCTTTTCTCACAATCTTTGTCAGGTAAGGAATCACAGGGACGTTAAAAACAGGCATTGTAAAGAAAGGGGTTTAAATGTCTTCTTTGAAAGGTACATGTACGCTATAGTGATTGATTTGGGGTGGGGAGGTTCCGGGTTTTGGAAGCCAAGACAGGTCGATTCTTTGTGGTTATATTGCTTGGTCCGAATATAAAGCCAACTTAAGGTCTTCGTTCCCCGTAATAACGAAGATTCTCAGTAAAATCTTGACTGCCCAGAGTTATATGTAGCCAAGTAGTGTATAAGGGGAGATCTTCACCTATTTAACTAGACGACATAGAATTAACTGGCCCAAACCAAAAGTAGTTGCAGACAACATCAACAACAGAAAATAAATAAATAAAAATAAATATTTAAATGAAATAGATAAACAAACAAAATAAATGAATAGAAAAAATCAGGTAGATAGAAATAAAAATAAAATTGATAAAAATAAAATCATTTGTCATTCTTGGTAGAAAACATTATGGAAAATGAAGAAATTGTTTGTTAGAATCAATTTCTTCATTTCCACGTTGTTATCCGAAGTTATTTATCTTGGGGCGTAAAATAGGGATAATACAGGAATGGATTACTGTTATCGAGAAAATCTTGCATAGGAATGACGGTTCTATGACCCATTCTTCTCAACTTCGATTGAAAGTCCGATTTAACATTAAACAGCGTTATAAGAAATCAAAGGCCAGTAAAATATAACAAAAAGCAAACAAATAAACAAGAAAACGCAGTAGTTGTTGGCGACCTAAACGTCGTTACTCTCACTTGAAAATCTTGAGTCGCCAAATCAACAAAAGTGCTTAACGTATATGCCGAAGTTCTAAGCTCCTTTCCGGTCTTAAGAAATGATTTGATTGGCCGATCGATTTTTGATTGTCAGCGACTACATGTGACTTGTCTTAAGATATACTGTACACTGTACATCGTCAGTGCAATTCTGAAACCTCGCAACTACAGCTTGAACCAAGGTGTAGTTACGAGGTTTTGGAATGACACCGACGATAGGAAATATGCTATATTCTGAAATAATGCAAGTGGTGCTTATACTGCCCCGTCGTTCAAGTTTCTTGCATAATCGCACATCCCAAAAAATCCCATTTGTTCATGATTTCAATAGCGACAGTAAGTTAAAACAAGAGGTCCATGATAGTCCTTAATCGTTTACCTGAGGCATCTGCAAATTACAGTACTTTTTGTATAATCAGGGCTATAGATAGGAGGCGTAATTCGTAATTAAGATTTAAATATTTCACCAATACTGGCATAAATCCTATGTTGTGGGTACTCGTTTGAATCGTCTCGACAAGACGATTCAAATGAGTACCCACAACACAGGGTTTTGTTGAGAAATAAGGATTCGAGAATGCTGTTACCACCTCTTATCTAGACCTCAGTATAATGAAGACTCAACTTGTGCGAAATAAATAAAACAAATATACGATTTTGGGCTTTGTACAAAACAACCCAGTAATGCTTCACAATAAAAATGAATGCCTTTGGCTTTATTGTTTAATCCATTACCAAACTATTCTAGAATTTGTCACCTTCAGGAAAAATAGGTTTAAAAAAGCATTGTGAGAAAGGGAGTGACAAGCAATTTCTCAATTTATATTCAAGAAGAATTCTTTCAATGCGATTTACGCAATTTTCGACCGCAGGAGCAGTGACGTTTTTATCCTAAGAGCATATTTTCCTGAAACATAGTACAACATTATTTAGTCATGCTACATACTAAATATGAACGCTGCTCTAATTGGGTGTTTTCGAAAATTTTAGGGCAGTGCCATGTTTTATCCCAGGGCTAAGATTTTAGCTCACATGGTAAAGAACCATCTTGTTATGCTACATACCAAATATGAATGCCTTAGACTTTGTAGATTGGGAGGAAAAAGCTGTTGAACATGGTCTAATTGAGCATTTTTACGAACCTTGGACACCTAGGGAAGGGGTGTTTTTTAACCTACAGGCATGATTTAATCAAAATCAATAGATAACAGCCAGGCTATGCTACACTAAAAATATAAATGATCTCCGCCTTAAAATGAAGGATTTTTTAAAACATACTCAAATTTAGCGTTTTTCCCAATTTTTGGACCTCTAGTGCAGGGCCGTTTTTGACCCTAGGAGGACAACTAGTAGTGATATAGTACAAAACCATCTAGTTATGCTACATACCAAATATGAATATCCTAGACCTTATAGTTTAAGAGGAGAAGTCTTTTGAAATTGCTCTTATAAAGCAATTTTCCGAACTTCGGACCTCAGGGGCGGGGCCATTGTTTACCCCAGAGATTAAATATTTAGAATCTTACTATAGAACCATATGATTAAGCTCTATACAAAATATAAAGGTCTTTGGCCTTGTAGTCTATGAAAAAAAAAAAAAAACAACAAAGATTTACTAAAATTTCCCATTTTCATATGCCGCGGTTACAAGAGTTTTACACGGAATGAAATTCTTTTTACAACCTTCTAAGAGCTTCACCCAATGAACATTCTTGCAAAGTTTCAGCTTGATTGGCCTACTGGTTTAGGAGGAGAAGATTTTTCAAGATATTTAAAGAATTACTAAGATTCCCATTTTCAAATGCCGCGGAACCCAGAGTTTTGACGGAATTAAATTCTTTTAACAACTTTTGTAGAACCTCTACCAATAAACATCTCTGCAAAGTTTCAGCTTGATTGGCCTTCTGGTTTAGGAGGAGAAGTTTTTTAAAGAAATTGTGGACGGACAGACGGACTGGCGAACGACGGACAACGACCGATCACAATAGCTCACCTCGCACTTTGTGCTCTGGTGAGCAAAAAAGAACCATTGACAATTCTTAACAAAGTTCTTGGACAAAAGTTTCACCCATAGCAGACGACACATTTGGACAGGAACAAAATAAGGGACTAAGGAGAACAGTTTAAAGTGTGGCTAAATTTAACAGCAAATAAAATGCGGGGAAAAAGAAGAAATTGTGGGTGCCAAGCAATTCTTATGTTCCTGAGATATTCTCGTTAGAATTAACTCTCAGGGTCGTTAGAAAGTGTTTTCATATACCTTTAACAAACGCAGTATTTCATTTAAAACCAGTAAGGATTAATCACCGTTTCTATATGTGGAACCATTTTCTGTTACGTCAAATTGATGCAGTCAATTTCAAATGAGAAATGACAGGCTAAATGGAGAGAGACGGCTATTAATTCACAGGTTTTATCAAGATTAATTTACACGTGGAAACTTGTTCCATGTCCTAATCAAGTCGAGTTTACATCAAAGAACGAAAAGTTCTTTTATAGAAATTTGGACGTATATACTGTCACTTAACTCATTACCAGATGGCAAAATTCTAGACTGGTCGTTATTGAAATGAGTTGTAGACGACATTTTAAAGCTTATGAAATTCGGTACTTTTATTACTTTTAGGGTAGAAAAGATTGTGGATAGTGAAGAAATTGCTTGTAACAAGCAATTTCTTCATTTTCCACAATGTTTTCCAAATCTTTTTTTTCTCTTGGGAGCGTGTAAAAGCGTCACGGAGAGGGAATGGGTTAACCAGGGCGACATCGGTGTTTTACGCTTACACTACAACAGCCTACATTGACAACCTGTCATCGACATTAACGCGAATTTAAGAGTTTCTTGTCAAACCACTGGACTGATAGTTTGTGACTAAAGTTGCAATGACTATAATTAGAACGGTGATCGAATCATGCATTTACATACAATTTGCGGCTCGTCCCTGTCAACCAACGAATCGATTGATCTAATCATTTATTAATGCTAGAAGTAAACTTCAAACTCACATTTTAGAACTGAAACACTCTTAAGAGCAAGCAAAAAGGCATTGAAAATTTGACTGTCGACACCAAAGGAATACGTTATAAATTGCATTCGTTCTGGTACCGGCAACAATAACCAGTTTTCTCCTTGCTCATGTTTTAGTTTGTAATTCTATAAGTTCTTTCCCGTACATTACAATACACAATACAGATGCACAACAATTGCACACGTCATATGCATTTACTGGGAGAACGAAACGGTATTTCGAACAAAAGGCAACTTCGGTGAAGAAAACGGGAAGAGACATCCTTATTTGCATCAGTTATCCAGATTTTCCTCGACATTGATTGAGTGATTAATTGAATGGGGTTTTACACCACTTTTAAAAGTATTTCAGTCATATCGCGACGGTTGGAGCACTTAGCAATGGATTCCTGGTATTTCTCACACCAGTACTACCACTACATCCTTTCCTAGCCTCCAGCTGCTATCCCACTTAGGTTTACGATTATCCACCCATTGGTGAGAGACTAACGTAGGAAAGGATATGTGCCGCCGCCGGGGATCGAACCCATGGCATTCTTTTATTGAAGATTGAGAGTCTGATGCGCTACCGACTGCGCTATTTCCCCCGACATGTAAGTATTATAACCTTACATACATTCAAGTTATCGTTATGTTAACAAGAATGAACCGAAGACTTTACTAAGTGTTAAATTCGGTGATAATAATGGGTAAGCGCAACACTCTACTGAACGTTTGTACGGTGATATTTATAGGCTAGTGATAGACTTTTATAGGGTAAAACCGATTAGTCTAGGCGAGACTGTGTATTACTTTTTCCGTATGAGTGAAAGCGGATTCCTACATAAGTGTCATTTGGCTTTTCGGCTCATACCTCAATGAAAACAACTATAACAACAAACTATTCTCTTAATTTCTTATAATTCAATCGAGCAAAAAAATAAATAAATAATAATAATGATAATAATAATAAACAACTTTACAAATTTTGATATTCTTTTGTATGGGACTATTTTGTGTTGAAGCATACAAAATAGCTGCGTGCTCAAAATTTTGTCCATGTTGGTATGAATATTTTTTTCAACCAACCAGAACGCCCGTTTTTAATCAATGACCGGGTTCGAGACTTTACTAAATGGCTCAACGGTTATATCAATGGTTGAGTTCGTGACTGTAATTAGTAGCTATATGGTTATATCAATAGTTGAACAGAAAACTTTACTTAGTTGCTAAACGGTTTTATCTAAGGTTGGGCTAAAAGCTTTACTAAGTGGCTAAACAATTATATTACTTGGTGGCTTAACGGTTATTTCAATGGTTGAGTTCGAGAATTTACTGAGTGACTATACGGTAATGTCGATGATTGAGTTCGTAAATTTATTAAGTAGCTAAACAGATATACAAATTGTTGAGCTCAAAACTTTACTAAGTGGCTAAACAATTAAATCAATGATTGAGCATCGGGCTTTACCTTGTCGCTTAACAGCTATTTCAATGGCTGATTACGAGACTTTATTTAGTGACTAAACGGTGATGTCGATGGTTGAGTTCTAGAATTTACTAAGTAGCTAAACAGATATATCAATGGTTGAGCCCAAAGCTTTACTAAGTGGCTAAACATGTACATCAACGGTTGAGCGGTGGGCTTTACCTATTTGCTTAACAGCTATTTCAATGGCTGAGTACGAGACTCTATTCAATGACTATACGATGATGTCGATGGTTGAGTTCTAGAATTTACTAAGTAGTTAAACTGATATACCAATGGTTGAGCTCAATGCATTACCAAATGGCTAAACAATTACAATGGTTGGACAGTAGTCTGTACTTAGTGGCTTAACAGTTATTTCAATGGCTGAGTACGAGACTTTACCTAGTGACTATACGGTAATATCGATGGCTGAGTTCGAGAATTTAGTAAGTAGCTAAACAGATATATCAATGGTTGAGCTCAAAGCTTGACTTAATCGCTGAACTGTAAAATGAATGGCTGAGCTTATAACGCTTCTTAATTGCTATACGATTGAATCAATGGCTTGAGCAGAAGGCTACACTTAGTGGCCATACTGTTTCACCAATGGTTTAGTTCCAGACTTTACTAAGAGGCTAAACTGTTATATCAATGGTTGAGAAAAAGACTTTGCTAAATTTCTTAACGGTTAAATAAATGGTTGAGCACAAGACTTGATTAGGTCGCAATACGGTTATGTCTACGGTTGAGTTCCAGACTTTACTATGAGGCATTCCAGTTTTATCATTTTTTGAACACAAAACTTTACTAAGTTGTTAAACGGTTATGTCACGGGAGTTTAGTAGGTGGCTTAACGATTATATCAAAAGTTGAGCTCAAAGCTTTACTAAGCGCCCATACAAGGGAATCAATGGTATTATCAATCTGTACTAAGTGTTTATGCATAAGTACCGCTTTACGCTTACCTTTGTACGCCCTCGATATATGTATTCGTTTGATCAAGTAGAAGGAGTTAAAGCATTCATTGTCTCTTCTTTGATAATCGCTAGGTACTATTATCGACTAGTAGTGGACCAGTTCTATGCAAGTCTAAACCGAAACCAAAACGTTGAATTCATTCTAGCTCGATCTTTAGCTCGAGAATGCCCTAGGTATAGTCATAGCCTCGTGTTACTGTTGTCATTTAAACTCAATTTAAATTGGCAACAGCAGGACACGACGATAAAAGAAGAAAAAAACTGTCTAAAGGTGCCCTTAATTACATATGAATTATACAAAAGGCTTATTCAAAACGCAAACATACAATTAGGTTATCTGTTGTTTGTTTACATGACATACACAAAATTAGTTCTTAGCACGGTTCTCATTTATCTTAGCACGGTTCTCATTTATCTTGCCTCAGATTTGTGAGTACGGTAAATATTGCATAAGAAATCGTTAGTTCGCGAGCAAAATGTCGTAACTATAGGTTTGATAAAGCTGTCGTTACGGTATTTTTCTCGCGTACCGACGGTATGGAAATGAAATGGTATTATACAGAATGGAATCTTAGAGAAAAACAATGTACACTTTAAAAACGAATTGTCAATTGAGGTTAGTTTTTCTAGGTCGCTAAATTGCACCCACATCCATTTTGATAACGATCCATGAAATTTAAATCTATGAACGCTCACATCTTTACAATCCAGCATTTAGCTCTCCTGTCAGTTTCCTTTGATTTTATGAGGTCCAATTTTTATGTCAAAGGTTCTATTATGGTCACCGACGATTACTTCTCGGTGGTCTATTCTAACGATAATACTACACCAAACGAATTCTAGTTTAATCATATGCCTTTGAAAAAATTCGACTTTCATGTATCCGCGACTTTTTAAAAATCAAAGCACTTCCGAAAAATCTATTTGGTACTCTACCAATCGACAAAATTTGACACCAGTAAAAATTGTATGAGGTTCAAGACTGCACTTTAACCCTTTCCTGTTTTTGGAAATTTTAGACTAGTCCAAATTGAAAGAGGTTGAAGACGACAATGAAAAGTGGATGCTATTTGAAATGAAACCATCCTATATGGTAGAAAATATTGTGGAAAAAGGAGAAATTGCTTGTTACAAGCAATTTCTTCTTTTTCCACAATGTTTTCTCGAGTATAAAATCACAGGATTGTAAAATCCCGTTTTTGAACGGGAAAGGGTTAAAGTGAGTGTTAACCGAGATTAAGAGCCTTAAAACGAAGAAAAAAAGGTGCGAAAAGGATAAAACACTTGTAAAGTAACCCAGTGATTTAGTTTTTTACCCCCTAAGGATTTTGTATTCCAAAATTTTACCAAGACGTATATTAACAAGAGGCCCATGAAGGCCTGAGACGCTCTATTGGTTATCAAGTTTTCTGTTAAAGAAATCTGATATTTAAGGAAGTTAATTGCTTAAAGAAGGATGCATAAAAAATGACAAATTGGACTTTATCCCCTTTACCATTTTTGAGCAACAATCCTTAAGGACCCTTTTCCCGTGTTTAAAAACAGAACCACTCCATTTCCAAAAGGAAGTTTCCTTATGACCCTGCAATCATAATGTGAATATTTCAACAGAATCCAATAACTATTGTGGGCTTCATCACGTAAAGGCCCATTCCTGTGTTTTCTTATGGATCCATTTCATTTCTGAAAGGAACCTTCTGTACGACCCTACAATAGTCCTCTGAAATTTTAAAGACAATCTGATAATTGTGAACTTAATCACACAAACAGGAATGTTTTGAATGATAATCTGGTAGGCCCCTTTTCCTATGTTTCCCTTGCCACAATTATTCCTTGCAACTTTTTTATATACAATCCGATTAAAACTGCGGACTGTGTCGTGTTAACGAAGATATTTCAACCAAGTTCTCGTAAAACCTCCTTTCCCGTGATACTTTTTTGTTGGTTTAATCATTCTTTGAATCCAATGAAATATGGGGACCTCGTTATGTTAAGAAGAATAATTGAAAAAAAAATCATATGGGCCTGGCCCCTCTTTAAGTTGGAATGCGGAGCAATTCCAACTTAGATTTGACAAAACCGCAAAATGAACCCAAGACAATTTCATTTCGTTTTTTTTTTTTTTTTTGATAACACATATCACGTGATCTCTTAGGTATGAATACACCTCGGGTTACGTCTCATCTCAACTTGCATCGGACAATCAGTTAGTTGTAGCCGAAGCCAATAATATGGCACATGTAATGGATGATATAAAAGTTCGTTTAGAGACTTCTAAACATACTTTAGTTTGCTTTAAATTATTGAAAAACAAGGTAATAATCAGCGCAGTAATTTTTTTTGTGATTAGCCGTCCCGTGTTTGGTAATCACGTGATCTCAAGTGACATGTGGTAGTCATGTGACCATAGATAGGCAATGTTTACAAATATGACTCAGGTCGCAAATGCATTTTTACAATAATCACGCCGCCCAGTGCTTTAAAACATTCTAGAGCGATTAAGGGGGATCGTAGGCAAGCAAACGCGATTATTGTGGGATTTACAGCTTTTTCACAATAAAAATCAAATAGATGCAGTACAAAAGTGGAAGATTTTGAAAATTAGAATGTTAACATATTAACTTCAGGTTTTTACTTATTTACTAAATAATTACGCTTTATTATGTCGTTATTTACAAGTTTAAATCAATAATAACACATCAAACCTTTAACAAATGTCATCTGGCTTTCAGCTTGGTCCTTTTTACTTAAGATTGTTTACGGTTCTAAAGCCGAATAACGAAAAAGGAAATCGCGCGACTACAGGGCGCCGAAGATAATTTGATACTATCTTCAGCATATTATAGGAATTTTTAGGAAAAGGGCAAAACTACCATGTGCAAACAATAACGTTAACGTCTTTTTTTTTCTTTTGAAGTTTACTCACAACACTTTAAGTATTCTTTTTCTTAAGTTTAAACCGGTATTTCAAATCGATCACCATGAAACAAGTTTCCGCGCATTTCCGCAAATTTCCACGTATACTAATAAACTTGAAGTGAAAAATTACGTAAGTTTAGTAAAGTGTGTGAAGTTGACAGGACATTAGACATTAGACATTAGACATTCGACCGAACCCGTTTTTGAATGTCTAACTGCCCAATTAGACATTAGACATTCGATGTGTCAATCGACCAAACCCGTTTTTGAATGTCTAACTGTCCAATTAGACATTAGACATTCGATTAGACATTCGACCAAACCCGTTTTTGAATGTCTAACTGCCGAATTAGACATTAGACATTCGATTAGACATTCGACCAAACCCGTTTTTGAATGTCTAACTGCCCAATTAGACATGAGACATTCGATTAGACATTCGACCAAACCCGTTTTTGAATGTCTAACTGCCCAATTAGACATTAGACATTCGATTAGACATTCGACCAAACCCGTTTTTGAATGTCTAACTGCCCAATTAGATATTACACATTCGATTAGACATTCGACCAAACCCGTTTTTGAATGTCTAACTGCCGAATTAGACATTAGACATTCGATTAGACATTCGACCAAACCCGTTTTTTAATGTCTAACTGCCGAATTGGACATTAGACATTCGATAAGACATTCGACCAAACCCTTTTTTGAATGTCTAACTGCCCAATTAGACATTAGACATTCGATTAGACATTCGACAAAACCCTTTTTGAATGTCTAACTGCCCAATTAGACATTAGACATTCGATTAGACATTCGACCAAACCCGTTTTTGAATGTCTAACTGCCCAATTAGACATTAGACATTCGATTAGACATTCGACCAAACCCGTTTTTGAATGTCTAACTGCCCAATTAGACATTAGACATTCGATTAGACATTCGACAAAACCCTTTTTGAATGTCTAACTGCCGAATTAGACATTAGACATTCGATTAGACATTCGACCAAACCCGTTTTTGAATGTCTAACTGCCCAACTAGATATTAGACATTCGATTAGACATTCGACCAAACCCGTTTTTGAATGTCTAACTGCCGAATTAAACATTAGACATTCGATTAGACATTCGACCAAACCCGTTTTTGAATGTCTAACTGCCCAATTAGACATTAGACATTCGATTAGACATTCGACCAAACCCATTTTTGAATGTCTTACTGCCCAATTAGACATTAGACATTCGATTAGACATTCGACCAAACCCGTTTTTGAATGTCAAACTGCCCAATTAGACATGAGACATTCGATTAGACATTCGACCAAACCCGTTTTTGAATGTCTAACTGCCCAATTAGACATTAGACATTCGATTCGACATTCGACCAAACCCGTTTTTGAATGTCTAACTGCCCAATTAGACATTAGACATTCGATTAGACATTCGACCAAACCCGTTTTTGAATGTCTAACTCCCTATTTAGACATTGGGAAATAGGAAGACTTAACACTTTTGAAACATACCATATCAAAATTCCTCTGCGTGTTGCATTAAATACACTTATGTTTCTTCAATCAAATAAACGTTCTTTTAAAGATGTTTTTAAGCGATTGAAAGGTAAAATTATTGACTTTCAACACTTTATATGTCTTTTAACTCATTCGTTCTGATGTCAGTTTGACGCTGATTTCATCTCCAAATTGATTTGAAAATTTTGCCATACCCTATACCAAACGGAACATTTTGACCAAAATCGATAATTTAATCCAAATTACCGATTGATTGTTATTGTTTTCCGATGACAAAGATGAACAATTTATGATTAGAATTTCAAACGGTTTCATTCAAAGACTTCATAATTCTTTTTAAATCTATCATTGCACGTCGAAAAAAGTAAGCTGATCAATGTCTAGGCCAAAGATATGGTCTAGGTAACCGGACAATAGCCCCTCCGGACAATATCCCCTTCTATGTTTTTTGATATGGCGGACATTATCCCCTTCCTAAATTTAACAGGGCGGACATTAGCCCCTTCGCCATTCTAACAGGGCGGACAAAATCCCCTTCCTCATATTAACAGGGCGGACATTATCTCCTTCATCGTTTTACTACTGCGGACAAAAGCCCCTTTCTGTAATATATCACAGACAATTCACGGTTTCTGGATTGGATATAATTCCGGTATTTCACATGAAAACCAGTCAAAGATTGTAAAAATTATAATAACAATCAATGAAATACTCTGATTCTACTGGCGACTGATATGTTGTAAAAAAAAAACTCATACAAAATTGTAGCTACGATGTTTCGGTCTCATACCAACACCATGTATACAAAAGAGAAAAAGATAAGATCATATGGAAAAGGTAATAATATAGCTAATATTCAGCATGTTCTATTTTGTTAAGTCGGATTTAAATCTTCGAGTGTCATGACAACATATTTCCAGATGGCTTCGAATAGTAAAAAGTTAGCACGAGGTTAATTTTAAAGAAACATGCTGGTAAAGAGGGACAAGCTCCTCTTTGCCTTTATACCATGACGTTTTCTAGAATACAAATTTTATGGAGTCGCTCGCATAGAAATGTGCAAAGGTATTCAGTTAAAAATTGAGCACTGGTTTATTATTCAATAAAATAAGAGTAAAATTTATATTAATCTGGGCTTATTGTTCGTTTCGTTACTTAAGCCGGAAGAAACTAAGAACAATTTTACGAAGGGGATAATGTCCGCCGATCGAGGGGATGGTGTCCGCCCTGTTAATAATAGGAAGGGGATTTCGTTCGCCCTATCCGAATGCCGAAGGGGCAAATGTCCGCCCTGTTGAATTTAGGAAGGGGATAATGTCGATCTTGTCGAAAAACATAGAAGGGGATATTGTCCGGAGGGGCTATTGTCCTAGATTCATGGCCTAAAAGAAGTAATAGTTATAGTTCATTTCTGACAATTTACGCGATTCAACCTAAGCGGAGCGCAAGTTTATTCGTGTAAATTGTCAGAATATGAACAATAACTGTTTTACCGATCGACTTAAATTTTCATCCAATAACGCTATATCCAGTGAGTCGCGAGTAAATCTATGATGTCGGTCATTTTTGTTGCGTCATACATTCTTAACTAAAAGCGACGTAAACAAAAAGGGGGAGCAAATTTGACCATTCTCATGCTTTGATAGATGTTTCGTCATTTGTCGTGACGGTTTCAACAGGAAAATTACGCTCTAACTCATGCTTGGCGAACAAAAATTTGCGGATTCAGCTAAAATAATAGATTTTATATTCTATTTTTTAAACTTTTTACGGACAATCTTTTTTAGCATTTTATTTTGAAAAGTAATAATTAAAAAATACGGGTCGTCTAATGCGGGATATTAATTTCCACAAATGTTTGCAACGAGAATGGTTCAATGGGCCCCTACCGATATACGGAGTTGTCCTGAAAATTGCCCTATAATTAACTCCCTTGACTTAACTGGGTAGTTCCGGTTTAAATTTGCTATATAGAGAATATAAGGGCTGAGACTAATTGTTCCTATTTTGCGTAGAATCAGATATTTTTTTTCAGAAATCAATACAGAGGAATGTTGAGTACTCTTAAAATTCTCTTAGAATATGGAATTGATGTGGTAGTTTATATTAACGTTGACACGTTTTAATCGTTTTTTACTCCCGACCTAGGAACCAATTTCATTCTCGTCCAGTTTTCATATTTTAATTCTCATTTTCGAAACAAAATTAGCAAAGGCGTCCTTTGCAGGAAATCATTGCGTTTACTTCTTTAACTTGAAAAGACTTATTAAAACAAGGAAACCACACAACAACAACTAAGAATAACCATATTGCGATAAAGAGTACTTTTTACGCCGATTTTCTCCACATTTGAAAGATCCATTATTTTCGGTACACATGGCTATTAATTTTTCGTTCGTATCCTCTTTCGTTCTGAGATTTTTTTCTGTGAAGGGTTAATGGTAAATCAAATTTAAAAGTGCTGTTTTAATACAAGTAACTTACACGCTTCTGATCGTTATCTCTGATTGCGTAATAGACCACGGGTGGTATTTTGGATGTATCTCATAATGATCGGCTATTTGCTTTTGATTTTCACCCGATTCCCCTTATTACAAGTAACAAAGGAAGTCGTTTGCTATTCCCTTTAATTCTAAGGAAATTACGAGTTTGTACATTTTAGATAGGATTATAAATGCAAGAGGTAAAGGAAATCTATTTTAAAACGTTTCCCATTTAGAAAAAATTGGAAAAAAATGTTTAAGTAAGAAAAATCTGAAAAAAATTTACAACAAAAATATTTACATACATTGTATCATATATGTTATTGCATGATATATCTCAATATAGTAATAAGAATTTGGTGAATGGATTAACACGTTCAAAAAGATTGTCTTAGTTAGATCTTTGTGACACTTCTTACGGTCATTTCTTTTATATTTCACTTTTTTATTTCTCACTTTTTTCTCAAATACTTGAATATATGAAATGATATATAAAACAATTAAAAAAAAAAAGAATTCAATAGGGTAGAAATACTGTGGAAAGGGAGCAAATTTGCTTGCAACAAACTTATTCTTTTTCTACAATGCATTCTCAATTTGCTTATTATTTTTCTACAATGTATTCTCAATTTGATAGCCACCGGGACGTATAAACCAAGGTTAACAAGAATAAATTTTACATAAAAAATATAAATTTTTCCTCAGATGCTAAAGCTTGTGGAGGTTGATTGATTTAAATTGGTTTACCCATTCCCACACAATGACGCTTTTAGGCGCCCCTTAAGAAATATAATTGGGAAAACATTGTGTAAAATGACGAAATTGCTTGTAACAATCAATATTTTCATTTTGCCGGATGTTTTCTACCCAGAAAGATGGAAATATCTACAAAAATTCAAGACAAAATGTTGAGTTTCATTTTCAGATGATATAAAAATCTAGATATGCTTGAATTTACTGAGCTTTCATTGATTTGCCAAAGAACGGTGACTGGTTTATTATTATTTTTTTTTTAGTCTTTTTTCGTAGTAGGGGTAGATACCTTTAAAATGCCACTGCTCTTAGGCGTGTAGTTATTTAGAACAATCTTTGCTAATGTAATGACTTAACTGTAAACCCTTACAACGGAAACAACATCGCCCAGAAAGGCTAATAAAAATAACCAAAACTGAAATTTGCGTTTCTTTAGTCCTTCAGTGTATGAGTTGTGCATTTATGTTATCCACGATACAATTGAAAAACCAACCACATTAAAATCCAGCATTGAGATTAAAATCAAATAGCAAGGTAATCGCTTATGCCCCTTACAGAGACCAGGAGTGTGCGTCGAATAGTTGACATCAGCCGTAAAATGTCGTATGATCTATGTAGGGGTTTACAAGTACCAAATCATCTCGCGATAAATCTGTAAGTGCAAAAGACAACGAACGTTCTATTTTTCAAACATATCATTTGAGAAAAAGTTAATATATGTGTGGTGACTTGATCGTCGAAACAAACTACAGCTTGAATAAGCTGTAGCCAAGACGTGCTAAAGGTCCAACATCGATTTGTATTTGGTTTATGTCCTAATCAAAATAAAAGAGTATAGTGACATTTTATAAAATTTCTGAGTTGTTATGTCTCGACGGAGGCCAAGGGGCGGGGCCAGCAATCCACTAATTGATATCCCTTCACTTGCTATGTCATAATTTGATACCTATAAGATTGGCCTGACCTTACCGTTACCATGTTTTGGCGACTACCAAACAGCTTTCGAAATTATACATCATATGGTGAAGCAGCCCTACTCTCAAAGACTTAAAATGAATACTCGAATGTACATTATTTATCAATTAAATACAAATAACAGATCATCGAATTTAATTTTCTCAACTTTGATCGGCCTATTCCTTAATCGTTAAAAGTCCTCGTAAACGCTTTGCATATTATATAGTCTTTGCAACTCATTTGCCATCAAATTCAATAAAAATCAAGCCATCGTCAAAGCGCAGTTAGTAGCGCGTCGAACTGTCAGTCTACAGGTCTCTCATCCTTTCCGACTATCTGTCTCCCACGAATGGGGCTGATAATCGTAGACCTATGTGGGGTAGCGGCTGGGGTCAAGAAAAGATGAAATGTTTGTAGTTGTAGGAGAAATACAAGGAATCCGTTGTCAGGTGATCCAGTCACCGCGATATGACTGAAAGATTGACAAAAGCGGTGTAAATTCCCATTTAAAAAAAAATATATATTTATTTGATGTTAAAAGCGGCCAACATGAGGTTAAATGTTTTCAACCAAACAACTGCAACACAAACAACCAGAACCTAGTTACTTAAGCTATATTTATCTTTTGCTTTAGTTACTTGTCTACTCCGAGAACACACGTATATTGTACTGAGTAAAATCTTCACTGTAAAACTTCCACCTTATAATGTTAAAGCTTTCCATTATTTATATGATCAATTCATTTTATTTCTTGAAATAGTTAGAGCGTAAAAGTGCTGTAGTAGCACCTTTATGTTTTAGCCAGCGTGTTCGGGACGTGTTTGATTTTAAACAACACGCTCCACACACGCCATCGGCACACTGACACACGTTGTTACACGCTGAGTATATCGACAGATGTCGTGCATGCTCACAATTCCTCAGTGTGTTACGAACGAGTTGAAATACGTTCCGAACACGTTCAGTACACTAGAGACAGCCAATGTATACGTTCACATATGCTGCGAGCACGCTAGAAACACGTTGGCTAAAAGTTACACAGAACGTGTGCCTGGCCAGTCTTTAACGAGTTCCTGGCGTGTGGAAGCATTTCAGTATTTAATGCCCCTGTCACACTATAACGTATAAGCCAACGTACGCCGAACGCACGAAAAGAAATAATTTCGTTGTCATACGTTGTCATACGCTGAAGAAAAGTCACAAAAAATGAGAGAAAGCCTCTGTTTGAACTTATGCAAAACGTACGTGCAACGTACTGAGCGAATGAATAGCGCATGTCCAACGTATGAGTAACTTATGCATTGCTTACCTCTGGCGTAACATGACTTATGAAAGCGTACAACAGCGCACGTCCAGCGTTTGCCTAGCGTTCTTAACTTATGAGGAACGTATGAAGAACTTATGAGGAACGTATGCCCAACGATCGCCAAACTTGTGCACAGCGTGCTTGTAGCGCACCTGACGTTCGTGACGTCAGATACATGTATGATATTTATCTCTTGGCTACCCAGTCTTCATTATTTATGTAGTTGAAGATCGGTAAACATGTCCCTAAAGAAACAAAGGAAAAACTCGGGAAGAGGCCGCGCAAAGAAAACTTCAGCGCCTACACTTTCGGCGTCTTCCCTATCTCCTAAACAGACAGACGATAACGGAAATAACCAGCATCGGACAATGATGATCAAAACCGCCCTCGTTCGGACTCAAATGCTTCTTCAGTGGCGTCTGTGAACGAAACTGTAGTCTCTATTGCTCCGTCTGACTCGAACTTGTCACATACACAAAACGACAGACAGAAGCGTTGGCCTCTTCTTCTTCGGATTCTACTAGCCACATACAAAGCAGCTTCAATCACATTATTTTGGTGATTCAATATGGCTAGCTGATATTCTCGTCTAAGTCTCTCATGGTCTTCCATTTCTCACCAATCTGAGTGGTATGATTTACTCATGTGTACTAAATTTGTACAAGATGAGCTCAGAACGCTTGCAGATACGCTACCCGTAAGTTACAAATACGTTCAGTACGTTCTACATACGTTCAAAGTACGCTGAGTACCCTCCCAGTGCGTCGGACATACGCTCAATACGTCGATGAACGTTTGGAATAAGTTACCCATAAGTTAGGAGTACGTTGCTTGTAGGTTACAAACACGTTATGCATACGCTAAGCACACGCTACACAAGCGTCCAACGGACTTTTACGTATGGCAACGTATGCGAACGTATGAGTAACTTACATGTAACGTACATGAACCTATGCATTACTTATAAGTAGCGTACATGAAACTTATGAGTAACGTACTATCCATACGTCGGCATACGTTGGAAATTTTGTGCATGCACAAAATTTTTCAACATACTCGACTTACGACGACGTATGCCAGCGTATGACAGCGTACTAAGAGTAGTATGTAAAACTTATGCCCAAAGTATGCAACGTACACCAACGTACAGACTGAATTTCTCATACGTCGGCGTACGTTGGTGCTATACGCTGTAGTGTGACAGAAACTTAACAGAAAATTGGTAAAGGTTTCACCGTTCTACTTAATGATTTTCTACCATCAGCTGGTCATATTTACATGTATATATATTCTAATACGACAATTGCGTTAATTATGTTGTTTTTCACTTTAAGCAGTGGAAAAATATGTTATATATTGTGAAATTTAAAAAAAACTATTTTTTAACAGAATTTTCTTAAAAAGAAGCATGTCCATTTGTTTTGTTGTTGTTATTGTTGTTTTAAACGGGTTTCTTGTTTTTTCATGAAAAATTTGACATTCGATATAATGTTGACTTTATTTGATTACTCGTACTTTTTTAACTTTATTTTAACATGTCTAATCGAATGTCTTATGTCTAATTGGGCAGTTAGACATTCAAAAACGGGTTTGGTCGAATGTCTAATCGAATGTCTAATGTCTAATTGGGCAGTTAGACATTCAAAAACGGGTTTGGTCGAATGTCTAATCGAATGTCTAATGTCTAATTGGGCAGTTAGACATTCAAAAACTGGTTTGGTCGAATGTCTAATCGAATGTCTAATGTCTAATCGGGCAGTTAGACATTCAAAAACGGGTTTGGTCGAATGTCTAATCGAATGTCTAATGTCTAATTGGGCAGTTAGACATTCAAAAATGGGTTTGGTCGAATGTCTAATCGAATGTCTAATGTCTAATTGGGCAGTTAGACATTCAAAAACGGGTTTGGTCGAATGTCTAATCGAATGTTTAATGTCTAATTGGGCAGTTAGACATTCAAAAACGGGTTTGGTCGAATGTCTAATCGAATGTCTAATGTCTAATTCGGCAGTTAGACATTCAAAAACGGGTTTGGTCGAATGTCTAATCGAATGTCTAATGTCTAATTGGGCAGTTAGACATTCATAAACAGGTTTGGTCGAATGTCTAATCGAATGTCTAATGTCTAATTGGGCAGTTAGACATTCAAAAACGGGTTTGGTCGAATGTCTTATCGAATGTCTAATGTCTAATTAGGCAGTTAGACATTGATATTTGAATGTCTTATTTCCAGTTAGACATTCGGTCGAATGTCTAATGTCTAATGTCCTGCCAACTTCACACACTTAGTTTAGTAATTGGCCGAGTTGGGGGGTCAAGTAATCATCGAGGTCATTGATTTCTTACTGTAGAAGCTGTAAAGTAGTTCACGTATTACAGTTGATCAAAAGGAGAATGTTATGCTTGAAAATTCTAAATTTGCTGTGCGTGACACGAGCTTATATCCCATTCGAACACGATAAAATTTTGGACCAGTCCAAATTCAAAGAAGTAGGAGACGACAATTGTAAGTTGACGAAATCTTTAAAGTCCTGGTCTTTTTGGAAAGAAAACATTGTGGATATTGAAGAAATTGCTTGTAACGCCCCTTTTCTTGTGAACCTTAACAGATCAGACCCAATTTACAAAGGAACAATCCAAATGATGGTACAATTATTAAATTTTAAGATAACCTGATAAAGACTGGGGGCATTCTTGTGTTAATGATAATTTGGTAATAGCTTTCCATACAGCCCCTTTTCCTGTGTTACTAGACAGATCAAGCCTATTTGGAAAGAAACAACCCCTTTCCCGTGTTTCTTGACGGATCATACCCAATTTCGAAAGGAATGATCCTTATGACGGTACAATCATTCTGTGAAAGTTTGAAGAAAATCTTATGAAAACTGTGGACTCTAGAGTGTTATCTAGAATTTGTAATGGATTTTCAATTGAATTTTAATATGCCCCCTTTTCCCTGTTTCTTGAGAGATCATACCAAATTTCAAAAGGATCGATCTTTATGATAGCCCAATCATTCTGTGAAAGTTTGAGGATAATCCGATGAAAACTTTTGACTGAGTGTAACTTTAAATCAAATTTTCTTAAGGCCTCTTTCCCCGTGTTTCTTGGCGAATCACACCCAATTTCGAAAGGAGGGAACCTTGTGATGCTACAATCATTCTGGTAAAGTTTGAAGAGAATCCGATGAAAACTGTGGACTCTAGAGTGTTAACGAAGATTATAAATATGTATTTTATTTAAATTCAATTAGGCCCCCTTTCTCCGTGTTTCTTGGTGGATCACACCCGATTTCGAAAGGAACGTTCCTTGTGACAGTACAATCATTCTGTGAAAGTTTGAAGAGAATCCAATGAACATTGTGGACTCTAGAATGTTAACGAGTATTTCTTAATTAGTTTTTAATTCGGGCCCTTTTCCCCGTGTTTCTTGTCGGATCTGACCCAATTTCGAAAGGAATGATCCTTAGGATGGTAGAATCATTCTGAGAAAGATTGAAGGGAATCCGATGTAAACTGTGGACTCTACAGTGATAACAAGGAAATGAAACGGACGTACGGGCGGGAAAAAGCCATCGCTATAGCTCTGGTGGCCTTCGGCCAGTATAGCTAATGATAAGGCATGATTAATTCATTAATCTTGAAAAAATCCGCTCTTTAAGTGGTTTGAATGAATGGAGTTATTGAAAGTTTCGAGCAAATCTGAGTGAGTTATTTGCATAATATGAACGAAAGTTGAACGCGTGATTTTGAATAAATTTGAGTGGAAGGTACGTCAATTTCAATTTGTGTTTACACGTAACTTTATACCCTTATATGGCGAAAGTGTCAGTATCTTCTTGAAACCAAAATGAGGTAGAAGTTACTGACCAATCACTGACCCCGCCCACTTACTTCGTTGGCCACGCCAACCGACTCTGAACATGGTTGGTTCTTATCGCTTTCACTAGACACTTGCATGTGGAGACAAACATATTTATTTTAAAATAAATTGAACAATACAGAACTTTTATTTTACGTTCAGATATAAAACAGTACAAAATGGACAACATATGAATTTGAAATAATAATAATATTTAACACTTACGGTGTTTAGATTTGATAATATAATAAAAGAGATAGAGAATAATAAAAGAGATAGATAGATAGATAGATAGATAGATAGATAGATAGATAGATAGATAGATAGATAGATAGATAGATAAATAAATAAATAGATAGATAGAGATAGAGAGAGAGAGAGAGACAGACAGAGAAAGAGAGAGAGAGACAGAGAAAGAAAGAAAGAGAGAGAGAGAGAGAGTGGGAGAGAGAGAGAGAGAGAATGAATGCTAATTATTTTCTGAGGGACAGAATCTCTTTACGGATATAAAGATGGCGAACCTCGCACCACAGAGTGAAGATGTGGTTACGGGGTTTTCGACGCAACGTTCAGAAAAAGGGAAATTGCTTACCTGAAAGTGTGAGAATTCCTTGATGATATATTGTATAAAATATGTTCACACCTGTGCACGTGCATTCACGATTACATTCTCAATTAACCATCAAACATGAAAAAAACTCTTGAATTACAAAGCTGATAGCCAGTGATTAACGACCTAAGTTGAGAAATCAATTAAGGTTTATGCATTTGATTGAAATGTGGTGATTAAAAATTCCTCATTAATGCTTTCAAATCAACACTGCAGGTATTTTGTAAGATGATCTTGTATAATAACATCGTTTTTCAAGTTTGATAACTATTACTTGACATCCATCCACTTTAGATTATAACAAAGCCATTTTTTTTTATTAAAAACGTATTTAGAAAAGGCAGAGCATTTATAACAATATTTTTTATGCATTCTTATCTTTCCTTTCCTATAGACCTTGATTTTTTTGTGCAATAGCTAAGAGAGATATTATAGGACATTCACAAGTCATTTTACAATTATTTAAATACATACAGCTCGCCAGTAGAAAATGGGATTACCTGAAAATACGCTCGATCATTGTCAAATTTGAGCGAATATGGCCGATTTTTTTTTTATGCGAATTTTCTGAATGAAATAGAAATATTCTACCTCATCATAGTGTTTCTTTTCTACATATATCAGATTAAGAATCACTGGATTCAGCTGTTTTTCTTTTCCTCAATATTTCGACCCGTTAAACGAAAATCGACCTCCCGGAGGTTTAGTACAATAACCAAGTATCGAGAGAAGTGACAGATGCCAGACTAATCGTAAAATGTCTCCTTCAGTGTATTCGGCTACTTTAGTAGAGCGTACATTTGACGTTAATACGTTTTTTACATCATTTCGACGAATGTTGTTTTGTAACAAACACATTGATTATGTGCAATGCATGACAAAAGAAAACTTGTTTCAACAATCCAAATTTAATGTTTCTGTCCACACTGGGAGGATACAGACAAAGAGGACACAAGGAAACTATATTAACGTTGTTAACCCCACAAAGCTTCAAATGATAACATTATTGCGGAGGTAGTATACTCGTTCACACGTACATTGTATGTCTCGCAAGAGTGCTCTCTACTCAGGCTGGGTTGCTGTGACATTAACTTGACGATGTGACTTTTCACGATAGTTCCTATGTTCTTTAAATTAAACTTCCGTCATCGTGGCAAGAAATTTCAAAACAATATACAGCGATTTTAGGGAAAATGATTTTTTCGATGGATCCGATCTTTTGCTAGTTCTCATACATTAATGCAGTTTGGATGAATCAGTGTACGATTGAATGAGTAGGTGATTGCTCGGATCGTATTGTGAAATTTTACTAGTGTGAAACAAGGCAGCTAACCATGGTTAGATGCACCGACCGCCGTGATGATATAACCGAAATACTTTTGATACTGGCGTTAAATCCCAGATTTCAGTCAATTCAAACGAGAACCTATAACATAGGGGCATTATATAATTGAAATCATCTTTACGCAACCAATACATTATCTTTCTACGCACAGAGCAATAGCAATAGGTTACTAGAGTAGATCTGATTTCATTTAGATTCACGTATATAGTATGATTCGTGAACATTTTGAAAATTGGTATCATATCTCTCTCCGTTTGTCGTTCTGGTGTAACGAAAGAAAAAAGATATCTACATGTACATACCATCGGTGGGCGAACAAAATGCCGTAAGTACAGCTTTATTCAAGATGTGCTTATAACATTTTGGTAGCATACCGTCGAAATGAAGTCTAGTTTACCGAATAGTGTTTTATCTAACCTATATACTTCATGACCCAGTTTAATTTATCGTCTAAAGTATTAAACACAGATCAGTTGTCAAGCCTTCTTAACTCCGACAATGCAGTTTGTCTGAGATTTCAACCGACATAAGTTTACATAGGGAATACTACAACAGTGTCTTTTTCTATTCGTTGTTATCGTGCTCGAGAATCGTGTGTAGGTAGTTTTTATTGGATGACATCGAAGGTCGATTCCAATAAAAAAAAAAATTACACATGATTCGAGTAAATAGAAAAAGACACTTTTGTAACATTTCTTTTATTAAATACCTTTTAGGACATGACTTTAAGAAAATTCTCTTAAATGATTAAGAAATAACCAACTTTCCGAAAAAAAAAAAAAAAAACGAACGTCAATACACAAAAAAGTAGCCCGTGTTAAACGGTACTCGACGAATACGGTTTTTTGGTATACGCCGAATACGGGTTTATTTCTGTCGAGTTGTATTAGATAGCCTGATTTTAATCCATATCTTTTAAAGGTATATAATAAAAAAATAGTACCGTATGGTCGAGGGTATGTAAAAACCAGTATAGTTAGAGGGCGACCAAAACGTTGTGAATACAACTTTAATAACTTGTGTTACGAAGTTAAAGCTACTAACCCTTGACTGTTTTGCATCATTTAGATTTGTCCGAATTCAACGGTTCTGCAGATGAAAATTGGAAATTGATTTAATTTGAAAACTAACCATTCAGTATAGTGGAAGATATTGTGGAAAAAGAAGAAATTGTTTGTTACAAGCAATATCGTTTTTTTCTACAATATTTTTTCAATTGTAAATTTACGGAGACGTAAAAACCAGGGATTAAACAGGAAAGGGTTAAAATAAATTATTCCATTTCGTTGCTTTGAATTAATTATCTTAGAAAAAATGTGAGGAAAGGTAAACTATTCGCTGCAAACAAATTCTCTTTTTCTCGAACAGTTTCCCACCCCATGTTGTACTTCTTTTAAAAATCCAAACAAACTTTTCATTATCATCTAAAACCTCAATCGATTCTGAACAGTCTACAATTTTGTCATATTTCCATAAGTTAACTCGCCACCCAACATTTTTTATATTGGAGGTCAACGTTTCGCTTCCGGTATAAATGAATAATTTGATTGGTCACTCGAATTTTGAATGACAACGTCAATCCATTAATCAGGCTGAGTCTTCAGTTTTTTTGTCGGATGATGGGGATTGAAAAAGGAAACTATATCAAATAACGAGACAGTTGTATCATAGTGTAAATCTACGATTTTTATACGGTGTCCTACTGCGCCCATTGTCATTTTTATCCCAAACTACTTTGTATTATCATTTAAACTATTTTCTACCCGCCTATCTCTCGACATCGCTCTAATTAACGTCCATTAACATACTTTTAAAAACTCTTTTAAAATAGTTCAATTCGTTTACCTGGAGTATACAAAAATTGTCGTTCATGCTAAAAGGGTATTTGTCACCAACTCTTATTCAAAAACTCATTTTGAGGCCTTTGATTTGACGAGACATATGTCTTGCCCAATTAGAGGCTCCGTTATGATTTATTAAGGCGACGCATTTATTTTTAGGACAAGATGAACCAACCAAACATGACAAAGCACTTATTTTATTTTATTTTCTTTTTCTTACTTGAAGGATCGCGATGGTAAATAAGGGCAATCGACCAATCAAATCATCAGTTCAGACCGATAGTGAGCTTTGGACTCCGAAATCGACCGACATTTATGTGAACCATTTTTATTAGTTTGTCGACTTTAGCCCCCAACCATTTTCTTTATTATTTACATTTTGAAAAATAACTCCGCTCATTATCTGAGTCGATTTCATTGTCGAAATTAGTGGGCGTGGCCAGTGATACGTTAATTGGAAGGATTTTGACACTGCTTTGAACAATCATTAATTTACATCACGACAATTTTTCATTTGTAGTGATGTTTCATATCTATTTCCATTGTTTCACTAGTACTAAGCATAAACTCTAAAATAGCTCCATCTTGTGAATGTAATGCCTTGAAAAGTAATTCGAACGAGATAAGAAGCCGAGACAATTGACCAATTGCCGGCTCTATCAACTCGCTTCGTTAGCCCTGTCAACTGATTCTGACAGGAAGTCCCACTACCTCGATTTCAAACGGCGTTGAATTGTGGAATTTATAGCCAGCAATATGTAACAAAAATATGGAATAGTTGGTTGACGACCTAAACGTCGTAACTACAGCTTGAATAAGCTTTAGTTACGACGTTTAAGTCGCTATACCAACAAGTAAAGTGAACAAAAACGGCGGGAATTGTTGGAGTTCAAAACTCATTTCTGGTCTCATTGAATGATTCATTGGTCGACTAGTTATTTGATTGACAGCTGCGATTGGTCAAATGTTTTGCCGACAAATTTTAACAAATGACGGATCGCCAATCCCACCCACTGACCTCCAACAGGAAGTTCGACTTAGATATCAAACGGCGATATTTTGTCAAATTTATGATCAGTAACACGTGACAAAATACAAGAGGATCATGATGGTCCTAAATCGCTCGCCTGAGGGATATGTAAATTACAGTACTTTTTCGTATAAAAAATACACAACTTGAGCAAAACGAATAAAACAAGTATAAGATTTTGGGCTTTGTACAACACAATCCAGTAATGCTTTACAATAAAAATGAATGCCTTTGGCTTTATAGTTTAATCCATTACCAAACTATCCCAGAATTTGTCACCCTCAGGGAAAATAGGTTTAAAAAAGCATTGTGAGAAAGGGAGTGACAAGCAATTTCTCAATTTCTCACAGTGTTTTTACCTGAAATTCTTGTATTTAGATTTCAATCAATTACTGTCTGCAACTTCAATGGATGTAATTTGAACATGCTCTTATTGAGCGTTTTTCATAACTTTGGATGCCTTGGGAAGGGCCATGTTTGTCCAAAGGATATAAACATGGTAGATAACAATACTGTTCAATTTAAATGCTCTAGCACCTTTATTTAAGAAGAAGATTACTTTTCTATGCGATTAACACAAATTTCGCCTCCAGGAGCATGGACGTTTGTAATCCTAAAAGCGTATTTTCCTGTAACATAGTACGAAATTATTTAGTCATGCTACATACAAAATATGAATGCCCTTCACCTAATATTTCAAAAGTAGAAGACGTTCACAGTTGCTCTAAGTAGGTGTTTTCCAAAATTTTGGACCTCTGGGCAATGCCATGATTTGTCCCAGGGCTAAGATTTTAGCTAACAATGTAGAGGTTAAGCTATATACCAAATATGAATGCCTAAGACTTTGTAGATATGGAGGAAAAGACTGTTGAACATGGTCTAATTGAGCACATTTCTTAGAACTTTGGACACCCAGGGAAGGGGTGTGTTTAAACCGACAGGCATAATTCAATCAAAATTAATAGATAACAGCCAGTCTATGCTACACCCAAAATATAAATGCCATCCGCCTTAAAATGAAGATTTTTTTTAACATTCTCAAATTTTGCGTTTTTCCGAATTTTGGACCCCTAGTGCAGGGCTATTTTTGACCCTGGTAGGACAACTTTAAGTGATATAGTACAAAACCATCTAGTTACGCTACATACCAAATATGAATACCCTAGACCTTATAGTTTAAGAGGAGAAGTCTTTTGAAATTGCACTAATTAAGGATTTTTCAAACTTTGGACCTCAGGGACGGGACCATTTTTGACCCTAGAGTTTAAATATTTAAAAAATTGTTAGAGAACCATATGATTAAGCCCAATATAAAATATAAATGCCCTTGGCCTTGAAGTCTATGAAATAAACAACAACAAAGATATACTAAATTTCCCATTTTCATATGCCGCGGTTTCAAGAGTTTTTCACAGAATGAAATTCTTTTAAAAACTTTAGAAGAGCTTCACCCTAGAAACATCCCTGCAAAGTTTCAGCTTGATTGGCCTACCGGAATAGGAGGAGAAGGTTTTTTAAAGATTTTTAAAAATTTGCTAAAGATTCCCATTTTCAAATGCCGCGGCAACCAGAGTTTTTGACGGAATTAAATTCTTTTAACAAATTTTGTAGAACTTCACCCAAGGAACATCCCTGCAAAGTTTCAGCTTGATTGGCCTACTGGTTTAGGAGGAGAAGATTTTTAAAGAAATTGTTGACGGACGGACAGACGGACGGACGACGGACAACGACCGATCACAAAAGCTCACCTCGCACTTTGTGCTCAGGTGAGCTATTAAAACGGTTGATTGGCGGCCTTAAGGTCGTAACTACAGCCTGAATAAGCTGTAATTACGATATTTAAGTCGCGAAACCAACCTCAACACTTTCCATTAATCTCAGCCGATGTTGGAGTTCAAAGTTCACTTCCGGTATAAATGATTTCTTGGGTCTATCGACTTTTTTGATTGGCATTCACACTCCGTCAATTGCGCAACTTGCTGAATCGAACAACAAGCACAAACATCGACATTTAACCGATTCCAACACAAGAAAATTTTAGACTGGTCCAAATTGAATGAAGCTGCAGACGACAATTTCAAGTTGATGGAATTTCAATTTTTTTCATAGAAAACATTGTGGTTAATGAAGAAATTGCTTCTTACAAGCAATTTCTTCATTGTCCACAATGTTTTCCAAAGCTTTTTTTCTTTTGGGGCGTAAAAAGGAGGGCTTGAGTCGGAATGGGTTAAGACCGTGCTCATTTTAAGCAACGTACATACTTGTAGCTTTAGCAATTTTCATTCGGTGTTCTACATCCTTTTGCCGCGGTCATGGCGCAGTTAGCCGCGCTTTGGACTTCTAATCATGGGGTCCCGGGTTCGATCTTCGGTCGTGGCAAATAACCGTTCCGTCATTTGTTACCAACAAATCGGTGGATAATTGTAAACCTAAGTTGGAGGAGCAGATGGAGGTGTGCATGGATGTAGTGGTTGTACTTGAGTGAGAAATATCGGGAAGCCAGGGTTAGGTGCTCTACTCGCCGCGATATGACTGAAAAACTGTTAAAAGTGACGTTAAACCCCATTCACATAAAAAACAAATCGTCATCCTTTACAGAATGTTGATTCCTTTCCTTTACAATCCCTGGCTTTTTCGTCCATATAATTTTATAATCGAGAAAAAAATTGTAGAAAAAGAAGAAATTGCATATGACAAGCAATTTCTTCTTTTTCTACAATATTTTTTACAATAATAAATGTTTTTTTTTCTAACATTAAATCCTTTTTTAATTTTCGTCTTGAAAGCCTGTGAACTAATAAAGGTCAAATAATTTTCAAAACAGGAAAGTGTTAAAAGGGACCTTCCGTGTGTTCTGCGAGAACAACTGCATGAAAAAAGAGCTCAAATCTAGCAGTAGTCAAGCAAGAGTAAACCTATAATCGGTTACAATGATCATTACAGATTTACAAAATGTGCCAAAAACGAAAATTATCGACCCACGTCAGCCTGCGTAGGTCGGACAGGCTGACGTGGATCGGTACTTTTTCTCGCTTCACTTAAGATCCTATCTTGGCTGACTTGTCAATTTTGTCGTTCTTTTCTTCCTGATCATTTACCTATGACTAAATGGATTTTTCTGACTCGCTGAGCAAACACTATTACTTTCAAGCTACACACAATTTATTTTCGAAATAGCATCATATTTTCATAACATTCAAATTTGTCTTATAAACTTTCAAAGAGGTTCTTTTTCATTCTGACCACACATAACGAATCGAACGAGTAATGGATTAACCCATTACCAGACGAAAATCTTTTAGGCTTGTCCAAATTAAAAGATGTTTCAGACAACAATAATTTCAAATACTTTTAGTTGTGTGGAAGAAAACATGGTGGTTATTAAAGAAGTTGCTTGTGAGAAGCAATTTCTCCATTTCCCACTATCTTTTCCATAGCTTTTTTCTCGTGAAATCAAAAAGCGTTATTGTCGGTGATAGGGTTGAAGAAATCTGGCGATTGGACACGAGTTTTTGGTGTTCGGTTTTCAAAATGTCCACAAATTCCACTGAAAATCCACACAATATAAAGGAGTTTGAATTATTTTGGTTTTTAAGTTTTTGTCGTTTTGGTAAAAATCATTGTGTTGAATAAAGAATGCCTTCGTTTACCACAATGTTTTAGAATGTTGTGTTTTTCTTGGGGAGCGTATTCTAAATAAATTATGTGGGTAATGGTTAAAAGACAGTTTTTTCTTATAGAATAAACAAAAACGCGATTTTCAAATTATGCACTGGGAATAAAAATGATTAAAATCTGTGTCATAACTTCGATAAAATCTTTTAACCCTTTACTTAAAAAAATAGACTAAAAATGTGAGTTGAAACATTTTTCATTGCTATTGTTTCTATAGTCACTATTCGTAGGACTTTTATGAAAATCGAATTTAGCATCCAATCTCTTTGAGATGCTACCTTTGATCGCGAAATCAAAATATTAAGGTTCAATCCAAAATATGGCGAGAAAAGCAATATCTCATTTTATCTCAAAATATTTCTATTACGTATTGCACTTTTTTTTCTGATTGACAACATGTTAAATTGTAGTATGCAACGTCTTTCAATTTTGATTAAAGAACTTACTCGGGGGGATATCACGAAAACAAACCCTTTGAATCTTCTTTTTTATCCCAAATACTCGTACAATTGTTGCAAGTTATATAATTATATAATAAGAAAACATGGTTACTAACAATTCCACCAAACAAAGAAGACAGTGTAAAAAGCATATATCTCTGGCAAAGATTTTAACATCACGTAAAAATGTTGTTAAGAAATTTCATGTTAATTTTCTTAGAACAATAAATGGCTTTTAGAAGAATGAAAACGAATGATAAAATTTAGAGCTTTTAGATGAATGAAAGAGTGACACATCGTAGTACAAAACAAATCTCATCTTTTCAAAAAATAAAAAGGAAATGTGTTTTTGCGTGGTTTAAAGCAACTTTTAACAGAGTTTTAATTTTATTGGGTGATTGTTGCACCTGTCATTCATCAATCTAGATCATTTTAGGACTCACTAAAAAGCAGTCCGTATACTATTAATTTGAGTACAAACACAACATTTTGTCCTAGTCACACGCTACTCATCCCACTAAGGTGTACTGTCTATCACTGGACCATTCGTGATAGACGAAGACGCATGTTGTGATGATTTTCTTTTTGCAGAGTTGGAGTTCGAACTCACGATACCAGGGTTGAGAGGACAACACGTGACCGGCTGAACTGTTGGAAGTGCCTTATATCAAAATGCTTTAACCCATTCCGATACAATGCTTTTTGACACCCCTCAAAAGTAAAAAGTGGGAAAACATTGTGAAAAATTAAGAAATTGCTTGAACCTAGCAATTTCTTCATTTTCAAAAACGTTTTCAACCCAGGCAGTTGGAAAAAAATCATAAACTTTAAATTGTCGTCTGCAACTCCTTTTGATTTGGAAAAGTCTAAAATATTGCCATCTAGTTCTGGGTTAAACACGTGCAAGGGTAAATAAAACATAAACAAACAGATAACGGTAGAAAACATAACGTCGTTTTCGTTCTAAAACGTCGTAACTACAGCTTGTATCAAGCTGTAGTTACGACGTTTTAGAAAGACAATGACGATAAACAGATACATCTAACGGCATAATAGATTGACAAGTATAGATCAAACACTCACGTCATAAGAATAAAATATTCCCACGTGTTAAATCCACAAAATTGAGTTTCCCACTGAATTTCTAAAACACACATTTTACATAAAAACACGTTTAAAAACCCACCTTAAAGTGCTCGGTTTAATGTTTATTTATTTTTAGTCAAGCCCTCAGTCGATGCGGTGTACAGAAGGTCGATGAATGAAATAGTATATCTCTATAGGGTCAGGTCGGTCCCCTATACAATGCATTTCTTTACTTAATTCCCCCAGATGCTGGTTAAAAGGCCCGGACTTTCTCATGACTAACAATTCCTCTCTCGGCGATAAATTTTGGTGTTATTTGAAAAACAAAATGTTCGAGGATAAAGGGTGATGTTTACTAATGGCTAATCGCAGTCAGTGTCATTTCCTGTCGGGGGAAACTTTGAGGAAAAGAAGAAGTGGATTAATTCTGCTATTCCAACAAGTTTCCTTGTCAAATTTCAAATTTCAAATTTTTGGTTAAGAATTATTATCTTCTTTTTTTAAAAGAAAAAATATGATCTTAACAACCGTAATTGTTTCCGATATAAATTTCAAGGCGGCCTTTAATTCGTATGGATAATTACCGCTTTACATCGCCTTTGTTTATAACCTTACTGAACTTGACATAATATATGCAAAATGTACCTACACTGTTCAAAATAATAAGTTATGTGAATGTAGAATTGATCTGTTTATATTCAAATGAATTATACGACTCGTTCATGTGTTGAGGACGTTGACCCCTTTGGAATCCCGACGTATAGATAAGGGATCGCGTTATTGTCAAACGGCACACGGTCAAGTGACAGATTCACATGACAGGCAATATTCAAACAGCTTGCAAAACTTCTTGATACCAGACCTTAAAACAATTGACGGGACTGATTATGTATAAAGTTATGAACAAAATGAATTTAATAAAAATTCCCACTCGTTATTCTATTCCACAATCTACTACAGGATACTTCTTACAGTCCATTTAACCCTGAAATCTAAAATTTCCGTACAAGGTGACGATGAGCAGGTCTATTTCAGAATAAAAAGTTACGTCATCTTTCATAAGCTGTAATAAAGTATGCGAAGTTTTATTTGTATTCGGACAAGTTGAATTCATCATGCTCAGTGCTCATTAAAATTCACCGCGGCAGTACCGTAGAATGATATATTTTTTATTCACACTTACATGATCAGTAAGAAAAGCGAAATGACTAACAGTAATCATATTTCGAGTTATGTCTATTCTAAGTGTCTTTGTGTGACATTTTGCTTGCGAGGAAACATTATTTTACGTAAGGCGATAGGATCCCGATCTTTATAAAGTAATAGGACTGGTCTATTCTCTACATACCGACAATATTGTATAACAAGAGGGGTGGTTTTTGGATGACCCGCATGAAAGGTCGATGGTCGATGGTCAAAGTCATATTCGTAGTGATTTGAACATGATTAATTGTACTTTGTTTTGAAAGCTTCGTATGGCTGGCAAACTATCGTAAATAAAACATGTATTAACACATTACCACATAAAACAATTTTAAACTGGTCAACTTTGACAGAACCTGCAGACGACAATTTAAAGTTTTTTTATTTTAAAAAAAATATGTACGATTTAGGATAGACGACATAATTGACAAAGAAGTAATTGCTCGTTTCAAACAGTTTCTTCAATTTCCACTATGCACGTTTTTACTTGTATGAACGTTAAACAATTCGAATTCTTCAACACAAAGAAACTCTTTGACAAAAAGGATATCAATGTTCGGTAGACGTATAAAAACAACTATACATCTGTTCCCACCCCTAACAATTGACCATAAAGGTTATGACCCCAACATGCTTACAAGTTCATGTACAATACTTAAAATTTTAAACGAAACAGTACACGTTTCGTGCGAATCCACATAGAAACACCCGGAATTTAATCGTATTTTGACACATTACCAGACAAAAAATTAAGCCTGGCCAAAATTCAAAGAAGCTGCAGACGACATTTTTAAGTTGATGGAATTGAATAAAAGATCTGTGCTAAACAATAAAAAAAAAACCTAAAATGCCAGCCGCCTCCCCTCCCCCCTAAAAAATGGAAAACTGGGAATGTGAAAAAAGCGTCATTGTGTGGTAATGGGCTAAACAGTATCCAAACCACCAACAACTGATTGATTGAATAAGGTTTAACGCCACTTTTAACAGTATTTCTGTCATATCGCGGCGCCTGGGGCACCTAAAATGGATTTCTGGTATTTGTCACACCAGTTCTTCCACTACATCCGAGCCTACAACTGCTCATCCCACTTAAGTTTATAATTATCCACCTATTGGTGAGAGACAAATGTCGAAAAGGATATTTGCCGCGACCGGGGTTGAAACCCGGGACCTCATAATTGAAAGTCCGACTCACTATTACCGCGGCCCAAACCACGAATTAGACGAGGAGTATCGTTAAATTCTAAGCAAATGATTATCACTGAAAACACGTTTTACAAAGACAAGAACTTGATGTTATTGCTATCTAAATATCCGTTGTCATAAATTTGTTAGAAATTATGAGTAAGCTCATTCATAGACACTTGCTCAACCCGCCTACTGACCTCCGAAATAACAGTTTGACTGAAGTTAGAGAAGGAATCATTTTGTAGGAAGTAACTGAAGGGACATGTTTTGCGACCTAAACGCCGTGACTGCAGCTTAAACTACACTTTCACTAATTATGATTTATACCCCCAACGGCTCCATGGCACGAAAAAAAGTTTGGTCACGAGAATAAAAGCCTTTTTTGAAAAGGGCTGTAACTACAAGAAAAGTAAATGGACCATTTACTAAATAGAATATGCACATTTTGGTTGATATTTACTGCGCATGTGAAAATCAAACAGGGGAAGTGAAAATGAGATGATAAAATTCTAAGATAAAGAGCCATAATCCAGAGAAAGTTTCATACCGAGTGGTTGTGTGAAATTGAAATCAAATTCAACACGTATACAATGAGAACATGAGCGGACAAGAAACTGCTACACACCGACTGACCGACTGTCTGACCGACAAACCGACCGACCGATAAGATCACTCCTGTAAACCTCCAAACATAGTTGGGGGCATTATAAGCTGTAATTATGAAGTTTATGTCGCAAAATAAACAAACAAACAAAAATAAAATAAACATAAATGTCAGAGGTCTAAATGAAAGACGTGATTGGCATCCGACTTTTTCATCGCAATCGACTATCCGTCAGCTACGAAGTCAACGCTCTTCCCCCCTCTCTCTCTACTTCTTTGTCTCTCTCTCTCTCTCCCCCTCTCTCTCCCTCTCCCACTCTCTCATTCTCTATCTATCTATCTATCTATCTATCTATCTATCTATCTATCTATCTATCTATCTATCTATCTATCTATCTATCTATCTATCTATCTATCTATCTATCTATCTATCTATCTATCTATCTATCTATCTATCTATCTATCTATCTATCTATCTATCTATCTATCTATCTATCTATCTATCTGACTGTCTGACTGTCTGTCTGTCTGTCTGTCTATCTATCTATCTATCTATCTATCTATCTATCTATCTATCTATCTATCTATCTATCTATCTATCTATCTATCTATCTATCTATCTATCTATCTATCTATCTATCTATCCATCCATCCATCCATCCATCCATCCATCCATCCATCTATCTTTCTATCTATCTATCTATCTATCTATCCATCCATCCATCCATCCATCTATCTATCTATCTATCTATCTATCTATCTATCTATCTATCTATCTATCTATCTATCTATCTATCTATCTATCTATCTATCTATCTATCTATCTATCTATCTTTCTATCTATCCATCCATCCATCCATCCATCCATCCATCCACCATCCATCCATCCATCCATCCATCCATCCATCCATCCATCTTTCTATCTATCTATCTATCTATCTATCTATCTATCTATCTATCTATCTATCTATCTATCTATCTATCTATCTATCTATCTATCTATCTATCTATCTATCTATCTATCTATCTATCTATCTATCTATCTATCTATCTATCTATCTATCTATCTATCTATCTATCTATCTATCTATCTATCTATCTATCTATCTATCTATCTATCTATCTATCTATCTATCTATCTATCTATCTATCTATCTATCTATCTATCTATACATCTCTGTCAGCTACGAAGTCCAGGCTCTTCCTTCTCTCTCTGTCTCTTTCTCCCTCTGTCTCTCTCTTTCCTTCTCTCTCTCTCTTCATCTCTCTCTCCATCTCCTCTATTTCCCCCTCAACGCCGCCGTCATAGCGCAGTTGGTAGCGCGTCGGACTTTCAATCTAGAGGTCCCGGGTTCGATTCCCGACGGCAGCACTCATCCTTTCCGACTATTTGTCTCTCACCAATGGGTCGATAATCGTAGACCTATGTGGGATAGCAGCTGGAGGCTAGGAAAGGATGTAATGGTAGTACTGGTGTGAGAAATACCAGGATTCCATTGTTAGGTGCTCCAGCCGCCGCGATATAACTGAAAGATTGTTGAAAGCGGCGTAAAACCCCATTCAAAACAAACAAAACTATTTCCCCCTCTCTCTCTTTGAATAGATCCAATGCATGTGCTAAAGATAATATCAACTGAGCATCAACATGTTCTGCTTAGAATTAATTACTCGAATTATATTTTAAAGATCATTTGGAGAAGACCTTAATACGCTGTAAGAAAACCCTTATTTTTTTAACTGAAATAAGTTGTATCCCAAGCTCTACCTGCGCGTAGTCCGCACTGTCTGTTAACCCATTCCCACTCAGTGACGCTTTTAGACAGCCCCAAGGAAAGAAAAGGCTAAAGAAATCATCGTGGAAAATGAAGAAATTGCTTGTTACAAGCGACTTCTTCATTTTCCACAATGTTTTCTAACAAGAAAGTCGAAAAATCCAAAATTTTCTTCAACTTTAAATTGCCGTCTACAATTGGACCAGTCTAAAATGTTGTTGTGTGGTAATGGCTTAATGAGCGCATAGGCTGCATGGCAGAGCTCCTATATGCTTGCAGTAGTCTGTTAACCTATTTCCACACGATCTTTCTTTTGGACGCGCCAAAGAAATTATGCCTCGGAAAACATTGTGGAATATGAAGAAACTGCTTGTAACAAGCACTTTCTTGATATTCTACAAGGTTTTCTACCTCGAAACACGAACGTTTTCTAAAGCCCCCCTCCCCAAATTGTAATTCTTGTTTGCAACTTCTTCCAATTTGGACAAGTCTAATATTTTGAATTCTGGTAATGGGTTAAAGGGGTACTACAGTCGAGTTGAGAAACAAATAAGAATGAAAATATGAACATGTTCACATGATACAATTATACATTTATCGTGAAGCATTATATGAGAAAATACTGTTTACTTCAGCAAGTCCACCTTGTGATTTTAGTTATTCGTCTGGTACAATGAACCTTTTATTTATACCATAATTTAACTCATGAACAATGGCGATTAAAGGAAATGAATGTGTAATTTGACAGTGATATATGTACAATTTTTGGATAGGAAGTTTTTGTTAACAAACTCAAATTTTCTGTGAAAATTGTTAAGTTCCCACTTATGCGCTGTTGTAGAACATGAAATTTGCGGAAACGTCGATTTTGCATTGGAAAGAAAAAAGTTCCTTTTACAAAAGTGAAAAGTGAAGGTAGGGATAAATATAATACAAGTGATAAAACCTTTGAGGCCATAAAAGTTGAGAAAGTCATTGATTGCTTCGTACTTCTAAGAACAAGGATTGCCGGATTCATTTACGCAAAGTCGTAAAACGTGGGTACAAAAATCTATTACTGAAAAGCTTTGTCGTAAAAATGTCACGAGAGTTCTTATGTCTATTATCTCGAACCCTAAGACGATAAAACCGAGGAAAGCACGGCAATTGTACGGATGTAATTATGTACTGGTCATTTGTTTTGGCTTCTACTAAATTAGTCCTAATCTATCGGAATGAAAACTGAATACCCATCATTCGTGTACATGAATCACTAGAACTACACTTTTTAGTATTTCACCCTTCCACTTTACTCAGCGAGATTGAAAAAAGTCTTAGTAAATTCGTCATATCTTTTAGAATGTGTACATATAGGAATCTCCTCAGTGAGAAAATTCTAATAATTAATACCAACAAAGGTTTAGGGATTTGATCTCCCCTGGGCTTTGCTTTATATAGAATTACTGTGCATCTGCGCGCATCGTTGTGACAGGGCATATTTATCATTCATCGTAACGTGGCCACGTCTAGCATGTAACATTTTAAATCATACATTTAATCATGCATTAAACGTGAAATCACACCTTCGAGGAGAATACATGACTTAAATCCCACAGGAGGAACTTGACCCGAGGATTGACTTCCGGTGATTTTATTTCAATCAAAGCACTGAAAAGTACTGTGAAGTTGAATTGAAGTTGAATCGTGGATTGACTTTCAGTAAATGTATTTCATAACATAAACTAGAGGATATTAGCAGGTCGGAATGGACGTTTCTGAAAGCTCAAAAGTTCGACCTGAAATTTACTAATAAAAGGTATGATTAGTTTACTTGTGCTAACTCAACAGACCTTATAAGATGACCTTGCCGATGCATATCGATGGGAACTATCATCATGTCAAATATGAGCGGTGGAGGGTTGAACAGGATTGAAGTAATTTGCTTTTTTTATTAAGTTTCGCAGAAATTTGACCTTGTCATGCTGAACCCGGAATATGCCGGTTCGGGCAGGGGTATAGACAAAGATCAGTCTGCACATAGGTGCAAACTGATATTAGTCTACACCTCCTGCTTGTATTTTTCCTGGCAGAGATGGTCTGAAATTGATTTTACAAAAGAAATATTGATTATTGAACAAATACTTTCAGTGCTCTCAATCCTTGGATTTTAATGCAATTCCGTGTAGGATTTTATACAGAATGACAGTTTTGACAGATCGGAAGACAGACCGGTTGACAGACAAGGCACAGAGAACGACAGGCATACAGACAGCTAGATAACGGTGAAACAAGATTTTACCGAATAGGGGGTACTTTAAAAAAAAATGATAACATTGGAAAAGCTTTAAGCGAACGAAATTTTTATTAAGTATTTTTATAAGTATTCGCAATTTTTACATTGTCGCTTATTGGCAAAACCATCTTAAAGGAAAAAAATCTGAACTATTTCATAAGACAATGGGTTTCAGTTTTCTCTTAAAGCTTTTATATCTGTCATTTGACATCACATATTGACACTCTACCAAAATACTTTAAATTGTTGTCCTGACTTGATAATCAGCCCTTCATTATGGGATCCCGGATAAATATGGCAATCTTAAAATATCTATTTTTTCAAAACCGAAAGGATATTTGGCATGTTTTATCAATTAAGGCTCTCTACCATTATGCTCCAAGTTATTTTTCTTTCAAGTGCTATCTTTTGGGAACCAGGATTTTACATAGATATGAACAAGGAAATCTTTGTAAATCTTCTCCCTCTAAAGTCGAGAGATGTGATATTTGGTATATGAAATCGCCTGATGGCTCTCTACCAAATTAGATCAAATTTTTGCTTTATCTTGAAAAATAACATTATATCATTGGGCCCGTATTTTATATAGAAAAGAAAGGGAAATCCTATCGAAATCCTCTCCTCAAGAAACCTTTAGTCTATGAGCTTTAGTGTGTGTCATTTATGTTTGTCTATTTCCCTTCTGACAAAATACTTCACAGTGTACCCCATGCACGCTCATAGGAAAATGATATAAACATCTTCTATCTAACTATACAGCTTAGAACTATCATGTTAAGGTGAGCGATAGAGGACCATCAGGGTCCTCCCGGTTTTTGGTTTGTGTTTGTGCCAAACTGGACATCATGCTGAGGGCACCAGAGAAGAAATCATCCCGTATTACCTATCAAGCCAAGTTGGTCTAGGCGAAATCAGAATAAATGCCATTTTCAGCACCAAATGGGCATATCACTCTACAATGCCAACAAGAACGTCCACCATCGGTACTTTAAATGCTTCGATTATAGGATGGTAACTGGAACATTCTAATTTGAGGGAGGTTTGTAAAGTGTGAAGGTCATGGCGGGCTTTAACTTGATCGACAGATTCGTTTGTTTGAATGGGGTTTTACGCCGCTTTCAACAATCTTTCAGTTATATCGCGGCGGCTGGAGCACCTAACAATGGTATCCTGGTATTTCTCACACCAGTACTACCATTACATCCTTTCCTAGCCTCCAGCTGCTATCTCACATAGGTCTACGATTATCGACTCATTGGTGAGAGACAAATAGTCGGAAAGGATGAGTGCCACCGACAGAAATGCACATATTCGTTGTATCCTTAGGCGAGAGGTAGATCGTCGGCTTCACATTCAAGTTATCCCGAGTTCGATTCCGAGGAGCAGCTGTAGTCCTTGGTTCTTCACATTCGTTACGTAGACGGAACTTACCGATTATAAGACTGATCAGTCTTAGGTCAAGTTATGGATTAGACAAGTATAGATGTATTAAGTTTGCCCAATACACAAATTGACGGGTCACGGCTGTCAGTCAAACATTCATTTAGATCAGGGCCTGATTATAAAACTCTTTTCGTTCTCAAATGAGAATTCACTCAAAATCCAATTCGATCTCAAAGATGTATATAAGCTTAAATTCTGCGTAAAGTGCGCAAAAATGAAACATTTTACTGATAAATTATCATTTATAGCACAAATTCTACAGTTAACATAGATTTAAGCTTAAAGTTCAAGTAATTTCTCAAATGAGGACGCAAAAAGTTTTATAATCTCGGGCTCGGATTTTAACTTTGAAATCCGACATTTATTTTAATTATTTTTGTTTTGTTTTTGCGGCTTAAAAGATCGTAACTACAGCTTATTCTAGCTGCAATAACGACCTTTAATTTGCCAACCAACTATTTATAATTTAATTTTTAGTTTCGTCTATCAAAAACGAGCGTTCTGACTGGTCGAAAAATATTATTCATAACTCAATGAAAAAGATTTGATCACGCAGTGATTTTGTATGCTTCACCACAAAATAGTCCCATATAAAAAAGGTATCAAAATATGTAAAGCTTCTGTTTTTTTCGCTCGATGCTATTAAGTTATAAGAGATGAAGAGAATATTTTTGTTTTTATGAAGGTATGAACCGAAAAACCTAATCACAGACTGTATGAATCCGCTATGCGGATTCATACATTGTGATTAGGTTTTTCGGTTCATACCTCCATGAAACAAAAAAATATTCTCTTCATCTCTTCAGCATTTTGTTGTATGTCCCTAGCCATAATGTCTGCAAATGAATGTCGTTTGGTATCTCAGTTGTCGGAGAATACTGGTTGTTGTCAGCGATCCGTCAACTGAAGTAAGGTCCTGTAAGTTCAAAGACCTATACCTAACATTGCACACACATTTCTGGTTATCTTGTGAACATTTCAAAGAAACAAACAGAAAGTCACAACGACTTTCAACAGTTTAATGTAAATTCATCTATCAATATATAGAGACGTCGCGTATAATAACACACTTCTTTCGGCAAATACTTTATTTCGATCATTCTTACAGTCACATCTAACGTATCTGAAAATACCAGGAATCCGTTGTTTGGTGCTCCAGTATCAGTGATATGACTAAAATACTGTGAAAAGTGGCGTTCAACCCAAATCAACCAATTAATCGAAAGATAAATCAATCGACATATAAATTAACCAATCGTTCAATCCATCGAACGACCAATCAATCAGTCAATCAAACAATCAATCAAACTTATCTACTATAACACAAACACAGGTCATATTCAACTTAGAAATGATACTCACGTGGGATTTTTTTTTGTTTTGTGTGTGTGTTTGTGTGTGTTTGTCTAAGCGCTGTTCTGAACCTATCCCCAAATACCAAATACAAAGACTAAAAATTCTGACAGGGCATAAGCGCATACTCACAAAAGACGTCTACGATTACGGCTTTATTACATTACGTCTACAAATTTGCATAAAGGTGATTGTGTTGGGATTAGACGGGTAATGTCTGAGATTTCCCAAAATTTGTTCTGCTCTACTCTGTTTTTATGCTGGCTGCCAATCAATGTTGTCTGATTGGATTTATAATTGGTTGAGTCAGACTAGCACGTAGAAAATAAACACAACCTTGACTTACTCTCGAAAACTACGCACTAAGAATATGTCACGTTGAATGCAGCTTACACCTCTAGATATAAAGGTCTTGGGAAGGTGTTAATGTTCTTGTTGTACACTTTGACCATTGTTGATTTTCTCAGATTTATTTCAAAAGAAATATGTTATAGTTGTGATACAAATCCTTGTATTGTATTCGAGCTGCGTAGGAGAATTTGGATATTTCACGTGACCTAAGGTCTCGTGAAATATCCAATTTGTCCTACGCACAACCGAATGCAAGATTTAATACCATTATAGTATCTATTAATCATATACCAACGAATTTTGAAGATAAAAGATGACAAAAAATAAGTTAACGAAATTTGTCGAAAATCAACATTTTCTTTTAAAATCATAACAGCGCTAATCTTGAAGTGACGTCATCTTACCGTCAATCCGTTTTTTTTTTCCGCACATGAATCTAGATAGTTTTTTCGTAACGTGAAAAAAAGACCCCTGTCTGGCGATCGCTTTCTGTTTTTTAACACAATAGCTGATTCTGCAACATTAGTTAATCTGAGTCAAAATAACTAGGATTTCCCTCTCTCAAATATAATTGGCTACTTTTAAAACGCAAAGCCATGAACTGATGTAATTGGATTTGCCCACACTGTCTCGTTATTTCGCTTGTGTGGCTGAAATGGATGATATTTCTTTATTTGATTATCATTATAGCATCCCAAATTTCTATAGTTACGATAATGGCGGAATCAGTAACCTATGGAAGAACTCGTTTTACAAATCTGCAATACATAGTAATAAAGGATATTGTCCACCATATTTCCCTTATGAACTCATAAACTGACTGTTTTCATTTAGGCAATAAGAGATATGAATGTATGGCCCATGGCCCTGTATTAAACAGAAAACTTTTCCTTGCGAATACTTATACCCGCGACCGCTATTCATCATTTGCATTTACACTTACCAGTCGATAAAATAAATACCAAGACCCTATGACTAATTGAAAACTAACGAAAACAAATTACCCCATCTTATATTCCTAGGAACTATCAACTTCAGAAATGTACTCATCGGTTAAAAGGCGGTCGGCGGTCGCAAAACATTATGTGACCCTGACCTTGAATTTTGAAACTTTAACCTTCTCTTATATTCTCTTGATTATTTCGACGTACGCACTCAATTGGTGAGAAGTTTATCAACATTTAGAACGGTGTCATTGGCGTAAAACTTTTATCCGACTTTTATTTTGGATATATTCTATGCGCGGAATTAGTGGAGCTTAGGGATTGAACATGGTTCCAGACACACACCCCACCTTGAATTTAGGTAAAAATGGGTATACGATTCGGAAAATCTGGAAATCATAGTATCATATTGTCAATGGGCAACCAAATAGATTTTTTCAGTTTTTAGTTACATGTACGACATTTGTTTACTTACTGACGGACATTATGAAACGGGTATATTTTTGGTAGGTTCTTTCCCCGCCCTAACAAAGAAATCTGTGCCTGCTCATGTAATTTCAGTTAGTTTAAACGAACTTGAATTGTATACTAATGAAGTAGTTAATTTCACTTGACTGCGATCCTTAGATCATGGCTATAATTTTTCTCTACTTATCAACAATACATTTTCAAACACCTAATACATTAGTCGAAATATCCGACGTTGGACGACAAGGTTCGTTCAGGTATGTTTTATTGAGCTCATCTCGATTCCATACGATCTCTTGTGACAGGTTACGATTGAATTCGAGATGTCTCTTACGATCTCATAAGAGGATAACGCGATATTGGCTACGATTCGGAACACAAGGAATGCGTATTCAGCCGGATAAATGCTAGATTTTGGACTTTCCTATTTTTAGGTCTGAGTATTAGTTCTGGGCATAACTCAATAGCAATTGATAATTAATTGATTTCGGGATATCATCAAATTTGCAGCACAAGCAGTCTAGTGTTGATACATAACTTAAAATTACGAAACAGTAGGATGACATACAATAAAGTAAATCACAAATAGGAAAGAAAATCCTCTATGAGCTAGTTTTGTTATTTGTATGGCTTACAGAGGAAAGCACGATAAACCTTAGTCAGAATTATAGCATCGAAACACAGGTTGGAAGATCCAGTTGCGTTCTACAATTTAAACATCAGAGGTATTCGTTAAATTGCGAAGCGAGTTATTCTAACATTCGATAGAAGATGGGAAATGCGTTCTTTCAGACACCAAGGACAGAGCACTAAAGATCACTAAAGGATATCATCATTGGTGGAGTGCCCAGTATCTCGAAAATATTTCCTGAAGCTATCGTGCAGGTTTACTGAGATGAAGCGTTCAATCTACCCGTGGCCCGTAAAGCATTTGGTTTGTAAGCTTTACGTTAGATCACAACTGACAATTCCCTACACTGTACCTTAGTTTATACTTTGGAGACGCCTGATCTTTATTTACAATGGCTTTCTTTGAATACCATTCGAGGTAGACGAAGACAAAGTGATTCCGATCACCAGACTGCGGATAAACAATTTAATAAGCAATCTCGCGCTTTATTACAAAGAAATGCGATTTAGTGCGATTACTACGATTGAAATTCAATCTTGTTAACCGTAGGAGTATTTCTGGCAGCAAAAAGAGTTTCTACGATCAACGCGATTGCCACTATTGACCACGGGAATTGATATGATCTGACACGAGCGCCCCCGTTAACCTAAGATTTAGGCCTGGCGTGATTCCTGAATGTGGGACCAAGTATAAAGTAAGAATTGAAGATTTTTCATAAATTTTCAAACATTCTCTCAAACGAGCGTTAAATACTGATATATGAAGCAGTTATTTATTTTTTTCATTTTAGCTGATAAGCGAAAGTAGTGATTTTTTAGTTATCGAACAAAGATTCAACGGAACCAGAATCCACTTCGTCTTTTCTAATTTTGGTATTTCCTGTATCAACTGGATAGAACAAAGTTGCGAGGGCAACGACCAACTCAATGAATTTTGTTAGCACAAAACTATTGAACGTGTCTATTTGTTTCATGTTTGTTTCAATACATTGTAAAATGTGACGTCATAATGACAATACAATTACGCTTTAACCTTTCGCTAGCAATTCAGATAATACATTCGTAATACATTTTGGACAAAAACTTGAACTTGTGGTATAAGATGAACGAGAAAAAATTCTTCATTGAAGCTCTGAAAGAAGTTGTCAAAACTCTGGTCACATATTGGGTACGGCACTGAAATGGCATGTGTTTTTCTAACTCTAGAGTTCAAACAAGGCAGATGTATGCCAATAAACATTCAAATGCATACAATATACTCTGTATCAGTCGAGATATCTCTAAACATGCATCGATCGGCTTTCGATGACAATAACTCACTAAAACCATCGTTTAAGGTGTAAATAAGGCCTTAGAAAGTATTATCGGTTTCAATTCGACCCATTTCGGACATTTTTAAGTTCGAATGCAAAGTATTTCCAAGTTCGATTTATCAAAAACCCGAATATGAGAACTGAATAATTCGTTCCAGGCTTCCGAAGAACACAATACTTAGATATGAATACACCTAGGACTACTCTTCGTGTCAACTTGCTCGTTTGTTGTAACCGGAGACAGAAATATTGTTAACGTATTGCTTCCAGGGAAAAAAACTTTAACAGCACTCTAAACTTTCTCGGATTAGAAAGTACATATGAATTTGTCACTTATGGTGTTTGCTTAGTTTGCTATCATGTGTTCAATATTTCACAGAACACTGTTACAGATTCACAGAAGCCTTCTTTCTCATTATAAACGACCTTATCATACACATTAATAAAATGCTTCATATACTTTTATCCATAATTTGCCAAAAAGCGTCATCGAGAGAAGGCAAATTCGTGTGAATATTTATTAAAATTGCTTTGATTAAAACTTTATAATACATTACTTCCCTTAATATCGCGAAATATCCTGGAAAAACCAAGGACCTGTGAATTCTTTGAAAGTAAATTGATTTTATTTCAGTGGTATTCAGATCGAACGATTTTGCTGCCAGAAACATGCATCCAAACTTGCGGACCTGCAAAAGTTGACCAGAAAACTGAGGATAATGCCCACATCTTCTAGTTTGTATTATATTCACCGCACTCCAACCTCACAGTACTTTGATAATGTTTGGCACCGAATAAATCGTGGATTTGGCTTTAATGAAAATATTGAAGGGAAGTGTGTAATAAACACATCCTTGTTTCACTTTCGAGATGTTTGACTATCGGGTAAAAAAGATTCTTGCAGAAACCTGAACTGATAGGTAATAAGATTTCTTCATCCCGTCCTTTACATATTTCTGGAATTCTAGATAACTACTGTCTAGAGATGGATCATCCGTTTTTGGCACACTACCTTATTTTCCCAACAACAGTTATTACGAGTCCAAATGACCAGGTTTGAGAAGGCAATGCTATGTACGAAAGTAATTGGATTTGCCCACGCTGTCTCGTTATTTCGCTTGTGTGGCTGAAATGGATGTTGTTTCTACATCAGATTATCATTAGAGAATCTAAATTGCCATACATATCATATATAATAATGCAATACGAATGAAGTGGAAACTCTGATTTAAAAATCTTGCTTATCTTTTTGTTGTTGTTCGTATGTTTTCGGAGTGTACAATACAGACATTTATATTAGCATCTGGGAGTTAAATAGTATTTAGTAAAAGAACTCCTATTTAATTTGCCCGATACGGCGAACACTCTTTCCTATTCTTGAAAGAATCATTAACGAATTGGCTGAAAATCGACTCTTTGAAACGAGTTTCTGTTGGCTAGAACGTTTAAGAAATGAAGAGAATATTTTTTGTTTGTTTTGTTTTCATGGTGGTATGAACCGAAAAAACTAATCACACTGTAGGAATACGCGAAGCGGATTCATACATAAGTGTGATTAGGTTTTTCGGTTCATACCTCCATGAAAAGAAAAAATAAAATATTCTCCTCATTTCTGATAATTTAATAGTATATCGAGCGGAAAAAAACAAATACTTTACAAATATTGATACCTTTTTATATGGGACTATTTTGTGCGGAAGGATACAAAATGGCTGCGTGTTCAAATTTTGTTCATGGAGTTATGAATATTTTTTCGACCAATCAGAACGTCCGTTTTTAGATAGGCGAAACTAAAGATTAAATTATTGTTCATGTTAGAAGGTGTGCTTTGGCTTATTTCAATTTCATTAGAATACCACGGATTACATTACTTTTAGGTCGCATGCTAATACTTCTTATTATTGCATTTACTCTTTGAAATTCACAATATTTCCACTCGAAGTATAGACACATTCACGGAAGAATTGTCATAAAGTTTTCTACGGCTAGAAAGAAAGCTCTGTAATTTCAGTAACGTACATTAATGTTTTCCCATTTTACAATCTCCACAAAATGTTTATTATGTTCAAGATTTGAAACAATTTTTTCGAGAGAACCAGAGTTGCAAGCTTTAAAATATACAACAATGACACAGACAAAAGCGACATACATTGTAGTAACGCGTTCTTAGAAAAGGTACATCCGCTGTCTTTGGAAGTCGCTTTATCGAATTTAAGTGCTGTATGTATGTTACAAAACCAAATTAGACCACCACGTAATCAATAATCATTGTAACGGAAACTGCCATTTCGGATCTAATGCCCCTCATTACGCAAAGATTTTAGATATTTTCCGTTGCGGAACCATCAGGTTATAAACAAAATTATTTCTTGGTACAAACGCCTTGTTAGAAGTTTTAAGGAATCTTATTTCCTGATACATTACCTCGGATTTTTTTTTTTTTTTTTTTTCAAAGACAACTAAATAAGAAATTGTCTTCCATATGGACATTTAAGTCATCTTAATCTCTTTTTTTTTACATGCATAAGCTTAAATATTTTATAAATCCTGAAAAGTAAGCCAAAGAAAGGCGTAAAAAGCCTAGAATTCGAACATTTAAGACTGAAATCAGCACTTTAAGAACTTGAGTACAATTTTTCACAATACCCAGACGTGATGTATTCCTCAATCAATGCCGTCATTAGATGATATGACATACCGTTTATGCTTTCTCATAAGGTATTTGTTCTAATAACATAACATAATTGAACGTTGTCAAATATTTTTTTAGATAGCCTTATTTGACGATCCCAGTTTCGTTTCATTTTGATTGGAAGACTGCTTCTTTGACCGAGTGGTTAGAGCTTCCGCTTTGGAAGCGAAAGGTTAAAGGTCGGAATTCCGGTGGAAGAGGTTAAAATGAGCTTAGAAGTGAAGCTACCGCTACGTGTACCGCCTGCTAGTTAATTGGCTATCTTAGGCTCATTTTTCCACAAGCGCCAGGCAATAAACAAAGTGTCGCAAAAACCAAAACTTGCTTGTCCTTTAAATATGAGTAACACTTTGATTAGAAAGGCATTTTATTTAATTTCGCCAAATTTGAATATTTAGCCCCCATTTTCGCTTTAGTTTTCTTATTAAAAGGTAAGTTAAATATCTCATCGACGATTTTAAATAAAACTCCATAATCGAATCCACAGTGATAAGTGCTTCTTTGAAACCCCCGAAATTCTGTCTTAACCCTTTCCCGTTCAAATACGGGTTTGACGTTCCTGTGATTTTATACTCAAGAAAACATTGTGGAAAAAGATCAGTCGTACCGCGGCGACTGACGCACCTAACCATGGATTCTTGGTATTTTTCACACCGGTACTACCACAACACCCTTTCCGATTCCGCAGCTGCTCATTCCACTTAAGTTTACGATTATCCACCAATTACTAGGAGACAAATGTCGAAAAGGATATTCGCCGAGCATGGACCCCAAAATTAGGAGTACTACGTCCTACCACTGCGCTTTGGCTGTGGCATAAATTTAATACGAACTTGGCTGCAAATGTTTAACATTTCTTAGCATATTTGAATGGCATAATTTACCAAGCGGCTATCATTCAAAGAATCAATCGATTAATCAAATCATTCTTTTAAATCGGAAGTGAACTTTGAACTAAATCATACATTGGCCGTCAATTTTTTTAATCATTTTTATTGGTTTGTTGACTAAGACGTCGTAACTATAGCTTGAGTAGCCTGAAGTAATGACGCTTAGGTCACCAACCAAACATTTTACCTTTTGTCACATATTACTGAACATACCTTTTGCAAGATATACAATGCCGTTGAATATCGAAAAGAACTCGGCCGGACCAGCTAAGTAAATGAATGGGGCCAGCCTTTCGTGATTAAAGCACATTAAAGCGCATTGGTGAACAAAATACCGAAAATTTCATCAAAGTTTTCTACCAACTCAAATACTTAGCATTATAAATTAGATCGTCCTCTTAATTTTTAGTTGTGTTCCTAATATTCTAGCTGAACCATATTTGCCTAACAATAGTCATTATTTCTTTCCAACCTCAGGGTCTAAATTAATGTTAGAGACATATGAAAAGAAGCCTTTCTAAAAAATATTACTATTTTATAGAAAAAATGTTCTTTCCAAAGGATAAAGTTTTCTTTGAAGGGGTTTTGAACATTCACTTAGAAAAAACATTAATTCGCTTTTATCCGGAAAGCTTAACCTTTTACCGGACAACAGAGTTTAAGACTTAATTCCATTCTTGTTACAAATGGGAGTATTTCGCTTGTCCGCCCACTACCTTGGCCAGGAAGTTCGAGTTGGATATCAAACGACGTTATTTTGTAAAAGGCATGACAAATAAGATGTAACAAAAAAGTAAAATGATTGATTGGCGACCTAAACTTGATATAACTACGCCGTATTTACGACGCTTAATTTGCAAAACAAAGAAAAACACTTCAAATAAATGTCGACCAAAGTCGGGGTTCAGTGTCGGGGTTCAAAGTTCAGAATTTCTAAATGAATGGTACGATTGATCTGTCATATGTTTCTGTTGTCGGCGGTAGTAAGGTATATCGCCGACTTTGGGATAAAGATGTCCCCAGTATGATTTTTCTGTCGATTTTTTTAAATTAGCTAATGCATTCCTCAAGACCACTGGTGATTTCTCAAGGCAGTAGAATTGAGGGGATGATTACAAGTTGTCACAGCCTATTTTCAAAACGACAAAATATATATGTTAAAATCATCTTCTAAAAATCATCATCGCTGAAAGTCTATAGGAAACTATATTGATTAAAAAAAGCATTGTAATGATACAATGTACTGTTTTGCTAGACGGGTTCCATTTCTCCCCAACCGTCACGTATAATTGGCGGTCTCACAAAAGCCATGATAAGTCCGGATGTAATTGGCTTCCCTCTACACCGGCTTATTATTGCGGATATTTTGGTGACAATTCCAGTAATGATAGCGTTTAATTTATGGCAATTAAGTGCCAAAACAATCACTATAATCCAGCATGGGTTCAAACCGACATTTTATCCAGGGCAGACTAGATTAAAGTGGTATTCATCATCGCTAGCAGATGGGTTATTACTGGCTTAAAGGAAACGTTTGTAAGTAATAAGGATTCCCTTTTGTAAGCATGTATTAAGTGAAGGCATTTGTGTTTAAAAGAATCGGTGAGGACAAAAATTGTAAATTTAAATTCAAAGTGTAAATTCCAAATATATATATGTCTGATTGCTAGTTATAATCAAGATGATACATGTTATACGTATTTTCATTTTACAAGTTCACAAAAAACGTTTAATGACTGTTGAAAACGATTCATGATCCAGAGACCAGGTACCCAGTATATTTTGATTTCAGTAGCTGCAAGTGTTATCTCATTAGACAGATTTTTGAATTCCAAAAATGCAGTCAACAAGTTTGAAATAGAACTAAGCATTCTTGACAGAAAATGTTTCATTGGCATGTTTTCGATAAAACTGACGCTATATCATCAACGCTGGGTAAGTCATAGCTTCCTTAACCCATTTCCACACAGACCCTTTACGCCCTGAAAAAAGTTTTGGAAAACATTGGGGAAAATGAAGAAATCGCTTGTATCAAGCAATTTCTTCATTATCCACAATGTGTTCTACCGCAAAACACGAAAAAATAAAGATTTCATGAACTTGAAATTGACGTCAGCAGCTTCTTTGAATTTGGTCCAGTCTAAAAATTTGTTGAGTGGGAACGGGTAAATAAGACTGTATATTTCCTAGTTTGAAAGCGATAGAACTTATAACCATCTATTGACCGTCTGCGTTGAAACACAGAATGGACGGTAGTTGGCATTTTACAAGTAAAGCTCTAATATTTCCTTCCAAGTTTCTTTTCTTTTTGTCCAGACCATCAATATCCGACCAGAACAATCTAACAAACTGATGCCAACTGCCAGCTCTATTTATTCTTTTACTGAATTAATACGAGGCCGGGTCACAGGCAATTAAATCAGGACCTTGTACGGGGGAACCAGTACTCCAAGGCAATCAAGGAAATTAAGTTAAGATGTTACAAAATGAGGGAATGTTATTGTCCGTCGGTTTCCTTGAAAAGGAACACGGCTTCACTTTTACATAATAAAACGAACGTCTATTTTAGAAGGAACACTTAAACAATCAACTTAACCATACCCCTTATTTTGAATTCCAATTCTATCAAACAGCCATTTCTTTTACAAAACTTTTAAATGAGTGATTTCTAAATTCATAATGTACAATTAAACTAGTTTTTTAATTATTGTCGTTGTCTGTCATGTATCTTTTATGAATTAAACTTAATTAAGTCACATTTCTTTAAAATCTTCATATTAAGCAAGAGCTATAGGCAATTTTAAAAACACCTGATAACAATCGCAAATTGACGGATCGCGAAGTTCAATCACAGAACAAATAATTTAATCAAATAATTCATTTAGGCCGGAAGTGGACTATGAAATCCAGTTGATGCGAAAGTAATGTGAAGTATTTTGTTGATTTGGAGACCGAAACGTCACCAATATTTATCTTATAGTACAAGTTGGCTATAAATAGTGCTTAAATATCAACTTTTAATTTCGAAATGGAACTTCATGTTGGAGTTAAGTGGGCGTGGCCGGCCATATGTCAATACCTAACGTTGTTTAGCTAGATTAGTGCAGTCCACAAGTACCCGCCAATAATTCAAGGTTATCATCATTTGCGAAATAATTTCTTCTGCGCTTAACCAATCAAGTTTTCAATACATTTTGTCCATATTCATATGCGTTATATTACGTATAACATTTAATCCAAACAAGCTTTAGAAAACATCCTATTTCTATAATAGAACTTTATAATGCATGCTGGCGTTCATTCGTTTTCGGAATAAGTCTTTCTTTAAATAGAATGATTTTTCCAACATTTACAAACAAATGACACGAAATGTACAGGATATTGCCATTGTTGATATCTTTCAGTTAGAAACTTTACAGGGAGATTTCGGTACAGGGTTTTAATTAGCAAATGGATTTTTATCCGCTTCAAATATAGTAGGTTCAATGATTCTTTCATTGAAAGAAAAATCCTTGACCTCGACAAAGATTTAGCCTTTCTGTTTCTCAGTTCCATTCATGTTCTTTCGGATTTTTTTAACGGCCCAGAGATGATATATTTTTGAGCAGCTTTACACATTTTCTTTAATTTATTTTTGTAGAACCCGATTAGGGTAAGCGAGAAATAGTTGTTACTTAGACAAGTCGGTGTTGGTACGTTAGTGTGTTAGTTTCTGAGAGCGTTATTGTGTCCATCCGTCCGAATTTGTCCACACCATTACTTCGTTAAGGATGGATTCATTTCAAAATAACTTCGATCGCAATCATTAGTAGATATGCCATTTGAAACAAAATTCTAGATGGCCTCAAGGTCAAGGTCACAGTTCAAGGCAAATATTTTGTAAAACATGTTACCCCTGTACGATTTTATAGATTATCAGATGACACTACCATTCTGACAGAGCGTGCGTGGCTTTTTCACTACAGATCGTGCATTTTCCTTCTAAAACATACTAAAATGTCTTAAAATTACCTTGCGGCTAACTAAGGCTATTACGTATGCTTACCATATAAAGAAATGCTTATAATCCAAAAACTATTTCTACTCAACTTTTATATTTAATTTTTGCAATTTTGGTTACCTTTGGTAAAAGATAGTATAAGTATCTTATACCAGATTTTGTAGAAACCGCTTTTTTCATTTTCTCCTCTTTCAAATATCGCTGGGTGTATCTAAAATTGAGATGATGACATCCATTTGAACTGGCAGATTCCTGGCCATGTCTCTGACATTAAGTTCCACTTCGATATTAAACGGCGTTATTTTGCAAACAAATATCTCAAATAACATGTAACAAAAAGTAAAAATAGTTGGTTGGTGACTACAGATTGAATAAGAAACAAAAATACTTTACATTAGTGTCGACAAATATTTGAATTCAAAGTTTATTTTTTGTCTAAATGGATGATTTGATCTGCTGATAGGTTTTTGATTGACAGCGGCGATCGGTCAATTGAAAATAAGCCTGACTTTTTCCAGTTTATTAGAAAGTTAGACTGGTCTAAATTGATAGAGGTTCATACGACAATGAAACTCGGATGCAATTTGCAATGGAAACATCCTATGTTGTAGAAAATATTGCGGAAAAAGAAGAAATTGCTTGTTACAAGCAATTTCTTGTTTTTCTACAATGTTTGCTCAATTATAAAATCACAGGATTGAACAGGAAAATGTTAAAATCATGACAGCTTGAGAATGACTGACAAGTAAGGGGAATCGACACGCAGTAGTCGTTTTTGGTATGAAATTAAGTTTTGTTGCAGTTGACGTATATCCTACATGGTATTTCGACTTATGAGATTAACGACATCCAAATGACTTGTCAGAGACATTAAATAAAGGCCAATATTTTTAATAAGATGTAATTACGATATTTAGTCACAGAACCAATAAAAATGCTTAACACAAATATCGCAGTTCAAGGGTTACTCTCTGTCTAAATATTTGATTTGATTGATCTATACTTTTTTTGACAGTGGAGCTGCTTCAATTTAAATGCTTAAGTTAAGAAAAAAATATAAGTGAATCCTTTTCTCGTTGCACAGCAAACTGTTCTACTGGAAAAAGGTCAATGTATTTGTATAAATATCCATAGAAACATACATTTAAAGTATTGATATGTCTGTCATCTGAAATATTCACTTATAATACTTCAAAACCTATTTCCATTGAACAGTCTACCCCCATAAAGCTCCGTTTCTTATAAAGGTTCTTGCGACGTTACAGCAAATTCTTTTCATGTGCGCTAAATTAGATAGAAATTGTTAACTCACCCAGGCACTCTGACTCTTCAAATTTCTTTTGTAACCTGAAAAAAGAAAAGAAATAGTAATTTCTCTGTATTATAATTTACGATCTAGAGGATTTGTTCCAATTAAGAGATTGAACTGCTTCCTTAATCGATGAACATAAAAGTAACCAAAATCAGTGCGTCGATATATCTTGTAAACTAGCCTGCATCTTAACCCATTCCAACTCAATCCCTCCTTTTTACGCCCCTAAACGAAAAAGCTTTGGAAAAAATTGTGGAAAATGAAGAAATTGCTTGTATCAAGCAATTTCTTCATTATCCACAATGTTTTCTATCCAAAAAGACAAAAAAATTCAAAATTCCATCAACTTTAAATTGTCATCTGAAGCTTCTTTCAATTTGGACTGGTCTAAAATTTTGCTGTGTTGGAATAGGTTAATCGAGTAATCGCCGGATCATGGATGTCTATGAAAGAATGAATTGACCAATCAAATCATTTATTTGGACCGGAAGTGAACTTTGAAATCCAACATGATAATAACAATAAAACAATCACTATGTATGAATTCAGGTACTATAGGATTAAGTCGACATAAGGTGCATCTATTTTGCGCTTTTTTTTTTTACCAATATCAAATTGTTTGTCTTATCGAGCAAAATTCTTCGAGAACTACATTACTGTCTCTGCACTGTTCCATCGATAAACACACCGTGTTATTTCATCGATAAAAAGCGTCGGTCGGAGGATAATCGGCTTAAGCTTCTGCATGAAAACTCTATGAGGAAAATACAAATGTATCGCTCTGATACACCTCTCGAATTAACCCATTCCCGCATAATTACGCTTATTCATACTCCCCAAGAAAGAAAACCTTGGAAAACATTGTGACATTTTTCACAATTTTTCCTACCCTAAAAGACAAACAATTTTTAGAATCCATGAAATTGATATTGTCATCTTAAACTTCTTTGATTTTTGACCGGTCTATATTGTGCCATGTAGTAATGGACAACTTAGTAACAAAAGAGAGTATTTGAAATTCAATAAGAGCGTATGGTAAATGGCTAATTCACGACTTTTGGGGTCGTTCAAATTCTGTAAAAAAAAAAGATAATGGTTTAACACCTAAGTGCAAAGAAAAAACAACGAAGGAACAGACAACATCAACAAGATTCCCCCCACCAAAACCAAAGTAATTTTTGAAGCAGAGAAAACAAATGTTACTTCCTCGGATCCAAAAGAAAAGTCAGTATAAACAAATGTAATTAATTGATTGATTGGGGTTTAACGCCACTTTAAAAAGTATTACAGTCATATCGCGGCGGTTGGAATACCTAACAATGGATTCCTGGTATTTCTCACACCAGTACTACCACTACATCTTTTCCGAGGCTCCAACTGCTCATTTCACGTAGGTTTACTATTATCTACCCATTGATGATCGGAGATCGAACCCTAGAAATCTTTTTTATAAATGTTAAGAAGCATGTTGTTCTCAAAACGTTCCTAAGCGAAATGATGTCACAATGACGTAATAAGGGGGAATACGGTCAATATTTTCAATTATCCTCTATATCATTGAAGGGTCCGTTCCTTTTCTAATGCACCCATGCTTATCATTACGTAAATTGTTCAAGCAGTACATTTAAATCATTTCAAATATATTTCAAAATTTTTAGGACCAAACACCCTACGGGAAAAAGTTGATTCTTTAATTAAAGGATGTTGTCAATGAATTGATCGGGGTCGAAAATATCAAGTAAAGTCCCGGACGTTAATGATACGTTATCTCCCCGTTTGTCCGTTATATCATACCAATTTTTGTCTGAAAACCTATATCTTATGCGACATGTCTAAATTTTGATTGATTAAATGGGGTTTATCGCCACTTTTAACAGTATTTAAGCCATATCGCCGCGGATGGAGCGACTAATAATGGATTCCTGGTAAATCTCGCACCAGTACTACCACAACACCCTTTCCTAGCCTCCATGGCTGCTACCCCACTTAGATTTACGATTATTCACCCATTGGTGAGAGACAAATGTCGAAGAGGATATGTACCGCCGCCGGTGGATTGAACAAATGGCATCCCCTTTTGCAGATCGGGAGTCTGATGCGCTACCGACTGCGCTTTGAAGGCGGCATGTGTAAAAGTAACCTTTATTTTGTTTATCTTTCCTTTTATCATACATAATCATTGTAAAGAGATTATCTCCTTTAATATTCTGTCCTTTTTGGACCCTTAATTGACCAATCGCAGGCCCCGTCCACTGACTCCTTTGGTCCCGCCCATTGACTGGAAGTTCCGCCTCGATTTCTAACGGCGTTATCTTGCAAAATTTATGGCCAATAGAATGTTACAAATAAGTAGAATGGTTAGTTGGTGGCCTAAGCGTCGTAACTACAGCTTGAATAAGCTGTAAAGTTATGGCGTTTTAGTCGACAAACCAACAAAAAATGATTCTCAAAAATGGTGGCAAATGTCTGAGTTCAAACAGAAATTCAAGTCTAAAGGTATGAATTTATTGGTCGGCTTATCATTTGCTTGACAGCTACGATTAGTCAATTGGAATCAAACTATTACCTTTGTCTTTGTTCGATTGATCCGGATTGATATATGAAGGTATAACTATAATTATAAGCTATAGTTATGACACTTTGGTCCCATGTCGTCCACATTTTGTCTTTAGCCGTAAGTCTGCAAATGATTTCGTCGTTGTCGCAAATACAGCTTTATTCGAGCTACATTTACAACATTTTGCTCGCCCAACGATGCTATACCAAATGTAGGTCGGATTTAAAATCAGGTGATTAATGACAGATTTAGTGTGCTCCACGTTGCTTATAATCACCGGTCTGATTCCAGATTCGTAACGATCGGAAACAATTCTAACTACCTTTCCTGTAAGGAAATTGTTTCTTAGTGTGCCCTACCATAGACCGTAATTACCCTATTTTGTCCAAAATAATCGGTCAGATATTATACAAAAACTATCTTATATCTGTCATGGTGTGTAATTGTAATTGCTTGGTTAGTTTTGTTTCGGCTTTCTATTTATATGCAAACCCGAATGTAACTGAAACTCTGAGGTAAGGAAGGCGTAATCAGTCATCGCGAACTTCGAGAGAATTAAAAAATAGCCACTTCGTAATTAACCCTTGTCATGCTGTATAAATTACCTTACTGAAATACTGTCAAATCAAAGGGCTGAAAGCACGATAGAACTTGTTGTTCAAAAATCAATATTTCTTTTAGAAATCAACTTCATAAACAACTCTGGAAGGAAAAGTACAAGCAGGAGGTGTAGACTAAGATCAGCCTGCACATAAGTGCAGTCTGATTTTAGTCTACACCTCCTGCCAAAACCGGAATATTCCGTGTTTAGCATGACAGGGGTTAAAGGTTAAAGTGGCTCTTGAAAAGATTTTTATTAAAATTTAGTAGAGAAAAATTATCTGCTTTTCCAAATGTAATGGTCATAATAAATTTTCTTTTTTCGTGTTAAATCGACTAGATTCACTATAGATTTAACTCAATGTGATATATACCCATTGTCCAACTTTGAAACATCGGAATTTATCGGGTGAGGTCGTTAGCCTTCGGATTGTGCCGATAACGACTGTATTGCTAACGGAAGCAAATAACGTAATTGATACGTCATGGAAACTACAAATAAAACAATTTTCGGTGCACTGGACAGAAAACACACAAAGCCGATGAGTTCCAGCTCCATTCGGGTTGTACTTCGTTGGCCTTTTTGGCGTCTCGTAACGCAAAATATTTTTGCTTCTTTTCTGTATAAAGAGTTATGTTCATAACACAGTCGGATTAATCACCTCCTTCCAAATGTCTGAAAGTATTGGAGGTGTAAATTTGAAAATAGAGAGCAAATATTTGCTGTCTTAAGAGCCGCTTTAAGTCATTTACTCCATCAAATAGTTTTACAAGTCGAACTTGCAAATTTTATTCGCTAGTCGACTCGACAGGGACAGTTCATACATATGATGTCATTAACCGATAGATTTAAGGGTCTGATACCTTTATCCCATTCCCACACGACAACATTTTAGATTGGTCCATATCCAAAGAAGATGCAGTCGACAATGTCAAGTGGATGGAATTTTAGAAATATTTGACTTTGAGGGTAGTAAACATTGTGGATAATGAAGAAATTGCTTGTGAAATTTTCCACAATGTTTTCCGAAGTTTTATTTTCTTTTGGTGCGTAAGATAGAGTGATTTTGTTGGTATTGGTTAACGTCGCAGGTAATATGCCTATTATTGTGATTATTTGTATACAACTCCTTTTTAATCTCTCTCTCTCTCTCTCTCTCTCTCTCTCTCTCTCTCTCTCTCTCTCTCTCTCTCTCTCTCTCTCTCTACGGACGCTAAGACAGGCCTCTACTACACAAACTGCATGTTGTCTCGTGACTGTACTCTCTAAAATCGCTTTAGACGTTATTCAATTAAGATTTGTCAAAGGTCACTCATTTTTCAAAATGTTCAAACATACTGGTAATTTTATATTTAATGTCGAGGCAAAAAGTTAGGGTCGGCCGCGGTTATCACCCATAAGCCTATACAAAAGATAGCTACATCATCAAAACTAGAACAGGGTTCCGGCGATATCCGCGTAAAAGTGAGGGTCGTTTCTAAATGTTTTCCTAAAACCCGTTTACACATTCACGATTTTCTCTGCGATTCACAACGATTCACCCAGATTTCTCATGGTAAAAAACTCGGGATGGACCGGGATGAATCGTGACGAAGAGTAGAAATTTTCAGAGTCACTACGATTCCAGTTAGAATGTCAACGATATTAGTACGGTGTCTGTAGAGTATCGCTACGAATCAATGACGATTCATGACGACAACGCTACACCTAATGAGGATTAGCCACGGTGGCTAAACGAATGCTCTCGGTGCTTGTGCGGTTCGATACGGCACTAGTACGATTCACAAGGGTAGCGACACGAGCCAATCGTGGAGCTCCGTATAGCGAAACCGTGAATGATTCGTAGGACAACCGTACACCATTCGCGGTGAATCGTGCGAATTCGTGGTGTCGTAGATGCCGGGACTGGCTGCTATCTATCACAAATATATGCGAATATAGTTACAGTGTCATTACGAAAAAACACGGTTCCGCTACGGTTGGGCTACAAATTAGGTCACACCCAATAGCCACGATTCATCACGATTCACCACGGTTCTTCTACGAGCCACACCGTAGCTTAAATCGTGAATTTATAAACAGGCCTTTACAGAGTTTTCCTGCAGAAAATGTTGCTGATTACTCTCTGAATTATATATTTATGCTTTTTATGATTTAAAAGTAACGCCATTTCCCCCATAAAATCGTAATAATCAACGTGACGTAATTGTCGAATAAAGATGACGTCATTTAACACTTTCTTTCGCCATCATGCGCGTAAGTAATCAAAGCTGAAAATATAATAGTAAATATCACCCAATAGGTTTATCTGCTCACGTCGTAATAAGAATTTAAATCATGATCTGCAATTCTGTAGACGTAATTCATTGCTACTACAAGAAAACGTAGAATCATAAACATGAGAACTGTCAGGTGTAAACAGGCCTTCTTGGAAATTCGGAAAATATGGCCAGACTGCTAGGGATACTTAGTCTGAACGGGGTCGAAACCTTTTGAATTTGTTTGATTTTCTCAATCTAGAATTATCAAATTACAATCAAGAGATGAAGAGAATATTGTTTGTTTTCATGGAGGTATGAACAGAAAAAACTAATCACACTGTATGAATGCGCGAAGCGGATTCATACATTGTGTGATTAGTTTTTTCGGTTCATACCTCTATGAAAACAAAAAACATTCTCTTCATTTCTTATAATTTAATAGCATCGAGCGAAAAAACAAAAAGCTGTACAAATTTTGAAACCTTTTTGTATGGAACTATTTTATGCGGAAGCATACAAAATGGCTGCGTGCTCAAAATTTTGTTCATGGAGGTATGAATTAAATTTTTCGACCAATCAGAACGCTCGTTTTCGATAGACGAAACTAACAATTAAATTATTAATGTATATTTCTCTCTACACCAGATATGCAATCTCTGGTCTAAACATTTGACTGATTGAGTTTCTGAGAGGTTCCTTTTCACGATTTTGTTCGCTATTGTCATGTACATGTACAAAATATTATTGTCTTTGGCTTTATTAACACCTGATACTCACATTCTCTCTTATAGCATTGAATTGTTTCTTTAACATGGTTTTTATGTCGATGGGTCAGCGCAAAATAGGTTGTAACTGCCTACAACTATTTCGCTCTGACCCATCGATATATATGTACATTGAACGTTCGCAATATCTGCTTCATGCATCCTCCCTTCTAATATTTAACCTCTTGGTAATATATTCAAGAGATGAAGAGAATATTTTTTTCATGAAGATAAACAAAAAAGAAAGAAACAAAACTAACTAATCTCACTTTTAAAACGCAAAACGGATTCATACATAAGTGTGATTAGTTTCTTCGTTTCATACCTCCACGAATACGAGAATATTCTCTTCATTTGTTATAATCTAATTCAGAAGCGAGAAAAAGCAAATCATTTTACAGTTTTTGATGCATTTATATGGAACTATTTTTTGCGCAAAATTGTGTTAATGGAGGTATGAACATTTTTCTCAACCAATAAGAATGTCCGTTTTTGATAGACGAAACTAAAATATTAAATTATGATAAGAACATATCTCGAAATGCCCTCTAAAATTAATTAACCAGTTTTTAATTCTTAGTAGTAGTAACCAGAAGTATGAACGTCGTCCAATAAATAACGGAATGAGCTTCGGGGATTTTCTTATCAGCGAAGGGAAGTCAGCACATTTCTTATCTGTTGTCCAGGACAAGACAGGCTTCCTAGATATTTACCAATTTACATTGTTATTCATTGGAGGATTACCTCCAAATGATAACAACATACAAACTCTCAGTTACGGCTTCCTTGAGGTCCTATGAAACTGGACTTTCGTATATACGAAATTTAGTACATTTGAATGCGCCAAACGTCGATCAAAATTCTCATTTCACTAGCGTAATTTTGTGTTTCGTTATTTTGAACAAACTTAGTAAAGTGTAAGTTAAGCAAGTGTTTTGATAAATAAATGGATGAATGAATGGATTATTTCATTTCACGGCCAAAATTCAACATATAAGTACAAATACAAAATTAAAATTGTACGTAAATTGCAGATTTGATCTTATCCTGGAACTAATATTTTAGTATCCCGGGAATTCTGTCCTGTTTTTGACAAAATTCTTCTAAAATTTTTAATGCATTAAAACGACGTTTAAAAGTCTTGATGACAAAAAGGAATCTCGTTGTAATAATCATGGTATAGCAATAAAATGGCAAGCCGTTCGTATCTTATCTATAAATTAATGAAGCTCGTCCTATACATAATCAAACTGCGTCAAAAAGCCATGTTTTAATTTTGAACTAGACAATTATGTTCTACTAAAAGAGAATATTCTAAAACCTTGGATTTCTAATGACAATTGCTTAACTATAAGCATGAAGTATTTTTCATATGAACATGATGACATTGAAATTCTTGTATAATATTATTATAAGATCATGTTACTGTCAAACGCTATTGTAATAAACGGTAAATTCCTCAATAAGGTACATTTCATTCAAAACAAGCAGCGTTTGGGATGAGTACCTATTGCCATGTTTATAATCTCAGTTTCCACTATTCGTTTGACCTATATGATTACATGTTTTTATATAATTCGTTTAATATTTAACCAACCGTAGCTGTCAAACAAATAACCAGTTTACCAATGAAGTCATTCATTGAGACAAGAAATGAATTTTAAACTCAGACATTGGCCATCCTTTTTGCTAATGGTGTTTGTTGGTTTAACGACCTAAACATCGTAACTACCGTAGTTACGATGTTTAGGTCGCTAATGATCTATTCTACATTTTCATTACTTGCTACAATGGTCATAAATTTTGCAAAATAACGCCGCTTAAAACCGGAGCGGGACTTCCTGTCGAAGTCAATGGTCGTTGCCAAAAGGTTAAGTGGGCGGGGTTAAGGAGTGTTAAATTGTTTCTTGTTAATAAGAATGTTTGACAAAGTTATATTTTCGATTATCCTTAAGAAAATATTCTATATCATAAAAATAAAGTCTTATTGACACCGTTTAAAAACAACTTAATTGTTGTTACTATTATATAACTACTATATTACGCTATGGGAGCCTTTCGAGAAAGCTAGCTGGCAGTTTTTAATCTGGAATTATGTCTTCAGACAAAATGGAGTATTCGGTCAGGCCTGAATGATTGATTTGTTTCTAGTCAGGGATGTTCAAAAATGGTTTTGTTTGTAAACAACCTAATTCTCATCTCTTTCTTGTGAAATATGGAAACAAGAAACATGCTGTCAATCGTGATATATTTGTCTAGAACTAATCTGGTTTACAACACCAGATAGTATGTTTTATAGACTCCAAGTCTATCGATGGGAATGTTATTTATGAGTTGTCTTTCAAATAAAATAGTTAAATTCTTCAACCCTTGTCTTCATCAATGTGACAATCATCGAGTAGCGATGGCAAAGATCATACTTTAATTACATATACATATATATCATCGGTGCGCGAACAAAATATCGTAACTTCCGATTTAATAAAGCTGTAGTTGCGACGTTTTGCTCGATCAACGACGATGTGCAGACTGACATTTGTATTTGCTGCTATACTGGAAAACAAATATTCCTGGTTTTGTAAGAATAAGGTCAAGAATATTTAGAAGAATATTTGAAAAAATGTTTGAAAATATGAGCATTAAATTTTAAGTTTAAAACTATGATTTCGCAATACATATGTTACTTTTAATCGACATTTTACTTATATGCATAGTGATTCAGGAAAATTGAGATTGGTTCGTATTTTCTGATACATTGTGTTCTTAACGAGGAGAAATACGAACATCGTCTTCAAAAGAACATAGCGAAGATTACATCTGTCGTGGGGATATCGCAATATTGATAATCCCAGTTTCGTAGGATCTTCCCTCGACTCAGTGAGAACATGCTATTAACATCAATTAAAAGATCACCGGTGCCAATCAAAGAGTGTGTTGACCAATAGTTCAAGACCGGAAGTGAACGTTCAACTATGACATTCAGATAAATTTTATCTTAAACAATTGTGTTTGTTTGGCACCTTAAACATCGTATCAACAGCCGATTAAGCAACAATTTTGTTATATGTTACTGACCAATAAAATAACGCCGTTTCATATCATGTTCGAACTTACTCTCGGAGGTTAATTGGCGTGATCAGCGATAAGTATGCTGAAGGATTTAAGATAGGCAAAACAAATATCTATATGTAAGAAATGAAGATAATATTCTTTATTCTTCACCGAGGTTTGAACCTAAAAAAGATTATCTCACAACTGTATGAATATTGTATGAAAACGGCAAGCGAATCAATACAATGGTACGATTACGTTTTTTGGTTCATACCTCCATGAAAATAACAATAAATATTACTCTCCTTCCTATAATTTAATGCCATCAAACTAAAAAAAAAAAAGAAAAAAAATCAGCCCATTTTAAAACGCTTGAATCTTGGTAGATGAAAATGAAATAATATCATTGCATTGTATATGCGAATTTATACCCTTTTTTTAAATAACACACAGACGCTATCTAGATATAGATGTAATTTAAGTTCAGGCAGTTCGGCAAATACAGTGAGAAAATGATACCAAGACTTAAGAAACCTCTCATCCCAAAAATTGACCAATCGCTGGCCCCGCTCACTGAATTTCTAGGCCCCGCTCTTTAACTTCAACAAGAAGTTCTGCTTCGATTTTTAACGTGTTATTTTGCAAAATTAATGGCCAGTAGCATGTATCAAAAATCAGAATGGTTGGTTGGTGACCTAAACGTTGTAACTACAGCTTGAAAAAGCTTTAGCTACGACGTTTAAGTCGCCAACAAACGAAAGGGATTAACAATAAATGGCGGCTCTTGGAGTTTGAAGCTCAGGTCCGGACTGATTAAATGATTTGATTGGTCGGTTGATTCCTATTGACATCCGCGATTGGTCAAGTGTGTACACATACAGAATTTTCAATGACCATTCCCCTTCTATCTGACAACTTATTTGAACCTAGCCCAAGACAGAACACGAGTCTACATGATCTTAGACAAGATCGAATCAACTTTATTAGGTTACTTTCTGAGTAGACAAAAGACTCTTGTGGTTTTGATACAACTCGATAAGAATTTATTATCTGCTAAATGAGGAGAAACACTCTGAAGTAATCATCTTATCTCCTTCCAAAAGATCCCGTGGGATATCACTGCTTCTAACACTGGAATTGCCAAGTAATTTGGTAGAATACCCTTGCGATATTAAAGAAGTATAGAGAGAAAAGGCAGTAACTAGTAGGTTGGGGTTTGTTTCTTAAGTAAATAGATATGAGACGGTAGTGTGAGCACAGCTTTAATATATGACCTGACTTATTTGAGTGAAATGAACCTGTTGAGTATCTTGATATTACATGGGTGATATTATACTCGATTAATAACTATTCACATAGGCTGAGGTCTATGGCAACGCGTTTTTGTTAAAGTGTAAATGACGTCATAATGCATATGACAAAATTACAGATGCGGGTTCATGAAATACCGAGATTATCAAACTCGTCATCTCGACAAAGCCTCGTTTTTTAGTTGACTCTGTTAATAATTTCGATATTCCCAGACTACTTATTCAATATCGTATAAAATTTTGGAACAATAATTGTGCCCTCTAAATGATAATTATAACAAATAGAGTAGAGAAATCATGTTAGAATAATGAAAAAGATGAGTCAATTATTTAACCCATTCCAACACAGCAAAATTTAGACTAGTCCAAATTGAAAGAAGCTGCAGACGACAATTTCAAGTTCATGGAATTTTAAATTGTTTTGTCTTTTGGGATAGAAAACAATATGAAAAATGAAGAAATTGCTTGATACAAGCAATTTCTTCATTTTCCACAATGCTTTCTAAAGCCTTTTGTCTTGAGGGGCGTAAAAAGGAGGGCTTGTGTGGGAATGGGTTAAGAATAACTCTGATTATGATAATGATGATAGAAATACGAGTATATATGGGATTCAAATATGTAAGACCAGCATTCTCAAATCGATACAATGCCATCGATCGCACTCTAAGAACCAAAGACATTTTGATTCAACCGTAAAACGTGCAATCTAAACTTATAAGCTTTTCGAACTCACGAACCCCTTTCATCGGTTTATCCAGTAGTTTTATCCATTTAAATTGGAAGGTTTGACAAAAACCGAGTCCTAATTTTACATTTATTGTGTAGCACTCATCTATAAGACTTAAAGCAAATTGTGTTTTCTCGTTCGTTGGAAGGAAGATAATTTTCACGGAAAACTTGTCCCTAATTGTCATGGTAACAAATCCGACCTGTATCAACAAACTAGCCAGATCGATACACGGTCTCTTGGCCGTTCAATCAAATCTTAGGGAATATGGGCAATTTTTGATTAAAAAGTCCCAACAATGCTTATCAATCAAACACCAGCGTCTGTATAGGGCGTCTAAGCATACCGCTCGAGTCAAACAAATCGATCGTTATATATAAAGCGAGGGTGACCGATTGATCCCGCGTCTATTATTTACTTCTGAAACGTCTTTTCTTAGGGAATGTTACAAGTGAATTAATTCCCTCAATTTTGAAAGTCGACAAACAGACAAAGGCTTGGTGGAGTAAATGCAACCCTTTTCTTCAGTCAGTGCGTTGGGTATCATAGCACATAGAAAAAGTAAAATTGACGCAATTATTTCACGAATGTTAGTAATGGGTTTATCGTTTCTGAAATACTTATTATTTAACCCTACAAGGTCCATACTCATCCGATTCACCGTTCAAAGATCAATATCATAAAACAGTTTTTTTCTTTCCTGGAATATTACTCTTTGATGATTCATACAGTGTTATTTGTTTTTTTCGGTTCATACCTCCATGAAAACAAAAATATTCTCTTCATCTCTTAACCATTTCCTGTACAAACCTGGGATTTTACGTCCCTGTGATTTTATACTTGAGAAAGTATTGTGGAAAAAAGAAGAAATTGCTTGTTACAAGCAATTTCTTCTTTTCCCACAATATTTTCTTAACTGTTGAATGGTTACTTTTCGAATTGCATCCCACTTTTATTGTCGTCTGCAAGCTCTTTCAACTTGGACCAGTCTAATATTTTAAAAAAAAATGGGAAAGGGTTAGATTAACAAAAAAAAGATGAGCTCACTATTTTTGTAAATTTTGTCCTGCTTTTGTTCATTGTACTCTACTGTACGTTATCTCAGCGGGATCAACGTCGTGATGACGTCCTCGGGTTGCCATTGTAATCACTTGCAAAATGACGCGTTTTGAGAGATTTTGTTAGCAAAATAGCATATCTTATCTCTTTTGCCATAAAAAATTGAATAATCGATTGTTGTCCATGTAAGATCGATATGCATGTATCTTTCATTTCATGAACAACGGTTACTAATGTAATATATTTTCACTAGTTGATCCGCCACTCAGATAGCAAAATACCTTTTGTTGTTTACACAAATAACTATTTAAACCCATCTTACACCGAATCAAACGATTATCCTCTATTTATCTCAAACATCATTTATTCATTGTGAAATATTCAAAAATTCGCAAATATTTTTTATCGTGGAAGGAAAGCCAGTAAATACTAAACATGCCTTTCGACCTGTTGATTTTATTCAAATCCTCCACCAGTTTTACTTGCCTTCGAAAAGAAAAATCAAATATTTTTCAATGATGAAACGTTTACAAACATTATCATTAATTCTTCAACTTATTAATTTATATATCAGGTATATGTACTTTTTATTGCTAGATATCGTCGTTGGGAGTATAAAATGTCGTAACTACAGCTTCAGAATGTGACATGACAATGTAAAAATTGGCTATTATGACATTATCGATATTGTTGCGCAATACACATCTAAAAATATTTCTCTCAAAACATAAATGTGTTAAGTTGAAGGCAATCACAAAAACCTGATTGCTGTTTTTAGCGATGACACATGCGCAAGGGCAATGTTTCGTTTCTCGCAGAGGCCATGTGCCCCCCTAAATTTCGTAATACAAATTGATCTGGAAAATGTATTTTATATCAACTCAATCATGGGAGAAATTCAAGAACAGACTCTGGATTACATTGTCTTTCAATGCGTAATATATATGCAAATAGTATCGGATTCGGTAGGCTCTATCTATTCTGCCTTTGTTATAAGAATGAATTAAGTCTATACACAATACAATAACATAGAGAGATGAATGCAGGATTTCTGATTTGTCAAATCGTCTGCATGCACGGTTGTTGCAGTTCGTCAGTGGACGATCACAATGTCGTAAATACAGCATCAATTAAACTGTATTTACGACATTTCGATATCACACTGACGGATTGATATGTAGGAAAGACAATAGAATTATGGCTTATACTAGCCGACCCCATATCCCTTGCAATAGCTAAACATACATGATCGAGGTTTTTAATAGTGAAATTTCTATAACTTATTGAATCCAAAATGTTGTTGAACATTTTAGGATCTATTGCTCAGAATTCCATCATTTTTTATGTGAATGATAACCCAAATTTAATGTAAGAAATTTTTTGTTGATATTTTAATTGTTAGTTTCGTCTATCAAAATCATCGAGCGATCTGATTGGTCGAAAAAATTAATTCATACATCCATGAACAAAATTTTGAGTACGCAGCTATTTTGAATGCTTCCGCACAAAATAGTTCACAACAAAAAGGTATCAAAATTTGTTAAATTGTTGCATTTTTCGCTCAATGCTATTAAATTATAAGAAATGAAGAGAATATTTTTTTGTTTTCATGGAGGTATGAACCGAAAAACCTAATCACACAATGTATGAATCCGCTTCATCTTCATCTTTTAATTAATCACGAAAATGCATAATTCATAAATGTGGACCGATCGACAAAACATGACTAGAATAGTAGTGGTCTTTCCGAATTGAAAAGTTTCCGAATGTTGTCCGATTCGACTCGTTTTATGTCGGTTCATTGTCGGTGGCCAATGAAATGAAGTCATGAAGTGATGTTTGCTTGAATAAATTAGCCTATTTCAACGACAACGATTCTTTTATGACGTCATACACAAACGAAAAAAATGGTAAAGGTGGTGATTTTCAACGAACATGTTGTTTCCTCAATAAAGCTATCCGCTTTTCTTGTAAGACGCTGTTTCCTCGCTGATTTTGTAAGCAGAGACGGATGCCCACGTGTTGGTTTTACTGACAGTTTACTCTCTTCCATTTTGTCTTTTTGAAACAACTAACGCTAATAACACGCGACTGTGAAGATATCATGAAGTAATTAATTTTAGAGTTAACTGAAGGCTGACGGAAAGACACCGGGATGCCTCGGAACTATGTTGGCAACATGAAATAATCTTGAAATCTCATTTCGTTTTCTTTTCAGCAAATATTTTCATATCAGGCTTGTGACCTAATCTTAACACATTCCCACTCAATTACGCTTTTAAACGTCGCTCAATATGAAAGCTTTGGAAAACATTGTGGAAAATGAAGAAATTGCTTGTAACAAGCAATTTCTTCATTATCCACAATGTTTTCTACCCTAAAAGACAAAGATTTTGAAGATTCATCAACTTAAAATTGTTGTCTGCAACTTCTTTGATTTGGACTGGACTAAAATCTTCTTGTGTTGTAATGGGTTAAATCAATTATAGAGGAGTCAGTACACAATTTCAAGATTTCGGGATTCCTCTTTTGAGAGATGTTGTCCATTTGAGAGCAGAAGAGTCTTTCCGACAATAACTTACGAGCATGATTATATTTAACCCATTCGACAAAATGATACTTTTTGGACTACACTCAAGAAAATCAACTAGGAGAAAAATGTGACAATGAAGAAATTGCTTGAAACGAGCAATATCTTCATTTTCCACAACGTTTTCTATCCAGAGAGTTGAAAAAAATCATATATTTTGAGTTGTCGTCTGCAACTCCTTTCAATTTGGACCAGTCGTAAATTTTGCCATCTTGTAATGGGTTAAAATTAGAGTGATGTGACAAGGAGAAAGACAGAGGTACAACTATAGAGACTATGAAGTTCAAGTTCTTGATTTTTGTATTTTGGCTGACAAGAAAAGTAAACATGGATAATTTATTTGGCAAAATGCGTTTGATCAGCCGGAATTCTCGATATCATTTTGATGGCTATCTGTAGTTAAGAATATTTCCTTGATAAAATGTCTCGTGGAGAATTTACATCAAAGATTTTGCGCCTGTTTGTTTATTGTACTTGTGCATTCCACGTCTTTAAAGTTGTATTGAAAAATGCCTATATTGTTAATTCGTCTTTATCCACAGGAACACTTTTATCAGATTGTGTTTCATTATTTCTCTTTATTTGAATGAGTACTATGTTGATAGATATGTAAATTGAATATTTCTTAATACGACTAATATTACTTTCTTAAGGCATAATGCTGCTCAGTTACTTTTTCCCTGAATATGTTGAAAACTAGAACACCTATTTGGCTGTTTGATTCAGAGCTATAGATAGAATTATTTGACCAGAAATATTGACCCCTAAACAGCAGGGCCTTCTAGCACTTTCAGACCCTTGCTTTTCATACAATTCTTAAGTAGAATCTGATTCAGCATGACAAGGGTCGATGGACAGAGATGAAGAGTGTGACAGACACAGAGACTCAAGAAGAACTTGAACTGCAACACCGCTCTCGGCTATCTATCATATATATCTGTGATTCGTCCACTAAATCATAGTTCCCTAATCAATCTTAAAAGACGCGCTACTAAGTATTCTTTCACAGGTAACAGGCAAACTGTATTTTTCAGTGTATTTTTTTTAAATCTTACAAAGAACAATGGCACAGTCTCGGATCAAAATCAAGCTGATTCAAGTTGAAGTTACGAGGTTTCAGAACGATAACGAAGATACATTCGCTTTCTATTTATATATAGTTACAGATATAAAGAAGCATGTACAACTCTTGTATTGACATATTACTGGTTGCATTCATTTGAAAATCGCCGTTGAGTATAGTTTTGTTACACAAAACCTTTCAATGAGACAAACCCCATCGAGTTTGAACTAGACCAAATACCATAATCTTCCATAATTCATAAAATGTACGAGAATACTTGGTCAAGAATACGCGACTACAATGGCAAGCGTAAATCAATATCATGTGGGCTCCATTTTGTGTTTAGATATACGCCTCACTTATTGCAAGTAAAAACATTACTGAAGGCAAGATATATCTTTCAGTACGAATATTACCTCTTAGCTGACAATTCTGTTTTAAATATGATTTTTCTTTCTTTTTTTTTGCCCGTACGATAACAAATGCAAACTGTTACACTTTTCACTCATTAATCGCAAGTCATTTCAAGTATTAAAATTTGTATTAGACAGAGGGAGTAACAAGTAAACGAATTATCAGTTAGGGTAAATTTCTATATATTAGCATAATAATAACAATAATAAATATTCAATAATGTCGCAAGTTTTTTTTTCGCCAAAAACCATTTCGTCGAAAGACATTTTTGAAATTCGTCGAAATTTTGTCGATTTTTGTATATTCATATTTATTTTTAATGAGATCAAAAGGAGAGATATTCTGTTAAAAGGTAAATAAAGAACTCGATTCATATATAAATGAATCTACTCAATACCATTTTTGTACCCCCTCTAATGCTCATAAAATAGAAAGACCTTGATATAACTGACTCAGCCAGCATTTGCTATGTAACACTTACTAATAACCTAAAATTCAATCTTATTTCAAAATTGTATTTCAAATGATATTAGTAGTGAACACATTTACTGAAATTCGCAATGTCGGCTAAAAATCTCATGTTGAATTGCAACTAATGTTCAATTAAGTACGACTATAGCATGAGATATGACTATTTGTAAACGATTGTAGTTGTGAATACTCGTATTAAGAAAAATATTATTTTCGGCGAAGTGTCGCCCCCTAATTATATTTTAGACGAAGTGTCGCGTCGACGAAATGTCCATTCGACCAAAACTCGTTCGGCCAAATAGTCATTCGGCGAAATAGCCGATCGGCGATATGGTTTTCGACGAAATGTCGTGCACCCAAAATGTTTAGTTTCTTCAAGACTGTTGAAAAAACAGAGCATTGGTGTTTTACGAAAATATCTTATTCTAATTTTCTCATCACGTTCTTTAGTAGTTTGCATTGATTCTAAATTACCGTCTGCAAGTTTTCTTCAACTTTACCTGATATAATCAACAGTTTTGTAATTGATACCAAACAGAAGCCGAAAAGAAACAGTGTCAATAATTCGTCACGAAAAGCGAACTACAATTAATATAGTATGCAATTCAAATAGGAAACCATCATGGTTTTCCTGTTGATTTGTCTCGAGAACCGCCATCCCAGGAGTTCAATTACGGGACAATTAACGCAAGGAAAGCTGTAATTAAATTTGTTTTGTCTAGTATTCTATTAGTCTAGCTTTTATTTGTGATGAAAAACATTAACCACGCCATTTAAGTGTCATTAGTTTCATGGTTCCACACATAGAAATTAAATGAAGTAAATTCTTACTTAATTGTTTTCACCTTTCAACAAATCCCCTTGGTGTAACCGCGTAAATTGATTTGATCTTAAGGTGTTTCAAATCGACGTCCTCATGATCTTCTTTTATTATTCACTTCAATCTCAACATTGGCATCCCCACTACATCGTAGTACGATATTTGCTGCACAGCTATATAAGATGTCATCAGTCCATTGTTGGCTGAGAAGGTTTTGGGTGGGTGGGAACTGGGCCTTAAGAATTCAATTTTATATTTGTGTTATTAAAATCATCTGGTGAAGATGAAGTATCTGCGATTGGAATTCATGCATAATTGAATTAGTTAATAAAATTAAATTCATGATTTAAAACAAATATAGACGAAAGGACTTGTGACTGTATCTATTACTTTTTCTTGCTTTGAAATTAGATACATGTAGCTTTTATATTTCTTCAGAAAAAATCCCAGGTACTCCATAATGTACACGTAAGTAAAGTACAAAAGAAAATTAGCATTCAAACTAGTAAAACATTGATTCTGTTTAGTTATACATCGATTAGAACAACATTAACATAAAGTAATTACGTCTTTAAAATATTATTGCTATGAGGAATGGACGGATCATGGGTTTCAATCATGTATTATGAGTCGAAGGCCTTTATTTCCTAATGAAGTGTCATACTCGTACGCAATATCCACAAATGAAAGCATTCATTTAAACCGGAATTGAACTTTGAACCCGAATATTCGCCGACGTTAAAGTGAAGCTCCATTGCTTGTTTGGTGACTTATGATAAATAACCAACATTTTTTTGTACATGTTACTGCTAATGAATGTGGCAAAAAAAAAACAAAAACAACGCTGTTTTAAATTTAAGCGCAATTCTTGTTGGAGATCTGTAATGCAAGCCGTTAATTGTGGTATAGATTTGACTTTTTATCTTAAAGCGAATGCACTTATCCAAGTAATTGAGTAATTGCAAATAGCACCTTAAAAGACTTCGTTTAGGAAATAATTGTTATAATCTGTTTTCGAATATCGTCGATTTGAATAACAGTTATCAAATTATCCTATATATGCAAGCAACAGTTGTCAGCCCGATTTGCTCACTTGTTAGAGCACTTTACTTCAAACCTCAAGATCACGGAATCGAGCACTGGGCTGACTATAACTAACAAACTACTAGGATTTGTCTCACTAATTGTGTGAAATTTTAAACAGAGGCCCGGTGTGACGGTGTTTTACATCGAGCACCTTAAAGAACCAGACGGAGCTCTAAGCAGTCCTGTAACGTTACCCTTTAACAACTAACCGTCATCTGTGGGCGTAAAGATAGTGACGATAAATAAACGAACATACACAATCAATTCAGAGATGAAGAGAATATTTTTTGTTTTCATAGAGGTATGAACCGAAAAACCTAATCACACTGTATGAATTAAATTTTTCGACCAATCAGCTCGCTCGTTTTTGATAGACGAAACTAACAATTAAATAATTAGTCAATAACTAAGAGTACTAACTATATGGTTCAACTTATAGTACCAAGAAACGCAAGCAAACATTGCCCCCAGCCTTCTTGCGGTGTACATGTATAATGTGATGAGTTAGTTTGTATTTCAACAAGTAAGGTAAATCTTTTTTTGTAAAAAATAAACAAGGCAATTAAAGGTTTAATGTGATTGATTATTATTTATGACATTTTTGGTGATCCACGATTGTTTGTTCACGAACGGTCAGGGTTATAAACCGATCTGAAAATATTTAAATTACATCAATAGAAAGTCCTCCAGATTCTATGCTTCCTGTGTATCACCTGTACTGGAATGCTGTTCTTGGACAGATTTTCTCGAAAATTTCATATAGAGATATTGTCTGCTTTTCTAGTAGTTATAAATGCCATTTTCACAACAAATATTCTTTCTTTGTCTTAAATCTACTTAATTGACCATAAATTTAATGTGGTATATTCCCTATACCCTACTTTGAAACATCGGGATTTATCAGATAAGGTCGTTAGTGTTCCGACAATGCCGATATCGACTGAATTGTTAGCGGAAGCTTATGACGTAATTGAAACGTCATCGAAATCACAAATAAGGCTGAATTCGACAGATAACGTATTTATCTGAAAAATTCAGGTACCATTTGGGCTGTACTCCCTTGGTTTATTATGCGTCTCGTAACGCGAAATATTAATGCTTCTTTTCTTTCTTTTTTATAAAGTTATGAACAATCGTTTTGATTACAAAATCAGCTTCATCGCCTTCTTTTAAATGTCTGAGAGCATTACAATTAGTAATTTGAAAATCGAGAGCCAAAATGTTTCATAATATCTGGACTCGTAGGATCGAGTCTAAGACCATAAGTTTTTTTTAAAAGCTTGTCTAGGCAGGAGCAGTGGATTCAACCGTTTGAATAAAATGTAGCTATGTAATAATATATAACGGTACATTAAATCTATAACAAAGACTATTTTGTGTCTTAGTTATAATGCTTCAAGCGACAGACAGACTCTCTCATAATCTTGTCAATAAATCTTCTCCAATACAACGTTAGTGGACAACTAAAACATCGTATCTACAGCTTAAACGTTATGGGATGTTTTATCAACTAAAGATGTCGTCTGTCACTTCTTAAAACATGGACCATTCTACGTGTTTTTCTTCAGGAACATTTTAAGATAATGACTTTTTTCCATTTTGTAAATAAGAAGGACATTTTATATCAGAATATATGATACTGATTTTCTTTATAGAAAGTCTTCATATATAACGGGTTATGCGTTTCGTAGTTGGGCGTGCAAAATGTCGTAACTATGGTTTTATTCAAGCTGTAGTTACGACATTTGCAGTCCAGCTGTAGTTACGACATTTGCAATCCCAACGACAGTTTACCTAATATGTAAATCAATGAATGGGCGAGGTACAATGTACCAGGAACGATCTTTCTTAATCAATTCCCTTACGAAAAAAATCTTAGATTATTCAAATTAAACAAGAGGACCATAATGGTCCTATATCGCTCCCCTGAGTATGATTGCTCAAGCCTTTATGATATGATATTCAAATTATCAAAGCCCTAATCATTTTTGAGAAGAAGATTTTTAAAATATTTTCTCCTTTAATCCTAGGTATAGTAAAAACCCAACCATGTTGAGCTTATTTCAAGAGTACGGTAATTCATCAGTACTAAATTAGAGGGTCAATAGGCATTAATACATACCAAATATCAAAGCTCTAGGCCTAATGGTTTAGAAGGAGAACATTTTCTATGATATCCTTCTTTATTCCTTTCTGGGATTGCACAGAAAAGGGCTTATTTTCAGAATACAGTAATTCTATGACGTATTTTAGTACAGAGTCAATAGGTATTATTACACACCAAATATCAAAGCTCTCGGCCTCATGGTTTGTGAGAAAAAGATTTTTAAAGATTTCCTTCTTTTAATCTATGTAAAATCAAGGATAACACAGAAAAAGACTAATTTTCAGAATACGGTAATTCTTTGAAGTATTTTGATAGAGGGTCAATAGATGATAATTCATATCAAATATCAAAGAAGAGAAGAAGATTTATAAAGTTTTCCTTCTTTATTTCTTTGTAAAATCAGGGATCGCACAGAAAAGGGCATATATTCAGAATACGACAATTCTTATACGTATTTTGGTAGAGGGTCGATAGATGATGATTTGTACCAAATATAAAAGCTCTAGACCTTACGGCTAGGGAGGAGAAGATTTTTTTTCACTTTTTCAACTCCGTTGCCATGGCAACCAGGGGTCTTCATGGATTTCAATTCTTTGTAGTATTTTGAAAGAGCTTGACCTAAGGATCCTTTCTGTGGAGTTTTGTTGAAATTCCATGGTGAGTTAAGAAGGGGAAGATTTTTTTGTAATTGTGAATGGACGGACGGACGCTTCAAACTCGAGCTTTGAATAGTGCAGGGGGAACTTAACCGTTTCTATCTTCTTGTCTTATTTGACTATTTGAAACAAACGAGGTAAGAATGAGAACACAGAGCGAACCAGTAAACGACCGGATATGATTGACAAAATTAATCTGTACAAAATCTGCACGGATCTTAGCTGTCTGGTTGTCACAGTTTTCTCTCCAAGTTAAATCCATTGTCTTTGTGTGTCTATTCGTCACGAATAACGATTTTTTCCCAACTCTAAATCACTGACGACATAGTATGCTATTAAGGCAAAAATTTTCAAAATTGATTCACAAGGTTGTAGTTATTATTATTCTTTTATTTTAATATAAAACATGAAATAAAGCTAACATTTTATGTGTTTGGCTCAATGGAATCAATTTAGAACTTGTTCTTTTAATCACAAAGTTAGATAAACTGATCACTTTTAAACAGGCTGTCAAAACACATTTATTGAATAATCTTTAATGAATCACTGTGATAAATCTTCAGTGCCTGTGATCTCGTGTTCGTTTATCTTATATAAATTCTAAGCTATACTGTATATTGCCACTCTGTGATATGACGCCAGGACTTAGGGTACACAGTGGAAATAAGAAATTATCTCTTTTTGTGTTATCCCTGGTGCTGGTGTCCATTACATGGTTTAAGTATTCATGGTTTAAACTTATCATGTTTTATTGTTTCAATGTAAAGTTCATTATCTTGCCTGAATAAAACTACTACTACTACTAATTCTCCATTCTGTGTCCTTGTTTTTACCTCTTTATAAAAATTTACATTTGTCTTTGTATATAATCGGCGTAAAGAGAGACCCGATACTAATCCGGAATTGTCCTTCGCAAAGTAAAAACTCCTTCTTTACCGCCTTTTCTAGAATCGTACCGACTAGTTAAAGAATTGCACACAAATAAATCTATTTTTCAGTTGACGAGTTATTTGCGCGAAGCAGCAATACTTTTGGAAAATGTCGAAATTTAAAGGGCGATGGAAAGCAATCGGTACATCAATTGACAACAAAAAGTTTGTGAATAGTAGAAATAACTTTCTGTCGGTTTTCCTTTCATTTTTACTTCATTCTTCATTGTAATATTGTTTAGCTAACTAGCATTTATTTTTGGCTGCATCTACCCCCAAAACAAGTCTATTTACAAAAGATCCGACGTGTTTCTAAGATTTAAGAAGAATGGCGATATGACAATTCTTTTATAAATACTCCTACTAAATAAAACCATATTCCGATGCATGCATATCTTTTATAAAAAGTTTAAGTTTAAATTATATAAAAGCTTTTGCGATATGCAAATACAACCATGGAAATGAACTCACAACAATATACCTCTTTGGTATTTCCTATGATTCTTCCCTTGTCCCCGATTCTTACTTTGCAAAGAAGCATTCTTAAACCAGATCCCTTCTTTGCCAACGGACAATACCGATATTGTTTTACGCAGAGTAATAACTCAATAAAAGCTGTTATTTTGCGCAGGCTAATTTGGGAATTGTGCAAATTCCTACTTAGCGCTGAACATATACTGAGGGAAGAAAGTTTAGCAATTTCGTACGTTACAGCCAATCTCTCCGGTGTCTAGCTTTGGATTCAAACCATATTTTCACACATCGATCTTTTATGTGTTAGCCACAGTATTTAAAAAAAATCAGATGATTTCAAGGTCATACGTGTTTGTTGTACAGCGTCAAACATGGTCGGGGTAGGGAAGTAAAAGTAACACAAAGATTTAATATCTTGTGTGTCCACCGTTTATGCCAATAACGGCATCACAGCGTCTTCTCATGCTGGAAATGAGCCTACGATTAATGGCCATAAGGATACGACCCCATTCCTGCCGCAGAACACGTTCCAGGTCTCTAACGTTATCAACGTCATTCCTGTCTCTTACTCTCCTACCCAGATGGTCCCAAAGGTGTTCGATCGGAGACAGATCCGGTGATTTGGCTGGCCAATCCAACACATCAACATTATTAGTCTGTAAAAGGTCCAACGTGTGCCGAGCGACATGTTGGCGGGCATTATCTTGCTGAAAAATGATAGCAAGCCCTCGACGCAAGAACGGCAATACCACTGGCTTGACTATTTCGGTGCAGTATCGAACGGAATTTAAGTTTCCCTGAATAGCTACTAAGTCAGTCTTGCCACGGTATGATATACCACCCCAGACCATGACCCTGCCGCCTCCAAAACGGTCATGTTGAATGACGTTGGCGGGATCCATCCATTCGCCATCACGCCTCCAAACACGTACCCTGCCATCCGTAAACAAGTTAAACCGGGACTCGTCTGTGAATAGGACCTGATTCCACATTCGTCTTGGCCATCGACGGTGTACACTTGTCTAATTCAATCTTGCATGTCTGTGTGAACGTGTCAAAGGAATGCCAACGTAAGGTCGACGTGCGCGTAAACGTGCCGAACGAATTCAGTTTCTTACAGTACGAGCACAGACCCGTGTTCCCGTTGCATCTCGGACCAAACCGGCTATACGAGTGCTATTGAGGAAGCGGTTACGCCGTGAACACGTTACGATGTAATTGTCCTCACGTTGGGTAGTCTTACGTGGCCTGCCTGAACGTGGCCGGTCTTTGACGGTGCCTAATTGACGATACTTTGTTCTAGGTCTTGAAATGGAACTTTGGCTCACGCAAAAATGTTGAGCCACCTCTTTAACCATCATACCACCAGCCAGCATACCGATGGCTACGGCCCGTTGGTCTAAGTTAAGCCCTGGGCGACGTCCCATTTGAGTTTTTTTTAACTATTTTAATGAGTAATCTTGTTATTGACGCTAACCTATAAACTGGGTGGATATTGTGGATATAGACTTCACGTACACGTGGAAGCACGTGCAGAACGTGTTTCAGCAAAATTGCGTCAGACAGCCTTTAGAAGCGAGGAAAACGTGCTCTTAATGCATAATTAGTTAGTTTGCTTTTAAAAATTGCAAACGAGACTGAGTTTATAAGGTTTGTACATTAACGTTGAAAAATAATGTAGGTCGAAAAAAATTGCTTAACTTTTTTTCCTTTAGTATATTATATAGGCCACGCTGGGACATATTATATAGGCCACGCTGCTCCTTTAAAAAAACAGGTGTTTCTGCAGTAAGACCTATGACCACTTTTTCTTGTCCTTCTCTCCCGAATTGATCTGTTCATATTTACACCCTAAAATTTAATGAAATCATGAGAACATAAAATGCTTACAGCTTCTTTTAAAGTGTATTAATATAGATGAAAATCACAAAAACACAACTAAACACTTGGAATTGACCAATCGCGGCTGTCAATCAAGGAATGTATCGACCAATCAAATCATTCATTCAGCTCGAATTGATATTTGAACTCCGATATTGACCGCCATTTGTGTGAAATATTTTTGTCGGTCTGGCGACTTAAACGTGGTAATTACAGCTAACTCAAGCAATAGTTACGACGTTTAGGTCGCCAACCAACCATTCTTCTTTTTTGTTTCATGCTTTAGCCATACACTTTGCAAAAACATACCGTTTAAACTCGAAGCGGAACTTCCTGTCGAGGTCAATGGGCGGGGCCAAAGTAGTAAGTGGGCGGGGCCAGCGATTGGTCAATTGATGCTTGTGTAAACAATCATATATGTAACAATTCTATTAAGCAACGACTGGTCATATAAATTAGGCACGAACAAGACATTTGAGATCTCGTGCTTCAACTGTAAAGAGATGTGTTTATGAAAATATTGTCCAGTAACAGACTTTCTCCGGAAATGTGACCTTGCTGAGTGACCTTTATCTTGATGAATGACCTACACATTACAACCAACTGATAACTATCAATACAAGGATTGTTTTTTCAAATATGAGCCATGCATCTTCAACAATTTTTGAATAACAGCAAATTGTTAAGTTTTTGCATTAAGTTTACCTAAGTTGAACCTAAGTTGATAAGTTATTTTGACCTTGTTGGATGGCTCTGACATTACAGTATATCAATGCAAGGAGCCTTTGTCCAAAATAAGAGTCATGCACATTGAACAGTGTTTGAGTAGCAGCAACTTGAGAAATTTGAAGATGACTTTACAGACAGACGGACATACTCACGGCGATAAAACAATTTTTCTCAGACCTATTCGATGCGGGACATATAAATACTGACATTCATTTTGTTGTACTTTTTGTGATATATTACAACCCAAATGTACTCGAATTGATTCGACATAATTAACACCGAATGCAAGTTTTGTGGTAATGGAAATAGTATTGGAGATGTTCCTATAAAATACGGTATAATGAACTAGAAGAGAGAGTTGGCACACCAATTTTCCCTTTTAAGGCTAAGTGTATAGACGAGGACAACTCTTTAGCACGTTTCCCGTTTTCCACAGTATTAAGCACCCAAAATGAATAAGATTTAATGAACCTCGATGGTAAGCCTAGCAATTACTGCAATTTGATATCTAGCACGATTCTAAGCTTTGATTCAAGTTGTAGTTCTCATTGTGACCAGTTCAATGTAAAGGAGTAGTTCAAATTGGTTATCATTCAAAACAAGTTTAATTTAATTAAAATTTGATTATCTTCAAATATAGCTATTATTCAGGGTATCATTAATTTGAAAGAGTCAAAATCGGGTTAGAATCTGTTTTGAAGTCTGCGTTGGAATCCTGTGATTAAAGCCAAAAGAAATTTCACAAGACCAAGTATTTTTGTTTTGTTTCGTTTTAGACAGGTAGTAATAACGATGTAATTTAGCTATTCCTAAATTGATCGGCTAATTGTAAATTTAGATATTTGATATACACTCTCCCATTATATTTTTCAGACATTAGTTAACTTAAATTTTACCAGGTGTAGGATACTTAAATACTAATGATTTAATTTAATTTCTGATTCTAAGCGATGCTTACTTAAAAGCTAGCAAAGAGTCAGCTTTGATAGCTTAGGTAAACAGACAAAAATTTGAGGTCGTCTCAAAGTCCAACGACTGCAAACTGTCATTTGGGGCTTAACCACTAAATCCGGCAAACACCTACTCAGTATATTTTATGTATTTCAGGAAAATTGCAAACACTGCATGCAAGTGCATCTCCTAGGTATCTACAGTACATTGTGTTCAAATTGACTTCAGAGAAGTCGCAGACGGCAATTTCAAATAGGTAGAAAACAATGCGGAAAATAAAGAATACAAGGGATTGTGTGGGACAGGGTTAACTCATTGGTTACTTTAACCTCGTTTCTTTATCATAATAAAGTTTGACAAAGAAGAATACTCATCAAAACAATGCTTTGCCAGCTTACAGTACTTTTCAGTACTTTGATTTGACAAATTATGACATTAACATAGGGAGCCACAGCTACAGATATACAAGAATTATTACTTTGAACAATTTCTGTTGAGCAATCAAATTGTATGATCTAGACTTTGCATTCGCACATATTATAGTGAGTACTTTATTTTTAGAATTGACCAATCGCTGGCTCCGCCTATTTACTCCGTAGGCTCTGCCTATCCACTCCAACAGGAAGATCCGCTTCGATATCAAACGGCTTTTTTTTGCAAAATTTATATCCAGTAGCATGTTACATAAAAATAAAATGGTAGCTTGGCGACCTAAACGACGTTTTAGTCACCAAACTAGCAAAAGAGCTACCCCCGCCCCCCAAAAATGGCTGCAAATTTTGGAGTTCAAAACACACTTCTGGTCTAAATAAATGATTTCATTGGTCGACTGATTATTTGATTGAGAGTCGCGATAGGTCTATTGTATCCAGACTTGTAAAAGTTATAGTCAAGAATTTGGTTCGATCTTGAGATGTTCATTTATAATTTACTTTGAATCTCTACTCTTGGTAGACTTTAATTGTGAAAAATTATTTCTAAATCACCCAGAAAAAGACAGATCGGTCCGAAGAGGCGAAAAATGCTATTCCTTGTTTAGGGTAGAGACAAAATATGCCATACTCAAATTTTAAAGAAAAAGAAGTTGGTTCAATTCATTTTTCAAGGTTAAAAGCAAGTCAACGATTTTGAATAAGAAACCGTTTTCATATTCTTCCATTTTAACACGAAACCATATCACATTTGTCTAGACAGAATAGCTTTGCAAATGAGTTATTTCCGCGCTATTTATACTCTATGTATTTCCGTGTATTTATCGTCGAAACCGTTGCACATACGAGCAACGCCCTGAAAAGACGTATACGGGGAATAGTGCATGGTATATATCTTGCTTTAATAATGAGACACACGGAAAATCGGGTTGTTAAAGTTTGGGTTTGTAGTCCCTGCGTATTAAAACAACTTTACACTTTAACCCCCGATCATTGAATTTCATTGCGGCTGTTAACATACGGTGCATATGGCAGCGACAGCACATTCGCCTACAACACTAACAGGTACCCATTTATACGCCTGGGTGGAAAAGAGAAATGTGGAGTAGGTTTTCTGTTCAGAAAAATTCCCGCGATCCGGGCGGGATTCGAACCTGGAACTCTCCATTCCTGAGCTCCGAGTCCTATCACAAGACTACGGAGCTCCACGTTACATCTAATAGATTACTGGTTTATAAGTTGGGTCAGCCTGGGATTCGAACCTCATATCCGAGTTTACAGTCGAGTGTTTCCCCCTACAGGTTATTTTGCCTTAATATTTATCCTTCTTAAACAGATGAAAAGAAAAGTCGTACATCGACGAGCATGAAGATAAAAACATTGAATAAAAAACAGGCATACTGTTTCTCCTAAAAGGGGGTTTTAAAAAAAACTGTATGCAACTTAAAGCAACTCCTGTTGTTGCTTTTCTGCAAATTCGTCAATTAATTGTTGAACATCTGTATTTTTCCTGACATTTTGATCTTTGACAAAGTTAATATGCAATTACATTTCTTCATAAAATATAACCGGATAAGAGTTTCCCACATATTTTAGGTCATCGGAGCAAAAGGAGTTCATGATAAGGTATTTTGATGATCTTCTTTCCGGCGTGCGTCGTCCGTAGTATGTCAACAATTTTAAAACGACATCTCCTCCCAAACGGCTGGGCAAATCTTAACCAAATTTGTCAGAAATATTCTTTAGGTGCTACCCTTTAAAAACTGTCAAAAAGACAGCTATGGCAACAAACCTGAAATTTAAAAAACATCTTTAAAAATGATCTCCTCCTAACCTAGACGGCGTAGATTTTTCCTATTTTGCATTGAGCATCAGAACATTGGCCTCTTTCAGAAATACTACAATCGTTGGGTCTCTGGGGGCGGAGTCCAAGAAAAGCAGGGCGGGGGAATGGGGCTTATATAGAAATAAAGAAGGTTTTTTAAAATGACATCTTCTCCAAAATCACTAGGCCAATTTCAACAAAATTTTGGTGGTACCCATTACAAAATTGCTAAAATAATTGAAACCAATTAAAAACTCTGGGTGCAAAAAAAAAAAAAAAAAAAAGGAAAAACTATCTCCTCCTGAGCAAGAATTCTGGAGCCTTGATACTTTGCATGAAACATCAGTATACTGGCCTCTTCCCGAATTGCTAAAATCATTACCCTCGAGTCCTGGAGAGCTTATATAGAAATAAGAAGGATTTTTAAAACGTCATTTCCTCCCAAACCATTGGGCCAATTTCAACCAAAGAAATGAAGTCTGTTGAAAGCTCTGGTTGCCATAACAACAAGAGTATTTAAAAATCATTTTCTTCCGACCCAGAAGTTGTAGAATCTTGATGTTTTACACGAAGAATCAGCACATTGAGCTCTTTCAAAATTGCTAGAATTTCAGAGCCCTTTTGTGATTGTGCCGATATAGAAATAAAAAAGTCAACTCTTCTAAAAGTATGTTGCCGATTCAACCAAATTGGGCAGAAATGTACCTTATCATAGTTGCTCCCTTTTGATAATTACTAAAAGATTTGAAATCTGTTGAAAGCATTGGTTTAGTTAAATTTAAATAAATGTCTTTTTCATACTCAGTTATTATTAGGCATTGAAGAAGAAGAGACTTATCTCAGGTGAGCGCCAGGGCAACTCACCCTCTTGTTTCTTAATATTCGGACCTGGTACGACCAACATTCTTTTCGACAATTGACAAAAGGCTTAGCGGCATGGGTCATTTGTATCTGAATAAATGGCGAATGATCAGTAGTGCGCGCAAGTGTGATGAGCATCTGGAGGCTCGTATAAAATGGTATGGCTAAAAGACAAAAGGTATAACTGAAATAATGTTGGAATAGACGTTGCAACAAAAATAGGTATGTTTGAAGTCCGATATTCCTATTCTATGTGGATTCCATTCAAGTGGTCTAGTATTGTTTATTGTACTGCTTACATGTACATACAAATTAAATAGCGAGCTCATTGAGAGACTAATTGAAGGTACGTTTTGTTAAGAATAATTAAAATCTGTACTTTCTTTTCTTTTCTTTCTTTCTTCAATTATAGAGGACAATACCAGATGTGAAATTCAGACATTCGTGTGCGCTAGAAAGTACCACTTTTCTATTCTATGTGGATTCCATTCATTCTCTCAATAATTAGAAAATTGATAGAACCGTCGAAATCCGGTCGAATTAGCATATATATTGCGTATTGGAAGACAGTATAAGCTGGGATTTGGTCTCCAATTTCTCTCTATGATTGATACACTAGAGACGTGTGTCAGCCAGCCGTATGCCGATTTCTATTGAGCTCTGCGGTATAAAGAGTTCAATGTAAAAATGGTTGAAGGCTATATGCTTCAACTTTTTACGATGATATCAGATATTCTATACCAATGCAAATTCTAATGGTTTAAAATGACCCGTTTTCAATATTTGTAAAGAAATCGAATGTAATTAGTAGATTTATTTTTTCTGGCAATAACAAGACAGAGGACCAAAAAAATCGCAAAGACAATTTTCTGATGACAAGGCGTAAGCCCTAGCGCCTCCGAATGTCGTATGTATCTGTAGCATCAGCCTAATACTTGCAACAAAAGTTTTAATTAAAATGCATTCCGCATCAGGTTTGTGTAACACACCTATTTTACGGTGTTTTTGCATGTTCTTTAATACCTCTGGATCCATTTTGGGTTATTCAAGGAGCACCAAATGTAAGACAAATCAAATCACCTTCAAACACTTGGAATAAAAGAGAAGGGCTTTCACAGACCTTCATATTGATATTTCAAACATTAGCTCTAGATATTATACGAATTTCAAAGGAGATAAGTTTACCCATCAGAACAGGCGCGTGTTATTTTATGAAGGAAGAGAACGGGTATACAAAGTCAATCTTCAATTCAGAAACAATAAAGCAGTTGGTGTTAAAATTTTGAACGTAACATTGATCACCAGTCTAGTCATCTTGAGATTAATGAGAATGACGCCACTGAGAAAAAGTTTAAGTACCGCCTGATGTCGTCCTTGATATCAACAACAAACAAAAAAACAACAGAGAGAGAGAAAGAGAGAGAGAAAGAGAGAGAGAGAAAGAAAGACAGAAAGAAAGAGAGAGAGAGATACTAATAATTGATTATTATTATCATCGTTAGTATTTGATAATCTTTTTAAACCTCTCTAATTTAGGGGATTACATTTCATTTCTTTCATAAGAAACCCGCGCAGCAAATATAAAACTAAGTATGCTAATTATTTCTCACATAGTTCTCAAGTTTACAAAAAGGAATATCCTATTTCTAGAATTGCTACACGTATGTTTCTTGCTAATGAACATATAGTCGTTACTATTTCATACACATGTTAATGGCGTGATCTGGTCATATAATATGTTGCATAATTGAATTTTCCTGATATCGAACTAATAAAGATTTCGAAGGTTAATGAAAAAGAACAAGTCCCTCGATTTTCTTTGGGACAAACGGATCTTAGCCTCGTCTAGTATAGAGTTTTTGTTAAGTTCGCTAAAGTTCGCTTACCAACTATTTAAGTTTAGACATGTGAAGATCAGCTATTCTCAAAGAAAGATTCTATATGTGTTATATCCCGACTTTCAAATCGTATTTTATGCTCCATATTCTTTACGTTCAATCATTTTAACCCTGATCGATTTTTAATGAAGAAATCGGATATTTGTGATTCAAACCCAATGCAATTGATACATCATAGTTAAAGCAAGACTAGAAGTACGGTGCTTAATTCTTTTCACAATTGTGAAAGTATGTTGTATCTATTTGATATTTTCTCAAATTGGAAAGCCGAACTATTGATATACAGAAATGGCAATAGAGAGAAGCTGTAGAAAATGATAAAAATTCAAACATTAGTTTATTTTGTTTGAATGGGGTTTAACGCCGCTTTTAACAGTTTTCAGTAATATGGCAGCGACTGGGGCACCTAACAATAGATTCCTGGTATAACCTGCACAGTACTACCATACATCCTTTCCTAGCCTCCAGCTGCTATCCCCCTTAGGTCTACGATTATCAACCCATTGGTGAGAGACAAATGTCGGAAAGGATATGTGCCGCCGTCGGGAATCGAACACATGAGAGATTCAAACATGTTGTGTCTTATTATACCTTAATAAATGTACTACATATATCCAGTCGATATATCATTTTTTTGTTTGTCAGGTAAAATTTGATTTACAATGTAGTGACATAATTATGCATATCTAAATTGTTCGTTGATTATAATGACCCTGATTAAACACTTATTTTGTGTTAGATATACCAGATAATATTTTAATAAAGGACGGTCAATACAACGATAAAATTGTATCTGAGAATTTCGACTTTTACAAGATTCGATGAATTGTATATATATATTAATTCTCAATATCTACATCTACATAATTTTGTAAAAAAGTGAAGTGTTCATTCGAAACTATTTTAGGCATTTTTTAGAAATAAGTGATAGATATGCAGTTTGAAACACAAACATGGCACCAAAATGAAGTTTATAGATATTCTAGACGTGTCTGTCAAGCTCAATGAGGCTGATTTGATTGATTCTATTACAAATATGTTATTTTATCGCATAAAAATCTGACAAATGTGTACAAAAGGAATGCTGAAACATTTGATAGCAGGTATGAATAACAATAAGCTATTAAAACGTCCATAAGTTATAACACAGGGTGCCATAATTTCTAAACCACAGTCCTATGTTTCAGAATTTTCATGATATCACTCTTATATTGTAATTTAGTTTGCTTTTGACGAGTACACGAAATAGTTCCTATGGATTCGCAACTTGGTTTACTTTAAAGCCAGAATTCCCTCTGACGAACACTTAAACCTATTTAACATATCATCGTTTATTTGTTAACGTAAGCATATACAACCCCCCCCCCCCGTTACCAACATACGAAGAGGTTGTATTGGCAAGGTTCTTTGGATAGACTATTTTGTGAATTTTATGATTTGAATAAACTTTTGTTTGTTGACTTTAAGAGATAAAGTCGAATTGCAGTCGCTAACATAATTACTTATAGGTGATGAAGTTAGCTAAGTTACTTAACGGAGGTAAACGATAATCTACGTGACAGATATAAACTGTGAACTAGTCATAACTCTTTGGGAACTTTGACAAGAATGATAATTTCGAAAACATCTAGATCAAATTTTAAAAGTTATCAATCCGTTCAAAAAGTAGGTTTCTTTGTCATATCTTTGATCAGTATTGCCCGTTTTTTTTATAACTCATGTATACTGCGTGTGTCTTCAGAATAAAATCTATCCAGATTTACCAGTATTTAGTCATATCGCGAGAGCTGGAGCACCTAACCATTGGTTCCTGGTATTTCTCACACCACTACTACCACTATGTCCTTTTCGAGCCTCCACCTGATCTTCCCATTTTAATACGATTACAACTCATTCAGAAAGATAAATGTCGGAAAGGATATTCGCCTCGATCGGGGATTGAACCTGGGACCCCATAACTAGGAGTCCTACGCGCTACCACTGCGCTATGGCCGCGGCCATAAGACCTATTTTGAAGTTGCAATTTGACATTCATTGTTCAATTATTAGTTAGGATAGTGCTCTTGGGCCACATTGGTCCTCTTGTTTAGTTTGATCAACGCTCTGTCATAGATATTGTGATGCAATTGCAATGTTGCATATATCTCGCATATAAATGTATTAATAATACTGTGTTTCTTGGCTATTGATCCTGGTATACTTTTGATATGATGAATGCAGAATTGATACGGCTTTGATTACCTTGAATCGATAGAAAAGTCTCTTCCATTCTGTACTTGACGATACATCTTGATTGATTTGTTATGAATGAATATCAGAGCAACTTTTATGCCATGTAGGTCTGGTAATGGGTACAGAATCTTCTCCGAAAAGAGCACAGACTCATTGAATGATTGAACGACGTTACCTCAGGCATGCAGTTCCGGGTCCCTGTCGTAGGGCAGCTAGTCTCGATTAGCATACGTTTGTCTGAACAATATTAGACTATGGAAACATCAGTACAATAAAACGATTCTCTCGTGCCTTGGCATCATTCCTATTTTGAAAGTCGCTTCTTGTACTATCCGAAATTTCGTTTAACAAAATGACAACACCGTTTACTGTAGATATTTGTTTTGGATTTTTTAAATGGTTTCACGTTTACGAAAACCTATAACTGTCAAAAACAATTTCATAAGATTTTTTGGCAACATACATACATTTAATTGTTACGGTATTGTTTAAAAAACAGGAGAAAAACCCACAGTACTATAGTGCTGGGAACTTCTAAAACAGTAGGCGACAGAACCGATCAAATTAAGCAACACAACAAAAGATTGATGTCCTTTTTCCATTAGTCTTTGATGTACAATCAGGGTTTACAGCATTGAGATTGATTGATTGATTGATTGATTGACTGTGGTTTAACGCCGCTTTTAACAGTATTTAAGTCATATCGCGGCGGCTGGAGCACCTAACAATGGATTCCTGGTATTTCTCACATCAGTAGTACCACTACATCCCTTCCTAGCCTCCAGCTGCTATCCCACTTAGGTTTAGGATTATCAATTGATTGAATGAATGGGGTTTAACGCCGCTTTTAACAGTATTTCAGTCATATCGCGGCGGCTGGAGCACATAACAGTGGATTCCTGGTATTTCTCACACCAGTACTACCACTACTAGCCTGCAGCTGCTATCCCACTTAGGTTTACGTTTATCCACCCATTGGTGGAGACAATTGTCGGAAATAATATTTGCCGCCGCCGTGGATTTACGATTATCAGCCCATTGGTGAGAGACAATTGTCGGAAAGAATATTTGCTGCCGCCGGGGATCGAACCCATGACACCCATGTTACAGCATTGAGATACAACATAGAAATTGATATTATGGGAGAGAAATAGACACTTAATGTTGAACAAAAGGCAATGACATAAAGTCGTTTACCGATTATGCTATGAAGAGATTTAAAGTACATGTTAATGAAACTTTAAAAGCTTATATTCTTTCCCGGAAACTTCTTTAAGCCAAAAGCCGCCGTCATAGCGCATACGGTAGCGCGTCAGACTCCTAATCTTCAATCATGGGTTGTCATGGGTTCGATCTCCGGCGGCGGCACATATTCTTTCCGAAATTCGTCTCTCACCAACGGGGGGATAATCGTAAACCTAAGTGGCTGGAGGCTAGGAAAGGATGTAGTGCTAGTACTGGTGCGAGAAATACCAGGAATCAATTGTTAGGTGCTCCAGCCGCCGCGTTATGACTGAAATACTGTTATAAGCGGCGTTAAACCCCATTCAATCAATCAGTCATTCCTTCAGCCAAAGAAAGCATTTCGAAAATGAATATATGGAAGTATAGGATGATCATTTAACGTGAAACTTTTATTCGGTTACACCTGTTTGCCTTCAGTTGATATCGTTGGTTTTAAACTAGCATTCCTTTTTCCATGGATTTTGAGTGACGATTTTATAACCAATAACTGAAAAGACGGCATTTAATAAGCGAAGATTGGTAATTTAAACTGTCTAAAACTTTTAAAAGCAACGCCAAAAAGTACAGTTCAGTATACATTAACGTGTAGCATTTTAAGGATGTCGATAATTTGTTCATAATGGCTTCTAGGATTGTTCAATAAACCGTTTTAATAGAATGTCAATTGCATACTACTATCGTCTTTTGAAGATGTAGTTACAAGGACTAAATCATTATCTGGACTCAAATATTTTGAACTGAAAATATGATCTCTAATGACAAGCCCTTTCTCACACGACTTTCTGCACGAACATTAAAACAACTTTATATATTCACTTTACGGTAGAAACGTGGAGAATCTAAATGACTATACTATGCTCAATTACCTAAGTAACTTCGAAAGAAAGTACTAGTTCCCTCCGGTTATGCTCTGGATATATCAAATCTCTTCGACAACTGACAAACATTAAGGAGTTGTTAATATTTTAAGACAAACTATCAATATTGATTTTATTTATTTTCATTGACCAGTTGGATTATTTCAAATAGCTGATTCTATGAAAACATTTTCTTTTCCAATCAAATGATCTCAGGGTGCTATAATATATATTTCAGAAACCATCCACTTGTAATATCTATGGATATTTAAGAAATGAAGATAATATTTATTTTTGTTTTGTTTTGTTTTTGTAGAGATATGTGCCTAAAAACTTATCACAAAGTATGAATACGCGAAGCGTGTTCATTTCTTACCACGTAATGCCATCAATCAGAATAAAGTAAACATTTTACTTCTTCATGGATCTACTCTGTGCGAAAGCGTGTTAAATAGTTTCACTTTTAATATAAATGACGAAATGCATTTGAAATAAAACCTCAGTTCATCACAAACCAAACTAATCCCTATTTAGAATGACAAAATCCTTGTTCAATGTCTAACAATATCCATTTTCAATTTGGCTATATATGTACACATAACATTCTCTTTCAGTTTACCATCTTTACAACTTTCAGCCATTTTTGAGATCAAGGCGGATTTATTTACGAATAAAATACAATATCTTAAACAGAATGTTATGATCAAATAGAATTCTTTGTGGAATGAAATTTACTGCTATGTGAGCCACCTCCCCTCCCGGAAAAAATCTGTCTTGTGTTCAACCCGATTGCAAAGATTCATGACTAGAGAATGCTTTTTGATTGTTTGTCCATGTAGACGGTAGATTTCAAAAAGAAAAATTTGTATCTTCCTAACAGACACAATGCAAACATATACATGCCAGCTTCCTATATTAAATGCAACGCATATTGATAAATGACTGGATTTGGGCATTAAAACTAGAAAGAGAGTAACTTGAAAATGTACCCGTGACCCCACAACTCGCTATCTAACCCGCTTCTAACTGCGCTACGATAGCGATCCTTTTAAAAAACACAGAAAATATTTAATTTCTTACATATCAAAAGTTTATGGTAAACTATCATATGAAAGTCTAAAATATATTTTCGATTGATTTGATCTTCCTTTTTCAGCATATGTTTGGCTAACCGTCACCATTCATAGTGATGGATAATTGTTACGCGTTTTCATTTTCACTATGATACTTGACCGTCTCTGGCGAGTGATAGTGAATAAGCTAGAAATAGCAATAGAAAGAATGACGATTATCCATCACTGTTAAGAACATTTTTTGAGATTAATCATCAGAATTAATCGATTTCCGAAAGTTTCAGATACTTTGCAAAACCATGGCAATCTTCTATCAAAACGTGATTGCTAAGTGCATTACGGCATGATGTGCAATTACATTGGGTCGGTGCTTTTATTTACACGACAAATAATCTTAAGAAATTCAAAATATTTCTAATTACCTTAAAAAGGTATGTGGGTCATTGTTTCAGCACACAAATCATGTCTAGCGATAAAATAACGCAGGACTTGACTCCATTTGGAGGAAAGAAAAGGAGCCCGGGGTTGAAAATGATTTATTTTATAACAGTATAGCGATATATTGTCACGTTAGGATGTGACGGCTAGCCAAGGGATACTAGACTCTTTATAGCGGAATTATCTGATATGACAAGCACTTGATAAGTGCTTAATTACGCTCATCATAATTATCAGCGAATGATTCCGAGAAGGAAGCTTTCTCAATCGGTTTGTCAAGGCTAACAATTATGATAAATCAGTACACACAAGGCATTTTTCCGACATGCACTCAATTTAGTTTCATCTTATGATTATAGAGGAGACAGTGGAATATTCATCTGTTTGGATACACATCTTTAATTAAATAATTCCTGTGTGCTTTAAAACACACTATGGCAAGTTACCCCAATTTAGGAGAAAATATTAAGTTTGTTTGTATTTTTCATGTAAATTAAAGAATCAATCAATCAATCAATCAATCAAATAATTCATTTAGACCGGGAGTGAACTTTGAACTCTTACATTGGCCGACCTTTAAATTAGGCATTTTTTGTAGTTCAAACTGAAGTAACAAAATTTATTTGGCAAGCCAGCTTACCTTTTTTATTACATGTTACTTGCCTTGAATTTTGCAAAATGACGCCATATGATATCGAAGCGGAACTCAGTGTCAGACTCAGTGAGCGTGGAAGCGACCCGTCAATACATGCTTAAGTTCTGACTTGCAATTACTACTAAGTTGAGAACAACTCTTTATGCAGCTGTTTGATTCATCTAATACATTTATTGTTTGATAATTTACTCTCAATAAAGAGGGCATTAGAATGTTAAATTGTAATTTCAATGTACGTTCAAGTAAATGCTGCTTAAATTGTTGCAAGCATGCTAGATGCATAAAGTTCACAAACAGAATTTGCCATCATTAATACTCGAAACTTTACCCGTAACCATAAGAACGCGTTAATCTATAATGATTTAATAAATATGAGCATTGCTATAAATGAGATTGAGATTTACATACAAGAAAGAAATAGCCTATTCCCACACAATCCCGCTTTTTACGCCCCATAAGAAAAGAAGCTTTGGTAAATATATATTTTCTTTTAATTCCATTGCCTGAAAATAGTTGTTTGCAACTCTTTTGACGCCTGGTAATGGATTAAAATTACGTTATAGATGATAGATAGGGGGGTAGAGTAAAGGGAAACTGATGAACTTAAATCTGGATATTATCAACCAGGTTCGGCTAATCTTTGTTGGTTTTTTTGTTTGAATGTGGTTTATCGCCATTTTTAACATTATTTCAAACATATCGCGGCGGCTGGGCCAGTTAGCTTTGGATTTCTGGCATTTTCACAACAGTACTACCACTACGTCCTTTCCAAGCCTCCAGAGGCTCATCCCATTTAGGGTCCCGAATATCCACCTATTGGTGGGAGGCAAATGTCAGAAAAGATATTTGATTCGATTGGGAGACGAACCTGGACCTTATGATTGAGAGACCGACGTGTCTACAACTGCGCTATGGCTGCGGCCTGTGCATCTTTGAGAAACTAAATTGGAACAATCATGTGGTTAAGGACACCTTAGCGCTAGGAGTTTCTTGTAGATCTAGGAGTTTCTTGTAGATTAAAGGATAACGCCATTACAAACAATTTGGTATACTTAAGAAATCCTGCACATCCATAGTGCAAGGTTCAATAGAAATCAGCATACTGCTGGCTGACACACGTGTCTAGTGTATCAATCATAGAGAGAAATTGGAGACCAAATCCCAGCTTATACTGTCTTCCAATACGCAATATATATGCTAATTCGACCGGATTTCGACGGTTCTATCAATTTTCTAATTATTGAGAGAATGAATGGAATACGCATAGAATAGAAAAGTGGTACTTTCTAGCGCACATGAATGTCTGAATTTCACATCTGGTATTGTCCTCTATAATTGAAAAAGAAATAAAAGAAAGCACAGGTTTTAATCATTCTTAAACAAACGTACCTTCAATTTGTCTCTCAATGAGCTCGCTATTTAATGTGTATGTACTTGTAAGCAGTACAATAAACAAGGCTAGACCACTTAAAAGATTCGGAACAACATACTAAGATGACTTGTAAACATGTAAGATTTCAACATTGATTTATTTTTAATAGTAATACCGGTGATTGATAAGTGTTTAGATATTTGCATGTGAATGCTACAGGACTTATTCGCAGATTTATATCTTTCAGCTGAGTGAATAAACAATCTTAATGAATAAATTACCTTAGAAATTATGATTTGATACTGAAAACAATTCTATCTAGCACAGCATATTTCGTTTTGTGTAATAGTTATGTATTATTAAAAAGTTCTGATCGGGCGTGAAGACAAGTAAAATCTGAAAGAAACAATAGGGTACGAACCAACAGAATGGACAAATTTAACATAACTTAGTAAATTGAATGACATATGATTGACTTCGTGTAATTCAAAATACACTTACTGTTTCAACAACCTTAACATGTAAAGATATTGCTTGAAACAAGCCACTGCTTTCTTTTTCAGGCTAATTTTGACAACTTTTGTCTACAGATAGAATTCGGTCACAAGTAGACAAACTGAATCACCATTCTTCCCGACGAGCAACGTTCGAAATCAAAGATCTTCTTTGAAACTTGGCGGAGAGCAACTCTTTCCGAGAAACCTGGATGTTCTCTCTAATTTTAAATGTACCATGACGTAATTTGATAAGCTCTAGTGACGACGTTTAAGTCGCCAATTCAATTATAATGATTCACATAAATGTCGGCTTATGTTCGAATTCAATGTTCAACTCTGGTCTAAATAAATGACTTGATATGTTGATTGACTCTTAGGTCCGTCAATTATCACCCTGTTGAATTTGGTTGAGGTTCATCCAGCAAGTTGTGAGAATATGATTTTCAAGTTTCACCATTCATCATAAGTAGCTTTCCGTTGGATCAAGTTTTCTTGGGAGCAATTGATGAAGGGAATATTACGGTGGAATTCAATTTAGATTAACGTTTCCGTTTTGTCGAAATAAAAGTTTTCAAAGTCATATAATTACACTGTAAAAAAAGTGTGTTAACTTACACCAAAAAAGGTTGACAGCAACACCAATATTCGTGTAACATTTCTCTACACCAAAGTTGGTGTGATTTCGCACTTTCTGAGAATAGTTACCTCAACTTTAGTGTTACATAACACGAAAAATAGTGTATAGTCAGCAATGAACATTTGGTGTTACTTTACTCTTTTAATGGTGAAAGTTCACACTATTTTGGGTGTGAACTTTCCCTTTACACTAGTTTACAATAGTTTACACTACTAATGTAACTATACGCCAAATTCAAAGAAAATTTACCCTTTCAATGGTGGAACTTCACACCATTTTGGGTGTAAACTTTCCCTTTACACTAGTTTACCATAATTTACACTATTCAGGGGAACTTAACTCTTTCAGGGGTGAAACCTAAATCCATTTTGGGTGTAAACTTTCCCTTTACACTAGTTTACAATAGTTTACACTATTAAGGTAACTTTACGCCAAATTCCAAGAAAATTTACTCTTTCAATGGTAAAACTTCACACCATTTTTGGTGTAAACATTCCCTTTACACTAGTTTATCATAATTTACACTATTCAGGGGAACTTAACTCTTTCAGGGGTGAAACCTTAATCCATTTTGGGTGTAAACTTTCCCTTTACACTAGTTTACACTATCAATGTAACTATACGCGAAATTCAGAGAAACTTTACTCTTTCAATGGTGAAACTTCACACCATTTAGGGTGAAAACTTTCCCTACACCCTAGCTTACGATAGTTTACACTATTCAGAGGAACAATACTCTTCCTGGGGTGAAACCTTAATCCATTTTTGGTGTAAACAATCTTTTCTCAATAGTTTACACCATAAGTGTTACCTAACGCTAAATTCGGAGAAACTTTACTCTTTCAATGTTGAAACTTCAATCCATTTTGAGTGTTAACTTTCTTTTACACTAGTTAACAACTATATAAGTGTTACTATACGCATAATTCAGAGAGACTTTACCCTTAAATTGGTGGAACTTCAATCAATTTGGGGTGTAAATTTTCTTTTTAAACTAGATCGCAATTGTCTTCACCATTAGTGTTACTATACGCTATGTTCAGGGAAACTTAAATACCTTTTCGGTGGTGATTTCAAGTCAAATCATTTTAGGTGCAAATCTTTCAAAAGCACAAACGAGCTTATATTTATACCAATTTAAGTAAACTGCATTTTTTCACTACTAGTGTAGATATACGCTATTGGAAAAGGTTTATTTACGTATTATGGACAAGTCTCAGTCCAAAATTTAGCGCGGCTGTGAAAAGATACACAGAAATATCGAAATCTGGGTAACATTTCTACACACAAATATATATTTGAGTATGCACTTTCCAAGAGAAATCATTCATATAAATTACGCGACATATGGTGTATAAAAGTAGATCAAAATATAGACAATTTATGAAATAGATCCCAATCAGCCTTATCTCCGGAAAGAAATCCTTGAATTCGAACGAAAACAAAAAAACACACACAACAACAATAACACACACACACACAAAAAAAACTAATTCGTTACTTAACTTGTCCTTGGTTAATATTGCTTACCATATTTGTACAAAAAGGCTGTAAATGATAATACGTGTCTTTGATTCAAATCTTAACGCGACTTGTAAAAGCGACATCAATATTGGTGTTAATTTTGAACGCCCTGTGTTACTGAGGTTGTTAGAGTTACTTCCGGTAAAGATTGCTGCGCTTATTACCGTGAATGCATCCGTTTGAGATTTTTGTGCATTTCGGAGTCACTGATGATTCTACTGCAATCGCTCAAGCAGGACAGATAGCGCCAAGGTAAATAAGCGTTATTTCACGGATCACATCTAGAATATAGACATGCAGAGTGGCTTTTGTTCAAAGGAAGTTAATAATGATCTTAACGTAACGTTTCCATAAAGCATAGAAGTGACGCCATTTTTTCATTAGTTGTGGGATAGATGGTTGTCCGATTACGTCTCATATTGCCACATTGTTTAGCAATGTGTAAATCTGATTGTGTAAACGAATAACTATCAATTTGAGTGTAAATAAATGTCGAGGCTTGTTTGTATTCCCAATCTTCTAGTCTATGGGTCTACTAGTCTACGAGCCTGATAGTTTGAATTTGGTGGCGCCATCTTGTGTTTTCGGTGAGCAAAACCGATCAAGTTAGAAGAGTATCTTCACATTTGCCTTCAATCGATGGCTGTGCATAGGGTAATAATAACTCAAATAATTCAGTCTTAATATTCTCTTAGTTTAGGGCCTGTTACATGTTTCCATATCTAATTATGGAAAGTGTTTAGCCCTTGTCAGTTTACTAAAAATATTGGGTGGAGTAATCACCTTTCTGTTATAATAGATCTTTTTGGCCTTATTTGTGGATTCTTAGTGTAGACATGCATCTTGTTTGGTGCTTAATTCAATAAGATAGGCCTACAAGTAATTTTTTGCTTAAAGTTTGGTTTGTCGAGGAATAGTACAGTGAATTTGTTTGAAGTTTAGATTCACAGATATTGTGGACTCTGGTCGTTCAGCACTTGTTGTGCATGTTGAACAATAGCTTCACTTTCAGTATTTAAAGTACAAGTTTAGTAGATAATCCATTTACCACTAAATTCATCATTCTATTTGTAAATTGTTTACAAAATAGAGTCTTCAGATTGTGATGCCAAGCATAATGGGGCAATTCAGTCCGTATCTTATTTTACAAACTGTCTGTCATTTAAATACAGCCACATGCATACTTCTGCAATCTCCATGCAGGGCTCTCACTAGGATTTTGAAAGTAGGATTCCAGGAATCCAATTTAGAAAAAAGTTGGATTCCAAGCAGAAAAGTTGGATTCCATCCTGATCAGGCAGTATTTTCATACTAAATGCGATTTCCACAAAATCCTTTTTTAGAGCACTTTCTTTGTTGAAAATAATGTAGAAAAGGGAGATTCATTTTGGTTTTAAGAATTATTTTTATTTTCAAGCCTATATTATGTTGTTTATCATGTCTGATCATGTTCATTTGATCTTCAGGAAATTCTCTTAACCCTTTCCTGGATAAACCTGGGATTTTACATAACTGTGAATTTACACTTGAGAAAACATTGTGGAAAAAGGAGAAATTGCTTATAATAAGCAATTTCTCCTTTTCCCACAATGTTTTCTACCACATAGGATGGTTTTATTTGGTATTGCATCTAATTTTCATTGTCGTCTGCATCCTCTTTCAATTTGGACCAGTCTAAAATTTCAAAAACCAGGAAAAGTGTTAATTAGGATTATTTGTAAATCTAATTAAGAAGTAAAGAATTAATGAATTAATGTCAAAAAAGAGCAACTGATAGAATAATCCAACATGTGTAATTTTTAAACTAAAAATGATAGTAAATTTATGTTTCAAGCTCAGCTCTAGAATTCTAAGAGCCCAAAAAGTTTATCTAATGATTTTCATTTTCAATTGAATTGCCTGTTATACCCACGAAAACCCATGACAATTTAACATTGCAATATAAGTTGACTTCTTTATTAAGTTTTGGTTACTTTTTCACTAAACTGTTCCATAATAATTTGATTCCAGTGAGATAAGAGTGCTAGTAAAATAATTTTACCCAAGTTACTCAGGTTTCTAACACCTGTCACTTACGATCGTCAATGCATGACCGGTCACCGCAAAGTGGTAATTGTCAATCAAGCTAGGTGTTATCAATGATTGTGGTGTATGTAAGGATAATCAATTAACATTTTCCAATAATCTATTTATTATTTTAATAACCCTTGAACTTTGACAGATGATTTAACAGAGTCACTTTGACATAAAGACTGCTAACGTCGGACGCATGTCATTGAAAAAATTGTCGTCCGTCGGAATCCTTTGATAGGATTTTTTGTCGTCCCTTGCGGAAATTTGTCGTCTCAGACGACAGTACTGTCGTTTCCGAGAGCCCTGCCATGGGTATAGCTAACTTTTTGTGGTACCTTAAGAGAATTTGAAGCAATTTGCTTGTTTGGATAAACATTTTGTCACGTTCTAGTCTTGGTATTAGTTGCATCATGGTACTGAATATTCAGTTGTTTACTGTCATGTTGCAAACAATTTACCCTGTCTTTATTTAGAGGTCATACAAGATAGACCGAGATATTATGAGGAATTTTTGTATTTGTATTTCAGTTTCCTACAAATTATACAATGGCTAATAAAGATGGGATGGGAAAACATTATCATGTTGAGTGCCATTACAGTAAGAAACCTGCGCATAAAGCACTTTGAATCAGAGTTAAAATCCTATAAAGATGTGAACAAGGCTGCACCAGTAAAGGAAGATTCATATTTATGGAAGGCATAGGTACCACTGCTAGAGATCGTGTGAGGAATGGACAGATAAGGGTGAACAACTATTCAATGAAATATGCAGCACTTCAGACAGAAATTGATAAATTTGAGAGAGAATATCGATAAATAGTTGATATTATGTACAAAAACTGAAAATCAAGAAGAGAAGGCAGCACTAAGGGCTGAGTTGAATAAAATGAAAGTCAAACTAATGGATGTTTGTAAGGAATATTTGAAATACCTTTTATGAGAGAAAGAAAATGACTTATGCAAGGAGGAATCCTTTAATGCATCATGTTATTTGGAAAAGATTGATTTAGTTTTAGAAAAGAGAGACCAAGAGTCAAAGAAAAGCTGTGAAGATCAAAAGAACATTGCCTATATAGAGGCAGAACTTGAAAGGTCACTAGAAAGATCTGAGATTAATCTATAGCGTAAACTGAATTCGACAGTTCTACCTTTCACCTCCGTTGAGAGAACAGAATGTTTCATAAAATCATTAGCTAAAATTGATGATTATCTGATATATGTTCCTTTAAGAGCAGATGCCAATAAATTTGTGTCGTCAAAAACAAGTGTAAACATCACATCACAAGTCACATTCATTTAATCTACTGCCACATAGTGGCGCTTTTGGATGCCCCCCAGAAAAAAAAACAACTGGGAAAACATTGTCTAAAACAAATAAATTGCTTGTGACAAGCAATTTCTTCATTTTCTGTAATGTTTTCTACCCAGAAAGTTAAAAAAAATCTATTTCATAATCTTTAAAATGTCGTCTGCAACTCTTTTCAATTTGGACCAGTCTACCACTTTGCAGTCTGGTAATGAGTTGAGAAAGAGCTACTTCTTAATTAATAGATTACTTAAGTTTGATGATAATCCATTATTTTTTATGCTCTTGAGAGCAACTTTCCTAAGTGTTGTTACTGGGCTAAGTTTGCAGCTTGGAAAGAAATGAACCTTTTGAGTAAATATTTTGGGACTATTTCAAGTAAACCCTTTCCTGTTCAATCCCTGGTTTTTACGTCCCTGTAAATTTATACTTGAGAAAAAATTGTAGAAAAAGAAGAAAATGATTGTAACAAGCAATTACTTCTTTTTCCACAATACTTTCTACCCTACTTAATGGCTATTTTTATCCCCCACCGTTTCGGCGAAGGGGATATAGTATTGGTCTCCGTCCGTCATTCTGTCACTAAACTTGTCCGGAGCATATACCTGAAAGTACAATTGCTATCAACTTGAAACTTCATAAGTCGATAGATCTCATTGAGGAGAAGTGCAGTGCACAAAAACCACAACTCTTGCTTGCATAATTTTTGAGTTATTGCCCTTTGTTGTTTTAAACACACTTACATTTTGTCCGGAGTAAATCTCTGAAAGTATAATTGCTATCAATTTGAAACTTCAAGGTGGATAGATCTCAATGAGGAGAAGTGCAGTGTACAAGAATCACAACTCAGTTTACTATCAAGCTTTTACAGCGGGGGATGGCCATGTCAGACATGGCTCTTGTTCAAATTAAATCTACTTTAAATTTTCATCTGCAAAACCTATGAAATGCAAAACAGGAGAGGGTTAACAAGCTTTGACTACACACAGCTTCAATGCAAATTTTCCCGGAAGAAGTTTAGCAAGAATTTGGGATAGGTTAGAAGATAGGTTTTCAGCCCCTGAAATTGTACATCATTCCTTAGCTTAAAGAGTAGAAAATTTTCATAAAAAAGGTTAGGATTTGAGAAAACTCTTTGACTTGGCTGATGTTGTCTCTGAAGTTGAGAGTTAGAAAGAGGATCCGAAGTTTGCCCCTTCTTGCATATTACGACTCATTGTCTGATATGAAATTGCCATACAAAGTTCAAGAAAAATGGACAAATTCTGCATTTAGTTTTAAGAAGCAATTCAGTGTTGCATTTATGTTGACAATTTCATTTAATCTTTACTTGGCGCTTTTGCACTCACCACGGGACCTGGTTTTGAGGCCCTTTATATTGAAAAAGCTTGGGAAAACATTGAAGCAAAAGAGAAGAATGCTGACAACCTGCATTTTCTCCTGTTTATCCCCCGCCGTTTTGGCAAAGGGGATAATAGTAATGGTCTCCGTCCGTCATTCCATCACTAAGCTTGTCCGGAGCATATCTCCTAAAGTATAAATGCTATCAACTTGAAACTTCATAGGTGGTTAGATCTCATTGGGGAGAAGAGCAGTGCACAAGAACTACAACTCTTGCTTGCCTGATTTTAGAGTAATTGCGCTTTGTTATTTTAAAGACCTAGATTTTGTCCGGGGTACATTACTGAAAGTATAATAGCTATCAACTTGAAACTTCATAGGTGGATAGATCTCATGGAGGAGAAGTGCAGTGCACAAGAACCACAGCTCTGCCTTCATAATTTTGGAGTTATTGCCCTTTGTTGTTTGAAAGACCTAGATTTTGTCTGGGGCATATCTCCTAAAGTATAAATGCTATCAACTTGAAACTTCATAGGTGGATAGATCTCATTAAGGAGAAGTGCAGTGTACAAGAATCACAACTTGGTTTACTATCAAGCTTTTATGGGGGGGGGATGGCCATGTCCGACATGGCTCTTGTCGCCCTATATTTTCTGTGATGTATCATAAAACAAATCCTTTCTTTATCATATCCTTTTTTCTCATCTGCAGACACTTTCAAATTGAAACATTCTAAATTTAAACCTTTTACATGCAATAAAATTTTACACGTCTTCAATTTCAAAGCTGCTGCAAAAAGAATCACCATAATGAAAATTAAATTTGTCTACAAAATGTTAGAAAGGGAAATAATTGCTGGTTATTGGCATTTTCCTCCGAGTTCGAAAGCATTTTCTGCTGGGGATGTCAAAACCAGTCATGGCTTTCCATAGGCTTGATAATAATCTGTTTTTTATTTATTGTCGTGGTCTCGGTCTTGTCTACCTTATATTTCCAAATTAGGTTAACCCTTCCCAAATGCAAAAATTTAGACTAGGTAGAATTTGAACGACAAAATTGACATTATCAAATAAAGAAATAATGAAAATTGAAGTTCAGAAAATATTTGAGAAAAAGGAGAAAATGTTAATTATTGGCATTTTCTTCATTTCTCTAAATGTTTTCCAAAGCTTACTATTATGGACGTTAAAACCAGGTCTTGTTTGGGGGAAAGGCTAAGAATAAAAAAATCCTTTTTCTAATCTGGTGGAGGACTCCTGTATTGCATCGCGATGCAACATGCACTTGTTAATACTGAAATATGTAAGAAATTGAATTGCCTTGGCAGTTAAATGATAAAGAAGCTAGGGACTCTTTCATACTTACACAAAGGTATATCACACAATTTCTCATGGCTCAGAGTGAAACATTTGTAACTGTCTATATGTTTATAGGCAAATACAACATTTTCACTCTGAGCTATTGACTTGAGCTCATACTTTCACAATGAGCAAGTCTAAATAGATCAGGGGTATATAAATTCTTTTCCTATCTGTTCATCTAAAAGATAACAATAATAAATCTTTTAGACTTTAAACAAAATTTAAAGGTTGATTATAGTTATTGAATGTTAAATACTAACATTTGGTAAAACCTATTTGTTGATACAAAACTTAGGTCCTCAGACAAGGCCATGATCATTTCTAAAGGTCATATCTATCAATATTGAATTCTTCAACACCTGCCATAATTCTGGCTCTACTGACCGAAGGTCAGAAGAGCTGTATCAATGGCATGGTTCCCGCCCGTCTATCCATAAAAAATTCTCGTTTACTTGGTGAAGCCCACAAATATTATCGAATTCCTTGAAGCTCTCCCAGGATGATTTTGGGATAATAAGGTTCCTTTCAAAAATTTGGCTGATTTTTGGAAAACACTGAAAACAAGGCCTTATGGATTTTTTTACTCAAAATATTCTCTTTAATGTGATAAAAGTCTACAAATATTATCAGATTTCCTTGAAACTTTTCAGGATGATTGTAGGGTCATAAGGAAGGTTCCTTTCGAAAATGGGGTAGATCTGAGAAAAGGGGCCTTATGGAATTTTACTCAAAATATTCTTGTGTAAGCAATAGTCCACAATAATCTCAGGTTTTTATCGAAATAGTGTGGATCTGATAGAAAACATTTGAAAATGGCCCTTATGGATACTCACTATAAGGCGCATCAGACTCCCAATCTTCAATCATGGGATGTCATGGGTTCGATTCCTGGTGGCGGCACATGTTCTTTCTGATACTTTTCTCTCAACAATAGGTGGATAATCGTAAACCTAAGTGGGATAGCAGCTGGAGGCTAGGAAAGGATGCAGTGGTAGTACAGGTTCGAAAAATACCAGGAATCCATTGTTAGGTGCTCCAGCCGCCACGATATGACTGAAATACTGTTTAAAGTGACGTTTAACCCAATTCAATCAATCAACAATTGTAAAAATATGATGGATCCATTGGAATACACTGGAAAAGGGGCCTTACTGTGTTTCACTCAAAATATTCTCAGTTTTTACATGAAAGCTCACAAATAAAAACTGATTATCTTGAAACTTCCATGGGTTGATTCCATGGGTGAAAGGAAAATTCTGTGTGAAAATGGAACAAAAACACAGGAAAAGGAGTCCTAAGGATTTATACTAAAAATATATTGAAGGAGAGGAAGTCTGCTTGGTTATTCTCAGTTTACAAATTCTTTTTAAAGCAATAAAGTTCCTAAAATACCAGATTAAACTAAGAAAAAAATAGTCAGTAGAGTGTCTCTGGCCCTCATGTGCCTCTTGCTTAATGGTTATGGGTTTTCATATTTCAAATGCACTTTATTGAATCGGCCATTCCAGAGTTTATGGCTGATTAAGGAAATTCTCTGTAATTTGACAGTCAAATCTTAATCAGTTTATTTTTTGGATTCATAAAAAAGTAAGTAAATAGAGGATAATTGTTTGTTTCAGTGTAAGATTGATTTATCTTTTATTTAGTAAACAATGAAAACTTTATTTCATAAGTGGCAAAGCCATGAGTGAAAATATAGCTTTTGTTGTTCACGATTTGAAAGATTTATTGATCTTGCGTAATAAGCAAACAATTCTATTCTATTTCCTTAAAGCAAAAAAGAGACGAAATGTGACAATTTTAGGACAAATTCTCTTTAAGTGCATCATTTTGCTGGTGATTACTAGGCAACATCATGTTGTCATGTGTTTAATTGGCCTGAATCATATAACATTCAATAGGGTGTTATGAACTAAAGAAGGGTAATCTATTGGTAATTTCGCTGGTTTTGTGGTGAGATAACCAAGTGATAATCTATGGATATTTCTCGATAATCCACCCATTATTGAAGTACTTGTATTTCCTGTAATACGACTATCTAACTTGATATGGGAAAGAGAATGTCAAGCTGGTATCAGTTCTGCGCTTTTTGTGAATCACTTTTGGTGTGTTGTTAACCTTTGTCATGCTGAATGAAATCACTTTTCAGAATTGCGTTATAGTCAAAAGACTAAAACCGCAGGATGCAGTAGTTTTGTGTGAATAGAATAAATTTCATAAACAACTCTGACCTGAAAAGGACAAACAGGTCGTGTTTACTGAGTAAAAACTGCATAAAACAGGAGTATTCTGGGTTCAGCATGACTAGGGTTAATTTTCATTATTCTGTAAGATATACACAAACGGTTTAACCCCCGCAGTCCAATTTTAGCAGTATTTTCACAACTTTTGTATTAATTCTTAGATTGTAAGAAGAAAAGTTCTTTTGTTTTTTTACCTAGAAATAAATCGTAGCCACTAAACCCATTCTCAAACAGTGATGCTTTTAAACATCCCTCAATATGAACACTTTAGAAAACATTGTTGAAAATGAGGAAATTGCTTGTGACTAGCAGTTTCTTCATTATCCGTAATGTTTTCTATCCCAAAAGGTAAAGACTTTAAAAATTTCACCAACTTATAATTGTCTTCTGCAACTTCTTTGAATTAGGCCTGGTCTAAAATTTTATCTCGTCATAATTGGTTAATAGAGGAAGTATGTTAGATGATTTTAGCACCATTTATATTTTCTTTTTTCGATACTAAGTTTAGAAAGAAATAGAATTGGCAATATAGGCAATACTTATTGTTTCCAACTAAAAAACATTTAAGACTTGAGCAGAAGATTTTTTATTTCTAACAGAGCCATTTGTTGTGTCAAAGTGGTTATCAAGCTGTGAAACATGTATTCATTTGTTTGGTTAAAATTATTGTATTAAATCTTAAAGATCAAGGTTATCTGATATATAGTCAAATACGGTCTCATTTAAGCTAAGCATTTAGTTAAGGTAATCATGTGTAAGAAACTCATCTTTTATGTTACTGCACTTAGAAATTTTTTTTTTCGAAAGAGATACTAGCACGATTTTTCAGGAAAGACAAAAGATTTTTTATTCCCCCACTGGTTACTGGTTGGGGGGACTTTAGATTTGCTGGATTGAGTCCATCTGCCCTTTGGTCACACTTTTGTCTGGATCATGTCTCCTAAACCATAAGTGCTAGCAGCTTCAAACTAGACACACTTGTAGATTACAATGTGGAGAAGTGTCGTGTACAAGAACCGTTACTCTATCCTGCTCATTTGTTCAAGTTATTGCCCTTTGTTGTTTTAACCTGTACTTTTCTTTTTGAACATATCTCCTTAACCATAAGTGCTAGCAACTTCAAAGTTTGCCATGCCCTTTTTTCAGTTATTGTCCTTTGATATGTCTAATTTTACATTTTCAACATATAACAACCATGATAAGTGGATGTGTCTGGAACATCATTTAGTTTGACAACTTCATTTGATCATTACTTGTGCGCTTTTGCACTCATCTTCTTTTATTTATTGTCTTCTCTATCTTGCCTACATTTATATCTCCAAATTTGGTTAACCCTTTCCTAAACGGTGAAAATTTAGACTAGGCCATATTTATAGCTGCTGCTGAGGACAAAACGAATCTTATTTAATAAAGAAATAATGAACATTAAAGTTTAGAAAATATTGAAGAAAAAGGAGAAAATGTTGATGTTTTCCTAAACTTACTCTTAGGGACGTCAAAACCAGGTCCTGTTTGGGAAAAGATTAACTATAAAAAATACTTTTTTTAATCGGGTTGGGGACATGCACATGTTTATGTTGTTTTGTTGTCTACAAAACTTTCCTCATGCTCAACTGAGAAATTACTCAATCTTCAACTTAGGATGAAATCTGTAATTCTGCTGTAATTCTATAATTAATGCTTCAGAATTGAAGATGATAAGTAAGTTGTTATCTGTAAAATGTATTGTACAGTTATTGGTGAGAGAAAACATTCATTTAAATTAAAATCTTGGGTAAATTCTTTGCTTAGTGTAAAATAAGTTTTATAATCTTGGGCCCAGTTGTTGCTCCTTGAGGAAGACGACTAAAGAACAAACTTTGCTCAAACCACATACGATATTTAGCCTATTGATATAATTCATGAATTTAGGCTGATCAAGTTTAAAAAGATTTTCAGAAAAAGAAGAACTTCTTTGCAGTTGTAGGTCCAACATATGGATAAATCAAAGTACTGAAAGTATTATAAGCTAGCAAAACATAGTTTTGTTAAGTATTCTTCTTTGCTAAAGGTTATCATGATAAATAAACGAGGTTAAAGTAACCCAGGAGTTAACCCTTTACAACAGGACAAAATCTTAGACTCGTTCAAATTCAAAGAAGTTGCAGATGACAATTTCATGTTGGTTGAATTTGGAAATCTTTCCCTTTGAAAGAAAAGATTGTGAATAATGGAGAAATTCCTAGTAACAAGCAATTTCTTCTTTGTCCACAATGTTTTCCAAAGTTATTTTATGAGATGCTTATAAAGCGGAATTGATAGGGATTGCTTTTGAAAGATTTCTCTACAATTTAAATAGAGATTGCATTATTCCTGAAATACATGAGAACTCCTTTTTATGTTTTAGGAATTCAGTGGAATTAGTGATTAAGCCTCCAGTGGCAGTTTATACTTGTTGAACTTTGAGAAGACCACAAAATTTCGTCTGTTAACTTAATTTATCAAAGCTGACACTTTGCTAGCTAAAAAGACATCAAAAGAAAAGGATAATTATAAGCATTTTTTCTTCTCCAAAACTTCCTGAGTAGTCTATTGTAGACCACTAAAATCAATTATGATTTATGAAGGAATAAGAAAGGGAAAAAAAGTTCAATTCCACATTCACCAAAGTTTTTGTTATCAGACTTTTTTGAAAAAGTTGTATGCATACATAATGGATCTTAAACAACCCATGAATTGTCAATACTATTGACAATAATATGTAATAGATGTACTGATCAATTTTCAATAATAGCAATAAATGATCAATACTAGTGTCAATCCTATTGTATTGGTGATCAATACTCTGATTCAATGTATATTGGCATTTCTTAACACATTAATATGCAAGATTTTATAGTCCATGATGTACCATAACTTGATAAGGACAACATATGTTATTTTGTTTTCAATTGATAATGATAGTGGTAGAGTATGATAAATCACAAACAGAAAAAAATGTCTGCAAGTACATGTGTCCCTCTTTGACTCCTGAACTGAATTAGGGCGCAAATATTGACAAAGGAAATCATGCTTCCAGAGATTTGATTATGATAGTTCTGTGAAACTTGTTTTATAAGAAATCTATTTTATATTAATTCAAGATTGCTGTCAATAATACTCTAGCGTATGGACCATATACTTCAAAACTAAAATCAGTAATTTCAATTACCATGTGTAGACAAATATTCTTGGATGCTTACTTGGACAGTTTGGTCATTGTTTAATAAAAGGTAAACTTTTAATGTGTTTTGGATTTTATTATCTTTGCTGTTTTTTAGACTTCACCCCATTACCAGGTAACGAAATTTAAGACTGGTCCTAATTCAAACGAGATGTGGACGACAATGTATAGTTTATGAGATTTTTTAATATCTTTGTCTTTCAGGTTTGAAACCATTTTGGACATTTATTGGAACAAACATTTTGTCATTTTCCACAATGTTTTCTAAAGTTTTTCTTCAGGGGTGTCATAAAGTTGGTTTGTAAGGGAATGGGTTAAATGAAAATTGATAAAGATTGATTGGCCAAACCCTGGTCTCCTGTCAAGTTTAATTTCCATAAAAAACCGCAGTCAATCACAAGTCATTTTCCTCTGTCTGTAAGTGTTATCTAACACCAATTATGGCGTTTACAAAATCTAATAGTGATGAAAAGATACACCATTATTGGTGGCAACCAATATGCCACCAATATTGGTGTAACGTTTTCTTCTGTTTGTCGGTGTAAAGTAACACTATTTATGGTGTGAATGAACTCTTACAATGGTGTAAAGGTACACCAATATTGGTGGCAACTCTGCTGCCACCAATATTGGTGTAATATTTTCTCTGTTTATCGGTGTAAAGTAACACTAAGTATGGTGTTAATGAACTCTTACAATGGTGTAAAGATACACCAATATTGGTGGCAACTCTGCTGCCACCAATATTGGTGTAATGTTTTTCTCTGTCCGTCGGTGTTAAGTTACTCTTACAATAGTGTAAAGATACACCAATATTGCTGGCAACTCTGCTGTCACCAATATTGGTGTAATGTTTTTCTCTGTCCGTTGGTGTTAAGTGACTCTTACGATTGTGTAAATTAACACCAATATTGGTGGCAACTCTGCTGCCACCAATATTGGTGTAATGTTTTTTACTGTTTGACAGTGTTACTTTACACTTAACACAGATATATTGTACACTATTTTTAGTGTGACTTTTCCCGTATTAAAACAGGTGTAAGTTTACACCATTATTGGTGGCAGCAAAGTTGCCACCAATATTGGTGTAAAGTGCCGAATTATTTTTTACAGTGTATGATAATATTACCTTGCCCGTAAAGGCCAGATTTTTCACAGCATCAAAATATTCTAAAAAAAAACCTGGTAATGGTCTGCCAAGGGTCATGTCTGTAATGAAATTGGTAAAAGTTCATCTCATAGTGACCATGGAGAGGACGGGCACACGAACGAGCGCACGCTCTGGCGCACAGTTGACACATCGCCAAGACATAGCCATAATGGCATTCTGCCAGTGGAGTTTAAACCGGAGAAGATATTTTAAAGTGTTTTTTAAATAAATATAATGGAATAAGAATAATACTTGTATGTTCAAGTTTATGCTGAATTATATATTTCAAAGAATTTCTCCGAAGCAAGAAACAAGCTATCGATACATTATTTGAATGACAATATCAACCTCCGGAAAAAATATGTTTATGTTACAGCGAGAGGTGTTTCTCAATGATACCATTATTTTATCATGATGGAGTCTTCATGCAAGCCTGAAACAGAAAAAACAACTTTACAAAAACACTAAATTGCCGTAACTTGGTAACCTTTTCTCCTCTTTTTAACTTGGTATAGGACGTGAGGTAATTCTCTAAGCGGCAGCATATTGGCGGGTCTCGATTATAACAGATACTATACATTTGCTTTGAGAACAACTGCATCTATAACATTATAACGACTGGGGAAGTCAACATAAACGTGCTCCATTAAGATTAGAAAAGGAATACTAACAAAAATAACGCCGTTTCAAATTTCCATTTTCACTCTGGATCAAAAGATTTTAACCAGCAAACAAAACATTAATAATAATCACACAATAGTAAACAACTTATACAAACTTTTATTTAAATTTAAAGATTTCCAGCTATCTAAATTGACCTTGAAACAAGCAGTCTCATTTTTTTAAAAAAATCTACCGCGACCGATAATACTCGGTAACTACTTTTCAGCGGACTTTTTCGATTTAGGTAGGCATATGGAGCAATATTTTTCTGAAAAAGAAGTTCCCCGCAGAGCTTACGGAAGAGGAAGTCCTGATCTTATAATCAAAAGTTGAAATTGTTTTCAGACTTAAAGAGGGCATCGATATTTCTAAAACTGTTAACGTATTTTTTCAAAAATGTTTGTTTGTTTGTTTGAATGGGGTTTTACGCCGCTTTCAACAATCTTTCAGTTATATCGCGGTGGCTGGAGCACCTAACAATGGAATCCTGGATTTTGTCACACCAGTACTACCATTACATCCTTTCATAGCCTGCAGCTGCTATCCCACAGAAGTCTACGATTATCGACCCATTGGTGTTCAAAAATGTAGAAACTCACTCAAACGTTTATTACTTTAATGTGAATCAGACATTGAAACACTCAGAGCAAAATCTTTAAATTGATTAATTGAATACGTATTCACTTAAAGAAGCTCATTTTATTCTGATGGCGATACCTGATTTGTTGCAAAACTACTGTCTAGTAGAATATGAGAGGAAATACAAATTATTTAAATCTGCGGAACGAAAACAAAATATTAAATAAATAAAAACAGAAACAAACGAAATAAATGATGATAATAACATTGGTAATTATATTAAAAATAATACTTGAAACATTGATATCCCTTTCAATAAAGAAATACTTATTATTGACTTCAACAAAACGTCATATTGCCTACAAAACGTCGCAACTGTAGGTTAAATAAAGCTGTTGCTACAACATTTTGCACGCTCAACGACGATGAGATGATTGTTTTTAACTTTTTTTTTCTTTTTGCTTGACAGAGAAATATTTATTAATAGTCTCCTCTTTTCAACTTTTCAAAACTAAATATTCGATAGATTATACGAATTATACTGACATTTCATTTCCAAACTACCACGATTAATATTGTTTGTTCCTTTTTACGCACCTTACCTTTCATTTTCAATAATTCAGAAGTTATCGTTGGAAATGAATAATCCCCTTGTAATAAGCAATATCTCCCTTTCTAAGAATGTTTTATAACCCATTTTATTTTCATTTATATTACTATGACATTGACGTATGTCATTTCTATTAATTTCCTTGAGAAAGCCCCAAGATATGCAGCTTGTATTATAAGGGATACAATATATAATTGAAAAATAGGGTAATGCATAGTTGATCGGACCGAGTGGTATTTTTTCTTTTATAGATGCATTTTTTATGGAAAAGATTGCAAGTAGGCTTCCCTACCCCCTTCAATAATTTTGCAGATATAGTAATTGTAACCTTTTATTCTAAAAAAGTCATCTAGTTATATGTGCCTTAAAGTTAGCCCCTCCCTAAATTAAACCGCTACCTATGTGTATGAATTATCAGCAGTCGAAGCTGAAATGCCAGTTCAATTCGGTACCTATAAATAAGGATAGAAAACTACTAATTTCCCCTTTTGCAAGGAGTTAACATACAAACACAGTAAATGTTGTATGCATACATAAGCAGGATGGGTTGATTCGATAACAGCAAAATGGCAAAATTTTCATGGATACCTACTTTTACCAAATTAAAAAGGAATCAGGTAGGTAGAACAGGCCAAAACAATTCTCATCATGCATATGACTGAAATCGATTAGAGAAATTAGAGAAATAACATACATGAATATTCATGTAGCCTTACCGTCGCAGTCGTCGTCGCGCAAAAATTGATACTTTAACCCATTACCAGACGACAAAATTTAAGACTGGTCCAAATTGAAAAGGAGTTGCAGACGATAATTTAAAGTTTATGAAATTTTAGATTTTTCAACTTTTTGGGTAGGAACCATTGTCAAAAAATGAAGAAATTTTTTTGTTTAAGCAATTTCTTCATTTTCTCACAATGTTTTCTCAGTTGTTTTCCTGAGGGGCGTACTATAGAGTCACTGTGTGGGAACGGGTTAAGATAACCCCCTATATGTATGAATCAACCCATTTCAACACGATTCAGCTTCAACCCATTCCCACACAATCCCGCTTCTTTACGTACCTAAAGAAAAAAGGGTTGGAAAACACAGCGCAAAAGGAAGAAATTGCTTGTTTCTAGATTATCCGCAATATTTTCTAACCCAAAAGACATTTTTTTAACATTTATCAATTGTTAGTTCTTGTCTGCAACTCCTTCAAACTTGGACTAGTCTAAAATTCTGATGTGTGGGGATTGGCTAAGGCAATCAATCGAAACTCTGAATTAGTGTTCACTTTACCTCGATATGTATTTTTTCGGACTGGTGTCCAATCTTTCGTCTTCTACTATTCTGTATTCAGGACCAACAGTGTCAGGTTCTCGGATGCGGTGCTATTGTAATGAAACTTTTTTCAACATATAGATTTAACTTCATTGCTTTTCTCTGAATTTGTCACGAGAAATGCCATCCCATGAGTTCAATTACGATAAAATTTACACAAACAATGTGGTAATTAAATTTGTTTTGTCTAGTGTTATATCAATTTGGCTTTTATTAGGGTTGAAAACATTAACCACGCAATTCAAGTGTCAATCGTTACAAGGTTCCATACACAGAGATGAAATTAACTGAAGTCAAAATTAATTATTTAGTCCTACATAAAAGTCTCCTGAGCTTATGTATGAGATCACTCAAAGATACTTATTGCCTAGCCACAAATAAAAAGAAATAAAAATTTTGTTCGTATTAGAAAAACGCCACTTTGAATAACCGTCCAATTTCACCGAGGCTCGAGGCAATTTGTACCTTTACCCTTTCCTGTTCAATCCCTGGCTTTTAATTTAGAAAATAAATTGAAACAAGCAGTTTCTTTTTTCCACAATATTTCTAGTTGAGCAAATGTTTCGCAAAAAGGTTATATGGAGGTCTAAGACAATCTTCTAATAGGTATAGGGCCAATCGCTCAATCGCGGGAGAACCAATGTTTTTCATGTTTGTAGTTCTGGAACCGTTTTTGTTTCTTATTTAAACTTACACGGGCAACGGAAAGTCAAACAGTTTACGTGTCTACTAGTATTTATTCACCCCATCTACCGCTAAAAATGTGTATCTCTAAGATAACAAGAATGAAATCAATCATATGCATATCGGTTACCGATAGAAAAACGGAGAAAACTAATAAAACCTTAACAATAATTATTAGTATGAAACACGGAAGGTTTTTTACCTTACACGTTTCCAATTGATCATTCGCGGCTGTCAATCAAATAATCAGTCGACTAATGAAATCATTCATTTAGACCGGGAGTTCAGTGTGTACCCCGACATTGGCCGACATTTGGGTGAATCATTTTTGTTGGTTTTAGTGTTTTTTTAGTTACGATTTTTAAGTCGCCAAACCAACTATCTACTTATTTGTAACATGCTACTGGCCATAAATTCTGAAAATAACGCCGTTTCAAATTGGAAGCAGAATTTCCTGTCGGCGTCTATGGGCGGGGCCCAAGTAGTCATTGGGCGGGGCAGTCATTGATCAATTGTTTAAGTAGTGGCGGTCTTTGAACAAAAAAAGTATTTTACAAATTTTGTAAATCAAGAAATGACGGAACTAAAATGTCTTGCCTTCTTTTAGACTGGTTACTCTTGTAGAATTCATCACCCCCAAACTTTAACAAGGTTTTTAAAGGAACCCACTACATAAACTTAGTTCCAACTTTAAATTCAAAGTTTGAACTTATTGCGATTGTTTGTATTAAGAGGAAGGTAAATACGATGTTTCTAGATCATTTTTATTTTGTATCTCTAATTTCCTTTGGGACCCAATGATACTTGTATTACAGACACAATAGTCTTAGATGCCATTCTAACCGAAGCGTTCAGTGGAAACTCCAGAACTTTGCACATAGGGAGAGAAATCGGATATAGAGAGGCCATTATGAAATTACTCCGCCATTATATTAATGGGATTGTGATGTGAACAGCAATGAACAGCATTGAATAACCAAAACCTTTCGATGACATATTAACCCTTGTCATGCTGAATAAATATCCTCTACAGAACTGCATTAAAATCAAAGGAATGACAGTACTGGATGCACTAATTTTAGGTTTATATTTCAAAAAAATCATCTTATAAACAACTCTGGCTTAAAAGTGATAAGCAGGTGGTGTAGACTAAGATCAGACTGCACCTATGTGCAGGCTGATCTTTGTCTATACCTCCTGCCAAAATAGGAATATTCCGGGTTAAGCATGGCATGGGTTAAAACTTCCATCTGGTTCTGATTGTTTCCATTCATGTATATGCTCCGACAGGTTGATCAATCTGCCGTGGTTATTTACAGAAGGGATAAACTACATTTACCCTTGTCAAGCTGAATAAAATCTATTTCAAAAAGGTATTTAGATCAAAGGACTTTAAGTACTGGTAACTCTTACACAGAACTAATATTTCTTAAGAGAATTAATTATATGAACAACCTTTGCTCAACATTTACTTGTCGGTGGTGTTGGCTAAGATCAAACCGCACGTATGTGCAGGCTGATCTTTGTCTTTGCCTCCTGCCAAAAAAGGAATATTTCGGGTTAAGCGTGACAATGGTATATACATATAGTTGGGATACATGTAGGTTTGGACTCGAGCCGCGCAGGGAAAATTGAATATATCACGGGATCGATGGCTGAGTGAAATATAAGATGTTTCTACGGGCGAGAATTCAATACAAGGCTTTGTATCGTTGCTACATCACTATAATCTATTTTGATAGTTGAGTGCGAAAGCAGTTACAATTGTTGTGCGCTGAATCACCGTTTTATTTCATACAAAGGAACTTCACGAAACTGGCCTGATTTCAACCTATTTTCTAATCCTAATATTTTTGTTTGGCGTCATTTTAGCAGAAAATGACGTTTTCTAACCATATGCGTATTAGCTCGGACATGACAGATACGGATTTTATTTTAATTCGATTGCGTCCTCCTACGATGAATGCATCTTATAAAGAAACACTGAGTCTATAATAAAATTGTAAAACAACAACTTTTTTAATTAAAAAGGCAGACAAATTTACGTTTTCAACAAACTGTGTCGACAGTACCCATGTTGTAAGATACCTTTCATTATTAGTTTCACTCTTTATGGCTCATATTTCATAAACTCTTTAGCATTCCTTATAATGGTTCAAATGTAAACCCGGACTGAATACAGAAAGGCAAGCTGTTCATTCATAGCAATTCAAGTAGGTTTACTTCTCAGATATCCAATAGAAAAGTCGGTTTCTATCAATTCAAAGTATTCTGCGCCGCATCAGAAGTTTACCAAAATTGACCAAACGCGGCTTTAAATAATGAAATCAATCGACCAATCAGTTCATTCATTCAACCTGGAATTGAACTTTGAACTCTAACATTGGCCCCAATTTGTGTTAGTTTTGCGACTTTGACGTCGTATCGAAAGCTTTTTTGTTACATGTTACTGGACATAAATTCTGCAAAATAACGCCGTTTAAAATCGAAGTGAAACTTGCTGGCAATATCAATGGGCGGAGTCAACAGAAAGAAGGCAGGGCCAGCGATTGGTCAATTGACTTTTATACAAATATTTGTTCTTTTCTATTAACAGATCTTAACTCAGATGAACAAGATATGTCAAAATCCTGGGTCAGCCAATGTATTAAGCAGAATGTTTCAAACGATTTGAATGAAGTTAAAAGGTCGCGGCGTCAAATTATGTTGATGTATGGTTTGTAACATTTGATTTATAATCTAAATTTTAAAAAAAACACAATAAATTCTGAGCAGTTAAATGGAAGATACTTGAGAAAAAAATATTTTTACATTAAGTCCAATCTTTCACAGAGGGAGCCTTAAATTGAAATATCAAATATTGCTTGGTCTGCAGCATTTGACACAATTTATACAGATTCAATAAAAAAAAAAGGGTATTGTCTACCGCATCTGAATTATTACTTGAATTTGAAATTGAATTAAATTCTGGCCATTTCATAAGAAGAAATCAGAGAAAAACTAATAGAGCCACCCCTTTCCGTGATACAGCCTTAGTTTTAGAAACGGGGGTAAAACGTAACTTGGAAATATTCCTAAGAGTTCATATTTGAAGTTTCGTCTAATTTGGTCCCAGGTTCGTGGAGAAATGGATCCAGACGGGCGGAAGTACGAACGCACCGCGAAAATACCGAATAAACTTTCAGTGAGTATGAAAACTACAACCAACGTTCGTTTGGAATACTTACATAGATCATAAAAGAATTAGAAGTCATTTTACATCTGACCTTAAGGTAAGTCAAACTAAGTAAAATATAACAAAGGTCAAGTGTTTGTTCTCAGCGACCTGCGTCCGATGGGCGTGTATCCTTTATGCTACACGGAACAATTCTCCTGAAAAAGAGAGTATGCACAAAAAAATCATTGTTAATTATGAATATTCATTTATTCAATTATCAAAATTGTAACTGATCCTCGTGTTGGAAATGGACGACCTTTGTCTGGCTGCCATGTATGCTTCGCAACCTATTGCATGTGTGTCACAATGAATCCTCCTCCTAACACACTAAGGAAACGTTTTAAGATTAGCTTTGCTGTAAGTTACCGGTGACACCTGAGTAGACTTTATGTTTGCGCTCTATTAGTCTGTCTGTCCATTAACACTCGTTTCCAAACTTTTCTTAACGTTGGCAGATATTGAGGTTATTATTGGCGTATGAGTTTCTTTTAGATTCGTTGATATTCGACAAAAATACGAATGTAGGACTAAAAAAGTTTCACCTACACCCTAAACTTCAAACCAATTATTCAATCCTTATCTATTTTGATAAATTTTAGAAATGTCCAAATTCAAAGGTTTTGCAGACGTCAAATTAAAGCTGATTTTATTTTCATTTGTAAATTAATCGTTCAGTGGGATAGAAAATATTGTTTGTTACAAACAATTTCTTCTTTTTTCCACAATATTTTCTCAAGTTTAAAAACTACAAACACGGGGACGTAAAACTCAGAGATCGAACAGAAAAAAAGATACCAGGTTTAATTTTGATATGCAATTCTAGAGTAATGAATAACGCTTATAAAATAATTATGTTTCAGTTCATTGACTTTATATAAAGATAAGGAAGGTTAAGGAACTGAAAAAACAACTATCAAAATAAAATAAAAATTGAAATGAATAAACACACACGCACACACACACAAAAAGAAACACACTAAAAAAACCTTAAATGTTTTCAGACTTATTTTTGTTAAATATCGAGATGATTTCGTATGTCAGATACAGATCAAAAACGTGTTTCGTTCTGGTCAGTAGGAAAAGAAGGACAAATCTATTTTACAATCTATTCGTACAATATAAAACTCTTCAACAAGGCGAGATACCAAAACACGTTATTATATCACAACTATAACATAATATCTTATATATTGGAAATTGGCCGAAATTAAGTATACCGCGTAAGAGAAAGCCTTGTATCATTCATTGTTTGTCAAGTTCTTCTTTTGGTATCTTATTGATATTCATACACGCCATCAATCGTTTCAGTTTCCGTATAATTCACTGTTCCCAGGTTCATTTGCAAAAGCATAACATGATTTATTACAACTTCGAATAAATCATCTCTAAAACACCAGAATCATTCATAATGAATATGTAATATCCTTTATTCTTTACCGTAATCTGACTTTCAGGCAGACTCGTTTTGATAAATGAGGTCGTCCTGTGTATTGGTCCGAACATATCTCACGACATTAACGTTATTGAATCGGTATTACATATAAAATATAGAATGTTTGAAATACATATATTATCATATTCATCTTTTATGTATTTTTGAATTCGAAATGAATCTGAAAATAAATCGCAAAATCATTATCAGGGAAATCTCTCCGTTTAATAGTTCTATTTTATTATCCCTAAAAACGGAATTGTCTGATACGGAAAACACAAGATAACTGTTTAATTACGGTCATTATCGTTATCAGCGAATGATTCTGAGAAGGAAGCTATATCACTTGGTCTGTGATGGCGTTCAATTGTGATAAATCAATAAACATAAGGAGAATCACATTATTTATTTGATGTACATTCATATCTTTCAGTTATATATCTTAGTTATTATGATAGCATGGATAATTGTACAGATAATTGTAGCATCGCTATGGTTATTCCTGTAATCTAAAACATTTAAACAAACGCGTAATGGTAGTATTTCGTTTCTTTTTAGCTCGTTTTAATCTCTCCGAACTAGGTAGATGCGTGTATTAATTCAATGGTTGAAATTTTTGAAATATATAGATAGTTTATAACGGCTAAGAGGTAAATTTATTTGTTTTCGACAGTAGTATCCCTTTTACATTTATATCGGTTTAAAAGAATGTCAACTTGAATTTCTATCTTTCTACTGAACGAGCTCGAAGGAGGAAGAACCGTGGTAAAAGAAGGAACAAAAACCACGACAACAATGGGATAACTATAGGTAGAGTGACAGGAATTTGATAATAAGAAAATGGATTACATTAAAAGTGTAATAAAGAACACAATGAAGAAGTGATTCATTTGTATGATGTTTTATGTGGCATAAGAATTCTTTAGGTTATGATACGGTGATAAGAATCAATTCACCCGCACTGAGGGTATCATATGCGCTAGCCTGGGGCTCTGCATGTCTAGTTCAAGAAAAGTGACGCAGTCAGGATTCGTAGACATTATCGTAGATACCTAATAATGGAACGATACAACTGTTTGATGTTATGGTCATTCCTAAGAGTTATTTATTTTATGTGTAGAAGAAACGTTACCATGCTAAAATATGTTGATGACTTGCCTATACTCTGTATTTTTGTAGTTTAGTTTAAACATACTTCATTACCATCTTTTTTCCCCATAAACATTTACAACACATATAAACATATATAAAAATACAAAAAATAGCAAAGGGGTTTGGCCACAAGTTCTCACAACTTAGTTAGTATTTGGCAATCCCCAAATGAACATCATAAAAAAACGTTTTTTAAATATTTCAATTTATATAGGATGGTAGAAGAAAGTTAAGTGTATTTTGTATCTAATGGTAGTGTTATTCTGCCAAAATGTTGTGGTAACTTGCCTAAATATTGCCTTACCATGTCCAAATTCAGTGCATTAATGTCCAAATTTGGTGTTGGCTTATTAAAACATTGTCTTAATATATCAAAAAAGGTTATTTGATTAGTGATGTTGGGATCACAAAGCGTTCCTGTGTTATGTCAAAAGGGTATGCTATCATTTTCAAATATGGTTTTGGCTCGTCTTAAGACAGTCTTATTATATGGAAAGTGATTTTATGTCAAATTACCGTTTAAATATTGACTTAATTTGTCAATCAGAACTTTGGTTTTCTCCATGTGAAATGTTGGCTTCACCAAACAGTGCCGTATCATGCCAAAGAACAATACTATCATGTTTATATGCGAAACTGAATTGTCTTTAGACAGCGCCATTATTTGGAAAAAAATGTTATGTCATATATATTGTGGCGACTAGTCAAATCATTTTTTTTTATGTTAAACACTTTCTTGTGTGAAAAAAGTTTTGCCACGTGTATATATGTGATGTTGACTTATGTACTTTCTGACTCACTATTCCAAATGAATAAATTAACATAATGAAATAGGTAGTTTAGCATAATACGACTCTTTGTCACAAAAGGACAATGTATATACTTGTCAACTGCACGTATGGCCATGAAAACACTACCGTTTCACATAATAAGACTAAGATTAGAATTTCAAGATTACATTTCAAATTTGTTAAACCTCTTTTGACATAGTTAGGTAGTATTTTGACAATTAAACGTCTCATTTAACCATGACAAATCTACTTTTTGTTATAATGCGACATTGTTGAGACACATAAACGCCACATCTAGTCTTACAAAACTGCTTCTTGAAATAACAAGGCAACATATTGACAAGTCATCATCAAATATGAAAACTAACAATGTGTTTTAACATAACATTGTTAGATTATATCACCACCATTTCAATAAAATAACACCTCCTTTTGATATAATAGTGCATTGAGTCGACTAGTCAATGTCAAATCTAAATAGGATTACAATACTTTTGGACATGATCAGACACATGTTAGACAATCAATACTACTTTTCACAAAATAAGTTCGTGTTTAGATCTATCAATTCAACAACTGGACATAACTCTACTGTTTCATATGAAAAGCACGATGTAAAAGAAGGAACGAAAACCACAACAACAATGGGATAACTATAGGTAGAGTGACAGGAATTTGATAATAAGAAAATGGATTACATTAAAAGTGTAATAAAGAACACAATGAAGAAATGATTCATTTGTATGATGTTTTATGTGGCATAAGAATTCTTTAGGTTATGATACGGTGATAAGAATCAATTCACCCGCACTGAGGGTATCATATGCGCTAGCCTGGGGCTCTGCATGTCTAGTTCAAGAAAAGTGACGCAGTCAGGATTCGTAGACATTATCGTAGATATCTAATAATGGAACGATACAACTGTTTGATGTTATGGTCATTCCTAAGAGTTATTTATTTTATGTGTAGAAGAAACGTTACCATGCTCAAATATGTTGATGACTTGCCTATACTCTGTATTTTTGTAGTTTAGTTTAAACATACTTCATTACCATCTTTTTTCCCCATAAACATTTACAACACATATAAACATATATAAAAATACAAAAAATAGCAAAGGGGTTTGGCCACAAGTTCTCACAACTTAGTATTTGGCAATCCCCAAATGAACATCATAAAAAAACGTTTTTTGAATATTTCAATTTATATAGGATGGTAAAAGAAAGTTAAGTGTATTTTGTATCTAATGGTAGTGTTATTCTGCCAAAATGTTGTGGTAACTTGCCTAAATATTGCCTTACCATGTCCAAATTCAGTGCATTAATGTCCAAATTTGGTGTTGGCTTATTAAAACATTGTCTTAATATATCAAAAAAGGTTATTTGATTAGTGATGTTGGGATCACAAAGCGTTCCTGTGTTATGTCAAAAGGGTACGCTATCATTTTCAAATATGGTTTTGGCTCGTCTTAAGACAGTCTTATTATGTGGAAAGTGATTTTATGTCAAATTACCGTTTAAATATTGACTTAATTTGTCAATCAGAATTTTGGTTTACTCCATGTGAAATGTTGGCTTCACCAAACAGTGCCGTATCATGCCAAAGAACAATACTATCATGTTTATATGCGAAACTGAATTGTCTTTAGACAGCGCCATTATTTGGAAAAAAATGTTATGTCATATATATTGTGGCGACTAGTCAAATCATTTTTTTTTATGTTAAACACTTTCTTGTGTGAAAAAAGTTTTGCCACGTGTATATATGTGATGTTGACTTATGTACTTTCTGACTCACTATTCCAAATGAATAAATTAACATAATGAAATAGGTAGTTTAGCATAATTCGACTCTTTGTCACAAAAGGACAATGTATATACTTGTCAACTGCACGTATGGCCATGAAAACACTACCGTTTCACATAATAAGACTAAGATTAGAATTTCAAGATTACATTTCAAATTTGTTAAACCTCTTTTGACATAGTTAGGTAGTATTTTGACAATTAAACGTCTCATTTAACCATGACAAATCTACTTTTTGTTATAATGCGACATTGTTGAGACACATAAACGCCACATCTAGTCTTACAAAACTGCTTCTTGAAATAACAAGGCAACATATTGACAAGTCAACATCAAATATGAAAACTAACAATGTGTTTTAACATAACATTGTTAGATTATATCACCACCATTTCAATAAAATAACACCTCCTTTTGATATAATAGTGCATTGAGTCGACTAGTCAATGTCAAATCTAATTAGGATTACAATACTTTTGGACATGATCAGACACATGTTAGACAATCAATACTACTTTTCACAAAATAATTTCGTGTTTAGATCTATCAATTCAACAACTGGACATAACTCTACTGTTTCATATAAAAAGCACGATGTAAAAGAAGGAACAAAATCCACAACAACAATGGGATAACTATAGGTAGAGTGACAGGAATTTGATAATAAGAAAATGGATTACATTAAAAGTGTAATAAAGAACACAATGAAGAAGTGATTCATTTGTATGAAGTTTTATGTGGCATAAGAATTCTTTAGGTTATGATACGGTGATAAGAATCAATTCACCCGCACTGAGGGTATCATATGCGCTAGCCTGGGGCTCTGCATGTCTAGTTCAAGAAAAGTGACGCAGTCAGGATTCGTAGACATTATCGTAGATATCTAATAATGGAACGATACAACTGTTTGATGTTATGGTCATTCCTAAGAGTTATTTATTTTATGTGTAGAAGAAACGTTACCATGCTAAAATATGTTGATGACTTGCCTATACTCTGTATTTTTGTAGTTTAGTTTAAACATACTTCATTACCATCTTTTTTCCCCATAAACATTTACAACACATATAAACATATATAAAAATACAAAAAACAGCAAAGGGGTTTGGCCACAAGTTCTCACAACTTAGTATTTAGCAATCCCCAAATGAACATCATAAAAAAACGTTTTTTGAATATTTCAATTTATATAGGATGGTAAAAGAAAGTTAAGTGTATTTTGTATCTAATGGTAGTGTTATTCTGCCAAAATGTTGTGGTAACTTGCCTAAATATTGCCTTACCATGTCCAAATTCAGTGCATTAATGTCCAAATTTGGTGTTGGCTTATTAAAACATTGTCTTAATATATCAAAAAAGGTTATTTGATAAGTGATGTTGGGATCACAAAGCGTTCCTGTGTTATGTCAAAAGGGTACGCTATCATTTTCAAATATGGTTTTGGCTCGTCTTAAGACAGTCTTATTATGTGGAAAGTGATTTTATGTCAAATTACCGTTTAAATATTGACTTAATTTGTCAATCAGAACTTTGGTTTTCTCCATGTGAAATGTTGGCTTCACCAAACAGTGCCGTATCATGCCAAAGAACAATACTATCATGTTTATATGCGAAACTGAATTGTCTTTAGACAGCGCCATTATTTGGAAAAAAATGTTATGTCATATATATTGTGGCGACTAGTCAAATCATTTTTTTTATGTTAAACACTTTCTTGTGTGAAAAAAGTTTTGCCACGTGTATATATGTGATGTTGACTTATGTACTTTCTGACTCACTATTCCAAATGAATAAATTAACATAATGAAATAGGTAGTTTAGCATAATTCGACTCTTTGTCACAAAAGGACAATGTATATACTTGTCAACTGCACGTATGGCCATGAAAACACTACCGTTTCACATAATAAGACTAAGATTAGAATTTCAAGATTACATTTCAAATTTGTTAAACCTCTTTTGACATAGTTAGGTAGTATTTTGACAATTAAACGTCTCATTTAACCATGACAAATCTACTTTTTGTTATAATGCGACATTGTTGAGACACATAAACGCCACATCTAGTCTTACAAAACTGCTTCTTGAAATAACAAGGCAACATATTGACAAGTCAACATCAAATATGAAAACTAACAATGTGTTTTAACATAACATTGTTAGATTATATCACCACCATTTCAATAAAATAACACCTCCTTTTGATATAATAGTGCAATGAGTCGACTAGTCAATGTCAAATCTAAATAGGATTACAATACTTTTGGATATGATCAGACACATGTTAGACAATCAATACTACTTTTCACAAAATAATTTCGTGTTTAGATCTATCAATTCAACAACTGGACATAACTCTACTGTTTCATATAAAAAGCACGATGTATAGACAAATATGCATCAAAGAATGCCACAATAGATCTTCTTTTATATATGATAAGATAGAATTGATACAAGTCAACACCGAATTTGGAAACAATACAACTTTTTGGCCTATCAAGCTTTAACTAGTTTTTTTGACATGTCAACGCCTAACTGAGAAATATATAATACTTGTTGACATGATAAGACATCGGTTAGATAAGTCAGCTCCACATTTACTACTTTTTGATTTAATAAGACAGCGATTAGAAGTAAACAGTAAATGCGAACATAATAACGCTACTATTTGACAAAAAATCACATTGTGTAGACAAGTCAACACTCTATTAGAACTGAATTGATCTGGTTTTTAATACAACAGCACATTGTTTAGACAAGTCAACACCACATTTGAAAAGAATTGATCTTGCATTTGACAAAATAGCACATTGTGTGGACAACTCACCATCACATTTGAACAGAATTGATCTGGTATTTGAAAAAATAGCACATTGTGTGGACAAATCAACACCACATTTGAACATAATTGATCTGGTTTTTGACAAAATAGAACATTGTGTAGACAAGTCAACACCACATTTGAACATAATTAATCGGTTTTTTTTGACAAAACAGCACATTTTGTGGACAAGTTAACACCACATTTGAACATAATTGATCAGGTTTTTTACCAAACAGCACATTGTGTGGACAAGGCAACACAACATTTTAACATAATTGATCAGGTTTTTGACAAAATAGAACATTGTGTAGACAAGTCAACACCACATTTGGCCATACTTAATCTTGTTTTTTGACAAAACAGCACAATTTGTGGACAAGTCAAAACTTCAGTTGGATATACCAAAGCTGTCTTTTGACAAAATAAGACAGAAGCTGTCAACATTATTGCTCATAACATTAGACAGCTGTTGTGTTCCATAACTCAGATTACCTTATTATGTGTCTTGTCCCTTGCATTGTTATGACAAAAAGGATATTCGCGGATAGCGGCTGTCAATAAAAGATGCAATCGATCATTCAAATCATTCAATTTAACTCATACATTGGCCGGCATTTATATGACGCGTTTGTGTAAGTTGGCGACTTTAACGCCTCAACTACAGGTGATTCGACGTGTAGGTCGCCCTTTACTTCTTTAAAATAATAATGATAATGATAAGTCCTTTCTGTCTCATTCTACCAAAGTTCTCTCCGAGGTCTGAGAAAATTCACTTTATATAGCTTCAACACGTTCATGTAAATCATTCAAAATCGGAGAAATATTTTCAACAGTTCAATACATGTTCAAAAATTTATTGATAAGCTTCGTCCACAACGACCGGTATTATTAGCCATGCAAATTTTCGTGGCAAAACATACATGAGTGAGGTCCATCCAAATACAGTTTCGCTTCATTTGCTCATTTGCGACAGAAAAAATACACATATTGAAATAAATTTACAAAACTCCGAAAAGAATGTTGACTGAGACGGATGTCGAACTCATTGTCCGAGCATTGACATCTCAATATCTTTTAATCCATTTCTAGCTTTAAAAGTATTAATGATGTACCGAAATGGGTCGTTTATTTCAGTCTTACAAAGAACCCTGTTCTTTGAATAACGCCTACTTAATTTCTATACTGTCGGACAAAAACAAAACAAATGGAACTTACGACAGCTTGTGTGCGCATGAATACAACTTACTTATTTCCCTCGTCTCTTTCTATCAGCCTAATGAACAATCATAAAGAATAGATTAGCGCGGAAATTAGGCCTCAATGACCAAAGTAATTTTGTCTAGACGAGCGTGATTTGATTTTGTGTAAATCTACAAGAAGATGGAAAACAATTGAAAATACCCTTTATATTCACAATTTGACTTTTGCGCGCGCGTGTGTGTGTGCTTATGTTTCTGTTATTGATTTTTGTTATATGATACATGCAGTTTATTTAAGACTTATCTAGATTATATTATTTGTTTGTTGTTGTTTACTCAATGAACAATATAAATCGTCACTTATCTGATTGTGGAATCTTATCATTCGTCGTTGGGCGTGCAGAATGTCGTAACTACAGTTGAAATAACGTATTGTAGTTTCTAAAAGAAAGAGTCTAAAATGGATTAGGGATTCACCATATACCCTTACTCATCTAACATCGTTAAAATCTTACGAATTTGACCCTCATACCACCTAAGTGCACTCAAAATCGTTCGTTCACCACTCAGTCATTAAGGTCACAAGTGCATCACAGGCCAATTTTTCAGCATAATAATAACAGAGTTGTACACAAACGTTCAAAGTACCTTTCCACGCTGATTGTGGTGTCAGAGGTATTTGTAACGTTACTATCAGTGAAAACGGGTATATGTAATTCACTGTAAATCTTTTACACATTTTTGAAAAAAAAATAGACATAACTTATGGTTTTCTGCACTCTTATGCAACAGATCTAATTTCCTTTAACAAAATCCTGCTATTAAAGGGAAATATTTCAGCTTATCCATAAATTTTCGGTAAGAATTAAGAGAGAAAATATCATATTATAATTTTATTTAGCCAAATTATTTCTATGCTTTTCACTTATGACGTCAATATGGCGTCAAGACGTCATCGAACAGAAATTTTAATTTGACATCATTGCATCAGTTCTAAGAATCAGATTTTCTAGGAAAAACCTCTCTTTTGCGAATAACGGCAGCCACTAAATTTACAACTTATGACAAAGTCACGTGATCTCTCGCTTTCCTGATCTTAAGATCACTTACTCATATAGTTCTATACATTCAACAACTTCGTTCTCATCGCTCAAACAACATATCCGTGATTTATTGGCTGATCTGAACACAGAAGTAGATAATTAGTCTGAGTTAGAAACGAATCTATGTTTGAACAATACATATGATTCTATAAAGGAAGGTATTACGGATAAGTGATCTAGGTGAGCGATATCGTTTGGGGAAAAAAAAAATAGAACGTAAGTCATGCAATGTTTTAAGGAATACACATTAGTATGGCCCATCCGTTCATTATGTCAGTTTACATAACTTTCTGATATAATGTCCAAGTAAGTTCAGTCAGATTTTGTACAGTCGTGTTGCCTGGTCTCTGATAAGTAGTAGATTTGAACAATTGGGCATGCAAATACGTATATATATAACAGTGATTTCATTACAATAGTATGGTTCATTCGTTCATCATGTCAGTTTACAAAACTTTCCGGTATAATATCCTACTAAGTTTCGCCAGAGTGTATACAATGGTGTTGAGTGGTCTCTGGTAATCAATTGGAATACAATAGTTAATTTAGATATAATGAATTCGGCATCTCAGGTAGCTGACAATATTTAGACATGCCAGGGTTGTATTTTTAAGGTGAATTTCCGAAAATGTAAAACATGTACATTTAAGAGATGAAGAGAATATTTTTTGTTTTCATGGAGGTATGAACCGAAAAAACTAATCACACTGTATGAATACGCGAAGCGAATTCATATATTGTGTGATAAGGTTTTTCGGTTCATACCTCCATGAAAACAACAAAAAAAATTCTCTTCATTTCTTATAATTAAATAGCATCGAGCGAAAAAATAAAAAAAACTGTACAAATTTTGATACCTTTTTTGTATGGGACTATTTTGTGCGGAATCATACAAAATCACTGTGTGATCAAAATTTTATTCATGGAGTTATGAATAATTTTTTTCGACCAATCAGATCGCTCGTTTTTGATAAACGAAACTAAAAATTAAATTATTGGATATTCGTTAAAATCGTTTGGCAAATGCAACCTGTACAAATGAAACTAATCTTATTTTTTTTATCGGAAAGGTGATAAGGCCTGTTATTCTTACATTTATTTTGGAAACAAACCTTGTTTGAATGTCTAAAATGCTATCTGTCGAAGTTATTTTTATGAATAATTCTTTACATAATTTGAACAATTTCCATTGTTACTTTTTAAGTTTTCTTTAATATTTCAGAAATACATGGCATATTTTCCATTGCCAACGATTACGTTATTCGTATTTGAGAATTGCATATACTAAATCGAGCTCTGCATATTGCATTTCACCACTCTAGACGTATACCCTCATTTAACTCGAACTTGTTTCTCACGTTTTCACATTTATTTAAATTACAGCATCTTTAAATAGTCCGTTTTTAGTTTTGAGTACCGAATAGAAATAATTTCAAAAAATGAAGATCCTGGAGATATACATACATTACGTCGTTGGGCGTGCAAAATGTCGTAACTACAGCTTTATTCAAGCTGTAAGTACGACATTTTGCACGTACAGCAAGTGTACCCATGACTAAGCCCTGGCGATTTGATGTTTTTTGCGAGAACTATCGCCATCTTCGTAAAAAATAACGGCCTTGTTGTCGACTTTCCCTGACTTCTTGCCAGAAAGCAATACTTCTTTTAATTGAATGTACTGAATGTAACCCCTGAAGTTATCAGCTTATATGAACTAATTAAACCAGATCTGAAGCTGTATATAGTCGCAATTTGTTAGACTGTTTACTGTGGTTTTCTCCGCAAACCCTACACTTTTAATCCGTGATAGCATACAGGAGCAAACATCACGCCAGGTTAGCCGTTGTTTCAAATATTCGAAGACCCTTCTTTCTTATAAATTCTTTTTCTCTCTAAGAATTCAATAATCTTTGTTCTTACAGAATAGTAAGTGATAATTTTTCTACATTCAAGACAAAACAAATAAGATCATTTAATAACGTATGAGCGTGCTTGCTGAGCTGTATCTGAATCAGTACATTGTTCGTTTATGTACCATGATCAAACGAAGCCATCCTGGATATTTGGTCAAAATGTGCACAATTCTGCTAACACGAATATAGCTGAAATGAATCCAAATCCGACCAGCTCTCCTTACTTGATGCTACCAAGATAATTGCTTATTATCACAATCTAATCATCGTTCAGCAACTAATTTTCATAAAGACAATGTTATAAGTATCAAACAGATTAACCAATTCCGGCACAACAAAATTTCAAACTGGTGCAATTTGAAAGACGCTGCAGACGACAATTTCAAATTTCAGATTTCTTTTTTTCTCCGTTTTTTAAATAGAAAACATTGTGGATAATGAAGAAATTGCTTGTATCAAGCAAATTCTTCATTTTCCAAAACGTTTTCCGAAGCTGTCTTTTTCTTTCTAGGTGTAAAAAGGAAAGATTGTGTTGGAATTTGTTAATAGAGCATTGTGGAGCATCTTTTCTTTGTTAAGCATCCTTCACAAAACAAAATAATGTTGTTTTTTTCCATAGCCTTATTTGTAAGAAAAGGTCACGGAAAGGATCTAGGCTCGGAAACATGTCAGATATCAATTTGCAGTAATCACTAGGTTTACCATACAGCTTCATTAAATCTTATTCATTTCGGGTGGTTAAGACGAGAAACGAGAAAACGTGCTAAAGAGTGGTCCTCGTCTATAAATTCAACCTTATCGGGGATAAATGTGTGCCGACCTTGTCTTCTAGTTCATTAACTCGCATTTTGTAGGAACATGTTTAATACTGTCGCTATCATCTCGAGCCTTGTATCTGGTGCCAGTTGATAACTCGCCCACTTACACCGTTGGCCTGGTCAATTGACTCCAACAGGCAGTTCCAATTTGATTTTAGACGGCGTCATTTTAGCAAAATGTATGGAAAGTAGATTGTAACAAAAGGTAGAATGGTTAGTTGTCGACCTTAACATCGTACCTACCGCTCGAATAAGCTGTAGCTATGACTTTTAAGTCGCCCGAAAAAATACTTTACATAAATGGCGGTCAATGTCCGAGTTCAAACTTCACTCTAGGTCTAACTGAATGATTTGAATGGCAATTTAGGTTGCAGATTCTTTTCAAAGGATAACTGGTGATAATGTATAAATGAATGTATAAAAAGAGACTCCTAACTATTCGTGTCTTTATACGTTCAATAGCCTTTTCCCCCAGGACGTAGATCTTATTACTAGTAGCATTAACGTTAGCGCCTCTATTCTCTTTTATCTTTTCATTTTTATGATTTTAATTAGAAAAGCGATAATAACATCCAATTGAATCGATAGAATAATTCAACCAGGAATTCGTTGCTTGTCTTGGGATTTGCTGGCATATTTAAACGTAGATTTTTTATCACAGAACAGACGTACGACAAACTCTTAATATGTATACAAGAGCACAAATAGACTAGTGGTCATATTTCACCTCTGTGAAAGTACCATTAGAAGAACGAGATATTGCATTTTGAATAAAATTTCTATCTCATTGTCTTGTTCAAACCTGTTTTCAAAGTACAAGGTTCATAGAATTAAGAAAATTTCCGTATTTTATATGTGTGCAGTCTTTTTACACTGGTAGATATACAGTGTGTAATAATCCTTAAAGAAAGAAAACACACACACACACACACACAAAACCCCAGTAATTTTAGATGGCTAATCCTTAAAGATAGAAATATAAAAAGAAGAAGAAGGACAACAACAACAAGAACAAAAAAGCCCAAGTAATTCAGATGGTCACGTCAACTATTTCAATTGACTTACAGTAGATGTAATTCGGACAAAGTTAACTTAGTCTATGATGGTTTCCTGTTTCCTTTCTTATAAGTAAAACCACAGACAACAATCTTAGCTGCTAGAAACACCTACTACTGTTTTTATCATTCACCCTTTCTTTTTGACAAATGAGAGATGTCTAATGACTTTTGTTACATGTGTAAAAGAGCCGTAGATCACGATCACGACGCGAAAATTTACAGAGTAGTGTGGTCCTGTTAAACCATTCCCAAACGACAAAAATTTAGACTGGTCCAAATTCAAAGGAGTTGCAGACGACTACCTAAAAGTTAAGAATTATCAGATTTTTTTCACCTTGTTGCAAGTTATTTCTTCATTTCACACAATGTTTTCCAAACTGTTTCTCTTGAGGGACGTCAAAAAGCGTTACTGAGTGGGAATGGGTCAGAGCAGTTTTGATTTTGTACATGTGCTATAAGAAGAACGCGCATTGTCATTTACCTATTCATAGTTTACCCAACGATGTGGGGACTGAAACAAACCCTTTGGCTATTTATAATTTGCATTGACCAATAAGCATCATATTTCTATTCATTTTGTGTAAGAATCCCCTTTACCCCATGGTCGCCAAAACATTATTTCAAAACTTTTCATGGTTATGGATTTAAAAAGGACATACACAATTGACGAAGGATCTATTTTAAATTTCATTTCTCGAGAAATGTATTCTATCATAGTTGTTATTATTACGCGAAGGCAGGAAGAATTTTAAAAAGCTCACAGTTGCTGATTGAAGAGGGAAATAGTCGCGTTACAAATATTGATGCCTGTGGCTCAAACATTTCTTACAACGGTAATTAAGATCTGTCGGAGAACCAATGATTTGTAACTGGCGATTGTACGGAGCAATTTGTCGCTCTAATTAAGGCTGTCATTTCGCTTCATCTCCGCTAAACAACGCACGTCATGTGGACTTGTGATAGGAATAAATAAAAGACAGCGGCGGAAAATTAATACTGTCGAGTATAAATAGCCGCCAATCATGTTGACCCTTATATTGTAACTTCCATTTAGTTTGAAATTTGGTAAAAAAGTATTTACTGCTGCTTTTGGAAAATGTGTTTTATGTTAGAAAAGATCAAAGATATATGGATGCGTCACCATAACATAACCAATTGAAGCTATAGCTGCTGTCTATCAAACATTGATTGACCAATCAAAGCTTTCGTTTAGACAAGAAATGAAATGGTGACACCTGACATCTATTCAACCGTTTTTACTATTGAATGAATTGAATGAATTGATTGTCGTATCTACACCCTAAAACATACCAAAAATAAGAAGGTAAGTTCGTAAACCAACTACTTGGTTCTTTATGTTTTTTCTAAGACCATATAATTTACATTAACATATTTGTTAAGTGTATCTATCCACAAACCGATAGATATAAGATGTGATCAACAAGAGCCCATACGCCCGTAAATCGAGAGTTGAAAGAAAGGCTGTTCTACCTATTTTGGGGTTATTTTCATTCGCCTACTGTTTATGCTTTTGTTTCTAAATTTTAGCATAAACAGGGGGGGGGGCGAAGAAACAAAAGATGGTAGACTTATGTCGACTGATTTTGAGCTGGCAATGTGCAGAAAAAAGATAAGCCATTTTCATTATTTCTTTATACTGGCCTGGAACTTGATAACTTGGAACTTAATTTACTAATCGCTCGCACCACCCACTGACTCCGCTGGCCAGGCCCAGTGACCATAAAAGTTGCAATATTTATTGCCAGAAGTATGTAACAAAAAAGTAAAATGAATGGCGACCTAAACATCGTAACTAAAGCTTTGATAAGCTATAATTACGACGTTTAAGTCGCACAATTAACAAAAAATTTCACATGAATGGCGGCCAATGTTGGGGGTCAGAACTCACCTCTTGTTTAAATGATTGATTTCTTTGGTCGACTGATTATGTAAATATTTGATTGGTAGCCGTTCAATTTTACTGACGCTGTCATTTAAGACTTTAAGAGAATATTTTGTGTTTTCATGGAGTTATGAACCGAAAAACCTAATCACACTGTATGAATACGCGAAGCGGATTCATACATTATGTAATTAGGTTTTTCGGTTCATACCTCCATGAAAACAAAAACTATTCTCTTTACTTCTTATAATTTAATAGCATCGAGCGAAAAAAAACAAACAAAAGCTTTACACATTTTGATACATTTTTTATGGCACTATTTTGTGCGGAAGCATACTAAATTGCTGCGTGCTCAAAATTTTGTTCATGGAATTATGAATTTTTTTTTGCCCAACCAGAACGCCCGTTTTTGATAGACTAAACTAAAGATTAGATTATTTGAAGATATGACAAAGATCATTAAGCTCTCAAACTATGCAGTCTATTTGTTTATAGTATATTTGTTTTCGATGATTTTCGTTCTTTGTAACAAATCGAATTGCTTAGCCGTTGTAGTCGTAATTTTAAACTTTATGAGAAAGAGCCAAGTTATCGCAGCTAGAGAGTGATCACTACCCGAGAAATATTTGACAACTAGAAGTGTTCTTGAACGATACCAGCATAACTATTTATCCCGACAGGCACAGTTTATCACTGTAACATGATCTCATGCAGATACACACTCTTCCTATAACATGGCTATGACCGGACATTATTTCCCTGGGTGTTGGGCAGAAAATAAATGCATAAAAATGAGGACGTTTTCTACAGAACATGTTCAGTTTGTTATGCAACGATTTCAATATCGAAGGAAAACTGGTTATGGAAACTGGTACACGTAATATTACCACCATGGGAGAAACTATTTCCAAATGCATTAAATCTATTTGGTTGAGGGACAGGGCGTATGGAATTTGTCAATTAGTCCAATCACACACATTTCCTGAAATCTCAGATTCGAGAAATATATCAGGCATGTAAGTTAAAACCGACACTGTTTTCATATATATCTATGCTTAAATTTAAGATCTGAATCCCAGCTTTATGGCCAGGATTGGAAACAGAAAACTGTTATTCAATAAGAGTATCGAATGTTTATGGCTACCTCTAAGCTTGGATGACTGATGCTGAATAAAATCTAATTTGGAAATAGAGGGATACTTCTTTGATGTGTTCAGTTGTTCTTTTTATGGTGAGCTTCAAAATGTTCGGGTATTACGTGTACATATAGCTTCAATAACACGAAATCGAATTTAAATCTTTCTTGTCTTTTACGAAAGAAAACATTGTGGATAATGAAGAAATTGCTTGATACAAGCAATTTCTTTATTTTCCACAATGTTCTCCAATGCGTTTTTTTCTTGAGGGGCGTAAAAAGGAGGGATTGTGTGGGAATAGGTTAAGTCTCAGCTGAAATAATAGAGGTGTGGGGGACAATTGAGTTTAGCGTGCAATCACTAGACTTAAATCTACTCCTGAAGAAGATTCGAAAGCACAGGTGGCTTATACAACGTTTATACACCCCGTGAGATGCAAATGGATTCTTATCATCGTCAGACTTATTTTAACAGGTATCAGTTTAGCGAGCAAAATGAGCTATCTGTATGAGACACAGCTTACGACCTACTTCTGACAGTGAGGTTTAATTTACCAGGCTGTATGAGTCCTAACCTTCTGACATAATTTTGATAGACACAGACCGTATTGGTCAATTGAGAAATGTACATGTCGGATATCTACTTGCATAAATTATTTTCGGATTTTGAATATCTCAAAGGAAGCACCATTTGCATTTCAAAATCGATGTGATTTTTCAATGTTATCGCCCTTTTCTCCAAACATTATCTTTGAAAGAAAGGCATGTTTTCAAGTACAAGTATCCAGAATAAGTATATTGTTAGGCAGGTTATGGGCCGTTTAATTTCTAGCTGCTGTTGACAAAAAAACTTTTACTCAGCAATAAGCAACTCTCCCATGTTTTTCATTTTCCTTTTTTATTTGATTCAAAGGCGCCAAACCATCAATTTATTTTTGTGTTGTTTGAATACTTTCATTGGATACAATAGCAACATATTCCATGGCAACAGCTTAAAATAACGTTTTTGAAGTGCGATTGCTCAGGATTAAGTGCTAGGTGCATTTTGATCCGTAGATTTTATATCCATATCTTAATTGAATGATAGCCTTCTGCAAGATTTAGGAATTGTCAGATAAACAAACATGAATTAAGCTAAGTTGCAATGTAATTTAGTACAGCTTAATGTTATAGGCTGGAAGACTTACGTGACAGAAATGTTCATTTCGGAAAGTTCAATTAAAAGTCACTCACATCCAATACCAATTAAAACTTTCCCTCGAAACAGACGTCGTCAGAGCGCCCATTAAATGACTCTATCAGTTTCGATTCTGTGTGCTATTTTGATGTTAGTGGTTTCTGCAGCAGAAATTCCACATCCAATTTTAGACTTATATACATGTCCAACTGTTTTAAGTACATCTTTGCACAAATTCAAGATAACATGATGATGCAAATGGTATGAAAATAACACACCGGGAAAATATCTCAACATTTCACTTTATAACAACTTCCTTTTTCTTTTTACTTCAGCCAGGTTGGTTTAAGGTTTCTATATGTATATTAACTTTATATGAAAGTTTATGACAATAAAGTCATCTTATTGACACCAAAAAGTACATTCGGATTTAGATAAAGCTGCAAAAGTAACCGATTCAAGAAGACAGCTATTTTGAATGTATAAGCCAATATGGCCATTAATCGAGTATTACTGTTACAACACAGTTAACATTCTATAACACAAACCGAAGGCTAATTGCGATACTGTTCTAACGTATCGCAATTAACCCTTGAAAAATAGTTTGCATCCAGGAGAATGCCATACCATTCAGATGTCAAAAGGACATAAGCAATGCTATAACCATAATTGTGTGTACTTTAGCGATCATATAACAAAAGCTAGTTGTCATTTTAGATTAAAAAAGGGGCAACATAGTTTAAGAAACGGCTTCGATTTTATCGCGAAGACATAGTAAATATACTGTATTTCCTTAACAGAATCCTATTAGTTTCTTTCCGAATCAGGTCTCATTTACGCAGAATCCGCGTAAATTTTCTTTGATTGCGTTTTCCTTCCTCTGTATCAGACCAGGAAACAAAAGTGCTAAAAGCCAATCAATAGTTTGGTCATAGCTCCACAGCATTCCATTTCTCATTATATCGGAATTTCTGAAGAAAGTCTTCATGACATTATTTTGAAATAGCTGGCGGTCAACAAATTACTGAGTTTTTTATGTGCTCTGCAAGATGATTGCTTGTTTGTTTGAATTGGGTTTTACGCCGCTTTAAACAATCTTTCAGTTATATCGCGGCGGCTGGAGCACCTAACAATGGAATCCTGGTATTTCTCACACCAGTACTACCATTACATTCCATCCTAGCCTTCAGCTGCTATCTCACATAGGTCTACGATTATCGACCCATTGGTGAGAGACAAATAGTCGGAAAGGATGTGTGCCGCCGTCGCTCTGTAAGATGAACGGGTTGGTATAAATAGATATAGAGTTAAATATGACTTGAACTTTTTAATTTATTTTATTAGAAAATGTTCTTTTAAGATTTTTGTGCATTCTAAAGATGTCATAATCCGATTCTATGCTTCTGTATTGTTACGAAGCAAAATTTCCAGAAACGGGTCTTCGATTGAATTCTGGAAATTAAATTTGTAATTCGTATAAAAACGTAAAAAGAAAAATATACTAAAGAATTGAGACTAAAAGTGATATTTCCGTTAATCGAACTTTTTTACCAAAACCAATTAACTCATATAACTGGAATGAAATACCTCTCACTATGTATTATTTAGCTGTCCACTTAACGTAACGTATCATTTTATCGTTTGTTATCGTTTTAGATAAAAAATATCTTCAGTCTGAGCCCTATGTCATATCAGATGTGATATGTCAAAATTCAGAGGCTTATTGCTAAATCTGACAAATATTGAAACAACTAGAATTATACCAGACATTGTTTATAGAATAGATACTGTTTTCGTTATTGTACAGTTTATTTCTTTTGGGAAAGGATCTGTACCTATAAAAGTATGCATTATATTACTAGAGTGATACGCCCCAGTCTCAGTTTAAGAAAATAAGCACCAATTTATATCTAAACACTTTAAAATTATGTTATAAATAAGAAAAAATATTTCATTTTTCATTAAATCGGTTTCACTGTAGTACATATACAACGTTCTTCTTATTCACAAGTTTATTTTACAGTCTTGTACATGTATTTCCAAAGAATGGTGCGAATTAAATCTTATTGATTTATGTATTTATTCATTATCATTCTGTTGTTTCTGTTATTGTAATCATCATTAGTTTTATCATTGTTTCGGCCAGCTATACGTCAATAGTACAACTTTCATATGAGCGCGTGTGGGACATTTTCAACCATTACACATGTGCGCAAAGTAAAGACTCAGATCAGCTTGTGTATCCGCACAGTCTGATCAGAGTCTTCACTCTGCGCTCTGTAGATCGATACTGACCCAAAGCTTCTTTGAACATTCAGCGAATATTCTAATTGCCCCGAATGGCTGTCCAGGGTGCTCAATGTGTGCGAGTCACGCACCTGCGTAATTGTTGGAAATGTCCCACACAGGCTCATATGATTTGATGTTCAAGTGGAACAATTTTCACATTTTATAATTGAATGAATCCTTTACTTCAGGACAGAGAAGGTTTCACCGACACGCCATACTTGTGAATTAATGAACAAATAATTCGTTTAAGACCGGAAGAGAAATTTGAACTCCGACATCTATGTCAATTATTTCTGTTTTTGGCGGCTTATTGTCTTACAATAAGTATCCAATCGACGGTGTATTCGGAACCCTCGTTATTGGACATCACATTCAGGTTTTCCACAGGACAAACTTACCAAAATTATAAAAAAAAAAAAAAAACACACACAAAGAAAAAACGAAAGTAAATTCGTAATGAATATCAAATTATTAATGTTCTTCATTTTTTATACAAGTGTCTTATCTTGAATCTGCCAAAACCGCTTTTGATAAACTTAAGACTACAGATATGACATCCTTAAATCTTCGAAGAAGACTACTTTTTTTGTCCTGCATTGAAACAAATCGTTATGAAACCAATCAGTACATAGAACACCTTTTCACCTATTACCAGACGACAAAAAATAGCCTAGTCGAAATTCAAAGATGTTGCACTCGACAAATTTCCATAGATGAAATTGAAGATTGTTTTACCTTTGGAGTAGTTAACGTTTCAGATAAAGAAGACATTGCTAATGGCAATCAATTTTTCCATTTCCACATTTTGTCAAAGTTTTATTTCTTGGGAGCGACAAAAAAGCGTCATTGTGTGGGAATGTGAAATTTTGTTAAAAATAGATGTTTTTACCTTCAGAATCCTACATCCCATACTCGTCCACTCTCTTCTTTAAAAACCTTAACGTTACACTTCGAAACTTTTGAGCACAACAAAATCTGTATCTATAGGACGAGTTTAAATATAGAAAGAAATGTGTCAAGACATTTTTAACCGTAGTACTTTGATTCCTTGACACGCGACGAAGATTTAATTTCAAAAATTTGTATTCGCTCAAGAAATCAGCTGAATAAAAAAACTAATGTAACTCAACTAACAACAAAAGGATTTCCTATGTCAACATGATAATTCCATTACTAGGTCATTGTATATGTAATTAAAGGACAGTCTAATAGTTTTCCATTTGGTTTCCATTTCAAATCAATTATTTACGTCAGGGTAGACGCCAACGCTTTTTGTGAATTTGACCCGTCACGCGAAATGATCCTTATGAAAATGAAAGTTCAATCATTTTAAAATTTTGAAGATAAATATAAAAACAGAGGACTTACTTTGTAATAACGACCTTTTTGTCATAACATTTTCATGGGGCCTCTTTTTTCTTGACAGTTAACAAACCCCATTTACAAAGGAACAATCCAAATCATCATTCTATCTAAAGTTTGCCTTGCAGAGCATAGAAAATATTCCCGGGAAAGGAGAATTTTCTTAACAAAATATTGTCATTGTTATATTAATGTTTCCTCCCAAAAAACAAAAAAACAACAACGACAAAAACACACACACACACACACACACAATCAAATGGTTTGAAAACAGTAGTTTATTTAAATTATTAATACCCTTTTCATGTCATTATATCTTGTACAAAAGCCATTGTGACCATCCAATTAGAATCGATATTTTCAAAAGCTAGTAAATGAATCGATTAATCTTTTTAGGAAATGAAATATAATAATTAAGTCATCAACCCTAGTTCATTCAGTTCGATCCGTTATTATTGATTGGAAATGTCGTCGACAGTATCATTTCCAACCTTAATTAGAGGATTAAAAGCACGGCACATTGAATTGATGACTAGCGACACAAGAAAATACGTATCAGACTGAAAATGTACTAAATAGCCCGTTCTTTGAACATTTTCCCGTTTTTCAAAATGCTAGACTTGTCAAACTTTAAAGACTTTAGAGACGGCAATGAAAATTCAGTGTAATTTAAGATGAAACCATCCTATGTGGTAGAAAAACGTGTGAGAAAAAAGACATCGCTTGTTGAAAGCATTTTCTTCTTTTTTCACAGTATTTTCTTAAGAATGAAATTAAATGGACGTAAAAACCATGGACTGTATAGTAAAGGATTAAATTACATTACCTAAGAATTTTGACAAACGTTTTAAAGCTTCATATCCAAAATTTCTGGCAATGTTTGAATACAATTTCTCGCAGATTTGTTATTCTTTTAAACGTGAAGTATTCGTGCATACTTAAGGATCCAGTTCTCTCAGAGTTGTTTTTCTTTTAAACGTGAAGTATTCATACATCCTTTAGGTTCCAGTTCTTCAGAAAGATATTACTTTGGTCTTTCGTCCTCTATCTCTTATCACACAGACACACACACATACAGATATGTATATTCTTGAAGAGGCTCTTTGCAGACGGTTTGCTTTTATTCTTTATATGCTTTCACTGGTTCTGAAATCCCACCGAAGTTGCTTAAAATTGCAAAAATAACATAATAACATTCAATTAGTTTTAATTTCAAAAAAACTTCTTGGAATTTTACAATAACGTCTAAGAATGAAAAATATGAGGAATCGGTGGACAAGAGCCTCATGTTAACATTAGATGAATTCTTAGCTCGCGATAAAAAGACAGTATTTAGAAGTCTACGTAATGGAAAATACCGATTTTTTCTACATTTTAAATTGGAAAGACAAAATTCATGGAAGGATACTATGGACGAGCTGTTTACATCGTCATCCTTATCTGGTCCGTAGCACTACGTCTTTGAAACATGGTTATTCTTATCATTCCTTAACACCCATTATTCTTCTTTGACAACTTTAGAACGTTCGCTAAAATCGCCACAAATGAAGAGCCATGACGCATCCTTGCAAGTCATTAGAAGATTGAGGGAGATACGCGATGCAACGGGTGTCTCCCTCTTCGGAGAGTTCATTCTGAACTCTCGGTAAAACGACTCGTTTCGCTTATGTTTTTCTTTTCTTTTTTGGGTAAGTTGGTGCTAAAGCTATGAACAAATTGATATCTGAGATAGTCCTTTTATCTATGATTGCAACTGTGTGCTGCTACGTTTAGGATTGCATCTTTTTGTTTAAACCATTAGTCAAATCGTTGTCATTCCGACGCATTCCTCCTTAATTTGAAACAAATTAGTAAATACCTTTTTCAGTATTAAAATTGGGTGCAAAGCAACTCTACAGTTTACATTTAATTCAATTGTTCAATCGCTGGCCCTACCCACTTACTTTTTGTCAGGCCCATTGACTCCGAAAGGAAACCAGCTTCGATTTTAAACGACGTTATTTTACAAACACTATATTCATTAACATGTAACCAAAAAATCGTTGGTTGGAGACCTAAACGTCGTAACTACAGCTTCAATAAGCTGTAGTTACGACATTTAGGTCGCCAAACCAATAAAAAAATTCACGCAAATAGCGGCCGATGTCAGAGTTCAAACCCCAGTTCCGGGCTGAATGAATAATTTGATTGGTCGATATTCATTGATGGACAGTCGCAATTGGTCAATAACAACGCAAAAGAATAATTTAATGACATGTCAGTATTTGTTGATTTATATGTGCAACACAATTTATGCCTAAAAATACATATTCTGCAAGACAAAACATGCAAGATTTATGTTCAACTGAAAAATAAAATATTTACAAGCCCATGTTAAAATTAATTGATTGATTAAATGGGGTTTATCGCCACTTTTTACAGTATTTCAGCCTTAGAGCACCTAACAATGGATGTCTGGTATTTCTCACACAAGGACTTCCATTAAATCCTTTCCTAACCTCAAGCTACTATTCCAGTTGGGTTTACGATTATCCACCCATTGGTGAGAGACAAATGTCGGAAAGGATATGTACCGCCGCCGGGGATCGAACCCATGACATCCCATTATTGGAGATTGAAAAAGATCACATAAACAGTCGTTTAAATAACGGACGGCTGGTCACTCCCACCGCGCTACAAACAAATGTTCCAATAATATTTTAACCGGCGCTATTTTGATTAATCTATGGTCAGTAATCCATAGTAAAAAATGAATAGGGTTGGTGTGCGACCTTAACGTCGTAACCACAGCCTGATTAAATTGTTTCACATAAAATGCAACTTTTGCACTGTACATATAAACGCTATATAGCTACTAACCTCAGGACTGCCTCAGATCTTGCTTGTAAGAGTTTAATTACTAACACACTTAACCGCTTGTAATTTTGTTTGTGCAAGCTTTAATGAATAACTGTTTCGATTTAGGACCCTATTTACCACAAAGTAGTTTGCCTCATCCCAAATAGTCATACACTTTGATTCTTTTATAGAGCAACAGATTATTATAAAGTAACAATATTTTGCACATATTTAAATCTAAAAATGTTACTTTTGTTCGAAAAAAAGTAGAAAGCAGTAGTAGAACCAAGCCCCCTTAATTGTTAAACATTATTGTCTTCATCTCAAGAGTTGCAGTTCTTTTCCAATTGCATCTCCCAATCTGGAAGTCTGTGTTTTCTATTTCTCCAGTAATATAGCCTTATTTGGACTAATTTGTCAGCGGGGTTCCTTCAATATGTTTAACGCTAGTCATGCTAGACTGAAAAGTACGCCTGTTAACAAGGAATCAATAAAATTTCCTATAGCAACACGGTATTTCAATTACGGGGGAAACTGTCACTGAACGGAATCCTGAAATAAAACTTGTATAACTACTGATAAAGTTCGATATACAACGAGGGCTATTTGACCGAAGCATAATTAGATCATGTTCAGAAATCAACCTGTAGGACTTTGACCTCAATATTGCTATTAAAATAACTAATTAGATTTTTTTTGTAAGGATAATTGACCAATCGCGACTGTCAATCAAATTTCAAGTCAACCAAATTAATCATTCATTTAAACCAGAAATGAGTTTTGAATTCCGACATTGCGGATGCACAGGCTGATCTGCATGGGTCTTTACTTGGCGCACATGTGTACTTGTTGGAAATGTCACACATGCGCTCAAATAATGTAGTCAGTATATCACAATATATTACATAAATACAAATCCATTTCAGATTATCAGCAACATAATTCATAAGGGCTTTAAACATTTCCCGAGCTATCCCGGATTTTTAAATCCTTGTGATTGTTCACTAGAGGAACCATTGTGTAAAAGAAGATATTCCTTGCAATGATTTTTAAATTCTACTTATTTACGATGTCGTGTGCTAGCCCTTTGAATTTTGACATGTCTAAGATTTTGAAAAAGAGGTTATATACTTATGTCCGGCTAAATGGAATTCTTGTCTTAGGACTTTTAATGTTATTGTTAGACTGACTGATAAGCCAGTCAGATGGAATCCCTTGTTTTGATCCTTCATTGTCTGCCCCTGATGATATTATTTAAACATTTAGAATCAAGATGAGTTCATTTGTGAAATGCTAAAAATCACTTGCATGACAGCAGTCTGAGGTTATAACAGTAAACCTTCTGTCTGGCTTTTAGAGAATTTTCTGAACCTGCTAGACTTTAGTAACGATATTTTATGTGCCTGCTTGAATTTGAATCAATGAGATGTTAATGCTAAATAAAAGTAAGTATCTCTAACAGAAGAGGGGGAGAACAGGTACATGTATGTTTTTTTTAATAAATTTAAAAGTTGTGGTGATAACATTGAAAAGACAAACAGTTTATTGTTTCGAGACAAACTGAAGAACACAACCGATCCGTCACAATAACAGTGACAAACGGTAATAGTAAATACAGATATGCAAGTTCTAGTGAGCGATCAAAGGTTAATTTTGTCTATACAGGTATAGACAAAATTGACCTTTGATCACTCACTAGAGCATGTACATCTGTACATACGCGTCGACGAATAAACAATTTATAGATGGGGCTTGTTGATAATCAAATTATGATAACGTTAGTCGGCAACCACATTGTTGTATATCGTCGTTGCCGTTCTAAAACGACGTAACTACAGCTTGATTCAAGCTGTAGTTACGCCGTTTTAGAACGACGCCGACGATATACACATTGAGAAAATATTGTAGCTTTTTTTTTTATATCAGATTTATTTAAGCGATACTAGTAGTGCAAAAATAATAGATGGATAGAAATTGGCAAAACCACTTAATATCCAAAAGGAACAAAAATCAAATTATAAAAATCATAAAAAAGTTGATAAACGACAACAACAACAACATAAATCATGAGAAAAACCACTATATTTATTTGTTTTTTGGTAATTACCCTATATTCAGAATAGCAATATATAAGAGCACATGTCGATCAAAATCTCATTGTAAACTATTTAATGCTAAATAATGCTACCTTTCATATAGTATATTAACAATTGATCCAAGTGGTGTGGTATCATGTAAACTGCAATGCATGAAATTAGATGTGCGTATCATTCAAAATTATGCATCTAATGCCCACACATTTTAGATTTTCGTAATTTTCTAGCATAACACTGTTTTTTCAAGACGGTTTTGAAATATAAATGGTCCCTATGGGTGAAACGTGTGGCCTCGTGCCTCGAACAGACACATAAGAATGCTTTATATTACATTACTTTTCTCAAATTTGGCAAGGGAAAAAAGTTAAGACTTAATTTAGACCAATTGAACAGAACATCCTTTTTCATCAATCTTGTCACTGTAGTTCTGGAAACGGAAAAAGACGCGTTCTTGTAGAACATTAATCATAATTTTTCATATATTTTTCTTTTGATTATTTTTTCTTGCTTCACAAAGTTTCACAATGTGTGTTGTCTATCAAAAGCCATAGAAACCGTGTATTTATAAGCTTATTTTACCATATTAGGCAAGAATTGAGCTAAATATTTCATTAAATACTTTTCAAGTTTTGTTAACCCATTCCAGTTTTGCAAAATTTAAACCAGCCCAAATTCAAAGGATTTGCGGACGAAAATTTTATTTGAAAAAATAACCATTCTGTAGACTAGAAAATATTGTGGAAAAAGAAGAAATTGCTTGTCACAAGCAATTTCGTCTTTTTCCACAATGTTTTCTTCATTATAAAATCACAGGGACGTAAAAACCAGGGATTAACCAGGAAAGGGTTCAAGCCGATTTACGACATCTTGCTCGCCCACCAACCATATGCTTTTTGTTCTATGCCTCCTACCATATGTTGTACAAATTAACATTGCCTATAACCTCAGTCAAATTGCAATGTCGGAAGTCAGTGGGTGTGGTCAGCGATCCGTCAGTTTATCCTATTTGAAAGTCTCTCGACCAGATATATGTAGCCCAAGTTTATTCAATAAAAGAATCTTAAGAAGTAAGTATGTACAGGCTACCAAATAAATGCTTCATTTCCAGAAAGTCCCTCGGTGTAATTTGTAAAATGATCATTTCAGAAAGGACTAAATAGAATTTTTTACCTTTTTGATTTTTTAGAATGAATCCCTTTCGAGGAGTGTTTAATATTTGCCGTATGAATATGTACATTTATGTTACTTATAGTTTATATCAATGTGGCGTTACTCTTCTGAATAATAATTCCATGAAACGATCGCATGAAAATTGCATATTTCACCGACAGGGTTTTTTAGCCTGAGATTGCGTAAGAAATCTGAGGCTAAAGTTACAATGCTAAAAATTCAAACCCGTGCAGAGTTTAATGTGAAAACACAATATAAAAACATCTACCGCAATCAATGTGATCTTCTGTCGCATGAAAAGTAGATCGAATCTGACCATAAATTAATACGCCCGATTGAGGCGAGAAGGACGAAGGCGAGATATGACTCATTGAAAGCTGTCGGCTTGATGTACGGTACTTTCGTGTGAGTGTTCTGAATTTGGCAAAATTATCAAAACTTGAGGAGTGAATGGAAAGAAAGAAAGGAGATATATAATATATTGGAAATTATTAAACATATATAATCATAACATATTGTCAAGAAAAAATAAGGTGTTTGTTTCATACCAAAATAATATTACTTATTCTAGCGTAACAATGTTAAAACGGTCCGGTTAGACGAAGTTGCTGTATAAAGCTAATAAGCGAAGCTGTCGGTTTTAAGCACGATAGGAATGTTTTGTTTAACAAATTAATTGGTCATTCATAGGATCATATTCGCACTGTCTGAAAACAGTTGGGTCGTGCTCGGACTTAGTGTCTATATATTTTTACCTCCGAATTCTACCCAAAGGATGCATCGTCTACATACCGATTCTGATAGGTGTACATAATCATGTAAACCTGGTAAACGACCGCCCGTCCTCTCACGCTCTCTTTATCTGGAGATTATAAAGCGCATATTTACTTAACGAAATTGGTCTGTGTGGTAGAATACTCACATCGCACCCAAGAGCCTCCTAGTTCGAACCTGGCTACACGCTCCATTCCCCCATCTCTCTCACCCTCTAGCTCTCTCCCGCTAGTTCCACTGGCTAAAATACAACGAGCTTTTGTCATGATGTAGTTTCCGTGTTCCGTCCGTCTATCCGTTAACTTTTACTTTAAAAATCTTCTCAGAAAGTACTGAACATAATTCAATTAAACCCAACCAAATTTCACAGGATGGATCCTTGGGTGGCCTTTATCAGATCCCTTCAAAGCATTATGATCGGGTAAAAAATATGTAACGATATATATATATGTAAATATATCGTTATAATACCTCAACGGGATGAAAAATATTGCGGGCAGGTTGTGTCCCCTACCGCACAAATTGGCAGTTCTGCGCATAATCGACAGTAGATTTTGGGTAAAAAGTGGCACCTCCGATTTTTCCACCATCAAACTTTTTCTGCCCAGATTATATATCTCCTGTATACCTATCTCAGGCTTTCAGCGATTTCAGTGCATTGATTTAGGAGGGGATGTCTATCTGTTTGTTTGATTTTTTTCACCTGTTCTTACCTAATTTACGTTCACGTTATATTGTCATTTGAACCCGTTTCAAATTCGGAGAAGCCGAAGAGAAATATTGTTTGTCATTGTAATAGAGGAAAAAACTGGATTTAGCCCGTTATCTTTTCTCTCATTTTTATTCGTTATTCTATCATAAAAAATATTAAATCTTACTATTTGCCATTAATATATTGAAAGTTCGACGAAAATACGAAATAGCGGTTTCATGAAAACGGATATATAAATAGTATTTAAAAAAGAAAAGATAGCCTATGTGTTGTAAACGGAATAACAAAAAAGACACAGAAAGTATGTTATAAGGAGATATGTGTCTACTAATGTTTTAATTGAACTCAGAATTCCATTTTATTCTTAAACAGCACTATTGTATTTCCTCAGGGGGAGGTTTTATGTCGCCTTTTAATGTGGATTTTCATTTTAATTTCGTCGAATAAAACCGCCAAGATGGCTTTCAAACTATAAACTAATCTAATAAAAATGCCACGAATTTCTCTTTCTAAGAAGGTCTCAATTTGTCTCGATTCGGAAACAGTTTTTGAGCCTTTCTATAGATATCTATTCTAAATATATCCTAACCCGTCGTGTCTCGAATTTGAAATGTAGCAATTGAAGTTTGCGTAAACTTGCAAGTTTAATATATTCAATTTTTACCATATGAAATAGCCGCCGTCAAAGCCCAGTTGGTAGCGCTTAAGACTCCTAATCCCAAGCCATGGGATGCCATGGGTTGATCCCCGGCGACGACACATATCCTTTCCGACATTTGTCTCTAACCAATCGGTAAACCTAACTGGGGTATTAGTTGGAGCCTAGGAAAGGATGTAGTGATAGTACTGGTGTTAGAAATACTAGGAATCCATTGTTAAGTCCTCCAGCCGCCGCGATATGACTGGAATACTGTTTAAAACGGCGTTAAACCCCCATTCAATCAATTAACCACATGGAATAGTGACTTTGCGTAACTTTTTCCCGTGCGTTTGCTTGTTTCACGACCTTGCAACATTATGAGCTACGCTGTTTGGATCCAAACTTTTTTTACAGTACCTAAAAAGAAAAGTATAACTGATTTCAATTTCAATTTGATTTGTCGTCGGTGTCCCCTCGTCCCCTATTCATCTTAAAAAGTTTGACCCCTTGGGAAAAAAAAAGAGTCAAATTCAGATGTGCAAATAAATCAAAAATAAGGTCAAGTTATACCAAGATAAGGACACATGGGTTTTAGAGAAAATTAAAGATCATTAACAAAAAGACATCTTTCGCTTAATTTTCGTGTTTTTTTTTTTGTTTTTTGCTTTTTTTGACACTTAGACTTAAACATACTGAATACAAAGAACCTAACTGATTTATCATTTGACAGAACTAAAACACAGATGAGCAAAACAGAGAACAAAAAATCTTCTTTCATTGACCCAAAAATACAATTCACCATATGAAAAATATATGTTTGACCCATTCCCACGCATTAACACTTTTGGACGCGCCCCTCAAAAACCAATAGAGAAAACATCTTGTAAATGAAGAGTTTGCTTATAGCAAGCAATTTCTTCATTTTACTCTATGTTTTCTACCCAGACAGTCATTTCCTTTATTCTAAATTGTCGTCTGCAACTCTCTTCAATTTGGACCAGTCTAAACATTTGTCTTCATGTAATCGGTTAAATGAACTCAAATGTGTTTATACGATTTTCAGGTTGACGTACACATTCGTTACAGCTACGAAAACTGTCCATAACAATTAGATATAATTGGGCCGGGATTTTCAGGGAGTGTGAAAATGTTTCCTCGCTTTAGGGCAAGAACCGATTTTAAATGCTCTCAGTCAGTTATGGAGTATTGTTGGCTTGTGGTTTCAATAATATACCAACGTAGAGTAAAGAACAGAAAATGCATCGTCTCGAGAGCAAATTAACGGATAACTGATGAAGCCCACTGAGCTCCAACAGTAAGTTCCACGTAGATATTAAATGATTGATTTATTGACTGGGGTTTACCGCAGCTTTCAACAGTATTCCACTCATATCGCGGCGGCTATAGCACCTAACAATGGATTCCTGGTATTTCTCACACTAGTACTACCACTACATCCTTTCCTAGCCTCCCGCTGCTATCCCACTTAGGGTTACGATAATCCACCCATTGGTGAAAGACAAATGTTCGAAAGAATATGTGCCGTTACAATGCTGGAGTTCAAAGTTCACCACGGCTCTACATAAATGATTTGCTTGTTCGATTGATCCTTTGATTGAAAGCCAGGATTCGTAAACCGTTTTAAACCTTTCCGGTTATTCAAAATTTTAGAACTGCCGGAATTCAAAGGTTTTGCCGAAAAAAAAAATGGATTTAATTTGAAAAAAGGTCAGTAGTATAGAAAATGTCGAAAAAGAGGAAATTGCTCGTAACAAGCAATTTATTCCCTTTCTACAATATTTTCTCAATCATTAAATCACGTTTGCGTAAAAACCAGGGATTGGGCAGGAAACGGTTAACCCTTTCCTGTTCAATCCCTGGTTTTTTACCTTTTCCTGTTCAATCCCTGGTTTTTACGCCGCCGTGATTTTTCTATCTCTTTGAGACAAAAGATGGCGTGATGAACAAGTACACGTTGGCCTTTTTCGACGTGAACCGACGTTCCTACCATTTTAAGTAATGTCTCAGTCGAACATGTATAGTAGCTATCAAAATGACGTTATTTAACCTTTAACCTCTTGGTAACTCTAATTTGATTCGTGGGATTGATCGAGGGTATCCGATTGAATCTACTGTAGTAGAAACGTTAGTACAAGCCGAAAAGGCCCAAGTTTCGGTATGCACATTTTGAAGCTACGTAAGTACGAAAATGCAAATTTTATCCATTTTTTCCTTACTTATTAAATATATATATTACCCTTTCATTCGTGAGCAACCAATTGTATTTACGCTGTGAAAAATTAGTTGTTCGTCCTCGAAAGACAAATCTTTGTTGTTTTTCCCGAAACTATTATCCCGCCTTTAAAGACTCTGTCTGGAAATAATAGTGTCAAACGCACAAGGCATTATTCACGGGAACCTTTTTTGTATAGCCTTTGTCTTAAATCATTTCGTTCTGAAACTCGTTTGAAATATGACCTAACTGATGGATTCGCAAGTTATTTTAATCAAAGAACTGAAAGTAATGAAAGCTAGCGAAGCATAGTTCTTTTTTTAAGTAATCTTCTTTGCTAAAGATTATCATGATAAACACATGAGATTAAAGTAGCCCAGGAGTTAACCCATTACAACATGACAAAATCTTAGACTGGTTTAAATTTAAAGAAGTTGTAGACGACAATTTCAAGTTGATGAATTTAGAAAATAATTCCCTTGTTTAGTATAAAACATTCCGGACAATGAAGAAATTGCTTGTAATAAGCAAATTCTTCATTGTCTAAAATGTTTCCCGAAGTCTTTTCTTGAGATGCTTAAAAAACGGAATTGAGTGGGAATAGATTAAATATCATGCTTTTGAAAGAGTTTTCTACAATTTGAATTGAGTTTGCAATATTCCTTAAATACATAAGAACTACATTTTCATGGCGTAGGCATTCAATGGATTAAGTGGTTAAGCCTCCAGTGGCAGTTTGCACTCGTTGAACTCTGAGAAGACCTGATAATTTTGTCTGTTAACTTAAGCTATCAAACCTGACGCTTTGCTAGCTAAAAATCATAGCGTACAAATTATCAATTTTCTTCCAATTTCTTCAGGCAAAATTCATATCAGTGCATATTGTTTTCCTCTAGATATTTGAAGTTTGAAATAAGCTTAACGTGTTTCTTACCTTGATATAACTTAGAAATTGTAAATTTGAAAACGTACATGGAAATAGTTTATGTTCTAGTTACAAGGGTAATGTCAGCTCGATTAGCACAATTGGTAGAGCATTTGACTTCAAACCTGATGATCACGGGTGCGAGCCCTAGGCTGGCCATATCAACTAACAAACTATTTGTCATTCGGATGAGACGTTAAACCGAGGTGCCCTGTAACGTTGCTATACATCGGGCACGTTAAAAAAACTCGCTAGGCGCTCAGAAGTTTCTTCCTGTATCCTTGAACAATCCGTCGTTACATCATACCGTCTTCTGGGGGCGTCGCTATCCGCCGTTACAACATACCGTCTTCTGGGGGCGTCGCTATTATGGGCATATACTACTAGAGAGGATAAATAAACGGAAATACACACACATAGCAGCTGTAAGAAGGACAATGTAGTCTCTAATTGAGCTTATTTCAAACTAGTTAACGTTTTAGTGTTTTATTTTAGGATATTCGTCAGAGGCTTGTTTGGCCAAGGGGTAGATACAATACCTTTTATATACACCTAATGAAGCATATAAAATCTTAAAAGCCATCAAAACGATGAATACAGAAGGGTAGCCTCCCGAGTTATATCCTAGTTTAATAATGATTAAAAAAAAGTCTGAATGTCTGAACTCAAGTTTCGTCTATTAATGTACCAACGTTCTGGTTGACTGATCCCCATGAAAAGAATGGGTGCATAACTATCTCGTGCGCTTAGGCACAAATTGTTTTGTTAAAATACGACTATCCATGACTACTTTAAGTCTGCTTATTTTGTATTGTTTATATCTCACTTCAATATAAATTCGCTTCAGTGCTTCATAAAGTGTGATTATGATTTCATTTTCATACCTTAATGAAAACAAAAATATTTTCTTCATCTCTAAGATAAATTTATGCAAGGATCTTAGGCCAAACAACATTGGAAGCGTTAGCGCGTTTTCTCAAATCCACTGATTCCAGAGAAAAATAAGTAATTGTATTCTAAGCCGCTTTCCGATTCTAATTTGTGACGGGGAGAAAGAAGATGTGCCTCGAATAATTCAATTTGCTACAAAAGACGAGAAAGAACACTCTGTCAGTCCGCGGTTTAATGCAATGAAAGCCGCGCCAAATCTAATATCCAGTGATGGTAATAAATGTGAAGCGTACATGCTCTGTTCGGCTGGCTGTTGCGTCGATACTAACATTTTCATGGAACACATCAATGTAAGGCTACTTATAAAACATAATTATAACAAAGACAAGGATAATGTTATGATCCTTTTACAAATATAGTTAAACCGCTTGTATTATAACAAGCAGTGTCTTTACTTTTCGATCGTTTTTTCTCTTTCCAGATATGCTGTGAATCGATCAAACTTTGAAATTAAAGGATCACTAGCAACGACCACTGATCTCCGAAAGGAAGTTTTACGACAATAGTTTGAAGAAATTCGTGACCAGTGACATGTAATCATCTATTGAATTCGTTTGTTAACTAAACGTCGTGACTACATCTTGATAAAGCTGTACTTTCAACCTTTTTAGTCACCAAAGTAACCAGATTCTTAAAATAAATGTCGGCCAATGTTTGAGTGCAAAGTTCACTTCCAGTGTACAGGAATGATTTTAATTGGTCGGTTGATTATCAAATTTACCACGCGATCCGTCTATTGACCAGTCGCTTCTGTCAATCAACCAGTCGACCAATGGAATTATTCATTCAGATTAGAAAAAGGTTTTGATCTCCGACATTGACTCTATCATTTTGTGAAGCTTTTTTGTTGATTTGTCGACTTAAAACGTCGTAACTACAGCTTATGTCGCTTCTTGCCATAAATTTTGCATAATAACAGCGTTTAAAATCGAAGTGGATCTTTCCGTCGGAGTCAGAGAGTGGCCAACTGAGTAAGTGGGCGGGGCCAGCGATTGGTCAATTTTGCTATTGACCTAAGAATAGAACACTGACGAATGAAGACTAGACCGTACACAGATCGGAAAAAAAAAGAAAGATAAACTGAAAAAAATGATGATGAACGTGTACCAGCTGTTTATTCTAGTGTATTTTTGCGTCATTAATATGAATTAATGAGCCTCAGAATCAAAAGTTTCTCCCAGGGGCAAAATAATCACCTTGGATACGCGTTGGTTTCTTTAAAAAGAGGCATGTCAATTTATATCATAATTAATTACTGGTATTTTGCTATCACACGAGAAATTTTAAGGACACTATCTGTCATGAAAACTTAGCACAGAGGGTTTAACCAACCGAATTCTTCCATGACACAAAAGCCTCCATTTAATTTCTAGAATCAAAGTACTGAAAGTACTGTAAGCTAGCAAAGCATGCTTTTGTTAAGTAATCATCTTTGTCATAGGTTATCTTGATTAATAGATGAGGTTAAAGTATCCAAGGAAATACACCACAATGTCCACAATGTTTTCCGAAGCCTCTTTCTTGATATGCTTAAAAGCGGGTTTGAGTGGGAAAGGGTAAAATAGCATGCTTTTCCAAAAAATCTCTACAATTTGAAAAAGTTAATTCATGTAGCCATACAAAGCAAGCTTACAAAATGGCCGCGTGCTCATTTATTTTCATTGGGGTGTGAATTACATTTTCTGGCCAGTCAGAACGCTCGTTTTTACAATTAAATTATTAAAAAGAACCTTGATAACGCTATCATTTTTCCAGAGAACGATTTTTGTTGTTGAGAATGGTGTACTTACACAGTCAAACTGGTTACTAGATCTGGTGAAAGTAATCTTAGATGTAAGACACAAACAACCATTTTACCAAGTTGTTGTGGGAATGGTAAAACATTTGATGTAAGTGAATAAAGCATCATCACGGCTCTAATATACGCTTTAGTACTGCAATTGTGTATAAAACAATGTTATCAGTATAACAACATAATCCGTATCGAAAAGAAGCAGGCTAAATGACAAAATATTGATTGTTTTTCAAAACTTTAGAATAGAATATATAGGAGAATTATCTACAGAGTAGATCCAGTAGTGAACCTAATTAGTTTTTGGATATGTTTTTTAGGAATGCAATTATATCTAATTTCATTACCTTTTTTTAAGTATAAATTCAGTTAAACGTGCTGAATCTGATCTCTGTGAAAAGAAATAGGAAATACGAATTTCAAACATGTTCCGGTTTTAGCGTCTCGTTTTCATCGTGCGTCCGTCCGTCCACCAAATATTCCCTCTTCTTCTTTGGAAATACCATTTGGATCTTAAGCATTGTCCAGAGAACGCCTACATGAACTTGGCATATCCTTTCATCGATTAATTCAAGAAAATCTTGTATATTAAATGCACCAATTGGTTTTTGATGAGTTTTGCTGGAATGTTTCTTTGCTGGGCCTCTCTCAGGTGCTTTAAAGTTGACGCGATGATGACTGTTATTGCTGACACTCTTCAACGTTTTATAAAATTAGATTTTTTTACAAAGAAAATGTGTAATCCGAAAGTACTCATTCTATGCGAATGGCGTTATCATTATTATTTTCGAACATGGGCCTCAGTCAGTGACAAATATTGATGGGAGTATAAGCATAGCTGGTATGGACGCTGCTAGACAGCTATATATAATAAAGGAACGGAGTTGTTAATAGACCTTGTCATAGCTGAACAGTCAGCGATACAATTAAATTAGTGAGTTGAACGAAAATGCCATCGGAGCGATAATACCCTCTTTGTTCTCTTCTTCTATTTTACTTAGAAATAAAACCAAACACTTAAAATGTCACATTTTCATATAAGAGAAATCGTTAACCATCGAATATGAAAACATGCGATTTCATTTCATGATTGATGATTTGATAAAAGATATCATTTGGAGAAGAACATATTTTACCTTAAAGCTTAAAGAACCCTTAATTTTAGTTTTTGCTATGAGGTCGGAGGTACAATATAACACGTATCGCCGTTTCCGATGTCTGTGACCCCGACAGCCGTTTTATTTCCGCCAGCTGTGCCCATTTTGTCTATAGCGTGCGAACAATGTCTTTCCAAATGCCTTTAGAGGGTAATAAATAAAGGAACGGTCGATAATCGTATTGCGGTGTTGTGACATACTTCTGAACATTTAAGATCAAAACCTGATCAAATATATGATGTGGTCGAGGACACAGACAAACCGACACATTATATAAATCAAAGCTATTGAACAAAACATATAAAACCGGATTAAATCTTTATCGCATACGTTTGCTGGATACTCCAGAATCTGAATCTATGTGCAAGTCAGGTTTAAAAGTCAATTCAAACAATTCCTTACGTAATCTTTGTGCACCCATTGTGAAAAAACCGGGATATGAGATGCTTGTTTACCTTTCCTGTTCAATCCCAGGTTTTTACGTCCCTGTGATTTTAGAAATTGCTTGAAAGAAGTAATTTCTTTCTTTTTCCACAATATTTTCTGCCCTACTGAATGTTTTTGTCAATTTAAATCCACATTAAATTTTCGTCCGCAAATCCTTTCAAATTTGACAGGTCTAAAATTTTGTAAAACAGGAAAGGTTTCATCCTGATAATGAATACATGAACAAAGTTATCACCCATTGGTACATTTTATTCTTTTTTTTATTCCATTGTGAAATATCATGGTTTTCACCATACCAATTCTGTGATATCATTTTGTCTCTGCATTGGACTTCTATAAACGATTGCTGACTTCTCTCTTGAATAAACTTTATACAATGAAATTGTGTATACCAACCAGTTTTCTCGCTGCAAATATCCCTTTCGACATTTGGCTCCCATCAATGGGTAGATTATCGTAAATCTAACTGGGGTTAGACGCCGGAGGCTCGGAAATAACATCGTGATAGTACTGGTGTGAAAATACCAGAAATCCATTAAAAGGTGCTCCAGCCGCCGCGTTATGACTGAAATACTGTTAAAAGTAGTGTAAAAACCAATTCAATCAACCAATCTCATTATGGAAATTCAAAGACAAACTATTGGTAGAGACCTTAGCAGACATACTTTTCGAATTTCAAAAAAAAGGTATCGCGACGTCCGCAATTGTCTCTCACTAATGAGTGATTCATAATAAGTGTGCACAAGTTGGTTGAACAATTGGCTGGTTAATGTAGGAAATGGAAGGGAACCTTGTCTAGATGCACCAACCGACGCGATATAACTGAAAAGCTGTTGAAAACGGTGTTTTACGCAGTGCATTCAACCTTTCCATAGACAACATTGATTTGTCATCTTCGAGTCTTTTGTCCTCATGGCTAAAGGCCGTATATGAAACTTAGATTTATTTGAATAACACATTTTCTCCTGTAAATCAGACATTTCATAGATTTTTGCTAAACATAAGTATTTGATTCTATATTTTCTTGGGGAAGTACCAAGTCAGATAGTCTTGATATCATGATATGTAAAAATGCGTCTTGTTTGGCTTACAAATTGTGCCTTGTGGTATTCGATTGCACACAGCTGTCGCGTTCTGTCTCAAACAAAGACACGTAAAAAGGTCAATCCATATAAGGAAGATTCGACAAAATGCTATCGCAATTTTCATCAAGGCCACATTCGACAAACCAGTTTTATTTACAAGTCCAAGTACGGATTTCATAATGTCTCTGATTGGACGAGACAATCATATTGACCAATCAAAACCCTCGTTTCAAATTTCAGCAAACGTTCATTGAGATTGGTTTGTTAGTATTGTTTGTCTCTGCAGAGTTTCACCCCTTTCCTGTACAATTACATTTTTTCACTTCCCTTTGAAATTTTATACGCAAGAAAACTTTGCAGAATAAGAAGACAACCGAGTGTCCCTAGTGCTTTCTTCTGCTTCCAAACTATTCTATACCGTTTAACTCGGCAACCCCCCTGTTAACACACAGTTTGTATGGTCGTCAGCAATCTTTTTTATATTTGGTTAATTGATTGATTAAATGGGTTTAACGCCACTTTTAACAGTATTTCAGCCATATCGAAGCGGCTTGTGCACCTAACAACGGATTCCTAGTATTTCGCACACCAGTACTACCACTACATCCTTTCCTAGCCTCCCGCTGCTTTCATACTAAGGTTTACGATTATCCACACATTGGTGAGAGACAAATGTTTGGAAGAATATGTTCGCCACCGGGGATCGAACCCATGTCATCCCATAATTGAAGATCAGGAATCTGACGCACAACCGATCGCGCTATGACAGCGACTCCTTTCAGATTTGGACTGGTCTTAACTTTTATTTATTTCCTGTTAAGGGTTAGATGAGTTGCTTAATTTAAGAGATCAGTTTCCGAAGACACTAAACCTTTATTAATCCTTTCCCGTTCTTGTTTAAATTTTAAACTGGTCAAAATTAAAACAGGTTTCAGACGACAATGAAAATTTGATGGAATTTAAATGAAATCAACAATGTGATAGAAAATATTGTGGGAAAAGAAGAAATTACTTGTTATAAGCAATTTTTTCTCTGTTCCACAATGTTTTCTCAAGTATAAAATCACTGCAACGTAAAACCCTGGCCTTGTACAGTGTCGCCAAAACACACAAAACATTAAAAAGAAATGTACGTTTATAGCCGAATTAAATTTTGCTCCAGGCTATAAAACGTAAAGGGGAATGGTCGCGGAATGTTCATAAGTTGTCCACACCTTGAACTCATTACCACACATGACAAATAAAAATTGATTTGTAAAACAAAAAATGATAAAAATTGCTTCAATTTCCACAATGTTTTCTCCCCCCCTAAATAGATAGATATATAAATAAAAGTCTAAAAGTTCATCAACATTAATCTGTCATCTGCAAGCTCTTTTAGTTTGGACCAGTATAAAATGAGTTAAAAGTTGGTTTTATAAAGTTAAAAATCTTACTTAAAAGGGACGCTTTTTACTATGTATATAAAAAGCTTGACATTAATTTGCTTGTTTTTCATATAGACAAGAAAAAAGAAGTGAAGAAGCAGAAGTAAAAAAAAAAAAAAAAAAAAAAACAGAATTCAGAATAAGATGACAACGATTTTATCATATTAAGCTATATATTTGCCATATTGATTGATTTGGTTATAAGGTGCTCCAGCCGCCGCGATATGACTGAAATACTGTTAAAAGTGGCGTTAAACCCATTCAATCAATCAATCTAATTTCATTCAAATGGATTATATCCGTAAAAGAACGAGAACGTTCATATTAATTCATTTATTGCTACATTGACAAATCCGTATAATGTTGGTCTTTCTGAAATCTATCAAATCTATCTATTGTAAATGGCAGCTTGTATATTGTCTTAAGTCTTCCGATTAAATAAGTGACATTTTAAAAAATAATATGTCATTAAAAACCGCATTCTCTAAAAACTAAAAGCATAGTCACAGTTAACACCTCCAGAGATCTGCGCTACGATCTCTGTCAAGTAACTGCGATAAAATGTGTCTGAACGATAGCTGTTACAGCAACAAAGAGCGCCTATCAGAAGGCTAATCGATTACAGCTGCATAAAAAACGAAAATGGTGTCATTCAGAAACACGCCTCGTTTTAACCTTTCCTGTTTTGCAAAATTTACAACCCTCTAAATGCAAAGGTTTTGTAAACGAAAATCTAAAGTTGATTTTTTTAATACCCATTCAGCGAGGAAGAAAATATTGTGGAAAAAAGAAGAAACTGCTTGTCACAAGCAAATTCTTCTTTTTTTCGCGATGTTTTCTCAAAAACAAAATCACAGGGAATTAAAAACCAAAGATTGAACAGGAAAGAGTTACAATTGTTCTAGTGGAGTAACTCTGCGTATTATATAGAAAAAGCCCATATAACCTTGTTTTTTACATATTCCTGTTATGCAAAATTTTAGACCTTTCCAAATTCAAAGATTTATCGGAAAGGGTTAAAAGAAATGCCGTCTTGACCTATTTTTTTTTTTCAACTGAAAAACGAAGGATAGAATCACATTTGACAAGAAATTTCGATGGCTGATCTAAGCCTTTAATCCTATAACATGTACGCACATTTACACGTTGCTGCCGTTCCATATTGGAGCAATTCATTAAAACTGGTAGTTTATTTAACCCTTTCTTGTACAAACAAGGGATTTTACGGCACTGTTATTTTATACTCGAGAAAACATTGCGGTAAAAGAAGAAATTACTTTTTTAAAAAACAATTTCTCCTTTTACCTCAATACACACAGGATGGTTTCATTTAAAATTGCATCCATCTTTCGTTGTTGTCTGCAACCTCTTTCAATTTTGCTCAGTCTAAAATTTCAAAAAACAGGAAAGGGTAAAATAATAGGTTTGAATAATTGCTAGCGAATGGTCATAGATTAAGTATTTTCAGAGATCCCTAAAGAAATTTGTAATCCTTTTGTCTATTTCAACATTTGTTAATACATATAGGCACAGCGACTTTATTGATATCGCTACTTATGTATACCTACGCACATGTATGAATACAAATCGAAATGACCACATCACGTGTACAATTCGTATATGTTTTAAAGTACTAACATATCATTAGTCAAAACAATTTGATACATAAATGATAAAAAAAAATAATGAAAAAATACCAGACTGTTCAGGTATGTCTCAAAGAAAAAAAAACCCTCGCAGCGAATACCAGAAAATGTGTATTGGTGAAACCCATGTTTAACCCATTCCTACACAATCCCGTTTTTTACGCAACCAAAGAAAGATGCCTTGGAAAAAATGTAGATAATGAAGAAATTGCTTGTAACAAGTAATCCACAACATGTTCTACTCGAAAGCCAAAGTTTTTTAAAGATATCCCAAAATCATAATTGTCGTCTGCAACTTCTTTTAATTTGAACTGGTCAAAATGTTTATTGTGTGAAAATGTTTTTTTATCATATATTTCTGCACGTTGTGCAAATGATTTGAGGGTATTTAGGGGATACACATGGATAAACTGATCATTTTCCAACTAAACATTAATAGAAGCTTACCGAATTTCGCTATGGTTTCTTCGTCAGATATCCCGTGCGTAAGTCAACAATAAATCCACAAAACTTTCGAATATTCAGTTTGCTTTTGTTCGTTCATTCGATGGTAAAAACCACCCTCTTAAATATAAAAAAAACTAATAACTGAACTGTTTGTGTCTTGAAAGTTACTCTTTAAAATTAAGTGAAATAATCGAACCTTGGTCCACTTGTGTCCTTGTTCTTTCAAATTATGAATTATTCTGTGTCAGTTGATAAACTCTTAATTAAAGATAATCGTTAAAATGTACATACAGTTTTACTAAAGAAGTTATACAGTGTACTACATAATACTCTAAACAACACGAATAATGACGCACAAAACATGAGAGAAAAACCGAACAAAAGTTAACACACGACGCTCTTTTTTTTCCATAAACAGGAATTTATTAAGACATGTACCGATTTCATTTACAGGGCTTCACACGAACTATAAATCTGACTTTTTTGTTAGCGACATCGGAAACTATCGAATAAAGCTTTCCCTCGACCATGCTATACAAAGAGAAATTATGGCCTGATACATGCTACTGGAAATTTTTATCCTATCGATGGATTTTTCTCCCTCGCCGAAAACCTTAAGGATACGGATGTTAAGTTAGACCTATTCCCACATAATGGAATTTTAGACTAGTCCAAGTTCAAAGAAGCTGCAGACGTCAATTTCAAGTTGATTGAATTTTAGATTTTTTCATCATTTTGGTTAGAAAACATTATGAATAATGAAGAAATTGCTTGATAAAGCAATTTCTTCATTACCCACAGTGTTTTCAGAAGTTTTTTTTTTCTTGAGAGGCGTAAAAAGGAGAGCTTGTGTGGGAATGGGTTAGCTCAAGCTCGGAAAAATAAATGTATCAATACCTTCCTAGTTCTTTTAAGAAATCAGTTTTAAGTGCGGCATATGTAAATGACGGTAGTATTATTTCAATTTTGGACAAATATACAAAGGGTTAAACGCCCCTAAGCTTGATCAATACACGACTTCTATTCATATGATTGTACAAAAGAAACATTTGCGTGATTTTCTCCTGAATGGGGGTGCACTAAAGAATATTTTGTACTTGGCAAATCTTAGTTATTTTTCCCGAAAGAGATATAGGAAGCTGTTGGACACTGTTGTTTTGAAAGGAATTTAATATAATTTTATGCAATAACATTTTACTATCTTATAAGCGTTAATCAGTGATTGTGAGAACTTGTATGTATCGTATTATCAATTTAAATACTTAAATATAAATTCTTAACAGAAGATCCAAAGATATTGGTTTGATTTATTTTCAATCGTAAATGAACCAATTAACGCTTTTAACTTTCAAGAAATACAATAATTTGACGGATCGCCGCTGTCAATCAAACAATCAATCGACTGAATGAATTATTTACTTAGACCGGATGTAAACTTTACGACATTGGCCGGAATTTACGTGAATCCTTTTTGTTGGTTTGGCGAGTTAAACATCGTCACTACAGCTTATTAAGGCGACCCGAAATCGGGCGTGAGCATACGTGCATTTACAATCATAACATGACTACCAGGTTAAGACTGTAATCAATCTGGATATCCACACAGCCCGGTTAGAGACTTCTGTATACGCCAAGTACTAACTTTTTTAAGACGAAACTCGTTTATTCTAATTTAAAAGTTTTGATTACAATCTGCCCAGTGCCTTCGCTTTTGCGTATATAACATTAAATACAATATTATGTGTAGTCCAAACTCAACCCCCGCGATTTTTGTTTTGGCCTCTGCCATGTTCCATCGATAAAATGCGGCTGAACTATATATTTTACTGCGATAAGCTTCGCCTACCATAAGGGTATTCCGGTAATATATTCTCCAGGAAGACTCTATACATGAAGAACAGAGTAATCGTTCTTAAATATCTCTCATTGTTGGGTCAGTGCTTTATCCGGGTGGTTGTACACTAAAGCAGTAAATTAAGAAAATGTGATATTCTCTAATGTTTTAACGTTTAAGCAAGTTGCTTGATGTTAGGTTCTGCTGGGTGATGCACGTTATTCAACGAATAATTGTAGGAACTATTTCTTTGTAGAAACTGATATTTGAAGGTGGCACCCTACAAGATATTCACTTCCGAACCTCAAGAATTTCATGGGTGGATGTGCTCCGTGAAGATTTGCAAACATTTATTTTAAACGATACCATTTTTGGCCTGTAATTCAAAACCAAAGACTGTTCTTTAAGACAAAGATTAAAGGCCCAGCGAAACTTTTTGGAGGAGCTTTAAATTGCTAAAATGGGCCATTCTTGCTCTTTATTTAAGGAGGCAAAACGGACAGGAGTGTAACCTGTTACATAGTTCTCGGGGTGCATTCACAGATGATGTAGATGCCTAGGACCAATATTTACCAACCAGTAAATAAACACATCCAATTTATATTTTCATAACTAGGGCTCTGATTGGAGGGACACAAATGCCTTGACCAATCAGAGTCATGTAAAAACATTCAAAAACAAATCGTTGGTTTAAACTGGTGAATGAATACAGACCTTATTGAATAGCTGTGTGTAACTTTCCTTCTATATGTAGAACCCTTTGTGGTTTGGGACCGTGATTATTCAAATTTTATAGTTAATGCCAGATTTATCTTATTGAAGACAAAATTTATCGAATTAAGTATCTCTCACAGAATTTATATCCCTGTAGGCGAGCAGAATAAAGACCGTTATAAAGAAAGAAATGTACTTTCTCTCTCTAGGGTGTTGTTACTATGGTAAGGGTACATATATAGTTCTGAAATGTGTCTTCCGATAGCGTTATCCCAACTCGACCATTTGTCAATGTTAAAGAGTATATTTCAACCGTGTACAAATCTAGATTTAATCATGTACCACCTAGAATTAATAGAACCAAGTCTAGCACCAACCTAACTTTTGGTGTTACAGTTTACGGTCTTCCTGCGTAGCTCTAGAAGCTAGTTACATGTTTGTTCCATATCTTTAAACTTGGTTAGAATAGTTGCTTTTAAATTATCCCGGCGAAATTTGGTCATGGGGTGCGTACAGCTATGCCATAATTATATCATATCCTAGAAAAAAATCAAACACAAACACACACACACACACACACCACACACATAAAACAACAACAACAAAAAAATCCCTGTCTGTACGTAGGAGCCTTCTGTTTTGGATCAAATACTCAGAAACCGTGTTATAATATAAATATTAACCATAGGCAAGATTCGTTTTGGGTGATTTGTGATTAAACTTGGTAACCTCCCTCCTGAGCTCCAACAGAGAGTTCATCTTCGACATTAAACGGTGTTATTTTGCAAAATGCATGCCAGTAACATATAACAAAAATGTAAAATTGTTGGTTGGCGACCTTAACGCCGTTTAAGTCGCCAAAACTGCAGAAAATACCTCATAAAATGCCAAGGTTCAAAGTTCACTTCCGGTTTATATGTATGATTTTTCAATTAAGTCTTTGATTGTAATCGCGATTTGTATATTTAGTCCTTGAACATAATATTTCAATTCTACAGTACACTTTACAAAATATAATCATACAAGACATTTTAGATAAAAATCTGATACAGTGATGAAATCGACAGTAATTTGGAAGGGTCGGTCAGATGACCTGAATTAAAGGTGTTGGCTGAACTTATAACAGGAAATGTCTACCGAAAGAATGTATTCAACCATGTTCCCTATAGATTCCTTGCAGGAGCTGTAACAGATTAACACGCTAGAAGCTTAGGTAGGTAAGTGCAGATGCACTTAACCGCTGATACATCTAAGAGCGTAGCGTGGATCCCTAGGAGTGCTACAAGCGGTTTGTCACTATAAGTAGCCCCTAATACCTGTCACATTGACAAAACTTTATACCCAGACGATAATTAATTTATCACCCATACGCAACTTCATACGCCGAAAAGAAACATTGTGCAAACTTGTAAATTTGCACCGGCAAAAATGTAGAAAGAGACACATGTGGATCTTAAGTAAGACTGACAGCCAGTGCAAGTCCAATCGACCAATTTCAGCTGCCAATCAAAGATCAAATGACCAAAAAAAGAATTAATTTAGGCCGGAAGAGAATGTTCAACTCCAACATTGGCCTAAATTGTGTAAAAACATTTTTAGCTAGCAAAGCATCAGCTTTGATAGCTTAAGTAAACAGACAAAATTTTGAGGTCTTCTCAGAGTTCAAAGAGTGCCAACTGCCACTGGAGGCTTAACCACCGAATCCATTGAATGCCTGCGCAATAAAATGTAGTTCTTATTTCAGAAATATTGCAAACTCTGCAACTGCTTTTCATGGCCACATGAATTAACTTTATTCAAATTATTGACAACTCCTATAAAAGAATGCTATTTAACACGATCTCACTCAATTGAACCATCTCAAGAAATAGCTTTGGAAAACATTGTGGACTGTGAATAAATTGCTTGTAACAAGCAATTTCTTCATTGTCAACACTGTTTTCTACCCTACAAGACTAAGGTTTTCTAATTCAACTAATCACGATATCCTTTGACAAATATTACCGCTTTGTTAGCTTACAGTACGTTCAGTTCTTTCAGTTCTTTGATTTTTTGGTTTGGCAACTGAAACGTCGTAAATCACGACGTTGGTTGCCAACTAACGATTTTACTATTTTGCTACATGTTTCTAGCCATAAACCTTGGAAGATCCGACCGTTTAATTTCAAACTAAAACTACCTGTTGGAGTCGGTGAACGTGGCAAGCGGACTCATTTGGCGGGACCAGCCATTCGTCAAGTTACACTCGACAACTTTCTACAATATATTGTATGTATAGAGTCAATATTACACAGGGATATCGTGAAAAGTACCTGTCCCAAGTCGCTTCCATATTTAGTATTTATCGGGCACTAAAACACTAGAACACTGACATGTCAATACAAGCGTATTCCACTATAGAGGGCTGAATTATGTCAGATAAGTCAAGCCTCTATTGAATTAGACTTCTCTTTCTGACTTTATTTCCCTGTGGTATATGTAAAGAAACAGGCAATAATGGTAATCATTCTCAATGTACAAGTTCTTATTGTTGCATTTATTCAGCGTTAACTCTACCTTCCATTCTTAGTCTTAATGGTGGCAAGTGGTATTATTGAATGATAATCCTTAGGGCATTGTTTTAAGATAATTATATCATCTTATTCATTTCTTTTTTTCCCTCGATTTTCTCTGTATTCCATATACATAGATTATACCAATCTATCATGCTTTATATTCTAAGATAAATAAAATCGAACTTACGCCTTTGTCATTCTAAAACCTCGTAGCTACAGCTTGATTCAAGCTGTAGTTACGAAGCTTTAAGATGAAAACAACGATATACAGGCGCTAAAAGGCCAATTTGAAGGGCGAAATAAAGGAATAAGTACACATTCGTAAAGAAACAGTTCCCGACATTAGATGTAGTTCTATGGATTTTTTATCACATCCATAAACAGACGATAACTTATGATCCCATGACATTCACAAAGCAAGAGATTCAAAGTTCGGATTTTTTTTTTTTTGAAAATAAACACTTTAAACTTTAAACTCATCAATTATATTAACATTTGCGAATTGTTCTGCATACTGTTGCATACAAAATTTTAGATTTGTCCAAATTGGAAGAAGTTGTGGGTGTCATTAGCAAAGGGAAAAAAACAAATAATAGCAGGCACGATTGACAAACGAGGAAATTCCTGGCAACAAAGCTATTTCTGTTTTTGTTTCACAGTTTTAATGAATGTTTTTAAATGCGTCAAAATATGAGTTCGTATGATATTTTGCTTGAAGTATTTAACCCTTGTCATAATTAATAAAATCCTGTTTAGGATTGTACTTAATTTAAAGGACTGTAAACACTTAAAGTACTAGTTGCATGTTAATATTTTATTTGAAAACTGATTTTATAAACAACTCTGGTGTGATAGCAGGTGGTTTAGACGAAGATCTGCCTGCACATTTGTGCAGGCTGATCCTTGTCCTAACCTCCTGCCCAGACAGGATATAATATTCCGGATTTAGCATGATAAGGGTTAAAGAAGAATATTTTTTTACAGAAACATAAAATCAATTGTTTCTTGCCGGTTTTATTAGCTTCACAACACTATACGGGAATCTCAATTCTATTCTGATATATTTATCAGCAAATACATAAACTCGTGTCTGAATTAATTTCCCATGGGTAGAGCAAATTTAAGATAAGAAATTGGTCAAGTCCACGTTGTAATCTTATCATACATTCTATGATTCCCCTTTTGTCAACAGAATTAAAATACACGAAAAAACAATAATTACTGCTTATTTGCTTCCCAAAGGTCGTGACTACAGCTTTATTGGAATAGGGTCTTCCCATATAGCCGATATAAATCTCACTTAACTTGACGTATTCATGCATCTACATATCTACACCTGTCGTCGTAGTTGATTTGCAGTTTTATGCATAAGAAAATTAAGAAAAAGAGATATTTACAAAGTGAATGTTTTTAGAATTGACCAGTCGCAGCTGTCAATCAATTTAGCAATCGACCAATCAAATCATTCAATGAGACCAGAAATGAGTTTTGATCTCCAACATTGGCCGCCATTTTCTCTAATATTTTCTGTTGGTTTGCGACTTAAGAGTCGTAACTACAGCTTTCTCAAGCTGTAGCTGCAACGTTTTAGTCGCCAACCAACAATACTACTTTTTTATACGCCCGTCGAAGACGGGACGTATTATGGGATCACCCGTGGTATCCGGGCGTCCGGGTGTCCGGGCGTCCGGTCGTCCGGGCGTCCGGGCGTCCGGCGGTGTCCACTTCTTTGTCCGGAGCATAACTCTATCACCGTAAGTCCGATTGACTTTAAACTTGGCAGTTATATTCTTCTCATTAATACGGAGTGCAGTGCACAAGAACCATAACTCTACCTGGCCTATTTTTGAGTTATTGCCCTATGTTGTTTTTCATACTTGAATCTTGTCCGGAGTATATCTCTAAAAGTATTATAGCTAGTATCATGAAACTTCATGGATGGATAGAGCTAACCAAGTGGGAGTGCAGTGTACAAAAAACATAACTCTACCTGGCCTATTTTTTGAGTTATTGCCCTTTGTTGTTATTCATACTTGAATCTTGTCCGGAGTATATCTCTAAAAGTATTATAGCTAGGATCATGAAACTTCATTGGTGTATAGATCTCACCAAGGGGGAGTGCAGTGTACAAGAACCATAACTCGACCTGGCCTATTATTTGAGTTATTGCACTTTGTTGTTTTTCATACTTGAATCTTGTCCGGAGTATATCTCTAAAAGTATAATATCTAGAATCATGAAACTTTATGGATGGATAGAGCTCACCAAGTGGGAATGCAGTGTACAAAAACCATAACTCTACCTAGCCTATTTTTGAGTTATTGCCCTTTGTTGTTTTTCATACTTGAATCTTGTCCGGAGTATATATCTAAAAGTATTATAGCTAGGATCATGAAACTTCATGGGTGTATAGATCTCACCAAGGGGAAGTGCAGTGCACAAGAACCATAACTCTACCTGGCCTTTTTTTGAGTTATTGCCCTTTGTTGTTTATCATACTTTAATCTTGTCAGGAGTGTATCTCTTAAAGTTTAATAGCTAGAATCGTGAGATTTTATGAATGGATAGAGATCACCAAGTGGGAGTGCAGTGTACAAGAACCAAAACTCTACCTAGCGTATATTTTGAGTTATTGCCCTTTGTTGTTTTTCATACTTGAATCTTGTCCGGAGTATATCTCTAAAAGTATAATAGCTAGAATCATGAAACTTCATAGATGGTTAGAGCTCACCAAGTGGGAGTGCAGTGTACAAGAACAATAACTCTACCTAGTGAATATTTTGAGTTATTGCCCTTTGTTGTTTTTCATACTTTGTTTGACAAAAAATATTCATTCAAAATAACCCCAATTCTATTCAAACCCTCAGTTAATATTAAGCAGTGTGACGGGCGTATCTTGTGACAATTTGGCACGTTGTTTGTTACATGCTACTGCCTATATTTAAAAAAAAAACAAAAAAAAAAAAAAAAAAAAAAAAAAACGCCGTTTAAATTGAAACAGGACGTCCTGTCTGAGTCACTTGGCAGGGCTAACGACTTTGAAAGCCTCACCCACTAACCCCGATAGGGAGTCCCGCTTCAAAATTTTACGTCGTAAGTTTACGAAATTTATGGCAAAGAAAATACAACAAATGTAAAATGGTTGCTTTGACTACCTTTACGTCTTTACTACAGTTTGTTTAAGCTATAGTTAAGACTTTTGGGTTGTGAAACCAATAAAATACATTACAAATATGTCGGCCAATTTTGGAGTTTAAATTTCACTTCCAGTCATAATGACCGATTTGATTGGCCGTTCCTTTCTTTGATTGACAGTTGCGATTGGTGATTTAGAAAGAAAAAAATAATAATATTAAATTGAACGGGCTTTCAACGAATATGCGTTGTAATCAAACTTATTCATATGTGAGTAATCTCTCTAAATCACCACAAGTTTTTTATACATTTCGATTTTTACTTCATTTACACGGAACAATCATATAATTTTGAATACAGATAAACTGATGAAATCGTTCATTGTTTTGATCAAATGGAAAATGAAAAAGAATGTGCGACGAGAAAAAATTTTGAAAATGGAATTTTCAGTGAAAGATAATTAATGATCTTAATCCGTTACGTTATGACATGTATTCTTTCTGCACGTGGGTGTATTTTATTATTATATTTTTAATTATTTATTCATTCTCCTCTTGGGGGAAACAATTGATTGGTTGATTGAATGGGGTCTAACGTCACTTGTTACAGCATTTCGCCCATATCACAGCTGTTGGAGCACCTAACAATGGATTCCTGGTATTTCTCACACCAGTACTACCACTACATCCTTTCCTAGCCTCAAGCTGCTATCCCACTTAGGTTTACGATTATCCATTAATTGGAGACAAATGTCGGAAAGGATATCTCCCGCCCCGGGGAACATGCCCATGACATCCCATGATTGAAGATTAGGATTCTGACGCGCTACCGACTGCGCTATGACGGCGGCTAGGATGCCAAAGGCTAAGTATGCCAATCGCCACAACTGAACTGAAATATAATAGAAAATGGCCTCAATCCCGTACAATTAATCAATAATAAAACGTAGAAAGGGTTGTTGATATACATTTTTCTCTCCAAAGGTGAATAAGACAAAAGGGTAAACTGTTGAAGAAATTATACAGACGATATCTATCTTATAAGTAAATAGAGGATTTATGGGTGCAACTTTAATTTATTTAGTGCTTTTTCTTCAAAATTTCTCTGACGAACATTTTTCCCATATTTCAAATACTAAATTATTTTGTGAAAATAGTGATGATCGATCGGAATTGTGCTCTTTTTTTTTTAACTCTATGGTAAAGAATGAGCGACAGCCGATAGACAGGGTATGTGAAGATGGCAATTAAAAGTAAAAACATGTTTTCCTTTAGCAATATTAACATTTTCTACAAGAAGAGTTTACAGAGCAACACCAAAAAGATGCAAATTAAATGAATCTCTACACTAACACAAACAGTTTCTTAAACTAATGCTGTTTGATAATACTATACCCGGCAGAAGTAGTAAAAGACATAATAGTTGATTTTACAAGGTTAACGGCTTGATAAAAATCCTCAACTTAAATTATTATAGTACAAACAGCAAAGAAAGAACTTCGTCTTTTGGATATGAATTAGCCCGTTATGTTTTAACAAGAACCTCAAACCCAATTAAAATCCGAAAAGTACTGAGGTTCTTGCGAAAGAACGTCGTCTTTTAGGCATCGTATGACATTAATATTTCTATCAGGACCGAAATTTTTAGTACCGTAGTAAACGAATGTAGCAATGTTAACCTTTGCCAATATTAATTCATAATCTTAGATATTTTATGAAACGGATCTGTACTTGTACGTGAGATCGAAAGATTTGGAAAAACCTCAATATGTTTCAAAACAAAACAAAAGGGCCGGTGGCCCTGGCGCTTACCTTAAATAACGCTCTTTTTCTTCGAGACCTTATACTAACTTGGTCTGGAGAATACCTCCTTTATATTTAACTAAAATCAACTTATGTTGCCATGGCAGCCAACGCTTTCACCAGATTTCATTATTATGAAAAGGGGGCATCCTAAGGGGCATTTCTACCACATTTAGTAAGAACTTATCACAAACATTTGAAGAGTTGCATTCTTTATTTCATTAAAGGCCAAATCACCCTGTGGCTCTAAACTTTAAGCAATTTTGAAAGGGGTCAATGTATCGATGCTTCATGCAAAATATCAAGATTTTTCAATTACTGGGGCGGGCTCCGCCCCTCGGGACCCAAGTGTAATGATTTTTCCAATTCCAAAAGGTGTCGATGAACTGATGCTTCATGCAAAATATCAAGGTACTACGCCTTCTGGGACGGGAGGGGATAATTTTTAAAGATTTTTTTTTGCAGTTTTGACATTTCTGCCAAATGTGTTTGACATTGGCCCAGCGGTTTGGGAGGCGATGTTGTCGTTTTAAAATTGTTGACACACGACGGACGACGCGCGACGGAAGCCTGACAGACAACGATCAAAATACCTCACCATGAGCACTTCGTGCTCAGGTGCGCTAACATGTTTTTAGGCTTACATTAGACAGAGATGCTTTATGCAATCATACTCAATAATTCACGATATGTATCTACTTTAGGTATGCAAGTTATAGTGAGTAATCAGAGGTCAGTTTTGTATATATAGGTATAGACAATATTTACCTTTGATCACTTTTCGTCTAGACATAGTGGTCCCGGGTTCGATCCCCGACGGCGGCACTCATCCTTTCCGACTATTTGTCTCTCACCAATGGGTCGATAATCGTAGACCTATGTGGGATAGCAGCTGGAGGCTAGGAGAGGATGTGATGGCGGTACTGGTGTGAGAAATACCAGGAATCCATTGTTAGGTGCTCCAGCCGCCGCGATATAACTGAGAGATTGTTGAAAGCGGCGTAAAACCCCATTCAAAACAAACTAGACATAGTATTTCCATCGAGATGCACGGTTGTTAAATAAAGATGTGGCCAAGATTGACTTCATACTGCATTTTTGCAACAGAATCATTTTGCAGTCCTCAAACTGAAGTAAAAAGTCGACCATTTGTAGGAAACGAAGAACACACAAACTACTAAAGGTACAGTTTTTCAAATTTGAATAGTAGAGTTAGGATTAATGAAGAGCTAGGATCCCGCAGTGATCAATTAGCTATCGTATTTAGAGAATAACTATATTGTTAGATACATTTCTATCACAGATTCGTTTAATCTACCAGAACAAAACGGTTCGACCCCTTGCGCTCTCTTACCAGGCTCTGTAACTTCTTTCTTTTCAGGAACACTCGTATACAAAATTATGTGGGCTGCATTGTCAATTCTATCGAGCGAAATCTCCGAAACAGCCTTTTTACGATGACCATTTAGCCTTTACGAAGTCAGTCTGGCTCAATAATGCTGTCTGTAGGACATTAACCCGAAAAGGCCAATCACAGATCACTATAATGGCACAGCAGGATGTGGGCGATAATTGGCAACAACATTTTATTTGATTGCTCTTTCACAATAGTTTCAATCCAGGAAAATAAATGAAATACATTTGAACATTTTTCCCAAAAATCCAATTTCTTCGAAATCATAATAAAAAAAGAACGTGAAGAGGAAATTTTATTTCATTTTTGTACACTGTTTTCAATATGCAAGGAACACAGACGTGAACGTACGGATATGCACGTTGTCTCCATCTGAGGCCATCATCATGCAATCGATTTCTGATGTTTTGGGTAATTATGCGCCCACTGGTAGCATTCTGGAAGTACGTATGTGACGTTGATGCGTTAACAAATTAGTGACACCGTGCTTGAGCCACCATAAATCGGTTCTGAGCCTTATTGGTTGAGCGCCCCTCTCCCCTCCAGCATGAAATGCCATTTACGGTCGAAATAAACCGGTTCCACATTCTAGAAACAACACTCTGGAACACAGAAAGGACATAAGCAACATGCCTTTGGAGTAACCAAAGATTAAGCTTCCCGACGGCCTTATTCATCTCGTCTTGACGGATATGGGGTCTTAAACGTCTGTATTGAAATATATCAATCCAAAATTTGCGATAACCTTTTAAAAAGTTAGCTAATGTACCAAAGCACGTAAACATACATGGCAGGAAACAAGCTATATGGGGTATGTTTTCCTTTCGATGTTTATTGCAAAGTCGACATTTTAGCTACAGTCGAAATATAAACCTGTCCTTGTTCATTCATGTTTTTTTTAAGTCGATATGTTTTAAATATCAAATCATTTAACGAAAAATGGATCCTTAGCAAATTTTGAGTTGTGTATATATAGCGATTGAAAAGTCTGTTGTCTAGGGCAGAAAGAAACCTCTTAAAAGTACTAAATACGGTCTATGTTGATAAACTATTCTGATCACTTTGCAGGAACAGTAAGATCTTTTTCCATGTTGTTTGACATAATTTGCTTCTCAAGCCTTTCCACTATAAGTAATGTAATTCGAAACAAACAGTCAATTTTGGTATAACTAGGTAGATTGCAAAATTTGGGGAACATGTCCATGTTATAGCATGATGATGAAATGGGCCAGGGAATTGAAACGCGCAAGAGAGGGTCTTGAAGATGACCCCCGTCCTAACAAATCCCAATCTTTCACATAAAATGACACCATCAATAATAAACATGATACCGGCGATAGATACAGCCGTGCATTGGTAGGTATGTTAAAGGAACAAATCTACGCAATTATCAATAATATGAAAATGACAAATATTTCTATCAGAAGGACCTCAAAGCTTCAGAGAGTTGAACAGTCATGAGCTAGAAGCAACATGCCAACAAAAAATATTGCTATGTTTATTTGGATCCATAGATTTTCACTTGACTTACTCGAACCTGAGACAAACAACAATCAAAACAGTAGGAACACCAAGGATTGCCGCCCCAGACAAAGGCTAATTCAACAACTTACACTCGGAAAGTGATAGCCACTGTTTTCTGGGAAGCTAACAGAGGCGAGCGCTGCGAATGGATAACGCTATTACTGTGAGGTATTAGACTGAGTTCAAGTGCGAGTTTCGTGATAAAAGCATGGATAAAATCTTGGATAATGCTCCATCACAATAGTCGATTGTTTCCATGTCTCAAATTCAAACTGGTTGAGCATCCACCTTATTCATCTGATTTTGCATCCTCTGACTATAACCTATTCCCCATATAAATGAATCATAGGCCACCGTTTCGTACTGATGAATGCACTAAACAAGGTGATGATGTTTTTTTTAGAGGATTGGATCTTGGGGAGGGGAATTGCCTTCTGTAGTGAAAGTATCCAAAAGCCTCAACACCGTTTGACAAGATGCAAGCCTTTTTGTCCTGCCAAAGGTTACGGAGTTTCTATCACCTCTCGTATGATCGCTAATCCAGGCAAACCTACCAAACGTACGTTACTTTATGACGATGGAAACGTTGTATATGATTGATCATTGCTACATTTCTAAAATATCAAAGTACTGAAAAGTACTGTAAGCTAGCAAAGCATTGTTTGTTCAGTAATCTTCTTTGTCAAACGTTATCAGGATAAAGAAACGAGTCTAAAGTAACCAAAGACTTAATTCATAACCACACAATCCCTCCTTTGACCCCCCCCCCACAAGAAAATAATTTTGTCTAAAGCAATTTCTTAATTTTCCACATTGTCTACACCATAAAGAGATAAATATTTTAGAATTTTGAAATTGTGATCTGAAACTTTTTTTGAAAACTCTGATCAGAGTCAGTTTGAACACGATGTGCTCAAGTGAGCTAAAATACATAGGAGATAAACGTGCATGCAGAGTTTGCAATATTCCTGAAATACATAAGAACTACTTTTTATGGCAAAGCCATTTAACGGATTTGGTGGTTCAGCCTCCAGTGGCAGTTTGCACTCGTTGAACATTGAGACGACCTCAACATTCTGTCTGTTAAGTTAAGCTATCAAAGCTGACGATATGCTAGCTAAAAAACCAAAACTACGCTTAAAGCAATTGGGTGTTACAAGCACTTTCTTTATTACTGCTCTCTACCCCAAAATACATATTTCAAGAATTCATCAATTAAATTGACCAGGCTCAAATGTTGTCCTTTTGTAATGGTTACATATATAAAAATAGTTTTATCGTTTTGTTTTGAAAATATTGATATTCCTTTTCACTTTTGTGAATCAGAAAGGAAGTATATTTTAAAATTTGAGAAATTCGAAACACAATCTGTAATCATTTCTAGTATGCAGATTTTCCTTGATCACGTTATACACTTTATTTTCAGCATCAGTGTCAAGTATAAAGCCTCTTGTACTTCAGCGATCACACAACCTTTATAAAGCAGGGGTCCTGCGTATCTTTACGGTTAATGTGGCATACTCGTAATCGCAGAAAATTGACGGTTGCTAGCTCGATATCCGGCCGCGCTGTTAGTCAGGTAGTAATGTCCACGGGCAAGATATTTAAGAGCTCCAGTCTTGTGGTAGTTATACCCCAGAGGAAGACGAATAAGTTCTGATATAACTGAAAGAGTGTTTGATTATACATGAAACTCGATTTAAACAGGCAAATATAAACATTGCCCCTTAAAAAGTTAAACATTATTGATATTTCATGTATTAGAGTTAAATAATTACTGTATTCTATTGTTGTTGTTTTCATTTGGAAATAGATATCAAGCAAAACACACTGTAGGAAGCTACGAGGCCTTTTTCTATGTACTTTTACAGACCTTGTCATGTGTAGTTGTATTTCAGTTGAAGAAGCGAACACACCAAATCTAGGCATTGAATCATCGATAAATATTAGGTTTTCTGAAAGATAGACGAATTAATGTTAAGCCGCATACCTTGGATCTTTCGATATCGGTATTTCCTTCTTTTTGATTTTTGTTCACTTAAAGTTCGATTGAGTGAGGTTAAATACAACTTTTAATAGTATTTTAGTCATATTGCGGCGGCTGGAACACCTCACAATAGATTCCTGGTATTTGTAACACCAGTGCTGCCACTTTATCCTTTCGAGCCTCCAGCCGCTCATCTATCGCACTTAAGTTTACGATCTTCCACTCATTGGATCGAACCCTGGACCGGACCCCTTGCTTTGGAGTACGACGTGCTATAAACCACGAGGTTTTTCGATGCGGTATTATTAATAGCTTTTTACTAATTGATTGATAAAGGTACCATAACAACTAGCATGTAGAATTAATTGACTGATGCCACTGATTTATTTATTATAATTGTTATTATTGTGTGTATGTGTGTGTGTATGTGTGTGTCTTTCATACTAAAATCTGACCTTAAAATCGTAGTTACAACTTTGTAAAAACAAACAAACACAACAAAAACATAGTTACGAGGTTATAGCAGCCCTGTGGTGAAACATTTTTCTTTTTCGATCAATCTTTAAAGGTTATGGTTTGATTATATTTGTTAACGCAAGAAGGTTAAACAAACCGATTTAATTTGCCAAACATATCAAGTTACACAAATACATTAGCCAAAGGATAAAAATTAAACCAATGTTATGGAATCCATTTGCCCATACAAATAACAGCTTTTAATATGATTGTTAACGTTAATGCTACAAAAATGATGAATAAGCGACCCAATGGCTCAATTTAAAAAAAAAACGCTAATTTGGTGAATAATAGAACGATTTATTGTTTTCAAAATTCAATATAAGAACTCGGGGGCATGTTCTGTTATTTTTTGTTTTCGCTATGTTAGTTCAACAAAACAATCAACCATGACAGTATAGTAGTTTGGCTTTCAAAGAAAAATTATTTATATGCTTGTCTATTAATCGAACGACGATTATCGTTTTTAATTGGTCGTAGACCAATTTATATAACCATTAATTCGAGATTGTGTGGCTGCAATTTACCAAAAACTGCCTTTAGCCCAACTGGACATATATTCTGACGGGAAAACAGAAAAAAAAATCATTTCATTTTACAAGTTAAGACTTATCAAAAGGAGTCAAGGAAAACTGGACGGTCACACGCTTTAAAGATGAATGCTTCAAGGATTTTCCGCTAGTGATGAACGCGTCTAACAAACCCTTTCTTTCAATCATATCGAGGTGTAAACAAAGATGATACTGCGACTCAATTATTTCCAGCCATAAGTTAATCAAAGTACTGAAAGTTCTTCTGGAGAGCAAATTTCGATTATTTTGCTTTCAAGCTGTCTAAAGAATTCGCCCAAAGAATAGTATCAATTGTTTTTTCCTTTGTTTATAATCAGCGCTGTTTAGGAACTCGTTAATTTCTGCCCAGAAAAAGTGGGGGTTTTGAAATTTCATGAACCTACTGTCAGCATTTGCTCTTAAATTTAAGTTATCATATTTCCATAATTTTTCTGTTTTGGCTTTATAAAAAAAGCTTGCAGGGATGATCTAACCATGACTATTCAACAATCGAGAAATTTTTAAAATTTAGTTTTCACAAAAATTTGCTTTTTTGTCGGTACCCATGTTGCACCAAGGTCTTACGTTCGTGTAAAATAATATTAGTTCTAATTAACATTCACGGAAATATCATACACTAGGATAGAACCTACGTGTTGTAAAAGGAATAGAAATTAAAGTTGTTTTGCCCTAATTCTAAAGTCGGAATGCAACGATATGTCCAATTTCTCAGTGACGACCAATTACAGTGCGAACGCCACTTTGATTAATAACAGCTTTTATAAGCTTCAACCCATTCCCATATAAAAGAAAATTAGACAGGTACAAATTGAATGATGATGCACACGGCAATTTCAACTCGATGTAAATTTAAAATATTATTGCCTTCAAAGATAGAAACATTGTGTACAGTGAAGAAATTGTTTGTGACAAGCAATTCCTTCATAGTCCACAATGTTTTTTTTTTTTCATTTTTTTCCTTAGTGGGCGTCCAAACGCGTCATTGTGTGGGAACGGGTTAACTTACGATGTCTAGCAGGGTACAGGAATTCTATGCCCGTCTTGTGCGACCCGGGCTTTTCTTCTTAACATATTACCGCACAACGAAACTTTAGACTGATCCGAATTGAAAGTTTTGCAGACGAAAATTGTCCACACCAATTTCTTCATTGTCAACAATGTTTTCTAAAGCTTTTTTATGAGGTGCTTAAAGAGGCAGGATTGTGTGGGATTTGGTTTTGGAAAGTTTTTTTCTCAAGGCCAGTTATCCATGGACAACCAGGCCACATCTTAGAATTATACAGAATAGTTCGCAAAAGATAATTATCATAAATTATCAAAATGTTTCTATTGTAGGACAGAAAATATTGTGGTTAATGTCAAATGTTTCTCTTCACTTTTTGTGGACAATCTCATTTTAATTCTAGGCAAGTAAAAAATCATATCATAGTTGTCCGGTGACAAGGGAAAAACATGGGGTCCACATCTCTTTCTAGGTAACCCTTTATCTTTAAAACAAAGGACCATATTTTTATTTTCAAACATAAATGGGAACCAACTTGATATAATGTGGCAACCATGTAGTAATACATCATCTTCGTCATTATACAAATATAAGCGCATTTCCGCATTTTTTGAATTTTTATTCCCCGCGGTAATGGCACCATTACGTGAAACATGGAATACACATTACCTGTGTGGTATCAGAAAATCTTTTCATTGCGTGTTCCCTGAGCAGCGTGATTAGAAAACAGTGCATCGACAACCGTATCTTTTAAAAGTTCTTCGTTACTCGGAATTTAGTCTTTCGGGCTAGGAGAAATATTGGTACAGGTCGGAAGATTGACACTTGCTCTGAACCCTGTTGTTCCGTAAATGTAATGAAAAAAAAATCAAGTTTGCCTTAAAAGGTTTACACTGCATCTTCGCTGATAAAATATAGTCTTGAATTTTGAAAGTTTGAATAAGCTGTCGTTACGACGTTTAAGTCGCCGAACCAGCAAAATGGTTAACGTAAATTCGGAGCTCAAAGTTTACTTCCCGTGTAAATGAATGATTTTATTGGCGGACTAATATTTTGATTGCAAACCGAGATCGGTCAATTTTCTTCTATGACCTTGTTTAAAATGCACCTAGGATGAGGAATCGACGAATACCTGGTCCCGCCCATTGACTCTGCTTGCCACACATAATGACTCCTATACATTAAATTCCACCTAGACCTTATGTTGTAAAATTTATGGCCAAGAATATATTGCATACAACATACTACGTATGTCATTATTTTCCAAAGTCGTTTTAAAGTTGTGACTGGGTATGTTATCTTGAATGCCATCCTACATGTATCTATAACCCTTGTCAAGCTAAACCCGGAATATTTCTGTTTTTGCAGGAGGTATACAGACAAAGATCAGCATGTATATAAGTATAATCTGAGCTTAGTTTACACCACCGGTTTGTCTTATTTATTCAAGCCAGAACTGTTTATGGAATCAATTTTAAAAGAAATGCGGATTCCCTAACTATTCCTTCCAGTGCTTTCAGCCCTTGACAAAGATTTAATTCAGTTAGACAACAGTTATGATTACCGGAATAAAGCGGTGATGGTTTTTGTATTTCTATTCAAGGAGTTTTACATTTGTTCTTTCGGAGTTTGGGATTGAATATTACCTGAATGGGCTGCTACCGAAAAAAAATCTGTATGTACTATATTTTAGTACATGTAGTAGACCTTTACGATATTTGGAAAAAAAGGATTAATGGGTTGTTATCAGCATTTCATTCAAATCAATATAGCATACTGTGAAAACATTAACTTAGATTGCGTGTCACATGCTACATGCTGCTTGAACATGAGAGCAGTAGAAACACTCCCCTAGAAATTCATTCTGCAATTTTAGAGCGAGTAGGTGTTTCTGCACGACAATATCGCTCCTTGAAAAGTTTGTTACGACCTTTGCAATGTTATTTATACAACAAAAGAGTGATTATATTTCTCAGAAAAAGAATGTATTTATTATACAGTATTCGGTAATAGCTTCGGCATGAGTATTCTGTAAGGAAAAGAAGAATAGTTTTGTAATGCAGAAACATCTCTTTTCATTACATAGTGCTGCTCCGGAAGAAAACCTGTCACCTCGATAAAGTATGTTACTATCTCTGAAGACAATATTTTAGGTTGCAGAAGTCATAACACAACCTTTTCTTTTAATCCTTTCCAGTTCAATCACTGTTTTTTACGTTCTTGTGTTTTATCCTTAAGAAAACGCCGTGGAAAAGGTAGAAATTGCTTGTGACAAACAATTTCTCCTTTTTCACAATATTTTCCACCCTACTGAATGATAATGTTTTCAAATAAGATAAGGATTAAACCACCGCCTCTCTTTCAGGGACGTAAAAACATCTGGTTTGTGTGTTCGAAGGCGACTCTATAAGCTTAAAAGCTTTCGTCGCAATCGAACTAAAATAAACTAGTATAAACTAACTAAATAAGATCAACTTTAATGTGTCGTCTGCAAAGCCTTTAGATTTTGGCCAGACTAAAATTTTGTAAAACAGAGAAAGGATTATTGTACAATATAAATCATAGAGCAACAGGGTGTTTACCTACACGAACCGAATTCTATTGATTATTCGGTGTACATTGGAAAATTTGTATGTATCTTCAATAGCCCTGAGAAGTGCCGGTCTCTTGCCGTCGTTTAAGCCGTTTTCCTTGAACCCAATTGACCAATCGCTGGTCCCGCACTCTTATTTCTTTGGCCACGCCCACCAACCTCGACAGGAAGTTCCGCTTCGCTCTTAAACTGCGTTAACCTGCAAAATTTATGGCTGGTAGCATGCGACAAAAAAGTAGTATAGTTGATTTGCGACCTAAACTAAAGCCTAAATAAAAACAAAATCAAAATCCTAGCACGTGGCAAAAGCAATTTGTTTACAAGCTGAAGACACTAGATTCTAGATGATAACGGCCAAATACCTTAAATTATGAAAAGAATTACGTTTTCGCTTTTCAATCAGTGTCACATGGCCCCCATTAAGTCTCCAGTCTTCATGCAATTACAAAAAAAAAAAACATCAAGTTTATAGACTAAGTGTTTTTAAATATATACTAGGACGAAAAAGAAACGCCGGGATACATAAAATATGCAACAAATATTTTATTGCTTGGCTTAGAATAGTGAAAATCGATCAGATTTATTTGTTGTTCGCTGTCGAACGGTACACACGTTTAAAACTACACAATACCTTACCTCTTCGCACCATAAGAGGCACGTGCTCAAATGCAGGAATCCCGTGCAGGGGAAGGTCTTTGAGTTTGCCCAAGGAAATGTTCAGTCTATTTGATACAGTTCAAGTATTCAGATCGATTTTTCAACGATTACTTCAAATTGAGCAATTTGCGTCAATGCCGCGATTGTCTGAAGTCGAGCGAGACTATAGAACGTCTTATTCAACGTGTGCGAGTGACGGGGAGGGTCAATGACCGACCGCGAAGTGGACGTCCGTGCTTTACGACGCCACGTCAGGATCGGTTTATGACACTTTCTCACTTACGTAATCGCCATCTCACAGCCAGCGAAACTGCAAATAACACTATAGGCAATCATAATCACCATATCCATCCCGATACGGTTCGAAACCGCCTACACGACAATGGCCTAAGAGCCCGACGTCCCTATGTCGATCTGCCGTTAACTCCTGTGCGTCGCCAACGCCATTTGGCTTGGTTACAAGCACACTCACCACGAAATTTTCCTATGAGGCAATGGAGACGGGTATTCTTCACCGACGAATCCCGGTTCACTCTCTACCGTTCGGACGGCCGACGTCGTGTATACCGACGTTGCGGCGAGCAGTACACTGACGCGTGCGTCGTTGAACGAGATAGGTTTGGCGGTGGTTCGGTATGTGTTTAGAGACGAAATCCTCCGCCCATATGCCGTCCCATAAGTGCAAGCAGGGAACCTGATATTGCAGCAAGACAATTCCCAGCCCAATGTCGCCAGAGTTTGCCAGCAATTTCTTGCCAACAGTAACATATACCCACTCGATTAGCCAGCATTCAGTCCAGATTTGTCCCCAATTGAACATTTGTAGGACGAACTGGGTAGGAGGGTAAGGAGACGTCCAAATGCCCCGACTAATCATGTCCAGCTCAGACATGCCTTGCATGAAGAATGGAATAACATCCCCACGGCCATGATTAACACCCTGGTGAATTCCATGCATAGACGAATCAAGGCTTCCACAGCTGCGCATGGAGGACACACAAGATGCTGAAATGTCCGGCCGTGTTTCGCAAAACAAGAAGGGTCATCGTTAAAAGGGGGTATATTTCACATAATCAGCATCGGAAATCGATTGAAACTTCAACAGCTGGTTCCACACAGATGACATTTTATACAAAAATGAATATAATAATCCAATAATACAATTTATCCCTTAAAACAATCATTTTAGGTTACCCGGCGTTTCTTTTTCGTCCTAGTATATAACAAACCTCGTGCCTCGTATACAGCTCCGCTGATACATGTAGAATGCAATTTTGGCACTTGCATTGAATTGTGTACGTCGTGTCCTCGTACGTACTTAAATTTGTCTGTAGATATCCTTTGATCTTCTCACTTGTTATATCTCACACGGTAAATCAAAGTATTGAAAGGGTTGTAAGCTAGCAAAGCATGATTTTATTACGAAATCTTCTTTGTCAGACGTTACCATGATAAGTAGACTTGTAGGATAGAAAACAGTGTGTAGAATGAAGAGATTGCTTGATACAAGCAATATCTTCTTTGTTCACAATGTTTTTCAAACTACCTTCTTGAGATGCTTCAAAAGCGCGATTAGGTAGGATTGGGTTAAATAGTTAAATTTTGAAGGAGTTGTCTACAATTTGAATAACGTTAATTCATGTCATGAAAAAGAAATGGCAGAGTTTGCGATTCTCCTGAAAAAAGAACTACTTTTTATTGCGTAGGAATTCAATGGATTTAACGTTAAGCCTCCAGCGGCAGTTTGCAATCATTGAACTCTGAGCTGACCTCAACATTTTGTCTCTTAACTTAAGCTTTCAAGGATGACGCTTTGTTAGCTAAATTTTGTTAGTCTGGTGTTGATTGATTGTTTGAATTGGGTTTAACGCCGCTTTTAACAGTATTTCAGTCATATCGCAGCAGCTTCAGCAACTAACAATGGATTCCTGGTATTTCTCACACCAGTACTACCACTACATCCTTTCCTAGCCTCCAGCTGCTATCCCTCTTGGGTTAACGATTATCCAGCCATTGGTAAGAGAAAATTGTCGGAAAGGATATATGCCGCCGCCGGGGATAGAACCCATGATATCGCATGATTGAAGATTAGGAGTCTGGTGTGCTACCGATTGCGCTATAATGGCGGCAGTAAGCCTGGTGTAATTTGGCGCATGGGTATTTTTAAAGACAATGGCGAAATCGCTCTAACTCAATCAAGCCAAGGTGTCCGTTCCTCCGTAAACTAAATTTCACAGTAATGTTTTTTGGTCAAACTTACTGTCGTTATATAGTGTTTATATTAAAATCAATTCAAACACGGACACGGACATCCATTTGAAAAGCAAAGTAGTTTTAGCATTTTGATTTGTTCTTCTAGTGACAGCAATCAATTGGATAAGAGATGTGAAAGACACAGATCTGTATAGACCTGAAAAATGTCCAGCGACAAGAGAAGTCCTAGCAGCAGCAAGAAACTATTGTTTAGATTACATGAGAAAATTAAATGCTTAGAAGGTGCTGAGTAAATAGAAGGTGAAAAAACTGAACACGAGGAAAGGAAAATAGATAAGAATGAATCGATGACACAAAATATATATTTTTGCCCAAATTAAAGTGACGAATTTAGTGAGAATATCAAATAATCTGTAGAAAATCGGAATTTTAAATGAACTATTTTGTTGCTCGGATAGTAATAAAAAAGCTACTAAAAACAAAGAAAATCGTGAATAAATATAATAAACGAGAAAGGATCAACAACTGTGGTAGGAGAGACAATGAGAAAATTACTAAATAACGGTATAGATCGTAAAAGTGTCTAGAATCTTAAGACTGATTAACAACTAAACAAATCGAAATAAAGTGTGGTTAGGTCATCGACATTATCTATATCTGAAGTCAAAGCATTGAAAAACCTGAAGGGCAATAGTCCTGTGAGAAAGCCAACATATCGAACAATACTGATTACATTGATTTATCACTATATTAACGACAGAATAAAACAAATAGAGTATATTACTAATCAACAAGAATATTATATTTTAAATCGAATAAAAGTCGATATTTTGGAAACATCCTAAAACGTTAAAGGGAAACTGAGGGTTATTTCAAACAAAGCTATACATTTTCAATTTAAGCAGACATATGTGAAAATTTTTGTTCCGACGTCTAAGAGTTATATTGTACTCTCTTAAAAAATGTTTCGCACATATACCAAGGTATACTTATGCTGGTGTCATCTTCTAAGTCTGTCCATACATCGGTACGCTCATATTTCGTGAGGACAACTGTAGGATGAAATATAACAGTGCGTTCCTTATCAACCTTGTATAGGGCATAAATGAAAAATTATTGTGAACGCAAAGACAGCTATATTTTTGTTATAGATTTGAATGAACTGTACTTAGAATCTTTGCTGGCATGTTGCCTATAGCATATTCTTAAGTTGTTTTTTTTTTATTCTTTTAGGTGTTCATATCACTTGCATTTCTATACAGATTTTCATAGATTTTTATTGCTTATATTGCCTCATTAGGATTTTTGTGATAAATGTTTTATAAGACGACATCATAGCTGAATGAAAAAAAAAAAATCCTGTGACTACAGCGCTTGTTTGATTTGGTGATGGAATGATATTTTCATCTCCATAGATAGTCGAAATTGACCAATCGCGACTATCAATCAAATAACCAGTCAACCAATGAAATCATTCATTGAGACCAGAAAAGAGTTTTGACCCCCGGCACTGGCCCCATTTTTTTTTGTTTGGAGACTTAATTATCTTATTCAAACAATAGTTACGATGTTTAGATTACCTAACAACTATTGAACGTTTTTGTTTCATGCTACTTGCCATAAATTTTGCATAACTCATTCATTCATTCATTCTTTATTGCATAAACACAAATGGTTACAGCAACAAACAAATTACAAAATAACACAGGATCATAACAAAGAAAATATTTATCTGAAGAGCACATGATGTTGGTGTGCGTAGATTATTATTTTATTATTATCATTTTATTGTAACGATTGATTTATTTTATTGATTGATTTATTGTTATAATTACAATATTTTTATTTATTACTATTATTATTATGTACTAAAAGTGTATTTCAAACATGCTAATTGGATTTATGTGAAAGAAATTTGCCCTAGAGGAAATCAGATATTTACTTTTGTATCTCATAGGCCAGTCTGTAAGGCTTTATCATGAAGTATACAACGCTCATCAAAACGAAATACAGAGCGTTGTATGTTCATGGATAACCTGATTCTCAGTATAAACAACAATAAAGAAAAATATAAACAATATTAATTAGTGAATTAATTCCTGGTAATGTTAGCAAAGAAGATATATTTTGCTAAATTTTTAATTATCGATATAGATGTTGCAGACATGAGATTGATACATTTTTCTTTGGTTGGCCAAGTAAAAAAGTATTTCTTCAGAAATTTTGGTCTTAATTCGCGATATTTCGGACAAATAAGCATGAAATGATACTCATTTTCAATTTGTTTTAAATTACCATTGATGCATAGTCTTTTGTCTCGGTTTATCATTATGTCTTCCTTATTTAATGTTTAAAGAGTGTGTCGATTTTCGTAATCTAGTTAAAGCTATTTTATATTTAGAATTGTCAATAATATGAAGGTATTTTTCAAGGCAAAATGTGTTTTTGAATAGACTGTATGTTTCCAGACGTGATGAATTATTGATCGCTGTGTGCCAGTTTTGGTAGAAAATGTCTAATATCCTTTTTATAATTACACTATAGTTAATTATATATCTATTTTGGTTTAACCACAGATTGATAGACCAATTTCGTCGAGGATTTTCTTTACTTGATAGGCCCAGTTATTATCATTATAATAAATTCCATTATCGGTATCATCTCTTAACATTTTGTAAGTTTTAAATAGAATCGATTGTTGATTAAGTTGTAATATCTTTAACCAATATTTCATTATTATCATTTTGCGATGGATGTACATCGGTATTCTGCCTAATTCTCCATAAAGTACGTGATGGTTTGTTGAGTTGTTTAAAGAAAGTATCCGTTTAAAATCGAAGCGGAACTTTCTGTTGGGGTCGATTGGCGTGGTAAATTGAGAAAGTGGGCGGGGCCAACCATAGGTCAATTGTTGACGAGTGACAGCGTGAGATGACCAATATTGTTACAACAATAACAGTATATTGTTGGGACAAACTTCATATTTCGGGATAAGAGGTTTCTAATGAGTACCAACATTAAGTATTTTTTTACTTAAAATGTCAAAACAGTCTCTGCTGGTCAAATTGATCTAGAAGCAGAAATAAATTAATTGTGCCTTTAGACAGGGAAAACTCTTGCAAGGGAAATAATGTATTCTTATTTTCAGACTTAAATAGGAATTATCTGTCTATTATTCTATGCATTATGGTCCCTACATCTTCATTTCCATTCAGCATGTGGGGTATTTTTATGTTCCTTGTCTTCTAGATCCCGGCTAAACGCGCACATTAACCCTTGTCATGCTGTATAAATCACCTTATTGAATTGCTGTAAACTCAAAGGACTGAAAGTATTGATTGGACTTGTTGTTTAAAAATAAATATTTTTTTTAGAAATCAATTTCATAAACAACTCTGACAAAAAAGTTACAAGCAGGAGGCACTTATGTGCAGGCTGATCTTGGTCTACATCTCCTTTCAAAACCGGATTATTCCGGGTTCAGCATTACAAGGGTTAATACCAGTGATCTTTATGTCGATCATGTCTTGTCTAGATTTTGGTTTGCTGTTTCAAAAAGAGGAGGGGTGTATTAACGGACATTTAAAAATATCATGAATTGAAATAAAAGGAAAAATAAGAAATGTGTATATTCAAATAGGAAAATCATTTGTGCGAAACTTTAGAACAATAACCTTATATTCGATCTACAGGAACCGTAATAATTCTTTACATTACCCATTACCACTCGGTGACTTCTTTTGTCGCCTCTCAAGAAAAACAATTGAGAAAACATTGTGCAAAATGAAGAAATGGCTTGAAACAAGCCATTTCTTCATTTTCCACAATATTTTAACCATTTTTTTTAAATGTAAAATTTGATTGCCTTTCGATTTTTGTCTGCAACTCCTTTAAATTTGGACCTGTCTAAAATTTTGCCGTCTGGTAATTGGTTAAGACTTCAATAAGTTAAGAATAGTAGAATATTGGCAGTGCGTGATCTACCATTCCCCTTAGATCAAGATCGGCCAAGTATACATTAAAATTATTCGGATGTTAAATATGACTAGTTGGAACGGTTTACTTAATTTGGCAAAGTATATGAAAGAAACACTCTTACTGAGAACAAATTTAATAAACAATATTCAAACTGGAAAACCTCTCTTAAGATACAGCTCTATTCAAATTTAATTAGCCATTTAATTTTCTTCTATGCACTATAGTTTTTATATTTGATTTATTTTTCGGACTATTCGACCACGTTTTGTATTTTTACAAAAACTGTATAGTTTATGTCAATGAAAAATATTGTATTGTATTGGATAATCAAAAAATCAGATCAATCTGACAGTACGTTAACCGTTACTGTTCAACTACATCTAATTGTTCAACGGCGATCTACAGGATCTACAATACACCTTTTCTCGATGAATCATTTGCACGGTCGTTAATGACTATTTTAAAATCATGCTGTTTCTTCTACAGTCAGGCTTTAGGTAAATTTGGTTTTCACTTATCCTACTGGTCGTAGATTTATACGTCGAACAATCTTAATATTAAACGAGAGGACCATGATGGTCACCTGAACTGTCTGCTGTTAAAAAATGCAACTAGAGACAAATAACTATAATCAGTTTCATGAAGATTGAGGCAAAACTGTGACTTCTATACTGTAAACAAAGAAATTGTCATTATGGCCCCTTTTCCTGTGTTATCCTAAAGAACCTTCCCATAATCTATAAGGTTCATCTTTATGACCTAACAAGTACACTGACCAAGTTACATGAAGATTGAGCCAAAATGATGACCTCTGGAGCGTTAACAAAGAAATTGTCATTAATGCCCCTTTTCCTGTGTTTTCCAATAGAACCTTTCCATAATCAATAGTGTTAATCCTTATTACCTAACACTTTTTCTCAGGACTTTCATGAAGATTGAACCAAAATTGTGGCCTCTAGAGTGTAAACAAAGAAATTGTCATTAAGGCCCATTTTCTCGTGTTTTCCGCTAGAATCGTCCAATAATCGATAGGGTTCATCCTCATGACCAATCAATTATTCTGACCAAGTTTCGTGAAGATTAAGCCAAAATTTTAGCCTCTAGAGTGTTAACAAAGAAATTGTCATTAAGGCCCCCTTTCCTGTGTTTTCGGAAAGATCCTTCTAATAATCAATAGGGTTCATCTGTAAGTAAGTAAGTAAGTAATTCTTTTATTATAGTGACATGTGTATAGTGAAATGTAGTACAACAAATAAAATAAATATTTGAACACCCGGCCCCATGGGCCAATATGTCACTTTCAAACATTCGAATTACAAATGTAATTGAAAAAATATACGTGGTAGGGGATAACTGATTTCATTATTGACAGAGCGAGATATTTTTTAAACATTCTGCATCAGTATCTTTTGAATGACTATTTGTGATAAAGCCCGTCGACGATCAAGCCACGCCCCCCAAATGGGAGCCGGGATTTAACCGCCGTCAAGCCATTGGTATCTTTTTTTCCGGAATAAACCTTAATCAAAACATCATTCGACTGGCCATTTTTGAGGGTTACTTTATCCGCCATAAGTAATTATGATTTGTCGTCTACCAGGCCCCATCTTCTAATTAGAGGACGATGACTGGCCGAGCGTCAAATCCTGCAAAATACAACCTAATTCTATTTTTATCATAATTATTATTATCTTCTTCATAATCTTTTGAATCTGTATGATCTAATATTTAATATGATCAAAGTTTCATGAAGATAGAGCAATATTCGTGGTCTCTAGACTGTAAACAAAGAAATTTTCTTTAAGGCCCCTTTTCCTGTGTTTTCAAATAGAACCCTCCCATAATCAATAGGGTTCATCCTCATGACCTAACAGTTATTCTGACCACGTTTCATGAAGATTGGGTGAGAACTGTGGCCTCTAGAGTGTAAACTCTTCGATTGTTGACGCCTCACGGCGCACGACGGACGACAGGCATTCAACGATCACAAAAGCTCACCATCAGTCTACATCAGGTCATGTCACTTATGATGCAATAAAGGGCATCCATATCAACATTTTCGGTCGTTTCTCGTTTGTATCGCCATTACTTTATGAAGTATCCTTGACCTATTACCAGACGGCACAATTACCGGCTGGTCCAAATTGAAAGGAAGATGCAGGCGACAATTTAAAGTTCGCGAAAATTTAGATTTTTTCAACTTTCTGGGTAGAAAACATTGTGTAAAATGAAGAAATTGCTTGTTTGCAAGCAATTTCTTCATTTTATATAATGTTTTCTCACTTGTTATTCTAGAGAAGCGTCAGAAAGGGGCAACAAGTGGGAATAGGTTAAGCCATTATCTGTCCACAAAATATTAGAATGGTACAAATTCGAAGATATTGCAGACGACTTATCATAATTAGTGCCAGATAGGGTAGAAAGGAGAAATTTCTTTTTTTACAATCCATCATTTTCTCACAATGTTTCTTTAATACAAGCCCCCGAGAGCATTTAAAGGCGGGATTTTTGTAGTAATGTATTAAGTTGGCGACTATTTTCGACAAAGTACCAAGAGTACCGACAACATAATTTTGAAAAGTCGGAAATGATATGATACTTCTATGCTGAGTTTTAATTAGTCTACGCAAGTCACCACTAAAGCGTTAAAACTACACCAAGATCAGCATGATATGTCAAGAATATGTTCTCAATTTGTCGCAGACAGTGTTATCCGACTGCAGTATATGAATTTACACTCTACCGGAACAATCATATACTTAGATTAAATTTCAATAACTTTTGAGTATATTCGTATACCCAGACACGACATATGAATCAAATTTAAACTACGAACCACTTTAAGAATTGACTGATTGATTGATTAGGGTTTTACGCCGCTTTTAGCTGTATTCTAGTCATATCGCGGCGGCTGGAGCACCTAACAATGGATTCCTGGTATTTCTCACACCAGCACTACCACTACATCCTTTCCTAGCCTCCAGCTGCTATCCAACTTATGTTTACGATTAATCCACCCATGGGTAAGAGACAAGTGTCGGAAAGATGAGAAAAATGTGCAAATGATCGAACCCTTGACATCCCATTATGAAGATTAGGAGTCTGATGCGCAACCGGCTGCGCTATGACGGGGCCCACTTTAAGAAACAAGCACTATTTGGTTTGTAACCTCCAAAGGGACATAAATGTTTTGGAAATCATAAATCTGATAGTACGACGTCTTATTTCCCCTTCCCATGAGAATCAACTCGGGGACGAGTTCTGAATGCAGCATTTATTACTGATTGAATTTACGGTGTTTTCGGATCCCAATTTGCAACTTGCATCGTGTTTTAACAAGGAATAGAAAATGGTACGGTACGAATGGGATGTAGTTGCGTTGCTTAGTCCGTTGATAAACCCATTTTCACACATTCATTGAGACCAGAAATGAGTTTTGATCTCCAACATTGGCCGCCATTTTGTTAACCTTTTTGTTGTTATTGGTTTGGCGACTTAACCGTCGTAACTAAAGCTTATTCAAGCTGTAAAAACGACACTTAAGTCACTAACCAACTATATTACCTTTTTGTTACATGCTACTGGTCATATATCTTTCTAAAAAAAAAACAACAAAAAAACGCCCTTTAAAAACGAAAGCGGGGCTTCCTGTCGGAGTCAATGGTATGCGCTAACGAAGCAAGTGGGCTGGAACAGCGATTGGTCAATTGCCTTATAGCCCTGTCTCACTACACGGCGATTGCACCTTATATTTTCATAGCGCGGTGGGATCGCCGGAAAATTTTAAAAAATATTTCGGGAAAATAGAGATACACGGCGATGCTATGACTCTCCTACGACATTCCTTCGACGATTCTACGGCGATGTATCGGGTTCCTACGGCGATTGACTTCACTTCTAAAGCGCTCATGGAGACGTCACGGCGCGTGCACTAGGCTCTTACGACGGCGCTGCTTGAGACACGTAGGAACGTCGTACGAGCGCATTAGAGAGGCAGGGGATGTGGCATAGAACGTGGTATAGTTGCCGTGCAAGAGCCATTGCCTGTCATGGCGCTCTGAATGCGCTCACATCGCGGTATCGCGGCGCTCTTATGGCGTTGTAGGAGACCTCGTGGCTCTGCTAAGGCTACCGTGCGACGTTCCGACTGCGCACTTATCACACACCGCCCCCAAGGCGATTGTTTTGTGCATGTTCAAAGTGCGCGCGGCCCCTCGCCGCTCTACGTGACTGCTTACCGCTCCCACTGTCCTCCCGCAGCGATCAGGGCGATGTCACGGCTCTGGAAAGTTTTTGGTATGCGTGGGAGCGGCCGGGAATCGCAATCCTAGTGTGACAGGGGTTTTTCACCGTATTTTTATCTTGAACTCCAACATCAATGTCCCATTTTGTTGGTGTAGCGTTTCATATGTAATAATGACATCATATTCAAGCCTAATATCTAGGTCGCAAACCAACGGTTAAACTGAATTTTTAATATTTATTATGCAATGACACGTCTGAGTTCCATTTAACGTTTACGTCTTAATTGATTGAATTGGGTTTAACGCCGCTTTTAACAGTATTTCAGTCATATCGCGGCTGGAGCACCTAACAATGGATTCCTGGTATTTCTCACACCAGTACTACCACTACATCCTTTCCTAGCCTCCGTTTACGTCTTAAACCATGACTAGACGAGGACTTTTTAAACTAGTCCAAATTAAAGAAGATGCAGACGAGAGCTGAAAGTTGGTGAAACTTTGCGGTGTTTTTCCAAGTTTCTGAGTAGAAAACATTCTAATGAAGAATTGTTTTTTCTTTGAGGGGCGTCAAAAGGATCAATTTGAGGGTTTATATAGGACAGTTTAAGGCGCAGCTTCAATGAAGTAGAACATCACATTTGAACATAGGCAATGCAGTTTGGGAACTAATACTATATTCGACAAGCACAGTTGTCACGCTTTTTCTTTCCGCTTTCAAGTACTGATAACTAGGTACATAATTCTGATTAGAGTTCACCATGCACTCTTAACCCATTACTAGACGACAAAATTTATGACAGTGTCAAATTGAAAGGACTTGCAGAGGACAAATAATGTACGTGAAATTTTAGATTTTTCTAAGTTTCAGGTTAAAAAGCTACGAGGAAAATGAAAAAAATAAAAAAAAGTGCAAAATAACGCCGTTCTTTATGTCAGTCTAACTTCCTTTCGGAGTTCACCGAGCGTGACCAATTGGCGGATCGCGGATAATGTCATTTATTACATACCTAGAAAAGATATGGATCAAAATCCGGCTATCCAATACATCCCGACAGAAAACAATCAATATTCGGCGTGTAGCAAAAAAGCGTATTCGTCGAGTACCGTTAAACACGGACTACTTTTTTGTGTATTGACGTTCGGATTTTTTTTTTTTTTTTTTGGAGAGTTGGTTATGTCTTACTCATTTAAGAGAATTTTTTTAATGTCGCGTCCTAAAGGTATATAATAAAAGGAATATTACAACAGTGTGTTTTTTCTAGTTGTTGTTATCGTGTTTTCGAGTCGTGTGTAGGTATTTTTTTTTATTGGATTCGACCTTCGGTCTCATCCAATAAAAATACCTACACACGGTTCTCGAACACGATAACAACAAATAGAAAAAGACACTGTTGTAATATTCCCTATTTAAATTCGGATCTTGGCGATTTAAACATTGTAACAACAGTTTATTTAAGTTATATTTACGACCTTTGGGTCGCCCACCAACCACTTGCTTTAAGTGTGTTTCCCTCTCCATACATTGTTCAAATGGCACCTCAATTAAATTGCTTTGTCGGGGGTCAGTTGGCATGGCCAAAATCAATCAATGGAGGAAAATGATAATATTCAACAAAGTATAATCCATTCCCACACAGTGTCGCTTTTTGGCGCCCCTAAAGAAAAGCAAATTGGGAAAACACTGTTTTCTTCATTTTCCACAATATTTTCTTCCCAGAAGGTAAACTATCTAAATATTCATAAACGTTAAACTGTCGCCTGGAACTCCCATAAACTTGGACCAATGAAAATGTTCCCGTCTGGTAATGGGTTAATCTCCGAAATATTTTAAGCGATTTTTAAGAAGAAGAAACACTTTTCCTTTTCTTCACGAAAAGGCTTTTGTAGTTCTTTCCCTTGTATATGAATATCTTCATAATCATGGTCAATTTAGGAATTCTATTTTCCTTATGAATATTTGAGTGATTGACGTATAAACCCACTGAGTTACTGAAAGTTTTACCAACTAATTTCTACAATGACTTTGTTTGCCAAATTTATGGTTAGTAGCATTTCACGAAAAAATAAAATAGAATAATTGTTAGCAACCTAAATGTTGTAACAACAGATTACAAAAACATTTTTTTTACATAAATGTCGAACAATCTAGAGGTCAAAGCTCACTTGCGGTCTAAATGGATGCATTTGCTTTTCGACCGATTTTTGAATGATAGATGTGACCCGTAAATTGACAAGTCGCGGCTGTCAATCAAAGAAACAATCGACCATTTAAATCATTCATTCAGACCGGGAGAGAAATTTGACATTAGCCGCAAGTTATGTGAAGTAATTTCAATGGTTTTGCGACTCGTGTCTCAGCTCAGAATGCCGATGCATTGGCTGTCTTTAGAATACACGAAAAAGGTTTAAGATAGACATGTATACTTTATTTCTATATATTCATTTGTAGCTAGACAAAATTTTGAGGTGATCTCAAAGTTTAACAAGTGCAACCTGCCACTGGAGGCTTAACCATTAATCAGTTGCATGCATACGTCATAAAAATTAGTTCTGGTGTATTTTACGAATATAACTAACTCTATTCAAACATGCTATCCAACCCATTCCCACTCAATTCTCCTTTTTTAAGCTTCCCAAGAAAATGCTTTGGAAAGCATTGTGGATATTGAAGAAATTGCTTGTAATAAACAATTTCTTCAATGTCCTTGATGTTTTCTTCCAAAATTCACTTTCTTGAAACTGTCATCTGCAACTTCTTTCAATTTAAACCAGTATAAGATTTTGACATGATGTGATGGGCTAACTCCTGGATTACAATAACCTAATTTATTTATCATGATTACCTTTGACAAAGAGGATTACTTAACAAAACCATACTTAGCTAGCTTACAGTATTTTCAGTACTTTGATATATATATATATATATATATATATATATATATATATATATATATATATATATATATATATATATATATATATATAAGCAGATTGTTTTTTCAACGCAGATCAGTTCAAAACATTAAAATTGGTATCTGAATTGTCAGTATCAGAATGGCTGATACAGTCTATCTTGCTAATGCAACCAACTCTATTATGCGACCGCTTTCAATCAGAAGTCCATTTCCAAAAACATAATAATTTATCTTAATAATTTGGCGTTTTTTTTTCTGATGCAATAATCAAAACTGAATGCTCTGAGACGACTCTAATGATTTCCCTTAACATAGGATTAAGTGAGAGTCCTGTAATAATTTGTGTAATCATTCGACCCGATCCCTGATATATGTATTAAGAGACCGTTTTCTTTGGCAGTTTGATAAAGTTTAACTATATAAATATTTATATATATAACTATAAAATATATCTTCTCAGGTTATCAAAGACACGGAAAGAATAAGGACAAATACAATTGAAAGGAAACTTGCATCCTTGTCTTTAAAAGACGCGTTGATATTAGGTCTACTTAGTCCAGAGTCTTCGAGGCACACTTTAGCAATTAATTTGTTGTTTTCGTCATTTTGAACAAGAAATTCATTTTCATGCAAGTATTTACTGCATATTTCATTGAAGAGAAGAGTCCCATTAGCTAGCAAAATGAATTCGCTTGACGTCAATTCTACCACCTGGCAGAAATACAATTTCGTAAGCGACTCGACGCTTACAGCAAAACTGGGATTCACACCAGAACCAATCACTTCCCAACAGTCAGGAGCATCGTCCTCAACATTTGTGATTCCACGTATGTTTTTTGCTGATGAACATATCGTCGTTGCAATTACGTCTCTTGGCAGTATATCTTCCAATGTTAACTTCTTAGCATAGATTTCAGGTATGTATGTGTCATTTAGAATCAGTACTTCTTTGTTTAGATAGCTTAAAATGGATTCGATACCCTGCGCTAAATCGCGATCTACTAATTGGAGAATAAGAATAATCTCATATCTGTCTTGGCGCTTGCCTGGTGGAACATCGACAGACTTTCCCAAAAAACTATTTTCCAGTCTCCAGGTACTTGTAAACCATTTGTTACATCTTCAAGGCTCATGTTCAGTAGGTTACCATTTTTTATATTAAAATTAGATAGGCTTCTGAGGATAACATTCAAAAAAAGATTCATTCTCCCATCTTTGAAAATCACTTGTCCGAAGAAAATACACGAACCATTTGTGCTGAAAATATGCCCGATTGGACAAGCCAAAGGACGACACAAGACATTCTGAAATGAAGGTAAAGAGATTAAATATTAGGAAATAATGACATATTGATTTTTGTGTGTGTCCATGAAATGTATTTGACTTAAACCCAAAGCACATGTCACGTTTAACCCTATCCTGTTTTTCAATATTTTTGTTTGTTCAATTTGAAAGAAGTTGCAGACGACAATATAAAGTGAGTGAAATTTGAAAAGTAACCAACCTACGGGATAGAATAGATTAAGGGAAAAGAAGAAATTTTGGTCTTGTTAAATTTGAAAGAAGTTGCAGACGACAATATCAATTGGGTGAAATTTGAGAAGTAACCAACCTACGGGGTAGAAAATATTTTGGGAAAAGAAGCATGTACAGGGAAGAATTAAACTGCTTGCACATACCTATGTCGAAATTTTGCTAACAGGTCTTGACTACTTTACAGTTTTGATGGGTCTTTCGACCAGCTTCACGGATGTTGTTATTTAACCCATTCCTACACAATGACGCTTTTGGACGCCTCCTAAGAAAAATAAATGAGAAACAGTGTGTAACTTGAAGAATGTTTACTACCCAGAAAGTTGAAAAGATCTAAATTTTCGTAAACTTTAAGTTGTCGTCTGCAACTCCTTTCATTTTAGAACAGTCCAAAGTTTTGCCGTCTGGTAATGGGTTAACTAATCGTGTTGCAGTCGTACAGATGAAATAGAAGGGTCTTATCAGAAGGATCCACATTTTAAATGTGGGGGTTCTATCACCTACCATCCAAACGTTTTCGTTATTGTTAAGGTTTATTGTAGACGAATCAGACTAGCGAAAAGCTACCCTTATCTTCGATGCGGCGGAATAAAAGGGCATTTGGTGCAATAAGATGACAGTCGAAGCAACGAATCTTTGTTTTTTGCTTTTTCCTCATTTAAAAGATGAAGACATTTTTTTGTGTTCATGGAGGTCTGAACCGAAAAACCTAATCACACTGTATGAATACGCGAAGCGGATTCTCTTTATTTCTTATAATTTAATTACATCGAGCGAAAAAACAGAAACTTTACTATTTTGTGCGGAAGCATAAAAAATCGTTGCGTGCTAAAAATTCTGTTTTATGGGGTTATGAATTTTTTTTTCGACCAATCAGAACGCTCGTTGTTCATTGACGAAACTAAAAATTAAATTATCTATAGTATGACCTACGACTCGGGAGTGCAATAAGCCCGTTGAAACTTGATATAACACTAGTGTAAAAACTATGTAAATTAATTCAAAGCCTATGGTAACGCATTTTAGGTAGCGCCACGATTGTTCATGTATAGAAAATACGTTTATCATACAAAACCTTGTTCAAAAGTTTCTAATTAACAGGGTAGGAGGGCGATTTTATGTCTTGTACGTCGAGTTTCAAAAGCATTTGATTCTTTAGTACGCCTAAATATGTTATAAGTCTACAAAAATTATGCGTAAAAGGTAACCTCCTTTCACATATTCTTATTGCTATGTATTCTTATATGGTAAATTATGTGCGAATAAATGGTAAATATTCACACTAATTCGTCATTAACATTGGTGCCTAGCATGGGAACGTCATCAGTACAATTATCTATAAATAATCTCTGCATTAATAAGTTGTCTACCCTTTTTAGGCAAAACGGTCATAGAGGTATATTTGTCAATAATCATATTTTCGAAATAATATTTATTATTTTTGCTGATAAATAGCTAACTGCACTGACACAGTAATAAATTCACAATTACAACTGAATACAGTATTTGAATTTTGTCGTATTACACGCAGGTAAATTAATAAAGAAAAGATGAAAATTATTGTATTCAGAAATGGGAGACCATTTCGAAATAATGAATCATGGACTTTTGATGGATATCCTGTAAATGTTACCTCTGTATATAAATAAAGGGGCATACTATTCACTCCTAAACTCTCAAAAACTAAACTTAAATTATCTTGTAAGGCTAAAAAGCATTGCACGCTATTATATAAATAAATAATCTATTCGAAAGATAATTCGGTAAGTTCTGTTTTAAAGGAATGTTTTATACTCTTTGGTTGAATGGTGAAACTATGTTTCTTTTGGTTAGGAAGTTTGGGGAACAGAACTATCTTTATATATCGAAAGAGTAATGCTTCATAGGGCTTAATTCGTCGGTAAATGACGGTATGGCATTGGCAGAATGTGAAAGATTACCACTTTACATGGATTATTATTATAGATGCATAAAACACTGGCTCAAATTATTACATATAAAGAGTCATAGATACCCCAAAAATCGTTATTTTATGTTAAAATATTTAGATGATGTAGATAGACGTACGTGGGCATCATCAGTTAAACCCCATTTGTATGGTTTCGGACTAGTTTGACTATCACATGAAGTGACCGATCAAGACGAAGTCCTGGTAGCACTTAAAATAAGACTACGCACGTCATATGCTACTCGAGATATATTTTGAAAAAAAAAAACAACAACAAAAAAACAAAAAACAAAAAAAACAACAAAAAAAAACAACGTCGTTTAAGACTGTCGGAGTTAATAGGCAAAAAGAGTACGTGGGCGGGGCTAGTGATCGGTCAATCAGATGCATATCAACTCTATTTTATATGTCAGAGCTTACACGGCCTTAGCTTCTAATTCTTACCGCCTAACAATTGCATGGAAAAGTATACGCTTACACGCAATGAAAATGCACCAGCCAAAAGTCTTATATACATAGTCCTAAACGACTTACTTTTGTCTCTCAACAATGGGTGGATAATCGTATATCAGCTGGAGGCTAGGTAAGGATGTAGTGGTAGCACTGGTGTGAGAAAAACCCGGCGTTAAATACCATTCAATCAATCAATCAATTCAGCTCGCTCTATTCAATTGACCAAACGCGTCTGTCAATCAAGGATTAAATCAAAATAATCATTTCTACCGGAATTGAGATTTAATCTCCAACATTGGCCGCCATTTGTATGTAACATTTTGTTGTTTGGCAATTTAAACGTCGTAACTACAACTTATTACGACGTTTAGGTCGCCAACCATCGATTTTACTATTGTTACATGTTAATGACCATTGTTTTTGCAAAATTACGCCGTTTAAAATCGAACCGGGACTACCTGCATGAGTTAATGGGCGGGGCAACAGGAGTATGTGGGCGGGGTCAGCGATTGGTGAATTAGATGTATATCAATTTACTTGTATATGACCAGAAACATAACATGTTATTCTATGTCTCTGATATGACAGAGCTTACAAAGCTTTATCTTACAATGCTTACCGCTAAGAAATTGAACGGGACAGTCTACACTAACTAGCACTGAAAATGCACCTGCCCAAAGTCATACATAAATAGTCCTAAACGACTTATTGTTCCAACTCCCTCTTCTCGATTGGCCTTCATGTCACAAGGCCAGTTTTTACCTTTTCATCAACCCAAACAGAAATGATAAGACACCTTTATCTGCTCAATTTGATATATTCTTTAATATATGTTTCGTTTGAAAATAAACAACAACAACATCAAAAAGCGTTAATTTGCAAAAAAAAATATGAACAGTAACACGCAACACAATAGTTAAATGGTTGGTTGATGACCGGATGGTCGTAACTATAGCTTACTTAAACGACAGTCACTACTTTTAAGTCATCAACCCAACTAAAATGCTTCACGAAAATGTCGGCCTTTTACGGAGTTCACTTTCGGTCCAAATAAATAGGGAATATTACCACAGTGTCTTTTTCTATGCGTTGTTATCGTGTTCGAGAATCGTGTGTAGGTATTTTTTATTGGATGAGACCGAAGGTCGAATCCAATAAGAAATACCTACACACGATTCGTGTTCTTATCGTGTTCGAGAATCGTGTGTAGGTATTTTTTATTGGATGAGACCGAAGGTCGAATCCAATAAGAAATACCTACACACGATTCGAGAACACGATAACAACAAATAGAAAAACACACTGTTGTAATATTCCTTTTATTATATACCTTATAGGAAATGACATTAAGAAAATTCTCTTCAATCGCTAAGAAATAAGCAACTTTCCGAAAAACCCGGAACTTCAATACACAAAAAAGAAGTCAGTGTTTAACGGTACTCGACGAATACGGTTTTATGCTACACGCCGAATATCGATTTTTTTTCTGTCGAGTTGTATTTGACAGCCAGATTTTACTCCATATCTTTTATACGTATATAATAAATGATTTGCTTGAAGGACTGATTCCTTGACTGACATTCGTGTTCGGTAAATAAATTACCTGGTTAGAGGAGGATGGCGATATTTTCAAACAAACTTGGTCCAAGTTTCGTGTTTTTCTCGATGATTGAAGTGGTAGAATGGTTTTAATTTTAGGGTTTAGTAAGGCAACGAATTGTACACCAGAGGGGTTACCATTTGACTGAAAACATCGATCTTTTTCATGTGTCCCTTCCCCGTAAAGGTAGCAGAATGGATTTGGATATAACTTTCCTTTTGAAGCGCTCAACGTCGGTGAAAAGAAGCTACTCCTGCAGGCCTCAGCAATGTCTTCTATTGACATATTGTAATGATTCCTAATGTGGTCTTCATTTGTAATGTTTATCAAATTTTCAATAGACTCGACAGCATGGATGGAGCATTTCCGATGACCAGTGCTCACGGAAGGAAATGAGTATGTTAAGTAACACTGCGTAGATGAGTCACCTTCTAAAAACTTAGATAGTTCCTCTTCAAAATTCAGTGATTCTGAGCGTCCTAGTCCATCACAAAAAAAGTAAATTTCTGGATCTAGGACCTTACTAATTCCATGACAAGTCGCACAAGCCTTGTTGAAATATATTTTTCTCGTTATTTCAGAGTAAACTGGATAAATTGTTGACGTATCTGAAGAGTCGCAGCTCCCCTTATTTCCAAGACATCCATTATTTGGGGCCTTAGTGACTACGTAATAGGAAAATGAAGAGTATTCCAATCGGATAAAAGCGAAGAAATTGTTAAACATGGACCGAAGGTAGAGGCAAGTTTCATATTCTGTCTTTTCGTTTTCACGAAAACAGCATTCGTAGCCATCGACGCAATCGTCGCCACAAAAGCATTCTGTGAACATTTCAAAGGAAACATAGTTAACCGATGGGTTATGTGTGTCAATAAAAACAACCAATCAAATCACTTATTTAGAACAAAGGTCAAGTTGAACTTCGACACCAATATATTTTTTCTTTTGATGGTTTGGCAATTTAAACTCAGTTACTACATTTTTTTCTCTCGAAATAATTGTTTATGTTACAATACATACAGTTAAACTTGTATTAAGCGACCACTCAAGGGACAGCCAAAATGTGGTCGTTTAAGAGAATGGTCTTTTAATACCCTTTTTATGACGGATCAGTACGAATTCATAAATAAATTATTGAAGGTTTTTCTCTTAATCCTATATTGATAGAACTCATTAGAATCCTCTCAATGAGACCATTCTAATGAGTTCTGCCATCATTGAATGCGGTATAATTTATAAATTGTAATAGCAAAAATGTTCAATAATGAAGATAATTTGTTCTTGGAAAGGGACTTTTAAAACTGGTTGCTTAATGAAAATGTTCGCTAAATAAAGATGGTCCCTTGAATAAGGTTGACTGTATCCCAATTTATTTACCACGATAGACTTTTAATTAGCTTTAGCTTCTAATTGGCCAATCGCAGCTGCCAATCAAGGAATCAACCGACCAATCAGATCATTTACTTAGCCCAAACCCGGGCTTTCAACCCAGACATTGGCCGCCATTTTTGTTAACATTTTCGTTGGGTTGGCGACTTAAACGTCGTAAGTAAAGCATAATCAAGCTGTAGTTACGACGTTTAGGTCACCAACAAACACTTTTACGTTTTATTACATTCTACTGGCCATAAATTTTGAAAAATTACGCCGTTAAAAATCGAACTTCCTTTAGGAGCTAATGGGCAGGACTTGGGGAGTCAGTGGGCGGGGCCAGTGGTTGTTCAATTATGACCGCCTATTGATTGCATGTGAACCCTTCAGCCTAAAGTCTTACACATACAATCCGTGGAATTTTTATTAAAAAAATAAAACCATGGCAGCTATAGCCGATGTACTACTATTTCAAAAAGCAATATCATTCTTTCCAAATATGGTTAGGTGCTCCAGCCGCCGCGATATGACTGAAATACTATTATAAGTGACGTTAAACTCATTCAAACAAATAGAAAATATGGCGATTATTTACTATTTGAAAAACGTTTAATACCAGTGCATATACATGACGTAAATTAATCGACACGTTGTCTTAATATCGTCGTAGGGTGTGCAAAATGTGGTAACTGCAGATTTAGTCAAGCTATAGTTACGTTATTTTGCACGCCGAACGACGATAAGTTATATCGATGTTGAATTATAGAACTATTTGTAGTCTTTAACATATTACGCCAAATTTCTATATCTCGTAAAATCAGATCTATTTCACATTTTCTTTAACAATATTTAATTGCGGTATAAAAATAAACATTATGCACAAAATTCGCTTTGCGACTCCATATAATTCTATACTTCCATTGCAAGTATTACGTTTATTTGAGATGATTGACGTATCGCAGGTGTCAATCACGGACTCAATCGATCCACCAAACCTATCACTTTGACCGGAGGTGAACATTGAACCGAAAAAACGTCCGACATTAAAGTATTTGTATTTATTTGGCGACTAAAATGTTGTAACTGCAGCTTATCAAATCTGTATTACGACGTTTACGTCGCCACACAACCATTATTTTTTATGTAACTAAACTAACGCAATTCAATATCTAATTTGGACCTGTCCATCGATCGTTTATTTATTCATGTAAAAGTGTTTGTCAGAATAAAGGCTAATACATAGTTTCTAAACGAATGATGCACCGGCCGAAATTAAGGACAGTTCCTTTGGTGATAAATTGAAAAGAAAAAAAGGTTTATGAAAATACCACCTGTGCAGCATGGATTACTGGGTCCGATTATGGTCTTTTCTATGTCACAAATTTTGCTGGAGGGACACATAAGCTGAATGATCTCCTCTGCATTTGGCCATGGCAAGAACTTTGATAGACCAGCTGTATTGGTAACATACAAAGTGACCAAAAGAAACAGAATAAAAAATATGCCACGACCGCATTTCAACATTCTCTTCCGTTTGGTTAGATGGCTTTGTCAAATCAGATCTCTGAAAGGTAATAAAGGCAGAAACATAAAGAAACCAATTTAAGCTTTTTACAGATTCGTAAGAATTCGTTAGAAAATTAGGGCAAGAAAATTATATATATATATATAAAAAAAAAGAAAATTCGTACTCAATTTAGAATTTACTCAAAATTCGTTTCAAAGTAAAAGATGTATATTATATTCTACAACAAAGGCTTGAAAATGAAACAATTTATTGGCAAATCATAATTTACAACAAAAAAATCTACATTTAATGTAGAAAACAACAACTAATTAAACTTGAAGTTTGAGTAAATTCTCAGTTGAGTGCGAAAAAAGTTTTATAAAATCGGGCCCTGATGTTACCTATATACGTGTACATTTGATATGTTAAAGCCCTGGTAACAAAACTTTCCAAAAGAAGACTTATTTTGAGTGGTATTCTCTTTCAATTTTAGATTCAGTTTTATAGCATGACCTATTACTTGGGAGTGTCATAAATCAGCTTAATATTTTTGATATCATAGATGCTATATCAGTAGTTAACCTAACAGACCGGCAAAGCCTAATTCATTTATATCTGTTTAACCTATTCCCATACAGAGACGCTTTTGGACGCCTACCTTTTCCAACACAGTGATGCTTTTGGACGCCTATCAAGAAAAGAAATTGGACAAACATTGTGTAAAATGAAGAAATTGCTTGTAACAAGTGGAATAATCTAAATTTCATAACTTAAAATTGTCGTCTGCAACTTCTTTCAGTTTGAACCGGGCTGAACTTTTGTCGTCTGGTGATAGGTTAAAGATGAATCGTTCAATAAATTCAGTATTTAATCACCATTCATTCGATATTTTCTTATTATCTGCAATTGATATTGAGTATTATGCCCTAAAACTGAATGTCTTTGTGTCAATTTGGTATAGATCATGTGATGTTTTCGTAATTCGTGTCATTTGGATGTAGATCGTGTGCTGTTTTCGTAATTCATATCAATTGGGTGTAGATCACGTGGTGTTTTCGTGATTCTTGTCATTTGAGTATATATCGCGTGATGTTTTCGTAATTCGTGTCATTTGGGTATAGATCACGTGGTGTTTTCGTAATTCGTGTCATTTGTGTGTAGATCATTTTATGTTTTCGTTATGTGTGTCCTAAGGGTATAGATCACGTGATGTTTTCGTTATTCGTTTCATTTTTGTAAAGATCATGTGCTTTTTTCGTAATTCGTGTCATTTATGTATAGACAATGTGCTTTTTCCTTATTCGTGTCATTTGGGTATAGGTCACATACTGTTTTCGTAATATTGGATGCAAAATAAAAAAAGTATTCTCAATTCTTTTTTAATTTGATAATGTCGACAATCCTAAATCAAAGCGCTGAAAGCCTGAGAACTGTATACAGGAGATATATAATTGTGGCAGAAAAAGTTTGATGGTCGGAATATCGGAGGTGCCACTTCCTACCCAAATCTACTGTCGATTATGCGCAGACCTGCCAATTTGTGCGCTAGGAGACACAACCTGCCCGCAATAATTTTCATCCCGTTGAGGTATTTTAACGATATATTTACATGTATACATAGTTACATATTTTTCACCCGATCAAAATTCTTTGAAGAGATCTGATAAAGGCCAACCAAGGATCCTTCCTGTAAATTTTGGTTGAGTTTGGTTGAATTATGTTCAGTAGTTTCTGAGAAGAAGATTTTTATAGTAAAAGTAGACGGACGGACGGACGACGGACACCAAATCATGACAAAAGCTCGTTGGCTTTCAGCCAGTGGAGCTAACGAGAGAGAGCTAGAGAGTGAGAGAGATGGGTAGCCAGGTTCGAACTAGGAGGCTCTTGCGTGCTGTGTGAGTATTCTACCACACAGACCAATTTCGTTATGTAAATATGCGCTTTATAATCTCCAGATAAAGAGAGCAAGAGAGGACGGGCGATCGTTTACCAGGTTAACATGATTATGTACACCTCTTAAAAGTGGTATGTAGACGTTGCATCCTTTGGGTAGAATTCGGAGGTAAAAATATATAGACAAAAAGTCCGAGCTCGACTAAACTGTTTTCAGACAGTGCGAATATGATCATATGAATGGCCGATTAATTTGTTAAACAAACATTCCAATCGTGCGTAAAACCGATAGCTTCGCTTATCAGCTTTATACAGCAACTTCGTCTAACCGGACCGTCTCGCCTCAATCGGGCGTATTAATTTATGGTTAGATCCGATCTACTTTTCAAGCGACAGAAGATCACATTGATTGCGATAGATGTTTTTACATTATGTTTTCACATTAAACTCTGCATGGGTTTGAATTTTTAGCATTGTAACTTTAGCCTCAGATACGAAACAATGATAAAACAATTTTTGAATGAGGGAAATGAAATCAATCATTTCGTGGTTTGGCGATTTGAACGAAAGTATGCGATTTTAAGATGTGAATTGAACGGATAAAGTCAAAATTAAAATCTATAGGAGCACAAAGTTTAACTTCAGAAACAAGAGACACTCATAACGGCCTGTACATGTATTCTTACACTGGTTTTAAGATTTCAACCTCTGAAAAAGACTTTCAATTGGGACTTCGAACAATTAATGGTAAAACAACAACAAAACCAACAAAAATAATCACAGACAAACAAAAGAAGCAAAAACAGTGAAATCAAATGGCCGTTTTTGGAGAAAGGAGTTTTTATAGACTTTAGTATATACTCAATATTGAAAAAAAGCTCACCCATTAAATATTGAATTGATCGATTGAAAGGGGTTAACGCCGCTATTAACACTATTCTATATCGCGGCGGCTGGTGCACTTAACAATGGATTCCTGGTATTCCTCACACCGCAACTACCAGTACATCCTTTCCTAGCCTCCAGCTGCTATCCCCCTTAGGTTTACGATTATCCAATCTTTCGATAATATCGCGGCGGCTTGAGCACCTTACAATGGAATCCTGGTATTTCTCACACCAGTACTACCATTACACCCTTTCCTAGCCTACAGCTGCTATCCCACATAGGTCTAAGATTATCGACCCATCGGTGCGAGACAAATAGTCGGAAATGATGAGTGCCGCCGTCGGGGATAGAACCCGGGAACTCTACATTGACAGTCCGACGCGCTACCAACTGCGCTTTGACGGCGACGACTGGTTTCAGAGAAGAACATTTAAACAGATAACCCCATCCACCGTAACCAGAAAATAAATTACCCCCCTAAAAAGGCGTGTATCTAACGATTAAAAATTATAAAGGTATTTTAGTATACCTTTCACCAACAGACGCCTTCTAGAAAAGAAGAATAAACAAATCAAACAACCAGATAGCAAGAATTCACAATAATATTTTATTAAGTACGTAAAACATATTTTCCGATTAATCAATATGATTTCAAGGAACTGTGTTAACCGTCATAAAAGTAGCATTCCTCAATGTAATGGAATCAAGTGAGCAGTTTTAGAAAAGTACATTTGAGCCTGTGCGCGACATTTCCAACAATTTCGCAGGTGCGTAACTCGCACACATTGAGCACCCTGGACAGCCTTTCGGGGCAATTGGAATATTCTCTGATTGTTTAAAGAAGCTATGGGTCAGTATCTATCTACAGAGCGCAGAGTGAAGACTCTGATCAGACTGTGCGGATGCACAGGCTGATCTGAGTCTTTACTTGGCGCACATAAGTAATGGTTGGAAATGTAACGCACATGCTCATTTTATAAAAGATATCACGCTATGCCATACATGAAAAATAAACCCCGCAAAAACAACAACAACAAAAACAAAACACAATGCTTTCGATGAAAAAAATGTTTCCAAATGTTATGTAAACACTATTTTCCTAACAGTGAAATGAAATAATTTCTTTGACGGGAGTCATTTAATGCAGGAAATACTTTAGCCGGATAATGAAATATGGTAGGCCATAATCGCAGGAACAAATATGCAAAGGAAGAAAAGAACGTCATAACAACCCACCGGTTTTCCATGAATATTAAACATGGTATTTAAAGGTATCTGGAAAAGGACCACCTAGGCAGCATCTAAGTTACATATGGTTGTTATGCCCCCATTGTTTCCAAGGAGAGGTACTAATAGACCTCGGGACACAACTCCATGACAATAGCAAGGATGACCTTCGGTCAGGGAAGATTATTCATTAACTCTTGTCATTTTGAATTATAAATCATCCACAAAACTGAATTAAAATTAAAGGGCTGAAAGAGCTTGAGACCCAATTGTCGGTAAATATTTATTTTGAAATTTCATCGATTAAATAACTGTGGCTCAAATGTAGATGGTACAGATAAAGATCAGCCTGCATGCATGTGCATGTTGATCTTTGTCTATACCTCCTGCAAAAACAGGTATATTCTGGCATCAACGTGAGAAGCGTTAACTTGAATCTAATTCTATGGACAGACATATTTATAAAGTCTTTAAAATATGAAAAATACGTTTGTTGTGTTTTTTTATCTTTATTTAAAAGTAAGTAAAAATATACTCACTCGATCTTTATGTCGTAATTAGCGACTTGGTTGTCTTTCACTTCAGAAACATTCGTAATGGAATACCCTTTTAAAATCTTGTGAGATCGATTGTCCGTCACTTATATACGGCTTTGCTTGAAATTATAAAGAGGGGCGTTAAAAATATCATTTTATTTTCCGCCTTTATGGCACCTGGACCGAAAGATGATTTTTCTTTTGAAATCACGATAATTTAGCCTAAGGCTATATCCATATTGTATGCTCATTAGTGAATTCCGCCTGAATAATAATTTTTATATTTTGTATTCACTTAAATCTGTAGTGTTGCCTTTTCACAGAAAAATAACAAAAACACCCAAACGAAGCATAAAATCATAAATTAGAAATTATGGTATTACTGTTTTACAAACAAAACAAATGTGTGTAATCAACAAATCGTAATGAACAAATGTTCGCATTTAAAAATGCAAAAAGATTGAATGAATGATAATATATAAATTAAGACAAATGAATAAACATGAAATACAATCGGGAACTTAAGTCAAATAATGATACGAACATAGTCAAATCGACCCTCATTCTACTTATCTTCATTCAAATTCGATCGACGATTTCTCCTGTCATAGCATTCAAGTAAATCAAATCAAACGTAGACATGCAAGCACATTTCAGAAAATCCTGTCATTTTTTATTATACATTAGATGGTATTTTATACGCACTTGCCTTCAAATGTTTCTAATTTCGTGGGATACATGCACGAGGGAGTTTCAGAAAATATCTGGACTTTTGACTCTTTCTTGAAAACCATTCAACATTAAAAAATCTTTCTGTTAATTTTTAAAATATTCTCCACCTACGCAATCCTGCCATCTTCGCCAGTTATTGTAACAGCAAATATCAAAGCCGCCCTTGTCTCCTATTTCTTTCCAGCAAGCACTTTTTCAGTATTGGAAACGAATAGAAGTCACGGGGGGGGGGGGCAAGATATGGGCTATAAGGAGGGCGAAGCAAAACTTGCCGTTTGTAAGAGTTGATAACCGCCACTGTATCTGTAGTGGTATTGGAGGGGGGGGGGGGGGGTTGTCGTGAAGAAGGGGGATATTTTTTTCGGTGCTAACCTGGGGTACATTTGCTTTGTTTTTTTTCTGAGATTTTTCAAAATTACTTGGGAATAGTATTTTGCAGTGACAGTTTGACCTCTGGAATGGAATGAGTAAGTATCATTCCACGTGAATCCCAAAGGGCAACAAGCATGACGAAGGAGACAGTTTGGCGTTTTTAGGAGTGCGGAATCAGACCGTGTCCGTTGTTTCGACTTAAATTTTGTCTCATGTTCGGAATAATGAACCCACATCTCAAAACCTTAAATCTTCTTTTTCATTTGTTACTCTGGTTGACTTTTGATCAGTGGACAGCTGTCGAGGCACACACCTTGCACTTACCTTGCTCATGCCTAGGTGTTCGTGTAAAATCTTGTGTGTCGATGCCTTACCGATGCTTAGCTTATTGGCTACCTTCACCGAAATAACTTGACGATTTTTGTTGACATCATTTTGTTGCTATCATTGTTTGGGTCACCGCCTCAGCTGGCCGCCCAGTCCTATGACCGTCACAAATACTTATTCTGCCATTACGAAACTGAGAAACCAAGGTGTATAAGATAATACACATTTATCAGAAACTCTTTTTTAAGCCTCTGAAAGATGGAGCAGGGATTTTGACCCTCTACAGCCAGAAACTTAATTATACGAGGGTTGTTCGGGAAGTTCGTAGAATTTTTCTCTAAAATCCATATTATTTGTAATTTATAGGTAAAAATCAAGGTATAAGTACTTGAACATACCGTGACTACATTTCCAAAAGATTATTCGAAAATATCAACAATAACCGAAAATAGCGATAACCCTAGCAACACAATATCGGGATACCGGAACAGTCCATTTCTTAGCAATGTATAACATAGGATAACAGATTTTACATTGTATCTTTTATACATGTACTTTCTATTGGCATCAAAATGGTGCGAAAACGTCAATCGTTAACACAACGTCATGACGTCATTTCCTGCAAATTTCATAACGTTTTCGGTTCTTTCAAACGAGCTGCACGATTTTGATGGAGATATCAAAAAGTCGCGGACCGGAAGAGATGACGTCACCGGCGACGTCGAATTTCGAAGTGTTGTGAAATTTTGTGTCGCGCTGGAAAAATCACCAACAGAAACGCTGAACATGATCAAATCTTCAGGGAAATATAAAAAAAATGCAGCCCAGCTACTGTTTATAAGTGACATGCGCGTTTTAGAAGCGGACATGATTCTATTGAGGACGATCCTAGATCTGGTCGGCCGGCTATCGTAGTGTTAAGTTAGGGATCGAGTGAAAGACATTGTAAATTGTGTTAGGAAAACTCGATGTTTCGGTATCCACGGTGCATGGGATATTAGCAGATGAACTGGGCGTGTTGGGTGCCCCGATTGCTCAAGGAAAATGAAAAAGAATGCCGGGTGCGATGTTCACAGAAGTTTCTTACCCGCTACGAAACAGAGGGAGACGCATTTTTAGACAGAATTATCACCACGGATGAGACCTGGCTGCAACACTCTGACCAGGAAGCTAAGCGCATGTCATTGGTGTGGAAAACCCCGCGTACCTCTCCACCAAAAAAAGCTCGGGTCCAAAAAAGCGCAGGAAAACAGATGTTCCTTTACTTCATGGACCGGCACGGGATGCTATTACAGCACCGAATTCCAGAGGGCCAAAAGGTCACAGCGGCATACCATTCCAAGATAAATGATAGATAGATAAATAAGTAAATCAATCAAATAAATAACAAAAATATGAGATATTGATTTACGCAAACCTAATGAACCGTGCATTTCTTTCTTTAGGTTCTGAGGCGGGATCTCGTTAACGCGATGAGGAAGAAACGGTCGTACTTGAACCATGACCAAGTAATACTACACCAGGATAATGTACCGGGACACCGAGCGGACTCTACACAGCTAGAGATCACTCTGTTGGGTTTGAGGTCTTGAAGCACCCACCATACAGTCCTGATCTCGCCCCCATGGAATTTCGCGTGTTCCTTGAGCTCAAGGCACAGTTACGCGGAATACGGTTTGATTCAGCTGACGACCTTACTAAACAAGCCCAAGCAGTTGTGTCGTCATTTTCTGAAGAATTGTATGTAGAAACGTACACTAAGTGGATAAGCAGGCATCGGAAATGCATGGATCTTGCGGGTGACTATGTGGAGAAAGGGCGACGTTCGTTGGACTTAAATGACGTTTGACGTTACTTATGACGTCGGCGTGCTCCGGGTATGACTTACATGCTGTTTTATTTCTGTTAGGAAAATTTTGCTATTTAAGATACTAATAAAATACACAGGGAATGGATAGAATAGAATCTGAAATTTGTGCCCGTATATTCTATTTTATTAAACTGCGATTATAACTTGTCCTATAAAAAATTCTACGAACTTCCAGAACAACCCTCGTAGTTCTTTGTTCCTCTAATAAAGAGTCCATGGCAGACGAAACACCTTTCATATATCAGAGTATATATCAAAATTACTGTATAAATGTTGTGCCCAATCTTGAGAATTTGCCCATTCTTAAGAACGGGCAGACACATTTTGCCCATTCTTAAGAATGGTCGCCCATTCTTAAGAATGGTCAATACGGTTTGTATCTGTTATCGAACGCATTTTTTCGATCAATATCGATCAATATATTAATGAATCGACCAACCAGTCGTCAATCGATTGCTGGATTAACCTATCAATGAATAATTGGTATATTTAACCCTGCGGGTTGAGATACACAAAGCGAAGAGCTTTCACTTCTACAGAACACAATTTTGTCGCACTTCTCTACCACATTCGGAGCAGCTCGCACCCCGAGATAAACGAACAGGTTTAATTTTTTTTAACTTTTACAAGTTTCTGTTCCAAACTGGAGTCTAAATACTTTAAATAGTCAAGAATTATCACCTTGTGATAGATAACGCAATGTACTCAATATCTGTCAGGTCGTACCCGAACTATTTCGTACCGTTTATGTTGGGTGGGCGTATTGTATCTATCGCTAGATTTGTACTCGTTGTTTTATACTTTAACCCTTTAGTGTAGAATCCCAGGTTTTTACGTTCCTGCGATTTTATACCTGACAAAACATTGGGGGAAAAGAAGAAATTGTAACAAGTCATTTCTCCTTTTCCTACAATAATTTCTACCTTGTAGAATGATTGCTTTTTAAATTGCACTCTCTTTTAATTGTCATCAGCAACTTCTCTGGATTTGGAAAAGTCTTAAATTTTGAGAAAACCAGGAAAGTGTTGAGGTCTTTTTTGCAAGGAATGGTTATAGGCCTAATTTTAGAACTGTTGCCTTTTACTTATTAATGTAGTGCCCTTATCCTATTGCATCATATAGGGAATTAAATAGCATTTGATAAAGCCATAGCCTGGGTGGTAGGGTATAATGTCTATGTGTGTCCACCCTGGTCCAAATAAAGATCCGGGATCTGCAGTTAAGGAAATATGGAATTGTCAATTAACTCATTCCTGTACAATCCCTGGTTTTACATCCCTGTGATTTTATACTTGAGAAAACATTGTAGAAAAAGGAAAAAATTGCTTCACACGCAATTTCTTCTTTTTCCACAATATTTTCTACCCTTCTGAATGTTTATTTTTTGTATTAAATCCACTTTAAATTTTTGTCTGCAAAACCTTTGAATTTGGACAGGTCTAAAATTTTGAAAAAACAGGGAAGGGTTAATGCCTGGGAGATAGAGTATAATGTATGTGTAGGTCTACCCGAGTCAAATCATGGACAAGGGTTCTGCAAGTTAAGGCAAATTAATATATTGAAAAGATGAATGAATTTGAAAAATCTTTTGAATGGTATAGATCAGAATGGAAAAGGTTTGATTGTGTGAAAAACTTACAGATTGTTGAAAACAAGAAAAAATAGGACCCATTAAAACTGCATTTCAATAAATCAACAGTCACTTAAGTTTTGTCTTGACCGATTATTGGTTGATTGAATGGGGTTTAACGCCACTTGTAAAAGTATTTCAGTCATATCGCAGCACATATTTATTGAACTGACTTCCCTTACATTTTATTTTAAGCCACTTTGATAGTACTTCAGTCATATCATGGAGGCTTGAGCACCTACCCCTAGATGCCTGGTAATTCTCACACTAGTGCAAAAACAACATCCTATCTGTGCCCCCAGCTGCTCATTAAGACTTAGGTTTACAATTATCTACCCATTTGTGGGAGGCAAATGTCTGAAAGGATTTTTGTCCCAGCCGGGATTGAATTTGCGATCTCGCAACTGGGACTAACTGAGCTTTAGCCACAGTCCCAAAAAAGTTATATTGTAATAGGCAATATACATGGCAATGTGTTACAGTGTTTTCAATAGTCTTTATTTAACGCATCAAAATGTAGAGTTGAGTGGGAAAAGGTTCAAGAGCACATGCCAATTGAAATGCATTGTACAATCCAGTTAGCATCATAGTGCAGTTGGGAGCGCGTCGGACTGTCAATCTAGAAGTCCTGGGTTCGATCCCCTAAGGTGGCACTCATCTATTTCGACTATTTGTTTCTCACCAATGGGTCGATAATCGTAGACCTATGTGGGATAGCAGCTAGAGGCTAGGAAAGGATGTAGTGGTAGTACTGGTGTGAGAAATACAAGGATTCCATTGCTAGGTGCTCCAGCCACCGCGATATAACTGAAAGATTGTTGAAAGCAGCATTCAAACAAACAATTCAATTCAGTTAGCTCAGTTTGTAACACACTTTTTGCTAAATTCACAAGTTGTGAGTTCTATCCCCAGCTAAGCTATCACATTTTCTGACATTAAGTTGACAAAAGTCATTTTGACTTTGTCCTTTCTGTATCTCTCTCCAATGTAAAATATTTATATGATTATAAGTAGTTCCCTAAGTAGATGAGCATTTGGTAGCCCATATTGATTGTCCTGTTTCACTATTGAGAAGAATGACAAGAAGCCATGGTTTAGACTAAGGTGACCAGTTTCTGCATAATAACTGAATAACTGTTGCAATGGACATTAAGTGAGGTACAATCAATCCAAATGAAATGGATTTAAATCTATGCAACAAGGAATTAAAAATACATCCTTTAAGCCATCATTAAAGATTGTGCAGTTGTGTGGAAATACAGATTTGCTCTACTATGGGCAAGTAAGACATTTTACTTTTCTAGAATTTAAACAAACTTGTCTCCTAAAAGGTGAAGAGATAGATTTAGAGAAAAAGTTGTTGTTAATGAAGCAAATACTATTTCCTTCACTTACATGAATGTTTTACACCCTTCAATATAGAATCATCATAATTTCCCAATATATAACAATTTTTCTTTCACCCATTTCCAGATGTCAAATTTTTAGACTAGTCTGAATTGAAAGGAGTTACATAAGACAATATAAAGTTTATGTAATTTTAGATTTTTGTTTAACTTACTGGGTAGAAAACATTGTTGAAAATGAAGAAATTGCTTGTTGCAAGCAATTTCTTCATTTTCCACAATGTTTTCCAAATGTTTTTCTGGAGGGGCATCAAAAAGTATGACTGTATGGGAATGGGTTAAGATCTGTTTTGTACCATTCCAAGATATGCCCTGGTATTTACTAGTCCTTCGGCAAGTTGCCTTGAACAATGTACTTTTTCCCAAGTAGATAAACCTGTTATGTCAGACAAATGGGCATGTGAATTCCACACCCATGAGTTTGGACCATCAAACCTTGGTGAAGAAGAACAATTTTTCAAAGGGGTCTTGCATGGCTAAATGGTAAGGTCTGCAGATAAATTGTAATCAGCAATAAGTCAAGGATTATGGCTTTGAATCCCAGCTACACCACTGGTCATGCTGGTTTGTCCTTGGGCAAGACATTTCAGGGCTCAAGCCTAGCACTATTGGTAGCAATAAATAAGTGAACTTTACTGTGAAAGAATATTCAGAGTGGCACTAAACCTAATTCAAACAAAACCTCCTTAACTCTTTACAAAGTTTAAGACTTACTTTGTCAAAACTCAAAGAAGTTGTAGACAACAATGAAATTAAAGTGCAAAGTTTGAAAGGTAATTAACCCACAGAGTAGAAACTGTAGTGGGAAAAGAAGATATTACTTGTTGCAAGCAATTTCTTTTTTTTCCAAAATGTTTTCTCACGTATAAAATCTTAAGGACTTATAAAATAGGGATTGCACAGGAAAGTGTTAAATAAAAGAATATACCTATTAAGAACATACAAATTCTTTGCAGTCTAATAAGAATTAATACTTTCAGACTCAACAAAGATGGTCAGTTAATATGCTCTCCACACAGAGTTTATTGCTACAAGCTAACATCAGCTGAGTTGACTTGATCACTCATTTATCAATGTTGTCAGTCTATTGTTTTTCAGCTTTTAATTTCAAGTTCATATCACCCAATGAAATGCAATGTCATTGACATCACTGTTCATGCAAACAATCAATATCTTGTATCCATTAAGGGGGTGATCAAAAGCAATCAGTCGTTTAGCTCACCTGGTCACAAATTGCTCATGGTGAGTTTTTGTGATCCTTTAATGTGGGGCATAAATTCAGCAATACCACTTTAGATTTCACAATTTTTGGTGGGGTTTCCCAAACTTGCAGAAATTTCTGATGTCATTCTGTCCTATTTCACAGGAAAAGTGTTCTTAATGACAGTTTCCTCTTTACAATGCAACAGGTGCTTAATTTTGGCTCAATCTTTCTCAAACTTGCTGGAAGTGGTTACACAGTAATGAGGAATATTCCTATTTAAAAAAGTGACATTCTGTTAAATGTCACATGAAAAGATGCATTTAGCTGATTTAGCTGATTTAGCTCAGTTGTTCATGCAATGTTATCTCAATCCTTGGACTATGAGTTTGAACCCCGTCTCAGCCAACATTCTCTCTGACAGCTCATCACAACATGCATCATATTGCTCTCACTTATGGTCATATGAGCTGTAATGTGCCTAAGTTGTATTAAAAGTCGAAGGTTGTACTTGTGTGAGAATGACAGGAGCCATGGTTAGGTGCACCAGTCATATGATATACATGTATCAGAAATACTGTTGAAAGTGGCCTTAAACATCATTCAACAAATAAACCTTGATGACGATTTCCTATAATTACAGCTATACAAGTTTTGCACATTCTCTTACATGCAAGGAAGATCCTTGTATTGAATATCATAAAAAGGGGCCTTTACCCTTTCCTGTGTGTCAAAATTTAAAATTGTTCAATTTGAAAGAAGATGCAGACAATGATAAAAAGAGAGTGCAATTTGAAAAGTAACCAACATAAAGGAAATTATTGTGGAAAAGAAGAAATTGCTTGTTACAAGCAATTTCTTCTTTTCCCACAATGATTTTGCCAGAATGAAACCATAGGGACCTCTAAACCAGGGATTTAACAGGAAAGTGTTAATGATAATTGCCTTGTTATGGCTTACAAGTCAAAAATCTTGGATTAGTCTATGTGTTTTATGCTGTAGGGGAATTCCCAATCTTTTTTTTTTAAGCTATGGGGAAGTCCCACCATCAAATATAATAGCATATTACACCCAATATCAAGAGGAACTGGGCCATTCATACAGGTTAACAAAATGTTCGACAGATCCAAGTTAAAAGAAGTTGCAGACAACAATTACATCTTGACTTAAATTAGGATAATCTTTGCCCTTTGGGTAAAAACTTTGTAGATAATGAAGAAAATGGCTTATAACAAGCAATTTCTTTGTTGTCAACAATGTTTATCAAAGCTTTTTAAATTTTGCAGGCAGAAACTTGGCCTAAAAACTTCAATGTCGAAGTTTTTGAACATAAGCCCTATATTGTCCATTCCAATCATGGAGTTATTAACCCATTACAAGGCAACAATATTTTAGACTGGCCCAATATGAAAGAAGTTGCAGATGATAATTCAAAATTGGTGCAATTAAGAAAATCTTCATCTTTTAGGGTAGAAAACATTGTGGCTATTGAAGAAACTGCTTGTCACAATTAATTTCATCATTATCCTCAATGTTTTCCAAAGCTTTTTTCTTGAGGGGCATCAAAAGGTGTAATTGTGATGAAACTGATGAAGAATGAATTCTTTAGAAATTACATCTCCTAAAGCAGAAGTCCTAAGAGCCTGTAATTTTTTTATTCATAGGCTTTCTGCATTAGTTCCTAAATTATATTACTCAGAGTACAATATAAACTGTGTGTTTAAGTTCCCTTGACTTCACAAAAAGATTCAAAAATTGTCTTCCTTGAAACCAAGTACCAAGTCTTCAACATTTTACATGCAAATTGTTGCCTTATGGAACCCTACTGCAATACTATAAATGATAACTTCTTTATCTATATATATAGGCGAAACTAACCATTAGAGTACAACCAAACTTCACAGAATGAGCCACAGGTCATGCTCTTTCAACATACTTCAAAGAATTGATATCAATGAAGAACACTGGTTGCCATGCAACCGGAAGAAAAAATCCTCTTCTCCCAAATCACAAGGCCTAAGGCTTTGATATTTGGTATGTATCAATGCCTATTGACTATCTACCAAAATACTTAAAGAATTACTGTAATCTGAAAATAAGCCCTTTCTGTATCATCCCTGATTTTACAATGAAATAAAGAAAGAAATCTTCTCCCAAACCATGAGGCCTTGAGCTTTGATTTGATGGAGGGAATCTAAAATCATCACTCTATAAAACAGATTTAAATTTTGTTATCTTTCATTTGTTTTTGCCTACATGAGTTATATTGGGATACATGCTGGTTAGATTGATTAATTGAATGGGGTTTAACACCCCTTATAACAGTATTTCAGTCATATTGTGACGGCTGGAGCACCTAACAATGGATTCCTAGTATTTCTCACACCAGTACTACCACTACATCCTTTCCTAGCCTACAGCTGCTATCCCACTTAGGTTTATGATTATCCACCCATTGGTTAGATACAAGTGTCGGGAAGAATATGTGCTGCCGCCGGGGATCCAACCCATGACATCCCATGATTGAAAATTAGGAGTCTGACACGCTACCGACTGCGCTATGACAGCAGCCATATGCTGGTTAGAACAGTATATCAGTAACATTCAATGGGCTTAACCCATTACCACATAAATGACGCCTCTGACGCTCAAGAGAGACAATTGGGAAAACATGGTATGAAATGAAGATTTCTTCATTTTGCACCATATTTTCTACCCAGTTAGTTGAAAAAGTCTAAAATTTAATGAACTTTAAAATTTTGTCTGCAACCCCTTTCAATTTGGGCCAGTCTAAAAATTTTGTCCTCTGATAATGGTTTAATCATGCATCTACAAAGTGCAGACAACAATGTGGTTAGATGCAGTTTGAAATGAAATCATTCTATGTAGTAGAAAATATTATGGAAATAGAAGAAATTGCTTGTTACAAGCAATTTCTTCCCTTTCAACAATCTTTTCTCAAGTATAAAATCACAGCAAGGTAAAATCCCAAGTTGGAACAGAAAGGGGTGAGATAGCAACAACATACCAATTGATTTAGTATATCATTGAAAGCATCTTGTTGTAATACTTATTTTTGCCATTTCAATTTTAAGATTACATGTACCTTTATTTTCACTTGTATGTCAAATTAGAAGTTAACTCATTTAACTACTTTGAAGAGAACAGCTATATTGAAGTCAGTTGTTTGTTTGTTGGTTTGTTTGTTTGTATGGTAATTAATGCCACACTCTAAAGATCTCTAGTTATATCATCACTTACTCTGGTTTTAAGGCATTGCAATTTTAAATTTAGAGAACATTGTGGGAAAAGAAGAAATTCTTTGTAACAAGCAATTTCTTCTTTTCCCACAATATTTTCTACTAAGTAGATTGGTAACTTTAAAATTGCACCCTTGTTATATTGTCTCCTGCAACTTCTTTGAATTTTGACAAGCCTTTACTTTTGAAAAAACAGGAAAGAATTATTAGAGTAATTATGAGCTTCCTCCGTATCAGTAAATGTAGGCTTGGCCTTTGAATATCTTGCCCCAAAACATAGATACCTATGTGACAAGCAGTGCAGTCGTAGATATTCGAACATGCAACCCTCATTTTCTCTCAGATTTATAGCCTGCCACTACTGAGACATGCAAAACCCTTGGTCGATTGTTAGCTAAACAGGCTAGCTATGAGTCTTATTTCTGCTTTTTTTTTCATTTAACCTATTCCTACACAATAACACTTTTGGATGCCCCTCAAGAAAAAGAATTGGGAAAACATTGTGTGAAATGAAGAAATTGCTTGTTACAAGCAATTTCTTCATCTTACATAATGTTTTCTACCCAGAAGTTTTAAAGAAATCTCAAATTTCTCAGTTTTCAAATTTTTGTCTGCAACTCATTTCAATTTGGACAAGTCGTAAATCTTGGCATCTGGTAATGAGTTAAATATGAATTTTATTCCACATGGATTTGATATACTTGCATTTGGCCTGTAAACATAGCTTTTTTTATATGCATTTGCCAAATATTACTATCTTTCTTTTTTTTTTATTTGTAGTTCAATGCTTTTTTCAACTGTATCTCAGTTATATCAGGGCAACTGATGCACCTAACCATGGCTTCCTGTTTTCCATACCAGAACATCAACATTCAAGGAGCTACCATATAATGTCAATGAAGAGAACTTTTCTTTTGGCCATTGGTGAGAGACAAATTAATCACACATGCAATGACACATTTTGAAAACAAATAAAGCTGATCTTGACCTTTGGATTCAGGATCAAAGTGTGTTACTGACTAAGTTTAAACTGAGTTTGGTTTTATTAGCTCACCATACAACGAGGTGCTCATGGTGGGCTTTTTTGATTGTTTAATGTCCGGATTGTCCTCTGGTTGTATGTTGTTGTCATTCATTGTCAATTCAGTGTAAACACTCTACGGGTCACAATTTTGGTGCAACCCTACTCAAATATGCTGGATTTTTTTAAATTGTACTGTTGATGATTTCAATTTTAAATGTTGACATTCTGTCCAATATCAAGGGGGGAAATTGTAATAATGACCATGTCAAGGCTACTGCTCTAATGTTGCAGTTTGGGGTAAATCTTTCTAAAGCATGCTGAAAATGTTTGTATTGTCATATGAATGATCTCTATTTACCCATTACCAGATGGAAAAATTTAAGACTCATCAAAATTGAATGGAGTTGCAGACAACAATTTAAAGTTTATGAAATTTTAGATTTTTTAACTTTCTTGGCAGAAATCATTGTGAAAAATGAAGAAACTGCTTGTAACAAGCAATTTCTTCATTTTACACAATTTTTTCCAGTCATTTTTCTTAAGAGGTGTCCAAAAGTGTCATTGTGTGGTAATGGGTTAAATAATCATGGTTCATTTCTGCCTATACCAGGGGAACAGCCAATTTCCTTGTTCAACTCAACATATAATCCTTTTGCTCAAGCCTGCTGAAAATGTATGATTGATGCCTATGGAACATGGTAACATTACATCTATTGTTGCTCGAAAAGGGGCTTTAATGACTAATTCATTGGTACTGCACTATAGATCATAATTTTCTGCTCAACTGGCTTAAAGCCATGGGGTTATTGACATGGCTTGGTGTCTGTTGTGTGTCCAGTAGTCTCTCTGACCGTAATGTTTTACTGTAAAAATCCTCTCACCAGAGTACTGATCTGAATTCAACAAAATTCACAGAAATAATCCTTGGGTGACTTTTTATCAGATTCCTTCAAAGAATTTTGATCAGATGGAGAACATGGCTTAAATCGATGGAAACATTGTATGTTGAAAGCTTTAAAAATCCACTCAGAAACCAGAGGATAGATTTCAACCAAATTTTGCAGGAGGGATCCTTGTGTGACCCTGAATCAGATTCCTTAAAAACAAATTTGATCAGATGAAAATCATGTCTTTAACCCATTCCCACACAATGACACTTTCTGTCACCCCTCAAGAAAGACAATTGAGAAAACATTGTGTAAAATGAAGCAATTTGCTTGAACAAAGCTATTTCTTCATTTTCCACAATGTTTTTAAAAAAAATGAAAAATTAGAAATTTCACAGCATTCAATTTGTTGTCTGCAACTCTTTTTTAATTTGCACTGGTCTATGGTTAAGATTTAATGGGCAGGGCTTATTTCCAAATATGGTGAAAACTTTGAAGAAACTTTTTCTCAGAAACCAGTTGATTGATTTCATTCTTATTTCACAGGGATGAGCCTTTGGTGACTTTCATCAGTTTATTTTAAAGAATACTGATAGAATGAAAAATGTGGGTTAAATGGGAGGGTCTTATTGCCATATATGGTAGATAGTGAAAACTTTTATTTCTTAGATACAAGTCGACTTATTTCAACCAAATTTCACAGGAATTATCCTTTGGAGACCCTTTATCAGATTTCTTCAATGAATTTGATTGTATTAAAAGCATGGCTTTTTGCTGGTTGGGGCGTATTTCCATATATGAAATATATTCTGAAAACTTTAAAATCATCACAGAATCCTGTGGATGGGGATTTTTAACCAAATTTCACAGGAATGACCTTCAGAATGACTCTTTGTCAGATACCTTCATATAACCTTGGTCAGTTGAAAGACATGGCTTTTATGTCCATGGCATAGAATGGATGTTTTGAAAATTTTGTAAATACCTTTTCATTTGAATGAATTTTATATACCTTAACTTGACTATTGTAAAAAAGTGAAAATTTTTAAATGCTTTTGTAGAACTATTTCAAAGAATTCAGAGCCCAGATTTATTTGCAAGATATGGCAAAGGTAATTCAGTTTATATTGAAACCTGTTTCCACGGAAATATTGCTTTCGATAGCATGTCAGAATCCTAATCAGCTAGGGTTTTTGAGGTTCGGACTTGGGTTTGCGGCAAATATGCTTTCCGACATTTGTGAAGGCTCTGAAAGGATGTAGTTATCGTGTGCTTGTGAGAAATTCTAGGAATCCATGGTTAGATATATACATGTATGAAGTATTGTTCTGTCTTAGAGGCAATGTAATTTTAACTACTCATCTAATCACCCTTTTTGTCCATTAAACTTATGAAACAAGCTTAAATGTTTGTGTAGTCACCAAAATGGCCCCTTTATAAAGGGATGGTTACTTTAGTAGAATAGATGACACAAGTGATTTAGCATCACATATTACTCTAGTTTGTAACCGATTACCACATAATTTCACTTACCGCCCTTAAGAAATATGATTAGAAAAAATTTGAAGGAAAAGGAGAAAATGGCTTGTAACAAGCAATTTCACCTTTTGCCAAATATTTTCTACCTTATTTGGCGCTTATTTCCAATTTGAGTAGACTTTTCAAAATTTTCTGCAGCTGAATTCTTTCACTTTTTTACATTAATTAACATTTGTCTGGTAATTGGTTAACCCATTCCCACACAATAAAATTTTACAATGGTCCAAAAAATGAAAGAAGTTGCAGGTGATAATTTAAACTCAATGAACCTTTAGATATTTCATATTCCTTGTTATATAACATTGTGGAAAATGACGGAATTGCTTGTTACAAGCAAATTCTTTATTTTACACAATGTTTACCAACTGTTTTTTTAGTGGTGTCAAAAAGCGCCATTGTGTGGGATTGGGTTAAAAGGTGTTTTCCTTTACGATGCTGTCCGGTGATCTTGCGCATCTAAAACAACTTCCATATGGGTACCCCTTCCATGACTGCGCAAAATCACCGGACGCACAAGATCACCGGACACGGCTACCGTTTTCCCTGAGGCGTAAAACCTCTAATTGTCACGGTTACAATTCGTTGAATAACATCACACACTTACTAATGGCACACATGCCTTATTTTTAATCAAATGACGGGTTTACACGCTAACAGAATACGGTAGAAACAGTCATAGTGACATCGCCATTTCTTAAGGATTGACTGCGTTCCGTCTTCGTGTTTTCTAAGATGGAAGATCGGTGTAGCTTCCAGAATAAGAATACGTAATTTTAGATCTTATTGATCTTACAAAAACAATATGATCATGATATTTTATTTTGCCATGGGACGACCTTTTAAAAAGATTAATGGTTCACCGGAAGTTATGTCGAACGACTGTAGTGAAGCCGTATCGGAGTTGTTTTTTTATAATAACGTTTTATTATGGTATATATTACGATCCACATACAAATAAAATGTTCTAAAATTAACAATTCCTACAGTATTAACAACGAATAGGCCTGTTTTCGTATTAAAATCGACGTTTTGCCCATTCTTAAGAATGGGCAAAGCCTTGATTTTACCATTTGCCCATTCTTAAGAATGGGCATTCTCAAGAATGGGCACGACATAAACACAATTATCACTGAAAAAAAAAAAACTAACCACGTTATTTGGGTATGGCGTCATCCTAATTAGGTATTAATAAACCCTACCTATTGACACAGTTTCCGATGTAGACTGGCTATGCTACTTAACGTTCTGATCATGCTGAATCTATTGGTCCACTTACAAATTTAACTCTTTAAAACAATAAATCAAGCATTTATCTAAGATCTAAAATCTACTTTTAACAGAAATTTCTCAATTGTAATGCATTTAGTGTAGGCAAACAGCTTCTCCTTCCCATTCCCGCCATTTTTAACTTAATGAAAACGATGGCCCGGGTAGCGCATTACCGAATCATGATGAATGTGTGTTGTTTTCAGAGCCACAATAATTTGAAAATTCATCTCTATGACGTCATACAATGTAAGTGTGCAACATCATACAGTTGTATATTCAAAAAAATCATTGGAGGTAACTGTGAACTTACTCGATCTTTGCACTAGATAAATATACTTTCCTTCAAAATTTTGTGCCAATGCATTCATAAACGTATTATGTAAACTGTGAAATAATTATGAGACCCATAAAACTGTTTTTAGTTTGATACATTATGGAAGTTTTCTTAGGTGCGCAAGATCACCGGACAGCATCGTATAGGATCTGCCGACTTTCGTTGAGGCTAGCTAGTATGGAAAAGTCTACCCTTTTCCATACAATGGCACTTTCCGATGCCCTGGTGAAATACGATCATGGTAAAGCTATTTCCCGCTTAAAATATTTTCTAACGGCCGTTTTTAAGGATCTGATATAACATATCTTAACGACCTCGAGTGGAAATGCTTCTCGAAAGAAAGAACACACTTAAAAATGTAAAAAAAACAAACAAAAAAAAAACCACACGCAAAAAAAAAACACGATCAGATATTCTCAATTTGGTATATCAAATGATTTAAATATCTCATAATATGTGTCTTCTCTATTTCATTTGAACAATTAACCATTATATAATCTTAAACGCTATTATTCGCCATCTGAGCCTACATCTATAATTGTTGTATTTACCTCGACTGCTTTTTATTTTGCAAATGATTAATGTAACAAAACCATGCTGAATAGAGAAAGTTTCAAGTTTTTGGTTGACTATAGATGCCAATTATCTTTAGCATGGCTCCAATAATGACAAGCTTTCATTGCAATATGTCACAGGTGTTCGTAATAGTTGTACAAACCATTTTCCCTAATGCAGTTTTCTGCGGTGGGTAAGTGGAAAATTTTCAACCTTATGATTTTGAATTTTTTCAACTTGACAGAGCTTTATAGAGCAATGGTTATAAATAATTTTTGATGAAAGACGTTCTCAAAAGGCCGATCCCGTGGTCAGTCGGTAACTTTTCGGGATTTGTTTCGGATTGACATGAAAGAAATTAGTGAACCATCGTCTTCAACCATCCGTTTACTTAGTAAGCGATTTCCTTGCCAAATTTGTGATGGCGGGGTAGCGAATCTTTGACGAACAGAACGTCAAATAAGGTTTTCCATTTTTACATGGAAAACTTGAAATGTACGTTACGTTGACACCATCTGTATCTTTTTAGAAATAGCATTCTGGCAAGAATGTACGGATGGCTTAGCTTATTACAAGGCTACATAGCTTTAGTCTGGTTCAAATTATATAAAGTTTAAACGTCAATTCAAAGTGCGTCAAAATGATAGAGCCAAATACGATAGAAAAGGGTAAAGAACATTTTTTCCTACAATGTTTCCACGGGTATAACTTTTAACGGGCGCAAAACGTGAAAAGTGCATTAAAATTGGTTAATTGTGATAAAGAATGATAGTTGTCCAAATTTCCCTAAATTGCGATGAATTAGTTGCACTTTTGCCTATAAAATATTTTTGTCGGGAAAAAGTCTTATTTGAAAATTACTATGATCTTTCCATAAATGAAAATGTACTACTGAAATGTTGGAGAAACTTTGAAATAGGCGTTATATCCAACTGATTAATCCATAATATATCTTCGATGGGTGAGCAAAATGTCGTAAAAGTAGCATGAATAAAGCTGTATTAAAGCTGTGGTTAATTGAAGAACAATTATAGTTTTATTCTTTTTCCCTGTGTGTGTTTTGGTTGGTTAGTTTTTGCAGGGTAATGAAACCAAACTCGATATTCCCTCGTTTTTAAACTGTTTAAGAGACGAAGAGAATATTTTTTGTTTTCATGGAGGTATGAACCGAAAAACCTAATCACACTGTATGAATACGCGAAGCGGATTCATACATTGTGTGATTAGGTTTTTCGGTTCATACCTCCATGAAAACAAAAAATATTATCTTCATTTCTTATAATTTAATAGCATCGAGCGAAAAATGCAACAACTTAACAAATTTTGATACCTTTTTGTAGTGAACTATTTTGTGCGGAAGCATTCAAAATCGCTGCGTGCTCAAAATTTTGTTCATGGAGTTATGAATTAAATTTTTCGACCAATCAGAAGGCTCGTTTTTGATAGACGAAACCAACAATTAAATTATTTATAGATGACTCGTGTAATAAGTCGATATTTTATGCTAAGTCATTCAATAACCTCTATTTACAACATACATTCGTCTTTTGTGGAATAAGCATCCTGTATTTCGGTTTAAGACGGTGACCAATAAATAACCAAACTCTTTTGAAATGTGTCCGGATTCGTTCAAACCGGATCCCACATCATTAAGAAATAATTTATCTTTTAGTTTCGTCTTTCAAAAACGAGCGCTCTGATTGGTCGAAAAAAAAAATATTCATAACTCCATGAACTAAATTTGAGCACGCAGCGATTTTGTACGCTTCCCCACAAAATAGTCCCATACAAAAAAGTATCAAAATTTGTAAAGCTTTTGTTGTTGTTGTTGTTTCTTTTTTTTTTTTTTTTTTTTTGCTCGATGCTATTAAATTTTAAGAAATACACTAATGCAAGCCTGTGGTTCATATGGAGGACTTGCAAAAATCCTAAGCACAGGGTCCTACAATTTTCCCTATTCAAATCCAATCCATACAAATGTTCCCCTTTTGTCAAGCACTGGTTTCCACGAAACATAGTTATTAAAATTGGGAATACAGACGTTGAAAAGAAACAACAAGATGGAAACAAGGGATTTCTCCGTTTTGAAAATGTTTTCTTACCAATTTTCACTATTAGTTTTTATTTAGCAGAAAATATCAATTGACTCTGTTGACATTTGATAACAGAATCTCTAAAGATTGGAACAAAATGGTCCTACAGGCATTTGGCGAAATTAAGAACTGAAGAGAAAATGCTGTTGTTTTCATTAAAATATGAACCTAAATATTAATTCACAGTGAACGGATACGATTCGGTGTTTTTGTTTTATGGAAGCATGACCTAAGTATAGCTATCACTAGATTATATCTCCCACAAGCACGTTGTCACACACACACACACAAAAAAAACCCACACCCACATCAAATAAGGCTAAATAGTTCAGTACAAAAGTTGATTAAAAGATAATACAAGACCATAAAAGACAAGTTTGAATTCAGAGCATAACATACTGCGGGGTTAATGCCCCTGAAAAAAATAGCTCAGAACAAATTACACGATCAAGAGAAGATATCAAGGAATCTGGTGTTACTAAAATCATACAAAAATGCTCATGCAAGTTTCTTATTTACACACATTTCTTGAGCAGTCCCTACCGTACTGTGGAAGTAGTGCTATGAACAACAATGATTCAGTAAAATATAATTTGAAAGAGAGCTAATGAGGAAATTGATTGATTGAATGGGGTTTAACGCCACTTTCTTACAGTATTTCAGACATATCGCGGCGGCTGGAGCACATAGTAATGGATTCCTGGCATATCTCGCACCAGTACTACTACTACATCCTTTCCTAGCCTCCAGCTGCTATACCACTTAGGTTAACGATTATCCATCCATTGGTGAGAGACAAATGTCATAAAGGTTATGTGCCGCCGCCGGGGATCGAACCCATGACATGCTTATAAGGGATACAGTCATAATAGCATATTTAATTTGTATTTCAGAGAACAGACAAAACTACAGCAGTATCGTCACGGGTAACACTAAATCAGTGAAATTGACACAGGTTTAAGGGGGAACACAATTCATCAAACCAGTATTATCATAAAAGCTTTACATACAAAATTTTCTAATTACAGCAACTTTGCTGTTGAGTTAAGTTCAGTGCATGCACTACTGCAGGTGAAGCGTCTAATGACAACGATAATTCAGTCAAATTTAAAAGATTAATGGGAGATAATTCAGCACAAAATATGTAGGAAGTAACTTTTCGACATGACGCATCCTTGTTGAAACACTAACATGCAGTACTGTAGGAGAAATAATCAGACATAAATAATTGAGTAAAATTTCAAGGGGAATATTAAGCAAACATTACAAATCCTGTCATGGAAGTCCACACGTATTAGTTTACACTACCAAATACACTGTGTAAATTGCGCTCGGTCCATGCAATACCTTTGGAGAAATATTCAAGAAAATAAAATGTTAGTGAAATTTGCAAGCTCAAGAGGAGACAATTCAGCGACTGATAGTATGACCATGAAACGTTCTTACACACCTTTATACTAACAGTTACATTTTGTTTAAATTTTAGTTTAGTACATAATACTGTAAGAAAATTACCCCAGATAAATGTAATATAGCAAAATTTATGTGTTCAGGCGGAGATCTTCAGCGACTTATTGGAGTAGGAGCTTGACGATTGCGCAAGAACAACTTCATGTAAAATTCAGAAATATAGCTGACTATTGTAGGAGAAAGGCACCGGACAGCATTAATTTGATAGAATTTATGTGTCCAAGGGGAGATAATTAAGCATTCGATACAAATACTGCCATGAAAATTTAACATGCGCACTTTTGCACTACCAGATACATCGTGTGTAAATTCGAGCTCAGGACATGCAATTTCAAGGGATTTTCATTTTAGCAACATATAATAGTCTGGCCTTGAAAAATTCTCATACACAACTTTATACTACCAGGTACATTTTCTTTAATTTTGAAATCAGTCGATGCAATACTGAAGATAATATGCTCCGGACAATAGTGATTTAGTAAAACTTATGTGTTCAAGGGTCGAAAATTCAATTACCAATCAAAGTAGGCACTTGAAAATTGCAGGTGCACATTTTCATAAGCAGCTACACATTATGTGTAAATTTCAATGCTGTAGCTACAATAGTGTGGGAGAAGAGCTTCAGACAAAACGCGTCCATAGATAGTCGAACGGACAGTCATGACATTCCAGTTTACCCCCTCAACTTTGTTGAGGAAGGTATAAAAACTTAGCCAAACTGTATGAATACGCAAGACATGGACATATGAAACAAAAATTGAATAATTTATTAATAAAAAAAGAACCGCTACAGGAGAGCCAAAAGTATCAAAACTATGAATGTATACACTTTTGCTCTGGGCAGTATTTCTGAATCTAGGTCCATTACTACATGAGTCATCCAGATTACAAGTTATTGCTGTATTCACTTTTATGGGATAAATAATAAAACTTTCAGATCAATTTTATCTTTCTCCATTGTTGTGTTAATAATACTTTTCAATCAGGAAACATTGACAAATTGAACTATGAAAATGTAATTGACCAATTGCTGGCAACGCCCACTAACTTCTTTAACCCCAACCTATTGATTCCAACAGGAAGTCCCGATTGGATTTTAAACGGCGTTATTTTGAAAAAAAAAGACCAGTAGTAAGTAACAAAAAAGTAAAATTGTTGATGCGACCAAAACGTCGTAACTACAGCTTATTAAAGCCGTAGTTACGACGTTTAAGTCGCCAAACCAACAAAAAATGTTAACGAAAATGGCGACCAATGTCGGGGTTGAAAGCTCAGGTCCGGGATGAATAAATAATATGATTGGTCGGTTGATTCTTTGATTGACAGCGGCAATTAGTCAATTTTATGTATTTGTCTTCATCAATAAATGATAATAATAATGATAATATCAAAAACCTCCAATTAATTTGATAATCCGACCATTTCAAACTAAAAAGAATAATATTAGTTTCAACAGTATTTTTAACCAGATCAGATTACATCATTAATCAGGGTGGAAATCTTCCAATACTATATGAGCTATTTTGGAAACTTTACGTGACCTGTCGTGCTAAAAGAGACATCCTCGGAACCCTCTAACAATAAATTATTAGAAAAAATGGATCAATCAGAGATCAAGTGACCGTAGTATTTCTTGAGCAGAGGTCAATCGACTATTTCTTGAAACCAAATATACTTGGATCGATTAGCAATTCGAAATTCAAAAATTCTTACATGAGCAAATAGTTTTGACTCTTCTCAGTTAAGATGTCTATACAGTCTGAAGATTGGTACTTTTTGAAATTAGAAAGTCACAACACGATTCACATACTATATCTCGTTCATTCGATGGTCTCGTCCTCTGACTCCGTTGGTCCCGCCCACTGACTCCAAGAGGAAATTAAATTTGATATCAAACGGTGTTATTTTTAAAATTTAATGGCCAGCAACATGTTACAAAAAAGTAATGTTTTGTGTTAGCGACCTAACTGGTGCGAGACAAATAGTAGGAAAGGATGAGTGCCGCCGTCGGGGATCGAACCCGGGACCTCTAGATTGACAGTCCGACGCGCTACCAACTGCGCTATGACGGCGATGAAAAACATCATCATTTCGAGTCCCCCCCTCGGGGAACCGACCTAGATATCCCCCGGGTCTGATTCCGGGTCCTTCCCTAGGTTGCTCGGGGGAGGGGGGGACCAGTTTACCCTCGGCTTCGGTAATTACCATATGCCGAGCACGCGATGAAAAAGACTGTAAACCCATTTTTTTAAACTTTAACTTAAACAAACCAACATAAATGCTTCACACTTCTGGTCTAAATGAATGATATGATTGGTCGATTGATACTTTGATTATAACCTGCGATGGGTCAATTGGTTAAACTTAAAATAATAACGGTAAATGAGAACTTTTGAGTTAGATCTTATAAACTTTGCTACCTGTTACACAATGGGACCATCTAGGAACTTTGAAAAAATCATATCCGAAAAGAGATTTTATTTAGCCAAGGTTATTTAGGATTGTTTATCCAATAGTTCGCTCAAGTAGTCCGTTTACCAAGCCCATTCAGTGAAACAGGAAATTCCACTTTGATTTTAGCGGTGTTATTTTGCAAAATTAATAGCCAATCGCATGTAACAAAAAGGTATAATAAATGCAAAAGTCGTACTACAGCTATAATGATCTACAGTTACGTCGTTTAAATTACATCCTAAAGATGTCAGCAAATGTTTGAGTTCAAATTATACGTTCGCTCAAAGTGAAATATTTGATTGGCCGTTGTTTTCTTTGATAGGCAGTCGTTATTTTTCAATTAGAACACGTTATTTTTTAGTAACTGATTTTATCATGAGATGCAGTATTTTATTCCCGTTTTCCCGTAAATATGACCAGACTTTTACTGTAGAGTAAACCCTATAATTAACCACAACGACATAAAAATAGGAGCCAAGAGTTTATTATTGAATAAATATGAAACATGAAATATTTTGGTTACATATAAAAACAGGATGTCATAATCAATGAAAAAAACATCACTTTATCAGGGTTAAATGAAACTGTTTTGTAAATTTACAACATTTCCTGTATATAATGGTATGTTTCGTCTCAAGTTTGGAAACAATTTATGCACAATTTTTTTTTCTCATAAAACATATATCCAATTATGATGGCAACAGTTGAACATCTGTACACTGACATTTTTATTTGTTGAATACAATCTAGCAGCGGATTGTAATAAATACATCACTCATATAGCATTAAAATCTGATATCGTTTTGTAAATTCACAAAATGTACATGGAAATTGAAGCTACATTTTTATTTGTGGAAAACAATGAAGTACAAAAGCGAGTGAATAATGAAAATCCTTTAAACGGTATTTTTGCTGACATACCTTTATCATTCGATTGGTTAATGGACAGATTTCGTGATTTTATGAAGTTTCATTGTTTTGTACAATCATGAACCTATTATATATTGAAAATTCCATTAAAGGTATTTTTGCTGTATAACTTTTATCGTTCGATTGGTTAATGGACAGATTTTGTAAATTTATGAAATATCATTGTTCTGTACAATATTCAATGAATATGAAACAAGAAACATTTTTGTGATTTCATCTGAATCATTAACCTAGTGTATATTAAAATTAATTTTAAAGGTATTTTTCTGAGATACTTTTATCATTCAATTTGTAAATGGACAGTTTTCGTAAATTTATGAAGTTTCATTGGTATGTACAATCATAAACCTTGTGAATATTGAAAATCATATCAAAGGTATTTTGCTGAAAGAGTTTTATCATTCGATTGGTTAATGGACAGATTTCGTAATTTTATGAAGTTTCATTTTTCGTACAATCATTAACCTAGTGTATATTAAAAATTCTATTAAAGGTATTTTGCTGACAAACCTTTATTATTCGATTGGTAAATGGACAGATTTCTTAAATTTATGAAATTTCATTGTTTTGTACAATATTCAATAAATATGAAACAAGAATCATTTTGGAGATTTTTTTCTGAATCATTAACCTAGTGTATATTGAAAATCATATTAAAGGTATTTTGCTGACATACTTTATCATTCGATTGGTTAATGGACAGATTTCGTAAATTTATGAAGTTTCATTGTTTTGTACAATCATAAACCTAGTGTATATTGAAAATCGTATTAAGGGTATTTTGCTGACATACTTTTGTCATTCGATTGGTTAATTGAGAGATTTCGTAAATTTATGAAGTTCCATGGTTTCGTACAATATTCAATAAAAATTTGACTTGAGAAACATTTTGGTTAATTAGCAGAAAAGGATGTCTTCAGCATTAAATAAAACATCAATTAATCAATTTATGAGACTTTTTTGTAAATTTACAAAATTTCCTACATAAATGAACAATGGCATGTTTCATCTCTTGGTTCATTCATATTGTATTAGCAAGTGATATCATTTTGTAAATTTACGGAATATACATGAAAACTGAGACTGCTCTTTCACTTGCTAAAACATTAACTTCGAGTTCATCCGTTTATTATTGTCAATTTGTAGAACAATAATATTGAATAATATTGCCTTTCTGATACTCAGGTTTTTGTTTGTTTGTTGTTGTTGTTTTTGGTTTTTATTTATTTGTTTGGGTTTTTGTTTTTGTTGTTGTTGTTGTTGGTTTTTGTTGTTATTTTTTAGTAAACTGTATCTTATTGCATTAAAATTGATATAATTTCATAAATTCTCCCAGATCCGTGAAATTAATTTCATTCTTTATCACTTGCTATTCATTTAATTTATTTTCTTAAATACGTTAAGAGCCCATATTAAATCCAAAGAAGCATAAAAATCAAATATTGTAAGTCGACAAACTATGTTGATCTTCAAAATGGTTTCAATACTTGTATATACATTGGAAAAAAGATTCCCAAGTTATATTAACATGTAATACAGCAAAGGAACTATTATTCAAGGTATAAAACTTGAGTTATCAACAGAGATTTCCTAAAAACAAATATTTATTTTTAGATTTACTAGTAAATTTGCGAAGTAAACTCTTGTCAAAAAACTGATTGCAGATGATTTTTGTGTTGTTAATGAAAAATTAAGAATCTGTATCTCAAATTAAAGAAAAGATTTTGTTTCGAACGGCCCATCTACTCACGATAGAGAACAATTGTGCAAAATTATTTCAAATCAAAACCATTATTTAAGGAGCTATGTTCCAGAAATGCTTAATTTCAATGTTTGAACTTTAGCTGTGACCTTGACCTTAGTAATATCTATTGTTGTTTTCTTTTCAAACTGCACATCTACTCATGACAGAGAACATTTGTGCCGGGTTATATTGAAATACATATATCATTGAAGGAGCTATGCTCTTGAGACGCCTAATTTCAAAATTGACCTTTAGCTTGAATTCTTTCTTTAAATGGAACATCTGCTCATGATAAGAAAAATATTGTAAAATTATTTTAAAATTATTTCGAAATTCATCCATAGTTGAAAGATCTATGTTCTAGAAAAGCTAAATTTTTCACGTTCGATATTCAGCTGTGACCTCAACCTTGGAACTATCTTAAGAATCGTTTCAAATAGCTCATCTACTCAAAATAGAGAACAATTGTATAAAGTATTTTTGAATTCAATCGATAATTTTAGAATGTATGCGCCGGACAAGGTCATTTTCAACATTTGACTTTAAGCTGTGACCTTGGAGTTATCCAATTTTTTTCCGAATGGCTTATCTTCTCCTAACTGTGAACAATTGTGCGAAGATTACTGAAATCCTTCGATGATTGAAGAAGCTATGATCTGGACATGCTTAATTTTAACTTTCGACCTTGGGATGTGACCATGATGCTATCTGTAAAATTGTCAACAGCTGTTTAAATGTCATAGTGTGATCATAATTTTTTTTTTTTTTTTAAAGTAAACATCTTTACAGCAGTGTGAATTGAAAATGAGTTACATGCATTAATGCAAAGCCGATATACATTGAAAAGACAATGTTTCATTACTAAAAAGATAACATTCTATTTCTCCTTTTCCCATAACATGGTTACGTGAGCTTTTTTATGCCGTTGCACAAATTACACACCTCTGCAAAGTAGATTAAGATCATCCTAAACTCCCTTCCTGTCTGATCATGCAATTTGGAGATATTAAAAAAACCTTCAGTGTTTCTAAAGACGAACTTTATGCTCAATGTCTTTTCTTTTAGCCACATTTGGCCTGTTGAAAACAGAATATACTACAGTTGTTTAGTTAGAAAGAATAATTAGTCGATGTTGCTAAAAAGACTGCAAATAGCAATAATCTATCACAAACATTACCAATGTCATATTTAACCCTTTCCTGTTTTCCAAAATTTTAGACCTGTCCAAATTCAAAGGTTTTGCAGACGAAAACTTAAAGAAGCTTTAATTTGAAAAATAACCATTCAGTAGGGTAGAAAATATTGTGGAAAAAGAAGAAATTGCTTGTTACAAGCAATTTCTTATTTTCCCACAATGTTTTCTAAAGTATTACGTCACAGGGACGTAAAAACCAGTGATTGTACAGGAAGGGTTAATGGGAATAACACCGTTTCTATGAATTTTTTTTCAAAGACAAAACTGCATTGGCTTCAGGGTATCTTATTCTGGGTGTCTGATTTCTTTTGCATTTTTCATCTTATCTGAAAAGACAAAAATAAATACATCGTTTAATCATGAAAACTCAATAAGTTGCATTCATCAACATTGGTGCAATCTTTGATGCACTTTTAAATGCATTTCAACTCCCTACTTTCATCATAAAGGGTGTAGGAACATACTTTCTGACTTCATCCTAATATTTTCTGAAAAAGTTCCCCCCCCCCCCAAAAAAAAGAAAAAAACAGAGATGAAATATCAGTGAAAAATGTCTCACATTTTGATTAAACCAAATAAAAGATGAATCATTCTGTTTTAACCCCTTCGTACCATTCTCCATTACCAATAAAAATTCAAAGAGGTTGCAGATGGCATTTTGAAGATTTATGTAATTGAAAATAAGTGCCATTTGTACTAAAACCTACCCACATACTCACGTACACGTAGAGGTAACGTTTACGGTTAATTTTAACGTTACATGACTGGGGCATAAAGATGGGAATCACTTGTCAATAGCATTTTCTTAGTCGTTTCTTCCCAAAGCTTTTGGAATTATCCAAAATCAAAGGGTAGCACATGACATTGTAAAGTAAGAACAATCCAAAAACTAAGCAGCCCATATAATAGAAAAACGTAGGAAGGGAAGAAATTGCTTGTTACAAGCAAATTCTTCTTTTTCAACAATGTTTTCTCAAGTATATTAAAATATCACAGGGACTTTGAAATCGGGGATTGCAAATAAACCCAAGTTGTTGAAATTCACTCAATAAAATGAATTAAGAAAAATGGATCATATGTCTCATTACATACAAGAAGAGGGTCATTGGTCCGGAAGTGCTCATCTGAGTCTGTGGCAACATATGGTTGAAAAGCACAAGTAACCTAATATTACAACCCAGGGCAAGACTACATTAAAATACTATCTTTGATTTATCGTGGAGAAATATATTTAAACCAAGTCCTTTAACCATAAATGTAGTCTCTACGTCGTATACAGAGGTTAACCTAGTGACCTACTTTTAAAAATAATTCAAAATTAAACTTGTTTGAAAAAAATGACCAAATATCGAATTTGACCAACTTGACAGAGAAAACGATCAGACCAAGTATCAAGACAGTTGAGTAAAAATGTGACCTCTAGAGTGCTCATAGGATTTTTTTTATATTTGACCTAGTGACCAAGATTTACCCCTGTTGGCCCAATATCGAACTTGTCCGAGGTTTTTTGAAGACAAACAGTCTAATCATGTTTCAAGATGTTTGAGCCAAACATGTGGCCTCTAGAGTGCACACGATATGTTAGACACAACATCATGATCACAAAAGCTCACCTAAAGCATGTTTTGCTCAAGTGAGCTAAAAGCCAGCAGTTATTGTTGTCCCTAAAAATCGAAAATAAAATGATTAGGCAACAGAGAGAGAGAGGGGGGGGGCTCTTTCAGGGGACAACTTTCTAAATCGTTGAGCAAGCTTAACCCCATTACCAGACAGAATATTTCAGACTTGTCCAAATTTAAAGGAGTTGCAGACGACAATTTAGTTGCTTCATTTTCCACAATGTTTTCCCATTTGTTTTTCTTTGGGGACATCAAATACATCATTGAGTGGGACTTAGTTATGATACATTGAAATAAACTGTGACACCCCCCCCCCCACAATCTTGTAAAACTTCTAAAAATTGTTGCATACCACTGATATTTTAGAGCAACAAATTATTAATTGATTTCAAAATGCATGCTGCCTATGAAACCACATTACATTGACAGAGGCCTTTTTTTCAAATTTCATATGCAGATCTATCATTTTCGCTTTATTGCTAAATTATAAACATCCTAAAAAATTGCAATCAGTAAAATGCTTAGTTAAAAAAATGTCTGGTATTATATGAAAAGGTTGAAACTTTAAAAGTTTTCTTGAAATATGGCTAATGTTCATATAAAGAATAGTGTTCAACCCAAAAGACAAAATTCTAAACTTTCAAAGTTGTTGCAGACACCATTTCAGTTTGAGAGAATTGCAAAAATCTTAGTTTTTTGGGGACAAGAACACTGTGGACAATAATAAAAACTTGATTTTAACAAACAATTTCTTCATTTCCCACACTGCTTTCCAGAGCTTTATTCTAAAATGGCGTCAAATGGCTGAATTATATGGGAATGGGTTAACAGCTCATGTTAATTGATTGATTAATTATGAACAAACCTCTATAATGCTTTTACTTTTCTTTTGTGTGCTTGTATATATATGTTCAAAATCATCAAATCCAGAGAATTCACTTTCTTCTTATCCTCTTAAAAGGTCCTCATTTTCTACCCAAGGTGTTAAATTGGAGTGAACAGATACTTTAATTCATGCAGAGATCTTCGTCTAGTGATATTCCAAGAAGATCTATGTAATTTTGAAGTGTCATAAGTCTCTATACGTTCTTCAAACTCATGTTCCTCAATGCCGGAAATGTAAGGTAGGTTCTCCAGGAACTGGAAGATAAAGTGAAAACAATTTTTTAGACTAAAAGTAACATAAAATATTACCCCAAGATATATAAATTTCATGAAAAATCTGACAAGAATTTTGTTAAAAGATGTTCTTACTGTAATCTTTATATATGATAAATTTCAACAAATGCAGTGTACTTCCTACCCTTATTTTGAGTGGGACCGATATCCTTCCTAAAGGATTTTTTCTTAGAGTTGAAATACATTTATTGATAATAATTTTCAAACATGCTTAAAAACACAGTTCATTTCTAATTTTATACTTTTTTTAAATCTACCCATTTCATTTCATTGATCTTATTAGTATTTATTAGGATAGGAAGTATAAATACAGGTAAATTAGCAATTTTTCTGACCCATTACCACATAATTGTTCTTTTTGACGCCCTGTCCCAGGGGAAAAGACTGATAATTTCAATTTGGGGGCCCAGCTGCCAAATAATCAATACAATGTATATAAAATTAGGGTGTGGGCCTTTTCTCAAAACTTCAGGGACCCAGCCAAAAAGTTAGGGGCCACGGGCGACTAGGCCCCTGTTAGTCTTTTTCTTTGTGTGTCCCGAATTGAAATTATGGTAAACTTTATAGAAGAGGAGAAATTGCTTGTAAAAAGCATTGACTTTTTCTCCAGATGTTTTCTACCTTATTTAGCTTTTTTCTTCCCTTTTAAAGCTTAGTTTGAGATAATGTCTGTAACTTCTTTCAATTCGGATCAGTCAACAATTTACCGTCTGGTAATTGACTAATCGCTAGCCCCGCCAATTAACTTCGGACAAGCAGTCCCGCTTTGATTTTTAACGGTGTCATTTCTCAAAATCTTATGCCCCGAAGCTTGTAACAAAAAGTAAAAGGTTAGTCGGCGACCTAAACGTCGTAACTTCAGCACGAATAAGCTGTAGTTAAGACGTTTAAGTCGCCAAATCAACTAAAAATGTTGGCGGTTGTCGGAGTAAAAAGCTCTGGTCCGGTCTAAATGAATAATTTGATTGGTCGGTTAAATCCTTGATTAACAGCCGCGAATGTTGGAAAATGTTAGAGTATTTCCAAATTGAGAAAGGGATAAGGTACGGACCCTGTTTATTGACACAGGAACTTGTCATAATTGAAATGTGTTAACTGTATACGTAAATATAGACAAAATAGAAACCATAAAGTTCTTAATGTATTACCGAACAAAAGATGGTAGATATCCGAATAAGAACAAAAAAAGTTTGGTAAGTAGAAATGCAGCAAAAGATCACGTCCGCTATGTTTTGTGCAGACCACGCCTATGACGTCATCAATATTATCCTTCCGGATAGAAACGATATTCTACGAGAATACCCGATAGAACCATTGGAATCTATCTTTCCTTTTTCTCATTTCCTCGTTTGCATACCTTGATCCCCATTTACGTTTGATTCGGCAAATCTAAGGCCAGAATTGTGCAACTTCTCAGTAAAAAAAATGTCTATGTTTGAAAAACAGTTTTTACAACAATCTTAATTTCATCTAGTAGCCTACACCAGAAAAAAGACACATTTCAGGAATAATTATTTAATTTCACATACCTTGCCCATGTCTCGAAATCTCCTCTGAATTACATGGTAGTCCGTTATTGCTTGTTTAAAAATATCGACACTTATAATCAAAATAAAGTGGTTTCAATTAAAATAGGACAATTTATATTTTGATAAATATTCTCATCGTGCTTAACATCGCATCGAAACAGGTACTGTAGACCAGACAGTCACAGGTGGCCACCTTACACTGGTAAGTTATAGTCTCTCGCGTTGCGATGTCCTTTCATGTTGCCGCTCGATACAACCGCTCAACCATAACTTTGTGTTCAAGAGTATACAATGACGCCTTTATACGCCCCTCAAGGACTTTCCTGGAAAAAATGACGATATTGCTTGTTACAACATTATCCACGATATTTGTACCAAAACAGTGAAAATAAATAAATAAATAAATAAGAACTTCATCTACTTAAATTTGTCGTCTGCAAAATCTAGATGAAATAGAAACTGTGAAGCTTAGAGAAATGTCCATTCTTTTTTAACTCATTCCCACTCGATCCATCCTTTTTACAAAGCTACGGAAAACATTTTGGAAAATGAAGAAATTGCTTGTATCAAGCAATTTCTTCATTATCAACAATGTTTTCTATCCAAAATGATGAAACTATTTAAAATTTCATCAACTTGAAAGGGTTGTCTGCTGCTTCTTTCAATTTGGACCAGTCTAAAATTTTGCTGTGTTGGAATGGGTTAAAACATATTCTTGAGCACGAACCCTCAGGGATGAATTATTTCATTCAAATTTAAATCGGGCATTCGATATATACATGTATAACGGGTATGTATATTCATACAAATTCAAACAACTTTTATATCCCAAATAGCTTGATAAACTAATATGTTTTTTTTAGAAAATTATATGACAAATGTGGGATTTCCTTTGCAGCATTCTAATTACGTACAAGTGGTTATTAATCTGACATGAAAAGGGGAAGAAATCTACTATTGACATGCTTCTTATCCATTTGCCACAAAGGTTTTTTGTACATTAAAAATTCAAACTTATGCCAGACAAATATTGGGGGGGGCGCAGACCAATCTTTTTTTATATAATCATATTTTTATCACGTTTATTTCATGTATACTAGTTTTGCAATTTTGATGGTTGCACAGTGACGTTGTTCACGTTTTAGGGAATACATGTATATTGCTGTAATAATCATCGTGGTTCGACTAATAAATTTGTACCTTTTTACCTTCCTTTTAAGACACTTACAAATATACAATAAATGAAAGATTTATAATGGTTTAATTGGAATTCAAAATATTAAATATCGACTCTTGATAAAAAAAATATATATATACACTGTACTTTCATATTAAATGAAGTTCGGTCATTAATGACTCTCAATCACGTAAATGGGTTAAAAAGTTACTGATTGGTAGGAAACTAAATAGACTTTGATAATACGGCCATAAAAATGATGTATATGGTCCAATCGCATTGATATAAAAAACGAATAGAAGATACCCCTTGACGCCTTTTCAGCTAACACGAATGTTGTATTCCTACAAACTGTCATTTCTTATGCGTTTCAAAATATTATGTGTTCTAATTTGCTTTTAAAATCTATGCATTTCAAAAAGTATGCAGCCACGTAGATCTAGATCGTCTATTTAAGTAAATGTTGATTTCAAAAATTGAAATATTCTTAATAAGCTTTAGTTAAATATAAAATATAAATCCCGAAAAATAGCAAAAAGGAGAACTACGGTAATAACGCAACCCATAAGGTTAAACTGGTGTTCTAAATGTGGCCGAGCAAAACTTCTTTTTGTTCATGGAGATAAAAATACATAAAAGCAGGGTAGGCGGCTATAAAAAAAATAATAAATAAACTCATTATACTGACAAAAAAGAGTCAGATAAAAGCAATTTGAAAATTTTGAATTGTTTTATAATTGATTAAAAAAACAGGTATTCGAGGTTGAAGGGTTAGTCAAAGAGCGAATCCCCGAACCTAATTTGCATAGAATTCGTGCACATGCGCAGTAGTGTATAAACCAAACCGATCATGTTTGATTAGTGGAACAACTAATTACAGGACTTAGTGACTTTAGATCATTATAATTACAGACAGCATTTTAAAACTTTTGAAATAGGTTGATATAATTAATATATTATTATATACATTTCATGTTCCATTCGTAAAGAGGGTATTGAAGTTTAGGCCATGTGAAATTCGAATGGCTTAGTCTATTGTCTTTGAAAATGGATTGATCACTCTCGGAAGACAGAAACATGTGAAATTAAGAAGATAAGCGAGGGACGTAAACACTACTATTCAGGTGAGTTCTGACAATACTTTGAATGAGTTTCATAAAACAGTGTATTAACCCTTTCCCGTTCTACGTTCCTGTGCTTTTTTACTCAAGAAAACATTGAGGAAAAAGAAGAAATTGCTTGTAACAAGCAATTTCTCCTTTTTCCACAATATTTTCTACCACATAGGATGGTTTCATTTCAAATAGCATCCAGTTTTCATTGTCGTCTGCAACCTCTTTCAATTTGGACTAGTCTAAAATTTCCAAAAACGGGAAAGGGTTAAGAGGTACCAGTACGTATTCCCCCACATTTCCGCTTGACTCCTCAAGGAAAAGGCTTTGGGAAAACATTGTGGAAAATGAAGCAAGTGTAAATAACAAGCAACTTTATCATTTACAAAATCTTTTCTACACGTGGAGATCAAAATTGTTCATTTTCTTGTAACATAGCATTTTCGTCTGCAACTTATCCAACCATTCTGGAATTTTGTCCCTTGGTAATAGGTTATATTAATAACCAAGAGTATATTAAGGAACATGACAATGAGAAGTCGATGAACCAACTCTGTCCCCTTTTACCTCACGCAGATTTTCCCTTAGCTATCCCCCAGCTTAGTCCAGTTTTGAAATTTACAGATTGTCTGCCACACTCACTGACTCCTGACCACGTACATGGCAGTCATTACCCATTCCCACTTGACGAAATTTTAGACTGGTCCAAACTGAAAGGAGCTTCAGACAACAATATCAAATTGATTGTGTGTGTGTGTGTGTGTTTTTTTTTTTTTTTTTTGTCTTTTTGGATAGAAAAGATTGTGGAAAATGAAGAAATTGCTTGATACAAGTTATATTTATTTATTTTATTTTTTTTCATTTTCCACATTATTTCCCAAGCTTTTTTCTCGAGGGCTGAAATAGAAGGAATTGAATAGGGATGAGTTAAACCCTGTATAATTTGATTAATCATTCTTGTTTCGAATCGTAAGTCTGATCTGGACCGGGGCAGAAATTCATTAAGCTTATCTTTTGAAGGAGAAAACTCGAGGTGTTGACTTGAATAGTTTGTCATCCATGTATGTAGAGTAGAGACTGTACATAAAAAGCAAAAGATACAACCTCATTTTAGTCTGTACATTGTAAGTCACATGTAAACGTAGTGTTTTAGATGAAAAAATTACTATTACAGATATTTCGCTTACATATCTCTTTACCCCATAACCACACATTTCTCAAGAAACACAATTGGAAAACATGGTATAAAATGAAGAAATTGCTTCTCATAAGCTATTTCTCCATTTTACACAATGTTTTCAACAAGGACTTTATTAAATCTAAAATGTAACAAGCAATATCTGCTTTTTTCCATAATATTTTCTACCACATAGGATGGTTTCATTTCTAATTGCACCAAATTTTTGTTGTCGTCCACAACCTCTTTCAATTTGGACCAGTCAAAATTCAAAAAGAAAGAAAAAATAGGGGTGAAAAGTTTAATTGGTCATCTGCACTCCTTTCAATTTGTTCTAGTCTAAATTATTGTTGTATTGTAATGGGTTATCCCATTCCCTGACAACTACATTTTAGACTAGTCCTAATTCACATTAGATATAGGCGATAATTTCATGTAAGTGAAAGTCGTTTTGGGTAGGCTAAGTAGTAAACCCATTACCAGACATCAAACATTTCGACTGGTAAAAATTCAAAATTTCTTGCAGACGGAAATTTTTTGTTGAAAAAATTTGACAAACCTTTGACCCTTGAGGTTGAAATCCTTGTGGATTGCGAAGAAATTGCTTGTTGAAAACCATTTCCTTCTTTTCAACAATGTTTTTAAAACTTTTATTTTCTTTGTCATAAAAGGTGGGATTTTGTTGGAATGAGTTTAAGTTAAATAGTATTTTGTGTTAAATTCTATCGTTCCAGTTTAACTCCCATTTATCTTAAAATAGTAAACCCATTACCAGACAGCAAAATTACAGACTTGTCCAATTGAAAGGAGTTAGGACGACAATTAAAAGTGAATTAATTTCATCTTATTTATTTTTTGTTTTGTTTTTGTTCTTCAACTTTCTGGTTGGAAACAATGTGGAAAATAAAGGACTTGCTTGTAGACAGCAATTTCTTCAATTTACGCATTTTTTCCAAATGTTTTTCTTGAAGACCGTGAAAAATGGTGTTTGTGTTGGAGTGGGTTAACAGACGTATATCACACATAAAAGTTACACATTATTCCGAAATCCCTAATCCCCGTGGATAGACAAACCCTTCTTTCTCATTTAGAAGTTTTGTTCAATAATTAAGATAGAACATTAAAAAAATCTTGATACGAAAAACGTCCATTTCAGTTATGCTCTAGAGATCTGAGTTTTGGTCACTCTTTGTCTGACTTGTTCATACAATTTTAATTTGATTAAATTCCTATTTTTTACAGTTTGGGTAGAAAACATTGTGGATAATGAAGAAATTGCTATTAATAAGCAATACACCTTTTCTGGCTCTCAATGCGCTTGCGTCAAATCAAATCTTATACTCGACACCAAGTCTAGTGATCGGCTGCGGGAATCGATAAGTCATCACTATTTAAACCTGTATAAATTAGCTATTTTGAACGATCAAAGTTAAAGGTTAACTATATATTTGGAGTGTTAAAAAAGGTTCGACCTGTGAGCAGACATATACAGACCATTTACAGCGAATGATATCGATGATATAACCGGGTATTAGTAATCAAATTGAGTTTAAAACGGCACGGTATCTTCTTTTTTTTCCAAAATATTTTTCTAAAGTATCAAAACATAGGGACGTAAAAACCAGGGATTGAACAAAAAAGGGTTAAATACTCTTACATCCATCATTTAGAATTCTCTCCTTGTTGTGCTTTTGTTTATTATCATATATGTTTCAATTCATGCTCCTATGTTGGCCTAAAATTCGTAATAAAGATCTTGTATTCTTGTTATTTAGGCCATATTAAATATTACATAACTCGAGTTGGCGAAAATTATCTTTTCATATCATGATGTAATAAGCTTTTTTGAAAGCATGTTTACCCCCCCCCCACCCCCCCACACACATACAATAAAGGAAAAACAAGTAAGTTATAGATCACAGACACGTCAATCATAGCAAACCCCACCTTTCACATGGTAGGCGGTTATAACAACAATAATTCTGATTGATATGATTGCCCAAATCTTTTATTTTATTAATTTTTTGAGCATTTAAATACGAATGACCACATTTTGGACGATACAGATGAAATGTTGCTTTAGATATGCCATAAAAAAGACCTATGTAAATACAAATCTCCTAACGTCTTCACCAAGGTGCATACATTTCTTTTTCTAAAAAGTTTAATTATTTAAAAGTAAATTAAACTTAAACATTATGAAAATAAAGAAGAACAGAGCAGGCATGCTGTTTTTTAAATATTTGTTTCAGTCTATGAGTCCACCAATTTAGACCCCCCCTCTCTCTCCATCTATCTCTTTCTCTCTATTCTTTTCTTAATATCAAACACGACAGAATATTTTTCATATATTCGCACCATTGTTACAATAGAATTGAGGAAGAAAATGAGAGAGCGTTTTCTTGAAAAAAGTGCCAAACAATGAATTAAAAAGAATATATTGTAATGCGAAAAGAAGGGTATTATTTCGACGATCCATGAATGACGTAAATGGTATTGATGATGATGATGTTAATAATGCGAAGAAAAGTATGAAAAATAGAAATGATAAATGTAATGATAATAAATAGAGAGAGCTGATCAGAAAAATGATCTGTAAGTAAATAGTCTTGATGTAATACTTCGATATAACACGGTATCTGTACGGTTATTGTGTAACCTATAACATGGCACAACAATACAATTAACTGATAAAGATGTATCATTTGATGAAACAAATTTTATATTCTTATGTTTCAACCGATAAAATCTCTCGTTTGATCAAAGGTTGTGACCGGACGAGCAGATTATCATCGAAGGGCTAACAAAAGGACGTAACTATTATTTGAGATAATATGTAGTTACGTCATTTTGGTCGCACACCGATGATATAATGTCTTAACATTATTGATCTTTAATTTCATTTTTCTCGCACAAACTATCATAACTTCAAAAGTTCCGGAGGCGAAGAACAGTAGTTTTGGTGTTTCTGGTGGTTGCCGGAGACAAAACGGATAATAACCTTTCCATGGTGCATGCCCCATCATATAATAGAGACGTTTGTTTGTTTGTTTGTTTGAATGCCGTCGTCATAGCGCACTTGGTAGCGAGTCGGACTGTCAATCTAGAGGTCCCGGGTTCGATCCCCGACGGCGGCACTCATCCTTTCCGACTATTTGTCTCCCAACAATGGGTCGATAATCGTAGACCTATGTGGGATAGCAGCTGGAGGCTAGGAAAGGATGTGATGGCGGTACTGACGGCGGCACTCATCCTTTCCGACTATTTGTCTCCCAACAATGGGTCGATAATCGTAGACCTATGTGGGATAGCAGCTGGAGGCTAGGAAAGGATGTGATGGCGGTACTGGTGTGAGAAATACTAGAAATCCATTGTTAGGTGCTCCAGCCGCCGCGATGTAACTGAAAGATTGTTGAAAGCGGCGTAAAACCCCATTCAAAAAAATGTTTGTTTGAATGGAGTTTAAGGCCGCTTTAAAGAATCTTTGGGTTATATCGCGGAGGCTGGAGCACCTAACAGTGGGTTGCTCAGTGCTCTGAATAAGGACCAATTTCTGGAAATTTCAAAATTCAAATTTTAATTTCAGATTGTTTTTTTTACATAAAATCAAGGATTTTTTGTTCACTCACTGGACGATAAACCCTCCACCCATCTACCCCATCCCCCCAAAAAAGAGATATGAAGAGATTGTTTCTTGAGAAATTTGTTTCTTGCATAAATTTCTCCGTTTCCCACACTGTTCTCGCTCCTTAAACACTATCATTTTTTAAATTTTAGTGGACATATTTGGTAATTGTTGTTTGCAAATCTCTCTGCATTTGGACAAATTTCTGATTCGTAGAATAGGAGAAAATTGATTTCGAAACTTTAGGGGTGTGAAAAAAATCGAGACAAGATCATTCTGAAACCGTCTCCCGTGACATCATAGATATCCACGTACATACGCTATATATCACTTACGTAAATAAAAGTAACAGTACAAAAAAAAGAAAGTTATAAGAGAGTTACATCTTGCAAGAAATCCCATTTCATTTATAAAAGTTGATGTTTACAGACGGCACGTGTGACGTCATTGAAAAGGGAGAGAACTCTCGGAAACTATCGAGATCAGTCGTTCCTACCACGGACGTCATGTCAAGCTACGAAATAGAATCCCCCGTATCATAAACGTATGTAGAATGCAAAATAGGTGTGCAATTTTGACGCTCCCTTCTGTATGCGCCACGAACTTGTATACAGGACTTGACATTTCGAGCGAATTCAGTTCCAAACATAGTTTCAACAATTTCTGTCGACCGGACAGAAATATTCGACGAAATCTTGTCCGATGTCCACGGGCCTGCTTGAATTTGGCCCGGCATGTTATTAATCGAGTGACTTTCAAAGAAATAGTCTAAGAGGAAGCGACGGCTCGGTTGCCGAACAGGCTATCATCGAGTACGTTCTATGTAAATTTCCATCCACATCGGTCGTCATGGAGACATTTCGATTAACTCCTTGTGGATTCAATTTTACCCGAGGGTATTTTATCAACTTTGGCCAGAATACACATTCTTTTGTTTGTCAAACCATTTTTCTTGTACCTTCAGAAAACGCCTGAGTGATGAATTCAGGACGTTTTTCTCGAATCTCGGACGTTAATTTACGTCCGGGGCTAATTCACCGGACGTTTTTTTTTTCTGATTTTTTTTACTTAATATACGTCGACGACCGCTTTTTCACGCACCAGTACTACCATTACATCCTTTCTTAGCCTCAAGCTACAATCCCAATTAGGTTTACGATTATCCTCATTACAGGCGCGAATTTCAACAAATACAATATACCGGGTTATCATATATTTCATTGCGTATGATGAAAAATAGATCATGAAACAAAATAAAATGTAATTTATAGCCTAATTTTAACGCTTCTGAAGAACACTACTGGGAGAACGGAGAAAAATAAAACAACAACATTGCAACAAACAGATCTTACATTTCTAACAATATTATCTACATTAGAATAGAAGTAAATCCTCACCGCGGTGGAAAAGTCTTGTTGTTGTTTTTCTTGAAAGCGTCTAACGAATACCGACTTTATAGTCATCTGGCGCTTTGCGTGAAAAGTTCTTTTGCTTCATATGACACGATGTTAACCAAGTTTTTTTTTTACTTAGGGGCGCCAAAAGTGTCATTGTGTGGGAATGGCTTAACAACTGCAAGTCATATTAACCATGGCTACAAATGATTTTTTGATTATTCAATTCTTTTTGATGTTGTCACAAATTCACAATTACGTCACTTTGGTAAAAAAACACAAAAAAAACCAAGGTCAGTGGGACTTATCGTTGTAAAACAAATTTGTAAGCAACAGTTCGTGCTCAATGAATGAAATTTTTGAAAATGTTTGTCTGGGTATCCTTTACAAACTTAATTTGAGACACTAAGTATAAAGACCCAAATAACAGCAACAACAAAACACACTACAAAAACCCTCACATATTTACTATTTGACAAGGTCAAACCCCGTGGGTGCTTGTTAGTTTTCATTGATGACAACTTAAAATTTAGTAAAAAAAATGAGGTAATCAGTTCAAATCATGTGGGCATTTTATTGAGCAACTGCACACGTTTTTTCAATATTTGGAATTTTTATAATATGAATAGGTTACGCATTCAACTTAAAATAAAGACTCGATTTTTTTCAAGAGAATGTTCGATGACTGGCAGCCATAAGATGATTTACTTAATAGATCAAATATAAACACCCTAGTTTACAGATAACATCTGCGCAATCAAGGGTTCTAACTCTACTCTGCTAACTCATTCTCACACAATGCGGCTTTTTATGCCTCTCAAGATTCTGTGCCACAGAAGTTTTGGAACATAGTGGGGAATGAAGAAATTGCAATTTCTTGATAATCCACAAGTGTTCTCCACAAAAGGACAACTTTGTGTAAATTTCATAAATTTGAAATTGTCTGCTACTTTTTAGCTCACCTGAGCACAAAGTGCTCATGGTGAGCTTTTGTGATCGTTGAATGTCTGTCGCCAGTCGTGCGGCGTGCGGCGTCAACAATTGAAGTGTTTACACTCTAGATGCCACAGTTTTGACACAATCTTCATGAAACTTTGTCAGAGTATTTGTAAGGTCATGAGGATGAACCCTATTGATTATGGAAGGGTTCTATAGGGTTGAAAACAAAGGAAAATGGGCCTTAATGACAATTTCTTTGTTTACACTCTAGAGGCTACAAATATGGCTCTATCTTTATGAAACTTTGCCAGAATAATTATTAGGTCATACAGATGAACCATATCGATTATAGGAAGGATCTTTCCGAAAACAAAGGAAAAGGGGCCTTAATGGCAATTTCTTTCGTTTACACTCTAGAGACCACAAATTTGGCTTAATTGGCCATAATAATTGTTTAGTCACATGGATGAACCCTATTGAATATAGGAAGGTACTCTTGGAAAACACAGGAAAAGGGTCCTTAATGACAATTTCTTTGTTAACGCTCTAGAGGTCATAATTTTGGCTCAATTGTCATGTTATTTGGTCAGGATATTTGTTAGGTCATAAAGATGAGCCTTGTAGAATATGGAAAGGTTCTATAGGATAACACAGGAAAAGGGGCCATAATGACAATTTCTTTGTTTACATTATAGAACTCACAGTTTTGCCTCAATCTTCATGAAACTGATTATAGTTATTTGTCTCTTGTTGAACTTTTTTAACAGCAGACAGTTCAGGTGAGCGATCTAGGACCATCATGATCCTCTTGTTTCAATTTGGACCAATCTGAAAACGTGTTGAATTGGATTTGGTTAAGAACATGTTCATAAGAAACAAAGTTAGAACCATTGGTTTGCTTAAGATGAAGAAATGTAAGTGAGAAATTACAAAAACTAATTAACTGAGTGACTTCTCAATTTTTGCAGATTGGTATCACAGAGTCACAGATTGAAGTCAACGACTTTAGAGCCTTCAGACCAAGAACCATTAAAAGCCAGGAGTGGAAGGCCTGTTTACATTTAAGGACAAATTTAGGCAAGCGCTACAAAGAAATTGATAATTTCTTAGCTAAGGATCACAATTGTATTTGTAACTGTATGCAGAATCACCTTATTGTTACCCCTCTTAATTGCATATAATCTTACTTCTTTCCTGATAAGCCCTTTGTTGGTGGTTCCAAAATAGAGATAGCAATTTTCATTTTTTTTTCTTCAACCAAATCATAAACCAGCTTAATGCTTTCAAATTTTGTATAATACATTTATTTTTCTTTTGGTTTGCGAACTGTCAAATATAAAAGCGATATAGGACCATTATGGGCCTTTTGTTACATTTATTGGTTTACACGTGTAAATTCTTGTTACAATTAACTTTTAAGGATTCAGGTGTTATGGTTGATTTACCTAATTGTGTTATTTTTATTTACTTACAGAGTACAAAGTGAAATTTGTGAAGACGGCATGGTGAAAGTTTTAAATGAAGATAATGAATGAGAAAGTAACAGATTAATTTGTGTTTGTTTCTAAACTAACGTTGGCACAAATTACTCAAGGTTGGCTCATGTGATAGGTCTTTGTCTATCAAATTCTCTGCCTTGCACAACGACAGATATTTTCTCCTGTTAAACTAGTCACAAGACTTCACTTAAACTAAAATATAAACGGTCCTAAGGTCATACTCTTTCAAAATACTTCATATTCTGTCTAAAACTAGTTGCCTCTGTTTCGAAGAAAACTGAATTACCTGTTTAAAAAGAAATTTAGGCTGTGGGGCGAAACGGATGCTTCTAGTTGAGTTTTGCCTTGTGTTACAGCCAAAAATAGGTTTCCCTTTCATACTCCGTTAAATAGGAAGTGTTGCCTCAAATCGAAAGATGTCATGAGAATTAATCATTTTATCATTGGTTGTTATTCATTAAAAATGTTGTATAATAGAAAGGACATTGCTTTTTAGGAAATAATTTGATTCTGTTACCAAAAATTGAAAGACTTGATATTGAAAGATTTTGAATGGTAGTGTAGCTTCTTGTGTAAGCAACCCTAAGTTTCCAGATTCTAATCAAATTTTAGCAGTACAGCTTCAGCCATTTGGGTCCTAAGTTTTAAACATGAAAATATTCTGTTATAAAAATGAAAAGGGACATTTAAAACTGGGACTACCTGAAGGGAGTAACTCGGTTAATCAGTAGGGGCCCATTATCATAGATAAAGACACGGTTTTCGTTGGTTCTATTCGAATTTATTCACATAAAAATAATGAAATAATGACAGTTTCGCAATTAAAGAGATTTCATTTGGGAATCTGTGTTCAGGGTGAGGTTGCGAAAACACCTGCAAATTCATGTGACTGTAACATAAGATAGATCTGATTGCTCAACCACATGTTGAAATTTTGCAAGACATTGTTTTGAAGTCTAAACTCCCTCTTGTAGAAAAAAATTCTTACCTTGAATTTGGATATTTTTTTTTAAATATTCAAGTCATTTGGTTTTGCGAGCATCTCCTATAATTTTGCTCCAAAAGTAATAAAGTATTTCTATTGTTCACATATTGAAGTTTTGCAAGACGTTATTTTACAATCTCAGCTCCCCTTTATTATCTCCTCTTAAACCTAAACAATTTTTTATATTTTACATAATACAAGTATTTTTGTAGCGAACTCGTCATTCAATTTTAATTTTGCTTCGAAAGTAATAAAACTTTATACATTGATCACATGCTGCAGTTTTGCAATCTTGAAGTTTCAGCTCTCCCCAGTAGAATTATCTCCCCTTGAGCCTTGAAGAAAAAGAGACTTAAATCAGGTGAGCCCCAGTGCAACTAGTCCTCTTGTTTTAATTGCCTAATTTGTTCTTACTGTATTTATAAGGAATGAACCGTGTAGAATATAATTGTCATAAAAATCACTAATATTGCATTAGAAAGTGACATTATTTTGTAAATTTATGAAATGGACATAATATTTGTTTATGTACACATGTTCAAGTTTCATTGTTTTTGTTTTAAGGATTTGTAAATGCAAAGGATGAGGGAAATTTCGTAAATTTACAAAATAGTTTCAGTTATCGCTGATAAGATGGTGTATTCTTTAATGACTCTGACATCCTATTTCTCTAAAAGTTCCTTGTTTCATATTTATTGAAAATCATTAGAAACCGTAGTATCAATGAAACTTCATAAATTTACGAAATGTCTTCATTAATCAAATTGATAAGAGTATGTCAGCAATGAAAACAAAAGCAAATTATAAGATTTTTTTATACAGGCTAGTTTTATGTTTTACCAAATAAAATAGTAGTTCAATTTTCATGTACAATTTGTAAATTTACAAAATGATTTCAGTTTTTGATGCTTTGTTTAAAATGTTCAATGCCTGATAGGCTATGTTAATATTCCAGCAACTGATGAGATGTTTTTCAATTTTCATGTACTTTTTGTAAATTTACAAAATATGTCATTTTAATGCAATATGAACGGACCAAGAGATGAAACATACCATTTTATATATATGTAGATCTTTTTGTAAATTCACAAAATAGTTTCATTAATCACCGCTATTTTCTTCGATGCTGAGGCAATCCTATTTCTGTATTTCGCCGAAATGTGTCTTTTATCATATTAATTGAACATTGTACAAAACCATGAAACTTCACAAATTTACAAAATATCACCATTAACCATTTCGAACAATAAAAGTATGTGAGTTAATTCAAGATTTACTGATTTTCACTATACCCTAGTTTGATAATTCAGCATATAGATAGTAGTTTCAATTTTCATGGACAATTTGTAAATTCACAAAATGATATCAATTTTTGATGCAATATGAGTGATCTTTTAGATAACAATTCTCTGTGAAAATGTAATTCAACAATTTTATATAAGCTCGAAGAGAATTGTTATCCCAACGCACAGTCATGTTGAATTAAAAATTGTTTTATTTTGTAAATTAACGAAATGTACAAAATAATTATCTGTCAAATTGCAGTTAATTTTTTTTTCAGAATTAGTACAAGGATTTTCAATGCAATGGTCGAATATTGTACCAAAACCATGAATTTCATAAATTTACGAAACATCTCCATTAACTATCTTTAATGATAAAAGTATGTCAGCAAAGTTTTACTACTTTCACTATACACTAGTTAAATTATTCAGGATATCAATAGTGGTTCAATTTTCATGGACATTTTATAAATTTACAAAATGTTACCAGTTTTTGATGCAATATGCTTAATATTTATTGAATATTGTAAGAAACCATTATGTGAATGAAATCCTAAATCTGTATATTCACCGAGTATTTCTTGTTTCATATTTATTAAATATTGAAGACTTGGCTCCTAGTTTTATGTCGTTGTGATTAATAACAGGGTTTACTCTCCAGTAAAATTCTGGTCAAATTTACGGGAAAATAGGAATAAAATACTGCATCTCATGATAAAATCAGTTACCAAAAAGGAACGTGTTACAGTAAGATAGAATGGTCAACGGTCCAACATTCAGAAAACATTTTAAAAAGTAAAAATTTCATTTCTGACAAGCCTGTACTGTTCGAAGTCTGACTAGGTTCAACTTTCAAAATTAGCGGATAGTTCTATTTCGCCAGACAAGTCTTATTGAAAAAATAAAAGGTTGGAAAGTGCAATCATCTTGAACTTGTAGTGAAAAATTATAAAACTAAGATTTTCAAAAAAAAAAAAAAAAAAAAAAAAAAAAGAAAAAGATATTTCCTTCTTTCTCTGTAACTGTACTTACAATATACCCATTTAATAACTACACTTGTGAATCTGTAGTAAGGCGTCACTGTTATACATTGAAAATATCCATAAGAAAATTGTCAAGTCTCGAAGTCAAATGACATCCCGATGTTAAAATCTTGTACTTTTTATTTTCCTTTAGAGAAGTTGTGAAATTTGTTGAATACTGTCAGCCACGAAACAGAACACTTAATTTTTTTAATTCCGAAACAACAACAACAAAATAACAATATATTTTCAATACAAATATCTCCTTTGAATTGTCTCCGCAAGACAGGCTTGATTACAAATTTTATGTATCCCAAAGGTCAGTAGAGCGTCAAGGAACAAGGCCCCTGGTCCCCCGCCTCATCCACTGAGCCAGACAGAGTTCCGTTTTCCCCCACAAACCCATTACTAAGCAACCAGAACCATGAGATTTTGTAATAAAAGAAGGAAAGTTTCCCATTTCGAAGAATGGTTTCCAGGTAACGACCTAAGGGTGGTGTTACTGTGTCTCACCCTACGTACTGCTTGTGAACAGATATACTAATTTGGGATTAGGTCGTTTAAAGGGATGAATATTATTTCAGTTCCGGAGAAACCAATTTAACTAATTCCCCACAATCAAACAGAGATTGCTTGTTACAGACAATATCTTCATTATCAACAATCTTTATACCCAAATTGACAACTGAAAATTGTCATCTTTGTCCACTTTGAAATTAGACATGTCTAAAATATTTTCGTTTTTTAAACGGATAAAGAATTGTCGAACGTCGGCCTTTATGGGGATATAGTAGAGTAAAAGTTAGCAACATAACTATGTCGTGAAAATGGTCTTGATTGCTGACCTGACACTGCTTGGTATTCAATATTGATTGTTGGCTTATTATATAGGCGTGCTACCAAGGTGTCAAAACTACAGCTCATTCTAGTTACGATAACAATATTAAGGGTACCAATAAAATCAAATTGAGAGATCGTGTTGTTCTGGAAATCGGTCAATTTATCAAAATTCAAGCCTTGCACTGTTCGTGTTTTCCTAAACAGACAAATGCAATTTATATATATATATAAATATTACAGTCATGTAACGATTGTGTATGCAAAAACAGCCACACTGAGTGAAGAGACGAGCCCTTTGTTATCTAACCCAGCAGCTTTTCTTCATGGAGAAAAATGAGCATATGGAAGCTATTTTTATTCTAGAGCTATGGGTTGAATAAAAAAGTCCAGCCTTCGAATCAACACAAGGTCCGGGATTTTTGAATAAAAACAAAAGTTGTATTCATGCATTATCAGTGTGTTGTCTAGGCCACCCCCCTCGATAATGATGATAACGATCTTCCCAGAGAGAATCATTCACCTGTTCCCAGAGAGAACACCACTGCCTAGGAAAAAACGGTCTGCTAAAGTTTAAAGGACATTTTAATGCAAAATTGGTGATCCTAGACTTTGTAAATTAAAAATGTACTAGCTAATATTAAGCATCAGACACACTATCACCACCACTAAGACTAAGAAACGTTGTTTCGGACCGGGTAAATAATAAGGCCACGAAAAAGAAATAAGGACAACTATCTAATAAGTCGTTTAATGTTGAATGGCTATATTTTCTTTTAAAGTAATGATTGCATTCCGTTAACTGAACCTTCGCACCTAGAGCTAGAAGCGTGCTATTCGCTCTGAGTAAAAAAACGTTCAATAAATATCTTTCAATCACATGCGGTAGCGTTCAGTGTTCAATCACGTTCTTATCTTGGCAAATTCATGATTTTCCGTTCTATAAGCTCCGCCAGAAATATTAACTTCTTATTGTCAATGTATCTTTCTGCCGAACAATGTAGTTGCGAAAGCTGTCCATACGTCTTTTGAACCATTGGCCTTTACCTCCGTAGGCAGAATATACTTTGCTTTGATTTTGAAGAACTTAGTTTTAAAGACAAGTCTGGACGTCTTGGCCTTTACATCTGAAGCAACACCATAATTGAGCATATTTCATTTCATAGATGGCACATTTTAAACTTTATATTCTGTCATGTGTTACAGATCGAAATCTAAAGAGGTTTATCTGCTTTATCCTATCCATTGACCCCTTGTCGGAAAATCATTTGGGAAAGTTGGATGTGGTCCTGGACAATTCAAATAATTATTAGAATGATTTTCGCAGATTTATCACTCATGGTCCTAGTCATCAGAAGCGCTCCTATTTCTCCTTGGAAATACGGCCAATTCCTAGTGTCATGTCTTCTGTGTGGACCCTAAAAGAATCTTAAAGAATCAATTCTCAAACTATGTTTTACTATGTCTCTGTGGCAATAAAATACCGCTTCAAGAGCTTGTCGGTAAATTGGTCTTGCCGTTGAAAAATTTTGGAAAGTTTGAAATAGGGTCACTTTGGGTCCAATTTTGGCCAAAGATCAATTATTAGAAAACAATGTAGATACTCAAGAGACTTAAGCTTAACCAACCTGAATATGTATGGATTAAATCTTTGACAATCGGGATAAAACTAGGCCATTAGGTCAGTTCCTAAAACAACCAATAACAAACTTAAACTTATCTTCATTCTTATCTCATTCAACCAGAAATCTTTTGATGGAATCTTGAACAAGTTTCACATCGGTTCACTTTGAGTCAAAAACAAAACCAACTTAGACGATCTCGTAGACACTGTGGAGTTTTTCTTTGACAGGTGAATTGAACTGGGAATTGGTGAGAATATTTTCTTGAAGTTTCAAGTTGGGTAAGACAAAATATAGAGCATTTCTTAGAAAAACTATAGAAGATAATTCTGAAACCTTATCTTAACCTCAATCAATCGGACATGTTAAGAATTATTAGTCTTGACGAAATCTCGGATTGAAAATACTTTACTTGGGGTGAACACTTTGTCATAGGGTCAAGTAAAAATGTCAATCAATCAGAAATGTTGTCAGACTGTCTGTCATGATAAACGCTTGGAAAAGATTGAAACAAGTTCACTCAAGGTCGAAAAGTAAATCACTGGTCTATTCTGAGATATGTATATACTTTTTGAGTTCGTTCCATTCACACTTGTTGAAATAATGTCTCTTTCAGAAAATACCGCTTTTTTCCAGTAACAACTAAAGGATTAGATTGATATTTTCACATGTGCAAACGGTATCAAGCAATGATATACATACTCTGTTTCGGTAACGACCAGTAACTCTTCTTGGAGTTCTATGTCGAAAACTTTTAAAAATAAATTATACAAATGCCATTTGTTTCCTGTGACAAATAGCTGTTGGGGATGGGGAAGTTTAGCATTTCAAATAAAAGCGTCTGGTAGTACTTGTATTAAAGAGGTTAATTTAATGGGTTTTATAAAATTCAATAGTTCGCATTTTATTCGTAGCGGAGGATGCACCACTCGTTTTCTTACCAATTCTCAAGTCAGTGCAACACGGCATTCGCTCAAGGCCACAGGCCCCAGGTCCTGACCTTAAACTATAGATATCCAATCTATATTGAGGTGTCGGTGTGAATTCGGGAAGGTTGAAATGGGCAAATAAGTATGAAAATCTACTTTATTCTATCTAAATGAGATTTCGTCTGCATCCGAAATATCTTTTTAGCTCAAATGAGCACAGCGTGGTCAAGGTGAGCTATTGTGATCGGTAGTTTTCCGGAGTCCGTCTGTCCGTCCGTAAGCAATTATTAAAAAATCTTCTCCTTCTGAACCATAAGGCTTAGAGCTTTGATATTTGGTACATATCATCACCTATTGACCCTCTCCCAAAATACTTCAAAGTATAACTGTATTCTTAAAATAAACCCTTTTCTGTGCGATCCCAGATTTTACAAGGAAATCTTAAAAAATCTTCTTCTCCTAAACCATAAGGTCAAGAGCTTTGATATTTGGTATGCATCATAACCTATTGACCCTCTCCGAAAATACTTCAAAGAAATACCGCATTCTGAAAATAAGCCCCTTTCTGTTAGATCCCTGAATTAACAAAGGAATAAAGAAGGGAATCTTTGAAAATCTTCTTTTCCCAAACCAAAAGGCCAAGAGCTCTGATATTTGGTACATATCACCATCTATTGAATCCCTCCCAAAATACTTCAAAGAATTACCTATTTTGAGAAGTAGCTCTTTTCTTTGCGATCCCTGATTTTACAACGGAATAAAGAAGAAAATCTTAAAATCTTCTACTCCCTAACCATAAGGCCTAGAGCTTTTATATTTGGTATGTATCATCACCTATTGACCCTCTCCAAAAATACTTCAAAGAATTACTGTACCCTTAAGATTAACCCTTTTCTGTGCGATCTCAGATTTTATAAAGGAAATCTTAAAAAATATTCTCCTTCTTAACCATAAGGCAATGAGCTTTGGTATTTGGTATGTATCATCACATATTGACCCTCTCCCGAAATACTTCAAAGACTTACCGTATTCTAAAAATTAGCCATTTTCTGTGCGATCCCTGATTTTACAAAGGAGTAAAGAGGGAAATCTTTGAAAATCTTCTTCTTCTAAACCATAAGGCCAAGAGCTCTGATATTTGGTATGTATCATCACCTATTGACCCTCCCCCAAATTATATCAAAGAATTACTGTTTTCTGAAAATGAGTCCTTCTCTGTAAGATCCCTGATTTTGTAACGAAAAGAAAAAATGAAGGAAATCTTCATAAAATCTTCTACTCTAAAAACATAAGGCCTATAGCTCTGATACTAGTATCTAGTGACCCTCTACCAAAATACTTAACAAAAGTAACTGTATTCTGAGAGTTGGCCCTTTTTGTGCGATCCCTGATTTTACTAAGGAATAAAGAAGGAAATCTTTTAAAGTCTTCTCCCAAACTATTAGGCATAGAGCTTTTATATTTGGTATGTATCATCACCTATTGACCCTCTACCAAAATATTTCAAAGAATTACTGTATTCTGAAAATTAGCCATTTTCTTTGCGAATCCTAATTTGTGATAGGAATAAAGAATGATATCTTTGAAAATCTTCTTCTCCTAAACCATTAGGCCCAGAGCTTTTTGGTATGTATTGATGTCTATTCTTCAGAGCATTGCCTTGGGGTTATATGGTGGGATCAACGATATACCTATGATTAAAAGAGAAAATCCTTAAACATCTTCTCCAAAATAATTAGACAGAGGGCTTTGCCTTTTGTATATATCATAAACCCATGATCCATCATACTCAGGGGAGCGATTTAGGACCATCATGGTCCTCTTGTTATTTAGTAGCGATTATATATACGAAGGAGAAGCTGACTGAAGCAGACGACATTATAGTTCTAATGTGGATATACTTTTGCTGGAATGACGAGAAAGACTAAGTATTTGAAAAAAAGTCATATACCGTCAAGGAAAGTCAACCTATCATGGGCAGCCCATAGGATGTTAAAATACGTAAACGTCCATTGCTCAACAGTCATCAGAACAGATCCATTGATGTTAAATAGGGTTTTACACGTGAAAAAGTGAAGGATAAGGGTAGATGGAAAATATCCTATGGTGTCAAATGGCAAACTATTGGTTAGTAAGACTTTTTATCTCCCGTCCTGTTGCGAAATGTCGGGTCAAAGTAATGAGCTTCGTGCATAGGGCTAAACTAATCTTTGAGGTCAACCAGGGTGACGAAAAAGTAGTAATTTGTTCACGTTGAATTATTTTACTAATATTTTGCCTGAGAAACTGGCCCTATTAGGACAAATCTACAGGTATGATGTTCGGTTGACCATTCTCAATTATTCTTCTTCAAATTTTGACTTCTCAGAAATCTTAGCGCTTTGCAGGGTATAGTAGACTTTCGTTTTTCAATTTTTTAATCGACATTATCTCTTGAATTATTGTGCCATTTTGAAGCAAACTTTAAATAAGGTGAGTTCAAATACATGTATGAAGACCCTTCTAAAAATTGTTGAATTTGTTTGGCCAATTAACATGGGCAAATCGAGGCGGGGCCTTGACCATTTAATATTTTATTAACGACTGCGCTCAAGAATTATTTATGCACTAAGATTGGCCTATAATTATATGCGGTTTAGATCTTCAATCGACATATGACATAGAAATATAGTTAGGTAGCTTTTCATGAAATAATATTCATAAAAGTTTGATTGACAAATTAGCATTGGCGTGACAGGGCGTGACTGATATTCCTTTAAATGATTGATATCCCTAACTTTACCACTTAGCCAAAGTTTTACTAAACCACGACTGAATACTTATTAGATCGGATTTCTTAAAAATGTTCATGAATCTATGTGGGAAAAAGAAAGAAAATATCAATGTCAGACATACAGGTAAAAAGCACAAGCAATTAAGGAAGAGGTGTTTATTGATGTAATCAATGTGACAAGTCATATCACCAAATATTAGTGAGCTTAACAAAATTTATTGAAAAATCCTTTGTAAGAATTATACAATATATTTAGACTTTAACTCATAACCTACAACACGATAAATTTTAGACTGGTATAAATCGAACGGAGTTGCTGTCGATAATTTTATGGGCGTCAAAAAGCGTCATTGTGTGGAAATAGATGAACTAGAATATTAAAGTGCATATGTTAAGGTTGATTCCTGTAAATATAAAACCAAATGTACCTGCTGACGAGCTTAACAAATTGAGAAAACCTAGTCGATATGTATGTATCAAACTACCCTAATGACGTTTTTTTGCAAGCCGTTAAACATTGGTCTGGCTCAATTGTCGTTAGAATGCATCTTAAGTATCGAGCTTGAAGTTTGTGTTACATTTACAAAATATTTTAGCGCCAAAATGTCGGTTGATTGTTTGAAATGGGTTTAACGCCACTTTTGACACGCTTACGATGAATTCCTTACACAGGTACTACCGCTACTTCCTTTCCTAACCTGCAGCTACTATCAACTTAGGTTATCGATTGTCCACCCATTGGTGAGAGACAAATGTCGGAAAGAATATTTGCTGCCGTCGGGGATTGTACCCATGACATCCCATGATTGAAGATACGGAGTCTGATGCGCTAACAACTGCATTATCACGGCGGCTTGCCAAAATGTCGGATGAGGCCATATACATTCGTAAGTATTTTCGTTGTTAATGAATGTCGACCCGGATCATTGTTCTAATCATGTGTTAAGCTTCACTGCAATTACCGGTTGTTTTTTCGTGGACCTTTTAAAATGACACCTTTATATTTTAGGTTCGCGTAATTACGACATCTCGATTATGAAATGGGCCATCTTGAACTATGAATTGTACCGTTGCTGATATGGCTGCATAGGATGCCGAAACATAAAATCGTTGGTTGGGGAGCAAAATGTCGTAAATACAGCCTAATAAAGCTTTATTTACAACATTTTGCACCTGCAACGAAAAAAAAAAAAAAGATTTTTACAACAACTCTAGATCTATCTATTTCCAAGACATCGAGGTGTTTAAATATTCGGCTACGGAATCATTTTAGTTTCGGTCATTATCTTTTGTTTATTCAAGGGATATCTTTGGGTGATTTCAACAAATAACCGATAGGTTTCGAAAGAACTATTTTCGAAAGCTTAAAAACCAATCTGAGCCAACACAGACGAATCAAACAAAGGTCGACAAGAGATAGAATGCCAAGATTATATAGAAATAGTTAGAGTGTTCAGGCGGGATTCAGACAATCTGTTAAGAGCGGTAAGTGTTGAATTCCAATCAGATGACTTAACCCTGCGGTCTTATTTTTTTCGCACTTAAAGAAAGTCCCTTTTCGCGTGACGAGTCGAGTTTGAAAAAGAAAAAAAAAGAACATATCGATTGATATCAGCAATCGAGTTCATATCAATATAACATGCAGCCACGACGACTCGATAATCGGATGTCATACTGCATTCTTGGGACAAGAGGTAGTGGACTTACAACATCTGTTTGCAGACAAATGAAGCATTTTCCTAAATCGTTTGTTTTCCATGATTGGTAGAGGGAATATAATCGACAGCACGGCCTGTATCGCTCGACTGACATTAAAGTAATATTTCCCACAAAACACACATAAAGTTAAAAAGAAAACCTTACTCAAGGCCCGAAAAAAACATGACGAGTGAAACTATATATCCAATATAACCCTTTGCTGTAACACTACACTTTATTGAAGAAGTTTGACATTTTGAATTTAAGTTTTTTACACAAAACTATGGCGCCAAAGATGACGTTTTATCTTTCGCTAGTTATTCAAACGATCATAGGGACGCGTGTATATGCCTAGGACAAGTCCGCCTTTCCGGTAAAGAATCGGGTGCATTCAACTCGATTTCAAATTCAAATAAACACGAGTCGAGATCGATAAGTAAAGACACAAAGTCTCTATCACAATCTTTCAGTTATATCGCGGTGATAGATAGGTTGTTTAAACTGTTTTTCATTATGACTTTAATGCAAAGACCAAAGAGATTTATCCAAATTTATAATGAAATAAAGTCAACAAATAGCTTTAAATATCTCACAAACCACATTTGTCCGAAATGAAGCCTGTCCTTTAACTCGGTATTTCGTGGATAATCTTGTAGGATTTGAAAAAGAAAAATATCACAAGTGAACATTCATGTTAATTAGCAAAACACTCAACTAAAACGATTTCAATATCTCCCTCCCCCCAAAAAATAATAATGCATCATATACGTGAAATAAGCCTCGCGAATAAATACTGTTTGTTTGACCTATTGCAGCTATTAAAAATCTTTAAAAACATTTACCGAAAAATCATTCTTGCAAAAGAAAAAAATAATAAAAAATAGAAATGTGAATGAAAAAGAAATCGAGAAAACTCACTATGAACCAATTGTTGTAAATAAACCCAACCCACGATGGATGTTTTCTTCGACGAATCAGGATTATTTCATGAATTTGGTAGATCTTGACCCAGTGGATATTGTAATCTTACAGCAGATTTCAAAGCGGTGCTATTTTTGTTGTTATCTCGATAAAATTTCGTAATGCATTATAGTATTTTGAAGGAATTCACAGATCTGACAGGAAGGATTCCAATACCAGTTTGTTCAGATAATACAGAAGCTACTAAGAAATGTTTTAAAGAATAAAACTTCGCAAGGCATAAAGCATCATGCCGACCACAACGCTATGAAAATAGCTCCGCTACCCTTCGGTCAAAGGGTGTAAGTTCATACAATTTCCCTTATAGTGTACAAAAATATAAAACAAGTACTCTTACATGAAGTATTCCATAAATAAGATGAAAAGCCATACATCTGTATTAATACCCAAGCATTTCTGCAAGATACTTTTCAAGTCCTTTGATAAAAATAGCTTTCTAATGATAATGAAATCGGGAATTAAACCAATCTTTAATAGGCGTCCAATATGTTTTATTTTTTTTATTTTTTCGGTTTATTGATCAGTTCGTACAGTTTTTAGATAATGTGAAACTGAAATTGTGTCTATGACAGGGTTCACATTATCGATAGATGTAGTGGAAATAAATAGCATTTATAGGCTTCAGGTATATTATCGAAGACTAAAAAACGCCATTCCGTTGAAGCTTTTGGAAGGCTAACTCTTCATTTTCACTCATCGTTCATAGGAACATTGACAGCATTATGAAATATCCAATGGGAAGTAGACAAGCACCCTTGTCTTTAAATGAGGCACTGACCTGATATCTATATAGTCCGGAGTCATCGAGGCATGCCTTGATAATTTTCTTGTTATTTCCGTCCTTTTGAATAAGAAATTCATTTTGATGAAGATATTTACTACTTATGTTATTGAAGAGTAATGTGTCGTTGGCCAAAAAACGATATTCGCCAGACATCAGCTCAACTACATCGCAGAAGTACAATTTAGTGAGAGATTCAATACTTATAACAGTGTAGGGATTTACACTGAAATCAAGCATTTTCCAGCAATTAGGAACATCATCCGCCTCGATCTGTGCGATTTCTGGATTGTTTCTGGTCGATGAACATTTAATGTTTGCGAGTACGTCCTCTGGGAGTACTTCTTCAAATGACAACGTTTTTCCATAAATCGTAAAGATGTAAGTACTATTTAGAAGCACTACTTCGCTTCTAAGATATCCTTTCAATTTTTCTATGCCACGAGCTAAATCTCCATTCGATAGTTTTAAAATAATGATAATGTCGGTTCTGTCTAGCTCTTCGTCTTGTTTAGGGTTGACAGACATTCCCCAAAAAATAATGCTCCATTCCGTGGGTAATTGTATGCTTGTTGCTAAATAATCGAGACTCATGTTAGTAAAACTATTCTTATCTATATGAATGCCCAGTGTACTTCTCAGGATTACATTAAGAAATACAGTCATTCTACCGTTGTTGAAAATGCTACTTCCAAAGAAAATGCAACCAGAGTTTTCGTCATAAATATGACCGATCGGGCATCTCAAAGGTCGACATCCAATGTACTGAAATTAGATAAAAAATCAAATTGAAGTTTGTGCTCATGTCACATTGAGATTATTGAACATGTCAAACGTACATTGTACTTGACATTAAAGAATCATTATCATTTTTATGCGACTCCTTTAATAAATTTGGTATTTTTATTGAAGAGCTCTATGACAGAGACCTATCACTTAAAATACCCTGGTAACACGTTAATGATTTTGCTTTATTACGATAAAACGTTAAGTCCGATTTAATCATCTTTAAACCTAGGAAAAGCATATTGTCGTTTCTCCTCTGTTATTGAATGGGTTTAACACCTCTTAATCAAAATGATGGTATAATAATTCTTTTAAAAGTCTGAAAAGATTCTGATAAGGACCAACGACATTCCTGTGTTAATAAGGATTCGGTAATAATTTTTCATACACCCCCTTTTCCTGTCATATTAGGAGACCTATACAAATTTAAAAAGAAACAATTCAAATGATGGTACAAACGGTCTCTGAGAGTTTGAACAGTATCCGATCAAAACTGTAAACTTAATTTTGTTCACGAGACTTTCTGTAATAAAATTATTGTAATGCCCCTTTTTAAATGATATTTGACTGATCAGACAGAATTTGTCAAGGAACAGTCCTGATTATTCTATGAACATTTGAAATGAATCTTATAAAAATTTTCGACTTTATTGCGTTACAAGGATTATAAAATAATATTTTCATAAGGCACCTTTTACCTGTGATGCTTGACAGATCATGTCATAATGTCAACATCAGGGATTTGTATTATTGTGTATTTGTTCTGTTAAAGTTTGAAGAAAATCAGATGAATTGATTGATTAAATGGAGTTTAACGCCGCTTTTAACAGTATTTCAGTCATATCGCGGCGGCTGGAGCACATAACAATGGATTCCTGGTATTACTCACACCAGTATTACCACTACGTTCTTTCCTAGCCTCCAGCTGCTATCCCACTTAGGTTTACAATTATACAAATGTCGGAAAGAATATGTGCCGCCGCGGAAGATCGATCCCATGACATCCCATGATTGAAGATTAGGAGTCTGACGCGCTACCAAATGTGATATGACGGCGGCAAGCTTAGGACTTGGCAACAACGATTTTTTAGATGAAATTTTCTCAAGGTCTCTTTTCCCGGTTCCTTTACTGTTCAGACCCCAATTTAAAAATAATTATCCCTTCAACCTTACATTAATTATGTCAAATTTTCGAAAATATCTTATCAAAGCTGTTGGATTTATTTGCCGCCGTCATAGCGCAGTTGATAGAGCGTCGGACCGTCAATCTAGAGGTCCCTTGGTTCGATCCCTGACGGCGGCACTCATCCTTTCTGACTATTTGTCTTCCAGCAATGGGTCGATAATCGTAGACCTATGTCGGATAGCAGCTGGAGGCTAGGAAGGGATGTGATGGCGGTACTGGTCTGAGAACTACCAGGAATCCATTGTTAGGTGATTCAGCCGCCGCGATATAACTGAAAGATTGTTGAAAGCGGCGTAAAACCCTATTTAAACAAACATACTGTTGGTTTTATTGCATATATGGGGATTTTTAATTACATTTTCATACAGCCCCCTTTCCTAGGCCCTTTTGGCCAGCTGAGCTAAAAACCGACCAATCAAATCATTCATTTTAACTGGAAGTAAAATTTGAAATCAAACAAGTCCCGGCGTTTCTGTGAAGATTCTGTGAAGATTCTCAGTAGGTTTTGCGACTTAAAAGTCGTAACTACAAGCTGTAGTTACGACGTTATGGTCGCCATTGAACAATTTCATCTTGTAACTCGACATACATATTGCCAAATAAGACTGTTTAATATCAAAACGGAACGTGCTGCCGATGTCATTGAGTTAGATAGCGGAATCGGCGGTGTCAGCGATCCGTTTTAAAATAACCGACTGGCTCTTTATCAAATAGTGGTAGCTATCTGACTTTCTTAAATGAAATCAAAGTACTGAAAAGTACTGTAAGCTAGCAAAGCATTGTTTTGCTCAGTAATCTTTTTTGTCAAACGTTAGCATGATAAAGCAATGAGGTTAAAGTAACCAAGGAGTTACTCCAATCCCCCTTTTTACGCCCCTCAAGAAAATAGTTGTGGAAAACATTGTAGAAAATGAAGAAAACGCTTGTTACAAGCAATTTCTTCAATTTCCACATTGTTTTCTACCCACAGAAATAAATATTTCTTATTTTTATACGATTTGTAATTTTCGTCTGCAACATCTTTGGATACCCTGATCAAAGTCATTTTGAACACGATGTGCTCAAGTAAGCTGAAAATACCCAGGAGATGAACTTTCATGCAGAGTTTGCAATATGCCTGAAATACATTAAGAACTACTTTTTATGGTGTAGCCATTCAGTCGATTGAGTGGTTAAGCCTCTATTGTCAGTTTGCACTCGCTGAATTTTTAGACGACCTCAAAGCTTTGTCTGTTATCTTAAGCTGTCAACGCTGTCGCTTTGCTAGCCTAAAACGTGCTTCAGAATTCAAGTCCGTCATTTGAGTTCACGGGTTTGACTCGTTTCTTGTATTACAAAATTCATAATTCCTGCACGGTGTACACGTTATATAGAGGATAATCAACTGATTATTTTTTATATGAAAAATCTCTCACGAGAAGGCGTTGTTAGGCGAGAAAAAATAACCAGTTGATTATTCTATTTATTATATTCGAAATGGTTTTATTTTTCAATATTTGCTGATTTATTTCAATCATATTGGACATCATCGGCCCTAGAAACCGTGCACATTAATATCAAAGGATTTTGTAATTCAATAACTTCTGTTCGCCATCTTGGATTTTCTTTCCAAGTGGGCGAGTTTTTCAAAGGAATGTTTGGGGGGAAAGTCCGTATTTCAATACACTTAGAGATTTGCGGTGTCAGGCACAAAAATGATTTGGGCGAAACATATACTGTATCTAAGGGCGACAATCTGATCGTCGATATAAAGGCCCCGGGACATTTCGAACATCGATCGACGATTCATAACTTGGACTTGGACAGAATTATAGGATAGACAGTCTGTGATCACTCAGTCTTCTGACTTGGGCGTACTCTATTCTAAAGAGAGGTAAAAAAAAAACGTTGTAAATATTCGAATGTAAGCCCATTTACACTGGAACAATGTTTGGAGTTGTCCAAGATTTGATCTGGCTTTTTTGGGATAGGAAAAAAATTCAAGATTTAGAGAGTCCTCGAATTTTCCTTAGATTTGACATTGTGCCCACTTTCTACCTCAAGGGCACCTAATTTTGAGCTCTCGTGAGATTTTATAAAGACTCAAATTAAACGATTGAGCAATAAAAACGGGATATGTAGAATAAGCTAGAAAAAGGAAAGACATCGTTTAAATGTAATAGGCGAAGCGAGTCTTATATGCATTTCAAGTTAAACAGTTATTTGTCGAGACCGACAAGAAATAAAATACCTGACTGGGTGATGAAGAATTTGTCGTCTTCACGCAAACTTGATCCATTTTTTGCCTGTGTTTTGTTGCTTGCAGAGGTAAAATTGTCTTCACTTTCGGGTTTAATAAAGCCATAAATTGTATTCCCGAGGGATTGCCATTCGACTGGAAACATGGATCCTTTATATGCGTTCCTTCTCCATAAAGATAGCAAAATGGGTTCGGATACACCTTGGAATTTGAGATGCTGAACGTCGGAGAGAAAAAATTACTCATACAGGCATCAGCAATATCATCTATTGACATCTTATAATTATTTTGAATGTCGTCTTCGTTTGTAATGTTTATGAAATTTTCAATAGAATTGGCAGAGTGGATAGAACATATCCGGTTATCAATGACCTTGTCTAGGAAGGAAAAAGTCAAAAAACATAGGCTAGATTTGTCCCCTTCCAGAAATTTAGACAGTTCCTCGTCAAAGTTAAGAGACTGCGCGCTTCCGAGTCCATCACACATAAAATATAATTCTGGATCTTCGAATTCCTCAACGCCATGACAAATTGCACAATCCCTGTTAAAATAGATTTTTCTCGTTTCATAAGAAAAGACTGGATAAATTGTTGATGTGTCTGAAGGATCGCAGCTCCCCTTGTTTTCATGACAGCCATCGTTTGGAGATTTTGTGACGACATAGTAAGAAAATTGTGTCCTTTCAACCTTTGTAAATGAGAAGAAATTTGTAAACTTGGATCGAAGATAGAGGCAGCTTTCAAATTCTGTCTTGTTGTTGTCACGAAAGCAGCATTCCTGTCCATCGACGCATTCATCACCACAGTAACACTCTGTTAAAATATTAGAACAATAAATTAAATGCAAACTACTGCTTCTCCGAAATAGACACTTCCCCGTCATAGAGTTATTAAAGACAGGTCGCATTCATTTGATATTGTTTCTCCATAATCAATTGGTATTATCATATATTGCATCAGTCATGTTTTTTCTTAAACCGATCACATTAAAACATTTCTTAGAAAAAAAAATCGACCTTAAGTCAACCCAAAAAGTTTTTGTGATTTGAAAAGAGTAATACTTTGAAAACTATTTTTTAAAAATATTAAACACAGCATTTTTACCATATTGATTTTGTAACCCATCAGAATAAGTATACAAGAATACATATTACGGAACATAGAGATGATAGTGTTTTCATAATTAAAAGATTAATCTTGACTATCAAAAATGAAACGAACGCTTTACGCTTTGTCGCGGAAACATATATGTCTATAAAATTGTTTAATTTGTGTTTTGTTCTTTAGTTCGTCGAGTATCAATTGCCAAAATAAGAGTATTTAAATGAATACCTTTGCCATGTATATTCATGCTCGTTTAGTTTTAAATGGAAAATCTATATCACATAAAACTGTTAAAAGTATTATCTGTATCACTTCTTCGATCAAGAAGAAGTGAAAAAACTTACTGTTTGTGGTTAGCATTCTGAATGACTAAAACAATGGATATTAAAGATGTGGTATTCGTTACGGAGCATATGCAAATTATCTTGATACCTCTGCTTACATGTTTCATGAAATCTTATCTAATACATGTAGTTATCCTGACACTCCATTAGTTGTTTTAATCCATTATTTCAAACCAATGGACAAGTGATATCTGCCAAATGTCACAATTTCACATATTTTGCAATTGACGTGTAGATAAGTATTAGTTAAGAAGCAGAGCACGTGGAGTATCTCTCAAATAAACGTTCATTAGGATACAGATAAACAGCGAATTTGATATTTGATTCCAATGTCATCTCTGAATACGACCTTGACCTTTGACCTCCTACAAAACAACTTGTTTTAGTTCGCACTTCTACCCTTTTAGTTGAAGTCTGAAATTCACCCTGAAATGTTGAAGTCATAATCAAGAAAATAATTGTTCCTTACCTTGACCGTGACTTTGAACTTTGAGATACAGAACGAGACCTTCAAATGACACATCCACTCATTGCGAAAACAGTGGTGTGAAAATTATTATAAAATCCATAACTAACTTTTGGAGTTATGGTACGGAAACAGTCGGACGGACTGACGGTAATACACCAAAATGTAGTAGTAGGTATATCTTGCTAGATGAAAGCAAGCTCGACAAAAAAAAAAAAGAAAGAAAGAAAAAAATTTCAATATTTCAATATTACTACTTCTTTAAACTATGTTCCATAAGACTATGGTTCGGAACATAGATTAGGTCATCTACATTTAAATTTTCCTTTCAAACTTTGATTTGGTCAAAATTCAGTTCCATAGGTATACAGTTGAATTTAAGAATACAATTGACATACAAATTTCAAATTCAAACAATGATATACCATAAACATTTATGTGTCCTTTTATTTCCGTAACGTTTTAGTTCTATTGGATCATACTTTTGAACTTAAATCTTTCTTTCAAAACAAGTCACACGTTTAGGAAACAGAAAGACCCAAGTACATTTACTTCTCTGTAAAATGTGTTCTCAAAAAGTGAATGAAATATATTTTATGGATATCTCTTTGTATCATAACGGAATGAGTGTTGTGGATAGCAACGACAGACAACTAATTGGCGTATTCTAGTGCAAACAATATTGTTTCATTGTTAAAAAGAAATCTATTGGAACACATCTACATGCATTGCTATGATCTTTTCAGATTTCCCGATTTGATTCCTTTGCTTCGAGTCGTAAAAAGAACCGAAGATAATTAAAACACATTCATATATCGTTACGTCCTTTTCTTAGATTGACAAGCGTCTTGACAAATAAGGTAAATATTTCCTGTTAATATTCAAAGTCGGATTCAAAATACGCAAAGTAGAAATGATACAATAGTTACGGAGCAAAGGTGATACGGACGCGAAGTAAACAAAAACAATGATGACACTCCGAATCTATATTAAATGCTTCATAAAACAGTAGTAGAACCTCCATGTATATCGCTCTGTTATGTTCTCATTCTTATTCTTATACGAACAGTCCATATTTTCAGATATGGACGTTAAGGAAGCATATAATATGAACTGCGACTTTTCATTTTGAACATTTTGTAGTTTTGATGGACAACATTGTCATCAAGTTTATTTTATTGTTGAATTTTGCATGTTCACTATTCATTTAGCATTTGTAAAAGTTGTTCTGCACCTTTATCTAGAAAATAAGAGACAAATTAAAAGTCGTTATGGGAGCACAGATTCTTATGGTGACACGTGCATTTAATTACGCAATAGAGAAATTGCGCAAGAAAAAAAAAAAAAAAAAAAACCTTTGTCATGCTTAAGCCCGTTGCATACTACGTTCTTCTGATACCAATAAAAAAGTATGCAAATGCTGTATTTTGGGAAATAACGCATGTGGTATATCGTACTCTGGCTGTGTGACATGGGACAAATGAGGGTACCCGTCTTATATAAAGATATAATTGTCTCAAAATTTTCAACAAAATATGTATACTATTTCCAAGATGCCTTCTGTCAAATGATACGGAAAATTCGTTACGGTAACAGTTTATTTAAAGCATATATGCTAGCGTTATATTCATTTCAAAATGGTTTAAATTTATGGAAATGGCTAGTCTACGAAACCCATACGTTCTCTTCGTAACTTACAACACGCAGGGAAGTAACAATAGGATGTCATTGTGGGTCCGGACCAATTTTAATCTGGTTGCTTTGAAAAGGATTTCAACGTTTCTAATATAGAAAAGCGAGGCTTTGTGGGCGTATTTTTGTATACCAGGTTAAGATTAGTTTATGTCAAAGAAAATCGAGTTATAGATCCTTCCCACATTAATTTTCATAATCAGCCACTCCAAAATATCAGATCCGCAAATGATTATTAAGAATGATTGTCCCTGATATATGTCAAGGTTACTCTTCACAGCTTTTCACTGAATTCAACGATGGCATTTGTGACTGAAAGAACACGTATACAATACAGTCCTCATGGCTTTTGCCTCGTGGAGTTGCAATTTCAGCAATTAGCTCGATTTAAAGAAACTTGTTTTGCGTACTTAACCGACTATTTTTGTGGTGTTCCCTCGCGACCAAACGTGTTCCGCAACGACACACTGTGATTTTAAGGGATCTCAAGGGATAAATCCTTGTCCTTGGTTGAAAAAAGAGTCTTTCGTTGTCAACTTTTCATTATAGATTACTAAACATATAATCAATATATAGGTTGTTAAGTTGAAATGCAAAGAATGTTCAACTCCGTTCAACAAAACTGGATAAATGAAACAGAATAATTAATTCCGTATTCCCGAAGGACATATCACATGTTCATCTAAATATGAATACACATCGTACTACTTGTCATCTCGCTGTGGACAAGCCGGTCGGTGTAACCGAAGAGAATATACAATGTTTACTGTATTATTTATTACATCACGAGATTTACACTCCACATGACACTTCAACAGTTTCGTTGAACTCTAGGTTCACTTTCTAAACGATCTTATAAAAGATTAGATAAAACTACTGCGAGTGCTAAAGGAGTAAAATTATGCCCATAAGCGTACCAACAGGCCCTTTTACAATAAGGGTAACTGTGACGAAACACAACGTAAATACTCAAATGAAAATTAGAAACTATAATTTAACAACAAAGACGCGCAGCAAAGATTATACGTAATTATTTCTCGATAATCCTTAGTTTTGTTTTGAGAAAACGGAGGATTAATGCCCATGATGCTCCTTCAATTCAAACAAGTCTGTATCATCTTTTCGTTCTATCCTTACATCTATCAGTACATTGAACACATCTAATCTTATATAGACAGATTGGGTATAATAATCACAGATTGTTCCTCATCATGTGAACCTTCGCATTTATCTCATCACTTGACTTTTTTTGAAAGGATTTTGCTGGGGCGAAAAGCAAAAGTTCTTCTTAAAACAAACCCTGCTTTACCTTCGTTTTAGATTGTAATGGATTTTTCACAGAATCTATGTAGGCATATTTCCTTTTGTACATTAAAGAAGTTAAGGGGAATTCCGAATTGTTCTTCTTAACATTATAAATCTTGTTTTTCAATAAAATAATTATATGCAATTTTTATTGATTGTCACTGACCATATTTCTCATTAAGACTTTTGTTTCATTATATAAAAGAGGGATTGGTGGCAAAATTCTTCTGACTACAACTTCATTTTGAATTTTAACTTCCTATTGTAATCTTTATAGACAGACATAATTGTAGAGTTGAATATTTAGAAAACACTTTTGCAACCAACATCATAATATCTTTTTAACGAACTTCATAGCACATAACCAGAACATTCTAATAATACCATACTGAAATTTGCTTTGGCATCTTTAATGGATCTAGGATTTGTAGAATCGATAAGGAAAATAATGTTTTTGTAATGAGATAATTCTGAGAATTATCAATCCAATGAAATTGATCCACATTCAAACTGGATAACTTTTGTGTATCTTTTAAAATGGTAAAATGTAAAAATATCGTATTTGGGTATCGACTATTTAGACAAATTGAATCTTCGTGTTTCCTTCCGACTTTGTTTCTTCTTTTAATTCATCTTGTTGGTGATGAAAGAACTGGTTACTGATGACTATGCTTAATTTGGCACAAGTTTGTTATGGTCTTTGTCATAAACCACAGAAAGTATGATAAAGAATTCTCAAATGTACATATTATCAGCGGAAGACAATGATAGCTATTAATATAAAAATGCATTTATAGCGACACTGTAAGGAGACAAAGTCTTGTAGATATTCATTTAGACAAACTCTCGTTACATTAAAGCGCTTCCGATTCATTTCTTTTATTAGTACAGATCTGGAGCATATTTTTACGCCGTTCCTAGTCTCTATTTCTGATCATCTGTATGTCTGTCTGTGTGCCGGTTTTTCAATATATTTACACATAGAATTTCCAGTTATAATTTAGACTAAAGTGTCTTTGTTACAGATGTTCAAAATAATTTATAGCAATACCATTATTTTCTATGAATTATTTGGTGCCATTTTCTTTTGACAAGCATCGAATTCTTGATGTTTGTAATTCGCATACGCATCTACAGCTACGTAAACAGTCCGCTGTAAAGGAAATAAATACTTAATATTTCTAGACGTATAGGATCACTTATTCTCCAGCTGATCATTCATACCCAACAAGGCACTTCCGACGGCATGGCATTTTTTTAATTCAATTGTTCATATCTAGGTTTGGAAATTCATTACCTCAAGCTAATTTTTTTCCAAAGTATGAAGAGGACCAGAATGAACAGGATAAATATTTCAAATTTTGCTTGACCTATTCATATTAAAAAGTACAAATTTCTTTTTACAAAAACGGGAAGTCAGAGCTTCATGCAGATAAAAGATCTCGCGAATGAATAAGTCTTTAGAGTATAAAAGAAAATACTTTTAAAAGTTTGAAAGGTACTAAATCATTTATATGTCTGTTGGTGCTTCTTTTCTGTCCCTATATTGTGGCGACTAGGTTGGGTGGGGTTTCGGATGGATTCACATTACATGAGAATTAACTTTTATTGAGTATAGTGCTTATTTGTTACACACATACCTATCATAACATACCTATTTAAGAAAAGTGCATTTGCTTTATTTTGCCGAACAGGTTATTGGGAACTTTCAACCTGAGCTTTGTCAAACAAAAGATCAGAAAAGATACGTTTGTTTACAACGAATACACTCAAAACATAACCGCAAAATATACTTGAAGATTGATATTTCATCTCCAAGCCTAATCTTAAAATAAAAGCTGGAAACACAAGCTTTATACATGTTACACGGTCGCTCCTTGTATCAATTTATCAACAATTCGTTATTAATTGTCAGTGGCATAATTCGCTTAAATGGTGACATATAACCTCTATGTGTGACCTTAAACTTAGAGCATCAGACTACCATTATTTTGACTCTTGACCTGTAAGTGTGACCTTTGAAATAGAACTACATACTTCGGGGACTCAAATAACATTATCTTTTGGTGGTGAGTATTTTGGTCAGGTTATTTCTTTAATAAAAAAACTATACGCGTCTTCTTCTGACATTAATTATATAATGATCATTAATATCAGAAGAAGACGTGAATATTTTACCTATACTTTGATATTTGATCCCGTAAAAAAACTTTGACCATGAAGATCCAAAATTTGCAAAATATTTTGAAGTCATGATGATGGATATTTCTACAAATAGTTTCATTATTTTCAAAAATGTAAGAGATATTTCTTTTGATATGCAAATATACAGAATGTTCCCCACATTCGAAATTGAGGCACATACGGCCACAAACAAGATGTCAGATCTGAGAAATCCATGTGCACATTTGAAAGACCGTATATGAGTTTAAATGACTTGACATTCAATGCAATTTTTTTTTACTGGAATAATGCTCTAATTCGGTGTTTGGTCACATAGTATCACAAACTACTTCACTGGGTCAAGTCTTAGAAACAGTACTCTAGATGCAAAATACTTGTCATGAATGCCATGTTATTAAGTCAGAATATATGTATTAATGTATAAGAAAGCTCGGTCAATGTTAATGAATATGTTTAAAAACTGGATCACTAGGTCAGATTTAAGATATACCTTGTGTGCACCTTAGATTCGCCTATTTTCACAAATGCCTTGATATTTGGTAGATTTTTTGTCTCCATGTTATTTCCAGCTACCCTTAGTTTTGCCCAAAACTAAGTCAAAAGGCCAAATCTTAGATAAGCCTTATTTTATGTATATATTCCGTAATTTGTCTCAAATATTATATTTTGTCAATTATTTGACTATTTGAAATTAGCGTCAATATTGAAAATGAGTCACATCGGCTAAAGAACTAGATCACTAGGTTAAACCTTAGCAAAAAACTTGTGTGCACGACAAAGACTGGATTTGGCTCAAAGATCTTGATACCTTTGTCAAATATATTATTGATTTATTAGTGGTAAACCTAGGTCACTAGGCCAAACCGAAAAAAAAATGCTTATGTGTTTAATAGATGTTACAATTTTTTGCATAGATGGTTTTACATTAGGTCAGAGAATCCGTCCCCATATCCTAGCCAGGATGTGATATCTGGTGCTTAAAGATCTAAATCTAGTTAATAAAGTCATATCTTTGACCATCATTGCTTCATGGCATATATATCCTGAAACTTTAAGAATTTTATTGTTCGTTCGTTTTAAGGTTTTTAACAAGATTTTGATAATGGTTCACTTTAATCCAAAGTTACTTCCTCTTGGTTTTGTGTTGTTTTAATTCTGTAGCCGTCGACTTAAGGTCAATGGCATCCTGTTTAGTCTAAATTAGCCTTGTTCTTGACATGAATTACTATTGAATTCATCACGGCGCGTAAATTCACGCTAATAACTTTGCTAGTGACTTTGCAAATGAATAACAATTTCTGAGACTATATGTGATCATTTCATTCAATGCTCTTAATTCTTTGTTACTCTTTTTGGTCAAATAAGCATTCACAAAAACAGTACCTATAAAAAACAGACCTGTGCAGCATGGGTCACGCGGTCCACTCGTGTATTTTCCCAAGTCGCAAAATTTACTTGAAGGGCAAACTGCGTGAATGATTTGTTCAGCATTCGGCCACCGAAAAAAGCTTGAGGAGCCAATTGTTCTGTTATCATAAAAACTGATGAACACAAGCAGTATGGTATGCAGTCTTAGATACATCCTTCGTCTCACTGGTAGCCGTCGCGGGATCAGAGTTCTGAAGAAAGACATGTGAAAGTAATGTTTTTGTCCTATAGTAGCGATCGTCTATGACGTATGCAATATATGCTCTGCGTAAACGTAGAACGCAAATTTCAAACCTATTGATTCACTTTTCATTTCTATCTCTTTTAAAAAACTCAAATCGCTAGACATTTATTCTTGGACAGAGGGGCACACGTGCCCAGATGTTGTTGTGAAAGTTAGTAACAAATATTTTAAACGATTGCTGCTATTGACGCATGGCTAGTCACGCCCGTGGAGGTTCCACAACGATATCAAACGCCATGTTTTCCAAACTTTAAGTCCAGTAACATCTAACAAAAAGTAAAATGGTTGGTTAGCGACCTGAGCGTCGTAGCTGCAGCTTGAAAAGGCTACAGTTACATACAATTACGTATGATGGATGCCGCCTGATAAACCAGTTTACATGGCCATTTGTTCAAAAGACCTTTTTCGACCATGATAAGATATATTTTTCCCTAAAACTTGTAAAAGACTTTCAAATGTTAGAGCTTAAAAAAGTGGCATATAGACCATGTACTTTTCGTTTGTTTTTTTCTTGTAAGTTAATTAACTTTGCGTAATCCCCCTTTCAATTGTAGTGACAGTAACAGTTACAGGCAGGCAATTGATGTTGTAATAAAATCCACAAAAGAAAATAGTCCGCCTCCAGCTTTTGACCCCCTGACTTAATTGGATTTACTTCCAACTCGCCTGGTTTATCAGCCATTTAGGCTGAAATAGCAAATACATTAATATCATGTCGTCAAGTGTATACATCTATTATCAAGGTAATTTACAATAAGATTTCTTTGTATATGATTTATATGTCTAAGGTTGTGCCGATATTTTTTTTTTTTCATTTTACTGTATTGAAAAAGAGAGATTGTTCTTTATCGAATTATTTATAAATACAATCATAAGTTATTCATTATATTTTATATAAAACAACTGGCCTTTTTGTCATTTTTTCTTTCAGGAAAGGTACATTTTCCCTTTTCTCTTAGTAAAGCGTGGAAAGCAACGATAAATAGCATTTTTCAGATTAACTTCATATAATCAGATTATTCGATATACTTAACAACACGTTCCCAGATTATATCAGACTTCTTTCAGTCTTCTCGCGCCTGAACTATACATTATTTATCAAAAAACACACAAACGTTGTCCGATCGATGGCCCTCATTATAGTTACAGGGAATACATTCCATACAAAAGGGTGATAACTTGCGTTATCTAAAAAATACAACGATAGGTTGTTTAGATTTCCTCGAAAACAAAATAGGACAAATCGCTAATTGAAAGCAAAATAATGCCTGTGTCTGTGGTCGTTTTTTTCATATATATATAGATACGTTGTTTTTGAAAGTTGTAGTTTGAGACTGGTTACAGGTCTAAATAATGTGTTTATCGATATGTAGGTGTTTGTTTATCTGACCGTAGGTTTTGTTATCAGTACGGAACAAAGTGTGGACGAGGAAATTGTCCTAAATACGTTCTGCTTTATCCTACAATCTAACCTACATTCAAGGCATCTTAATGACTTCCCTTTTTCCCTCCTTTTTACAACCCTTTCGAAAACATTGCAGAAAAAGGAGAAATTGTATCAACAAATTTCTTCAAATTGCCAGTCAAAATTGGCAAGTGCGTGAAGTTTAACTGCTTCCGGTCGTTAAGTGTTATGATAAAAAATATTTAGCTATAAAAACGCTTATGTAATTAAACTTTTTCGGAATGTTCAGACAAAACATTCAATTATCTTTCCTATTGTTAAATCTTCTATGTTCTATCTGAAGTAGCTTTCTAGTTTCGGAAAAAATCGAATATTAAGCATCAAATGAAACCAAATTGAATCAAATCTGTTGTTCTACAAAAGAATCCCATTTACAAAATATAACAGAAATATTTAATAAAGAAACTTACTGGAATTGTATATTATGCTATTCGAGGTCTTTCGGTCTGGGCAGCAGACATGGTTGTATTGAAACACCGATAAAGTGCTGAACGTATCATTAATCGTGATCTATAAATGACTTCTAGTTTGCTACAAAGAGGGGCGTTACAAAACAAAAAATGCGATAACACCTTTTGGTTTTGCGAGCCGTGTTTTAGCCAACTAGGTGAATTATGCATAATTTATTTCGGTTATTATATGTGCTTGAGAGGCTATTAAAGTATTTATAGTAAACAACATTTTAAAACTCACTATCTCTGTCCTCGAATATACTTTTTGAAAAAGCAGATCTGGGTTGATCATTTAAAGACGCGAAATATCCTAAAACCTTTCTACAATTTATTAAAATTATAACTCCCGATTTTATTCTATGTCTTTTTGAATTAATAAGGTTCGTTTGAACTGTCATTAGCTCAATGAACGTTCAATGAGATGTCTTCCTTGTTCCTCGTTCGTTGCTGTTCGTTATATACCTTATATACCAAATATATATCTTATTTCTTGTACATTGGATGAACTTTTGAGCAGTTATTTTGCATGATACAACCGTTTTGCGCGCTCCCTATACACTAATATCGACAGTTTACTCTCATGTAAATATTGTTTAGGTAACCCTTTTCCCGTTATGACGTATCGCAAGATCATCAAGCGACACATCCATGTATATAGTATTTCATTTGTTAGGCAATAAAAGGTTTGGACCAATTTGCCCGATTCATATAATGCATATGCAAAAAGAATACTTCACACGAGGTTGCTGCATCCGACTATTCCATGACATCGAAGAGCTTGAGGCCTTGATTTTCATTGAAAATCTATAAGTTCACTAATTGTTTATTAGTAAACGAACTTTTAAACGAACCAATCTGAACATGAATGAATTAAGAGGTTTCGATACCTTTTGCCTTAAGTTTAAAAGAAATGCTTGAACTCATAGGTGAAATAACAAAAAAATTAAGCTTACACTTTTCTGATCGCATTTAATAATAGACGAGCCTATTGTATAGTTATAAATGATGACATCTTTTCGGTAAGAATTATTATATCATCATCTACGGAAATCTAATTATCTGTGCTTTGATGATCAAAAAATAATTAAGCCTAAGCACAATCTCACTTCCTTTTGAAAACAAAACTCTAAAAACCTACATTTCCTTCCCCGACGATCTGGAGCAACGAAAATTGTTTTCCAGCTGTCGATAGATTTTACATAATCGAAATTGCATTAACGGCTAGGTTGACAATTTCGGAAAACATTCGTTGAATGATAGGTTCAGGGACGTTATCTTAGGGATCTCTGAGTATAATTCGATCTTGTTTAAACGCTATATCTCAATATGTAGTTCGGTATTTCTGACCTGCTTCACAAATAGATCGATTATAAATCTGAAAGTCCTGGTATAAATGTAAGTCGAATAAAATTCAAGGGTACGAAAAATATGCAACGAAAATATTTGAAATGCTAATCGGCGATTCTAAATGCGTTTCTTAAGCCCTGAATCTTTTCAAAATAAGTTTTTTTACGATCTTGAATACGTTTTTTTACAAAAGGAAATCGTATTTGTTGCTCTGCAAAGTTTATATACGGGAGAAACATGGTGAGTCTAAATTAATCTCACATGTTTTACTTAAAAAAGCCTTTTGCTTTTGTTTTTGCTACAATTACAGGTTGATTGTTAAACTTGGAGGCCATTATGTGAGGTTATGTAAGAGCAGTAACGTGAAGTAAGAAAGTAACGCTAGTTATAATTCTATAATTGTTAGCATAACGAATAACACAATGAAGTAAGGTACATGAAATACAATACACACAATTAGAAAGCTCTAGGACATGTGGTTTAAGTAAAGACTATTTCCTACGGATCCCCTTCTTTATTTGACAATGTGGGGAATCACGTGACCGACGTTGATGTTGAACACGAAAGTGGCGTCATTTTGACCGCTTCACAGGCAAATTTCACCAAGGTATGTATTTAAGCTACGTTCTTTTTATATGTCGTATATTGGCGTCATCTTCTCCGTCTGTCCGTCCCTCCGTCCGTCCGTCCGTACGTCCACTTTTCTTGTGAGCACAACTCCTCCTAAGTTTCTGGTTGGATCTTTTTGAAACTTGGTCTATGCTATCACCTTAATTGGTAGATGTGCATTAAGTAGGGATTTTATGGTTCATTGATTTTTGCCTCAGCCATGCCATCTTAAAACTTAGTTTCTTGGGCTTATTGAAAATGCAGCCTTGTGAATGCAACTCCTCCTAAGTTTCTGGCTGGATCTAAATGAAAATTGGTGCACGCTATAATCTAAATTAGTAGATGTGCATGAAGTTAGGATTCATTGTTCATTAATTTTTCCCTCAGTTATGCCCCCATAAAGCTTAGTCTCTGGGTCTTATTGAAACTGCAGCTTGTGCATGCATCTCCTCCTAACTTTTTTCTTGATTTAAATGAAACTTGGTCAATGTCATCACCATAATTTGTAAGTGTACATTGATCAAGGATTTTATGGTTCATTGATTTTTGTAAGAGTAATGCCCCTTGACACTTAGTCTCTAGGTTTTTGAGTGTTAATTATTTTTTCCCTGAATTATGCCCCCTTTAAACTTAGTATCTGGGGCTTATTGTAATTGCTGCCTTGTGAACGCAACTCTTCCTAATTCAAAAAAAGGTAGTCTGAAAATGTTTTTAATTTGGTTCTGTCAAAATAGGTAGTGTCTACAATTATTTTGGTGAAACAGCAGCAAAGTGGCGGCGTATATTGTGACTATGGCACTCTTGTTTCGGTTTAGACACTTATCCTATCATGTGCGCTTTTGTCTAAAGTTTTCATTGATACCAATCTTTTCCATTTTCTGATCGCTGTAAAAAGAGAACACTTCGTGAGTATTTTCGAAATGACAAAATTTCAGTTAGATGTTAAGCACGTCGAATCATATTTTCCGCTATATATCTTAGCCAAAGAGCGTTCTGTTCATAAGGTATATTTCTGGACTCCTTTTTATCGATATCTTTTCATTTGAGCCAATTTAAAACGTCCAAAATTTCTTGGTTGATTATATTCACGTAAATGATGTTTAACACACGTGGTGTCTAACACGCCAAATCGCAGTGCACATGATGTTTAACACGCACAGGGTTGTTCGAATACTAGGTAAACCCCAGTTATAGGCTATTGAAGACAAACCTGGCCTACTCACGAATTATCAAAAACAGTTCAGAGACTGTGTCCGAACTAATTAAACTCACTTAAATGCAATTGGTTTTAATTGTCGATTATTGTTTTTATAGGGGCTTTACACTGAATGCTTTTTCATATCTGCTTTTTTCACATCTGCTAAAACATGCATTGTAAACTGGTAGATCATGGGCATTCTGCTTGCAGATTTGCTAAACATACAGAATAGGACATGTTCTATTTCCATCTGCTTTTTCAGACGGAATCGGCCTATCGATTCTTAGATCACTTGCTGATAAGCTGATAAGATAAACAATTTCTGTGCAGCACTCCCATATTTCCTCTTTAATACTAACGATTGTGAAATAAAATTCCACAAATGCCTACATTTTATTTATAATAATCCATAACCATGTAATGTGATAGTTTTTTTTCCAATATTGATTTATACTTATTTCATGAAAATGAAGAGACAACATCATTGAAAATAAGAAAGTGTTGTAAATATTGAAAGGATTGTAATTATAGCTAAATAGAATGTTTAGCTCATTACACGGCTTGAAAATTCAGACTGGTTCAGATTGAAAGAAATTACAGATTAAAATTTTAAAGTAAATGAAAATAAAATTGATTAAAAATAAAAATGAAAAATGAGAAGTATCACAAAAGGTAGATAACGTTGTAGTAAAGGGATAATTTGCTTATTACAAGATTTTTTTCCTTTCCCTCAATGGCCTTCAGGACAATTCATCTCTAGTGCCGCATCTCCAGTGCCGCAAATACAGAATCGTGTGTTGAATGTTAAAGTTGTTTCTCTTTCTACATCATGTTTTAACTCATTCCCACACAATGACGAATGTTTGATGCGTGCCAAGAAAAAGCAATTAGGAAACATTGGGTAAAATGAAGAAATCGCTTGCAACTTGCATAGAGTTATTATTTCATTTCCACAATGTTTAAAAAAAATCTTGTATTTCATTAACTTTTAATTATTGTCTACATGTCCTTTCAAGTGGTACCAGTCTAAAACAATACGTCTACTTAAGGGTAAATCTTTAATGTCTCTTGGACAGTTAATTTTGAAATGTTTTGGAATAATTTTTTGTTGTTGTTGTTGATTTGTTTGTCTTCAATTTGAATGATAGATAATTATTTTTGTCAATTTTACAATTCGTGTCCTGTCACATTATTAGTTACCATGTGCAGAGTACTAAAAGTATGGACTGTAATTATGACAGGCCGCATTTTGCAGGCTGATCTGAAGCGAAAGTTTTTTTTTAATTTATTTTTTCTTTTTGTTAGATAAGCTTTGTATAAAACTGTCGCATTCACTACTGTAATGTCAACCTAGGTTAACCATTTCTGAAACAATATTTGCGTGTATTTGTCTGTCTGTGCGTGAATGTGTTTCTGTGTTTGTGTGTGTTGACGTCGAATTTTAGTGTGACAAATCACATACTTGTATAGAAAATAGAAGTGATCCAGTAGAGGTCCATCAGGATCAGACTTTCGAAACTGAAACATGGTAGAATAGAATAACCCTTTCAACTTGGCATGCGAAAATTTCAACCACGGTTAATCTAGCTACCACTTGATCGATAATTGTCTCGCCTGTGGTAGTTATTTTCATACATTTAGCCTTGAATAATAAAAAGGTGACAAAAAGGTCGTAAATGAAAACATTGTCTATTAAACTTATGTTTCTTCAAATAGACCTACGTACAAACAAACATTAGTAATCGATTTCGTCGGACAATCCTCACTGATAAGAGGCATTATGTGTCTTAGCCAATGGTATGACACATCTTTCGCGATGAGGTGTTAAAAAGAGAAGACGAGAAAGTTGCGGAGACGACAGAAAATGGGCAATATACTTACTTTACTGCTGAAAACTTTTAGATCTTTTGAAAAGGTTTTTGAGTTAAGTTATTCGGCATTGTTGATATATTTTCTTACATAATTAGTGCAATACTATCATTTGTTCTGAAAAGAATTCGTGATTTATAAATCATGGGTATTCGTGAACGAATAACGACAAAAGAGAAAGGAACCAAAACGTGTTTAGATTGAGTAATACAAATTGTTGGAAAGTTTGGTGAATAGAATGTTTTAATTTGTCGGGATTTAACGCACTTTTAACATTTTTTGAGTCATACCGCGGCGGCTGGAACAATGGATTCCTGGTATATCTCGCACCAGTACCACCATTATATCCTTTCCTAGCCTAAAGCTGCTATCCCCACTTAGGTGGACTATTATCTACCCATTTATGAGAGACAATGTCAGCAAGGATCGGATTGAGTATTCGCTTTGAAGAACGTTTGACACAAACTAAATAGATACAGTGTCATTCGGTAAGAAGTAGGCCGGTCACTAAAACAACTTTAGTTCATTTTCCGACAACTAACCTGCTTTGCTTAGGTAACATCGCGTAGATTATTAGAAATGAACTTTAAATAATACATACTTAAGAGAATCAAATTGGGCATAATGACCCTGTCCCGGGGCGTAGCCAGTATTTCAGAAATCATACGCACGAGTATGTTGGCTGAGGGCTTATTAATTTGTGTGCATGCTTTCGACTAGATAGATGATTTTTAAGAATGTGAACTCTGTAGGCGAAACAATTTTCCAGGATCAAAAATTGGTAAAAACTTCAGATGGCAGTAATTGTTAGTGCTGAAGAAACAATCCCTAAAATGCTCAAACGATTTCAATTCCTGGACTCGTAGAATATATCCCCATCAATATATCTGCCACGACAATGTTTTACGTGCGTGTTTAACATCGCGTGTATTTTAGATTTGGCGAGTCTTATACCACGTATGCTTAACATCATTTTTGTGAATACGTTTAACAAAGAAATCTCGGGTGTTTTAAATGGGCTTCCATGAAAAATATCGATAAAAAGGAGTCAAGAAATATACCGTATGAACAGAGAGATCTTTGGCTCAGAAAAATAGCCGTAAATATGATGCGACGTGCGAAGTTTTTGTCATTTCGAAGATAGTCATGAAGTGTTCTCTATATGAAGTGAACAGAAAGCGAAAAATTGGGTATCAATGGAAACTTTACACAGTAGCTCATACAATAGTATAGATGGCTGGGCTCAAACACCACGTAGCTTGTATACATAGCTTGTTGAAGTTTGAAATTTGCCAATGGTAAAAATAATGCCAATTTTCGTGTCCAACATCAACGTCGGTCACGTGATTCCACGTATTGTTTGAATAACTTTTTTATGCTAATATGCAGCCGATTTCAAATTATTAAGGTTTTACGTTTGAGGATACTTATTTTACCCCCCCCCCCTCCCCTTTACGTGTTGGCAACGCACCATCTTCTTCGTTTACTGCATGCCTTTGAAAAATCAAAAGTATGACCTACGGACTACTTCATTGGAGTGTATACGAAATCCATAGACTGGTTTTGAACAGGACATTTTTGTATAATTGATAACAGACTGGAAATTAGACTGGCAATTAGTCAAATTAAAAGTTGCTCTTCTCGAGTAGGAAGTGCTAAGGTTAAAATAAAATGGTTTAAACCTCCCTAAATTAAATGTCTAAGTAAATGCATTTGGTACCAAGGTCCTTGGTCAAGTAATCTTTCAAAGTCATTACAAAGTGCCATCAACCTGTAACGTCTACCATAACTTCTGACAGGTGGAGACAGGATTACAGCACCGAAAGGGTGACCGGGGATAACTGAAAACGTTACATGCCATATATAAGGCATATACGAAATACATTTTTAAAGAAACGTTCTCTCCGATTTGCTTATATCCGTTTTATGCATCATCGTGAGTTTCGAGAATATCTATAAGGATGTTGACAAGATATAATTGCTGGTTTAACGATGTAATCATACACGGAACGTTTTTCGTTCGAATTTACTGTAGATTTTGCGTGTGTAGAACGGAGAGGTCTCCCATTCTATAAGTTTTTAGCGTATCTTCAGCAATATAAGTGGATTGTGAGACTCGTACCCGTTTACATCCTCCCTATGACTCTAAATAAAGCGAGACCGGAGTTTAATAGCAAATTTATCGCAAACTATTCTTATCTCAACGACTTAATATTAAAGAAACTCTAAACGAAATAAACAAACAAAAGTAATACGAAAGATGAGTCATTGATAATAATTTTACCATTCTCATCAATTATGTAGTTGAAATAATTCAATAATATTCTGTAGAACAGTAAATATCTTTATCTCACCATCTGAGCCTATCTTGATAATTGTTGTTTTATCGTCTGCTTTTGCATCGTGATAGAAATACACTGTAACATGACCTGTACAAAAAATAATATGTTTCAAATTTAAAGTTGCCTGTGCGGTAATTTCGAGTTATAGATAATTGTTATAGGTCCCCTGTGAGTAATATTAGTATTGCATTAAATATCGTCAACCATTTATAGCGGCAAGTCACAGGTGCGCAACCAGCACACTCGCGCTTCTTGAATCCTAATTAATTTCTCCAGTTACTTTACACTGTGTCCCTATTGTAAGAAAAAATCGGATATGAATATATCTTTTAATTCGAAAAGAATTTCGCGATATCATGTAATTATTTAATTAATGATTCTTGAACATACGTTATATGTACATAGGTACATTCTGTAATTTATTTCTGTACTTTTCGCTGTTTCAAATAACCAAAAGTTATGAAATAATTCCGTTATCTAATATAGTATCATCTACACAATATTTCGATATTTGGTAGGTTCCAATAAGGGAACAATCATGTAGTCGTAAAGTACTTATCTTAAAATTTGCCTTATTACCAAAACTATTTAAGGTACCTTAGATGGTAAATATGGATAAAGTGACTAATTCTAATCATCCTGATTAAGTTTCACATATTAGGCAAAACTGAAGAGATCCAAACAACTCTGAGCCGCATTGATCTTTACAAAAATGACTCAGCTCAGGGTATGCCAAGATGTCAATGACAGAGTTTCAGAAGGATGTATATGTTTGCTTCCAGAGTATAGCAATGGTAGTAATAGCTACGTTTATCTAATGTCGATACCGTAGCATTTATCCATTTGAGTAACGCCCCGTATTGCACTTGTCAACTAGTAGCACTATCACACGGGTGCTATATTGAAACAAAAGGGCATACTGGCCTTATATCGCTCACCTGAGTATGTTGGCTAAGGGCTTTTTGATGTTTACAAAATTTAAAAGCGCTATAATCTTGGAGAAGAATATTCTCAATAAGTTTTTCTCTATTAATTCCAATATCCAACATCATAGGGCTAACTTTCGGGGTTGAGTCACTATTTAGAGCGTTTTGGCACAGGGTAAATAAACCACGATATATAAAATATCAAGGCTCCAGGCCTTATTTTTACGGCGATTTCTTTAAAATTTCATTCCTTATTGAATGTAAATCTGAGATCATACAACATAGGGCTTATTTTCTTAGTAAAGTCATTCGTTGAGGTCGTTTGTCGAGTTTTATTAGGTGATGATACGAACCCAATATCAAGGCTCTATGCCAAATTGTTTTAGAGAATATTTTCAAAGATTCCCTTTTTAATTTCCAATTTTAAATTAGGAATCGCTTAAAACGGCTAATTTTCAGAGTATGTATATATTTGAAACGTTTTTGATACAGTGTCAACATTTGTTAATAAATTATATATCGAATAACAAAGCCTTATGGTTAGGGAGAAGAAGATGTTCCATGATTTCTCTTTTCATTCCCTAGTAAAACAAGAGCCATGTCGGACATGGCCATCCATCGCCGTAAAAGCTTGATAGTAAACTGAAGCCAGTTAGATTTAGGCTTGTTGTGCACTGAATTTCTTCGTTTCGATAATAGCTATTATACTTTCAAAGTCTAAGTCTTTAAAACAATGGACAATAACTCCAAAATTATGCAAGCAAGATTTGTGGTTCTTGTGCACTGCACTTCTCCTCAATAAGATGTATCCACCTATGAAGTTTCAAGTTAATAGCTATTATACTTTCAGAGATATAACCCGGGCAAAATCTTAGTCTTTAAAACAACAAAAGGCAATAACTCAAAAATTATGCAAGAGAGAGTTGTGGTTCTTGTGCACTGCACTTCTCCTCAATAACATCTATCGACCTATGTAGTTTCAAGTTGATAGCAATTATACTTTCAGAGATACGCTCCGGACAAGTTTAGTGACGGAAGGACGGAATGACGGAATGACGGAAGGACGGACGGAGACCATTACTATATCCCCTTCGCCGAAACGGTAGGGGATAATTAGGGATCGCAAAAAAAGGCTGATTCTCAGAGTACGATAATTCTTTGAAGTATTTTGATAGCGGGTCAGTAGACGTTGATAAATACCAGATATCAAAACTATATGATTTGAGGGCTGAATGTAATGCGGTAATGCAGCTCGTGGCTATTTCTTCAACTGTATTTGGCATCAACCGTAGGAAGGCTGAAAATTGTTTACACCATTGTAGGAGCGCAAAAGGTAACTCCTACATTCTTGACGTCATAGTAAATAATTACAAATTGCCAATTATTAACATTCCATGTAGCGTTGAATTAAATACTAATAAGTCGGCCTTAGATAACCCTGTTTTTGTAAATGAGGAAATAGCAAAGTTACTGAAAAAGGCTACATTCGAGTGAAGAATAATGCTCCTTATATTGTTAATCCTTTAACAGTTGCTGTGGTAAGTCGGAAAAACCAAGGTTGGCATTAGACTGCAGGCACATCAATCCAGAACTGTTAAAATTCAAATGTCTTTATGAGGACCATGCGGTTGCTAGGCAGATGTTTTCAGACAGGGATCTTTTTTACTTTTGATGTAAGGGTACGTACCGCCATAGAATGATATATCCAGAGCACTGTACGTATTTGGGCTTTGCATGGCATGACGGAGAGCGCAAAAGATATTACTGTTATACAGCTTTGGCCTTTGGTATATCAACTGCAGAATATATATTTACAAAAGTCATGCGCACAGTGGTCGAGAAGTGAAAATCGCTGGGTTACAAGGTAGTAGTTTTCTCGATGATGAAATGGGTGTTGAAGAGGGTTAAAAAAAGGGGAGTGATGCCAGTAAATTCAAAAGGGATTTGATAGACTTCAGGTCTTTGATAGCAGACTAAAAGTGGTTTTGGGAACCGAATTTGGTGGCTTGATGGCTAGGTTTATATTGGTATGCCGAAACGGATACTCTATCGGTAATGACAGAAAGAATGAGGAGAGCGCTAAAGCTACTCGATATTTGTTTGCACGCGTTCAGAGTGACAAGGTTTGGATTTCACTTCGACTGTTCGCCGCTATGGTTGGTCAATTGTTGTCTATGCAGTGTGTCATTGGAAAAGTGGTTCGTTTGCACTCATGTTATTTGTACGGCCGTATAACCGAAAAATCCATTTGAAATTCATCAGTTGTTTCGATCGAGTAAACTTTACAAGAGCTTATGTATTGGAAGAATAATCTTTCCAATTTAAACAAAAAGGCGAGTGATGCCAATTTTAACATATGTCAGTTCAGCAAGCCAGGCATCTTGTTTTGCGACCCAGAATGCATAAGCATTTACGTTGATGCAAGAAGTAAAGGCTTTAGCGGATTTATTGATGGTTTAAAACATAGTCAAATGTCTTGTACTTGGTCTGCAGCGGAGGCAGGCTCGAACTTCATATGGAGAGAATTGGAGGCTATTCGCAAGTATATGTATTCATTTGAAGATGATCTTAAGGGTAAACAGATCAGTGTCAAGTCCGACAATAAAAAAGCATGTAGTATAATGCATACCGGTAGTGGTGGGCGTGACTTTCAGACGATCGCTTTCGGATAAGAGAAAATATGCAGTCAGAATGAAATTGATATAAAGTCAATATGGGTGCCAAAGGAAATGAATAAGGAAGCGGATAAATAACGTCGGACCTTCAATAGCGATGACTGGTCCATCTGTGACGAAGTTTACTCAAAGGTAAGCGAGGGATGGGTACGGTTTACATTTGAGAGGCTTACTCATGAGTAAAATGCAAAATGCACCAGTTTTAATTCTTGATTTTGGTATCCTAGCACATCGGGTATTGAGGCTTTTAGTTTTGACTGCTCCGGTGAAAACAATCTGGTGGTACCACTTCCAGCACCGATAGAAAATATGAAAGGAAAATCCAAAAGGAAAATGCAAATGTACGCTGGTTGTACCAGACTGGAAATCCGCACCGTTTTGGACGTTAACTTTTCCTTTGGGAAATGAAGAAGAGATCGTTACAGGGTCGATATTTGTCAAGATGTGTTGACCAAGCGTGGTAGGGACAAGAACGGTATTTTTGACGGGCGGCCCTAGACGTTTGGTCTTATAGCTGTTAAATGTTGCTTTTATATTTCTTAGGTAGAAACAGAGCATCAATGATGAAGTTGGAAGAGCCGGTGTAAACAGGGATCATATGGTGAATCTTGCTGGGAAGATGGTCGGTTATTTGGTAGACTCTAGAGCTACCAGTACAGTGTGTAAATACTTTAGTTATTTAAAAGGGTGGGAAAACCTTTGTTGTTACCAAGGGATACTCAACCATTCCAGCATCTCCAGTTCTAGTGGCTCTTCATATAACGGAGTTAATGAGTGCGGAGTGTCCTCATAGTGTCATTTCATCTATGTCAAATGGGCTTATTCTCTGAAAAATGTAGCTGATCCGACGGATAACTTGTACTTGAAGAATCTTTTAGAATCAGCTAAGCGTAACTTGTCAAAACTATTTTTAGCCTGATATTGCGTTAAAGTTATCATTCTAAAAAATCAAACCCATGCAGAGTTTAGTGTGAAAACATAATGTAAAAAACATCTACCGCAATCAATGTGATCTTCTGTCTCTTGAAAAGAAGATCGGATCTGACCATAAATTAATACGCCCGATTGAGGCTAGATGGACGAAGGCGAGATATGACTCATTGAAAGCTGTCGGCTTGATGTACAATACTTTTGTGTGAGTGTTCTGAATTTGGCAAAAATATCAAAACTTGACGAGTGAATGGAAAGAAAGGAGCTATAAAATATATATTGGAAATTATTAAACATATATAATCATATCATATTGTTAAGAAAAAATAAGGTGTTTGTTTCATACCAAAGTAATATTACTTATTCTAGAGTAACAATGTTAAAACGGTCCGGTTAGACGAAGCTGTTGTATAAAGCTGATAAGCGAAGCTGTCGGTAAAGAAATTTGTCTGTGTGGTAGAATACTCACATCGCATGCAAGAGCCTCCTTGTTCGAACCTGGCTACACGCTCAATTCCCCCATCTCTCTCAACCTCTAGATCTCTCTCGCTAGCTCCACTGGCTGAAAACCAACGAGCTTTATTCATGATGTGGTGTCCGTCGTCCGTCCGTCCGTCAAATTTTACTTTAAAAATCTTCTCCTAAGAAAGTACTGATTCAACCAAACTCAACCAAAATTCACAGGAAGGATCATTCGGTGGACTTTATTAGATCCCTTCAAAGCATTTTGATCGAGTGAAAAATATGTAACGATATATTCATGTAAATATATCGTTACAATACCTCAACGGGATGAAAATTATTGCGGGCAGATTGTGTCCCCTAGCGCACAAATTGGCAGATCTGTACATAATCGACAGTAGATTCGGGTAGAAAGTGGAACCTCCGATAGTCCGAATATCAAACTTTTTCTGCCTAGATTATATATCTCCTGTATACATATCTCAGGCTTTCGGCACTTTCAGCGCTTTGATTCAAGAAGGAGCCTGTTGGAAAAGACTTATTAGTGGAGTTGTGTAATAAACACGGCGATTCAAGTCACGTTTGGATTATACGAGATTAGTATTATTTTCTTAGGATTTTCTGCTTTTCTTAGGTATGACGAGATAAAAAATCTGCGTTGTAACGACATTAGCATGTCTAGTGGACATTTTTCATTTAAGATACGCAAAAGCAAGTCTAATCGTTATAGACAGGGTGACGAAATAGTGACTGCTAGGGGTAGTACGGATGCTTGCAATTACCGAATTCTATCTCGTTATCAAGGAAAGATGAAATTAAAGATCAGTATAGTTCCGACATTGTATCGTCGTTTGGTGACCAAAGTGTCGTACTACTTTTTATCTTAAATATTATTTACGACTTGGTAGCCTTTGATGATATACTGGTTATAATAAACATATTGACCCCTTGAACTACTAGCAAGGCTAGATTTTCAAATACTAAAGCTAGATTTTTCTTTCAAAATGAAAGCCTACCTCGCAATATATCCTCCATTTTAAATTATTTCAATGAAAATAAGCGTACTCAGTTTATTTGATTACGGGAAAATGCTTAAAAGATTAACATCATGTCATACAACTGAGCCGATTGAAATGAAGCCCTGTCGCAATCGTGATCAATCAAAGAATTAGTATTTGGCGGCATATCGGTTGGAACATAAAAGATAAAATTTGTATTATCAAATCATAAATTTGACAAATTAATGAAAGTGTGTTTATCGGATTCTTTGTGACATGTTGCCGGTTACATAATAACCCCAAATGTATCGTGCCATACCGAAGGGAACCCTTTACACCAAGTCTGTAAACAGATCATTTTTCTTATAAGATCTCTCTTATCATTGTCTTTACTTTTAATCATTTTTATTTATATACTTTTCGTCGCACTTATAACATCGTCATCGTCAATACAATCTATGCAATCCATCTTCGATTGTTCCCTGTTTTTGCATTACAATATGTTCTTTTTAATTCATTCATGGCATTTTTAACGAAAAGTTGATTATTCATATCAAGAAAATGCTTTCTCTTTTTTATCACATTTCTATTGTTACAATGATGCGAATATTTAATAAAAACTGCCATGCTGTGGTGCGGGCATGTTTGATATTAAGAAATGAAAAGGAGAGAGAGAGAGACGGCAGAGAGAGACATAAATCTACATTGGTGGACACACAGACAGAAACAAATATTTCAAAAACAAAATTCCTGCTTTGTTTTTATTCAGTTTATATGCTTAAACTTTGTAACAAGGAAACTTTTTAAAGAGACACGTGCACTTTTGTGAAGACTTTAAGAGATTGGTATCAGCATAGCATATCTAAAGAAAAAGCTTATATGTGTCGTCGAAAGTGTGGTCAAAAGTATTTAAATCCTTAAAAAATAAACATATAAATCAAGTCTTTATATCAATCAGGATTATTGTCAATTATTGTCACTTGTGATCAGGCCTACCGTGTGAAGGGCGGGGTTTGCAATGAATGGTGTGCCTTTGATTGACTCATATTCGCAAATTTAACAAATCAGTGTGCTGGACTGTTTCGGATGGCTTATGTCTTTTGTGTAGTGTCGATAGTTGAAAAACATAGTTTTTCGACACAAATAACTTATAGTAATTTGTTGTATATTATAATTCATTAAAGTGATGAAACTTTATATTTTTTTCCTTTCTTATATGCGTGTGTTTGTGTGTGTGTGTCTTATTACATTGGTGATATTAGCGCCACATTCGAGGTATGTTACATTTAATTTGGCCTAGATACCAGGGTGTTTTAAACTCAATTCGGTTTGGAGTACATAATATCATCAATATTACTCGCAACAACTAGTCTGCATATATGTGCTCAAAGGTTGAAACTCTTTTTTCAACCGAATTTTGAGTTTTTAACCTTTATTTTTGCTTGTTCAAATTTATATAGAATTATAGAGTGGTAAATCATCGACTCCCCGCAACCGATCACGTGACTAAGTCTCGGGTAAATATAGCAATTAACGAGATTAATTTGACCCATGCGCTGTAGGATCTGGAAAACTCTTTTGACCAATCGCGGCTGTCAATCAAGGAATCAAGCGACCAATCAAATAATTTATTAAGCCCGGACATGAGCTTTCAACTCCAATTTTGGTCGCCATTTTTTTAACCTTATTTGTTAGTTTGGCGACTTAAACGTCGTAACTACAGCTATTGCAACGTTTAGGTCGCCAACCAAGTATTCTACCTTTTTGTTACATGCTGCTGGCCATGATATTTTCAAAACAACGCCGTTAAAAATCGAAGCGGGACTTCCTGTTAGAGTCGTTGGGCGTTGCCAACTAAGTAAGTGGGTGGGGCTAGTGGGGCAATTGTACACCGTACACGGTCAACTGAAGTTCCTGTGAGAAAAGATTATGGCATGGAGAAACCGGGGCCCAACAAGTGAGTTGACCCGTTATCCGTTATAATTTGGATTTAAGTCTGGCTTATACGTATCCTGTAAGCGGTCATAATAATGTTTCCACTAATGTTTAAAGGGATTGAAAGTAGTTTTGCGAAAATAAGAGGTCGCTTACAAAATTAAACTGGGATATTTTCCTGATATCCTTCGTAGGCTGTTAATAGATTTTTAGATTAGGCCGAGACAGTTGCGTTGAATATTGGGTCATTCACGTGCTGCTTATTACCGTTGAAATCCCGGATTCAATTTAATTTTGCTCAAGGTTACGTCATGGTACGTCAAAAGACATGTTCGCTAGCCGGTTTTCAATTATGTACAGATTAGTGTAAACCTGTCGTATGCGATAACACTTACCCTAATTATGCGCTAACCATTTTATGTGACATTATTTAGGACGTAAGTTATTTCGCTAGTCAATTTGTGAATTTTCGTTGACTTTGGGTCTTATGCAAATGAGGCCAGGTGGTGTCGACAACCGAATTCCGTGATGTCTAAAAATAACCTGGAATTCCGCTTGGTCTTCCCTATGTAACCACAAAAAGGCACTTTTAGCCTATCAAATTATCGCGAAAATAACGTCTTACTCAAATTTAGTTATATAATGTTCATTTGAGCGTATTTTGGACAATTGGCAATTTTGTCCTATCTTGGTGTCAGAAACGTCGATATCTCCATTTGAAGTTTATTCATTTATGCATTTAAGTTAGCGTAAAATGATTTTGATACCTTTAAAATATTTGATAGGAACATGTGTATGATCTTTCCTATTAGCCAATATATCATTTTGACGAAGAGCTGATGATCTAATAATTAAATAGTATAAGTCAGATAAGGACATAAACGTGTAACCTATTATTGGTATTAATCAGTTGTATCTTAACATAACTTCTGTCATGCTGAACCCGAAAATACCTGATTATGCAGGATGTAAGACAAAGATCAGTCTGCACATATGTGCAGTTTGATCTTTGTCTAGACCACCTGTTTGTTCTTTTGTAGATAGAGCTGTTTATAGAATCAATTTTCAAACGAAATATCGACCTACATACTACAAGTGATTCCAGTACTTTGATTTTAACGTAATTCTGAAAAAGGGTTTTATTTAGCATGAAAACCGTATGGCCTAGTGGAAAAATTCGGTAAATATTGAAAATTTCAGTTTTGTTTTTATTACTCATATATGCGTGTAATTTAGACCTTTTAATAACAATATATTACCTGGAGGCAGCATGAACAAAGGTCAGATTGCATGTGAGTGATGACTGAAGTAAGTATGTGTTGGCTGTCAAGGTTAGCTTACAACATACTTTTAGTCTTGTTCGAATTCGAAGGAGTTGCGGACAACTTGTTTTAGTTCCAGAATGTTTGTGTTTTAGGATAAAATACATTGTTGATTAAGATTAGTTTGTTATTTTATAAGCTGTTTCGTCATTTTCCACATTGTTATCCATAGTATTTCTTATGAGGGGTAAAACAACGAGATTTTGAAGAATCTGGACAAATCATAACACAACTTAATTATTTTGAAAATATTAACGAAACTATGGATACGCAATAATCACAAGTTTTAAACCGATAAATATTGGCGTTGAAGGGAAATAACATGAACATACATACATGTAAACCAGGTTTAGTTACTTCCCTTATATTGCTTTTTCCCTTTATATTGGAATACACTGTTATACGTGATCGTTACACAAATGAAATTCTCATAACATAATAAATATAGAAAAATAACCATATAATGAAAAAGCAAACTTTTGTTGCCTTAAAAAAGATTGGTCGTCTGCACATTTGGATTCCTTTACTCACTTATTGTAATAAAACGGGCGTTCTGTCGTATTCATTCGTATTGATATTATAATGATCACTAGCAGTTCAGAGGGAAGAAAGGAATAAAGAATTTTTATATGGTCTTACTTTCATTTTCAAATCTGACAAGCAAATTCTTCCTTTTTCATAATGTTTATCAAGGATTTCACATTGAGAGGTGTTTAAAAGCGTCATTTTGTTGGAATGGATTAAACGGCCTTACTTCCCAAGCTTTATTGTAAGTAAAATAGTTGGTTTGAGACCTAAACGTCGTAACGGCAGCTTAAATTCGCGGTAATTACAACGTTAAAGTCGCCAAACTCCAAAACTGCTTCACAAAAAAGTCGACCATTTACCAGAGTTCAAAGTTCCTTTCCGGTTGGAATGTATAAATTGATTGATCTATAGATCTTTTCATTGATTGATTGAATGGATTTAACGCCACTTTTCACAGTATTTCAGTCATATCGCGGAGGCAGGAGCACCTTACAATGGATTCCTGGTATTCTCACACAGTACTACCACTAAGTCCTATCCTAGCCTCCAGCTTCTATCCCACTTAGGTTTACGATTATCCACTTATTGGTGAGAGACAAATTTCGGAAATATGCGCCGCCGCAGGGGATCGAACCCATGAAATCCCATGATTGAAAATTTTGAGTCTGGTGCGCAGTCGTGATCCGTGAGTTTTAAAAAAATGGCTTCTAGTACTTTTTTTTCCTTAACCCAGAAGCTTATGAAACTTTTAATGAGAAAAATGTCAAATTTAATCGCAAAGATTTTGGGATGAAGTGGGAATTAAAATCGTTTGTGTGTGTATGGTTTTCTCTATATGTGTGCTGTAATAACCACAAACGTCATGTCAAATTTCCTGATAAAGAAATAATTCCAGTCGTTGTATTTCTTACAAAATTGATTGAATGCGTTATATAACCATTCTCTGTTCAGTCTCTGATTTTACGTCCCTGTTATTTTATAGAAAAAGAAGAACTTGCTTGTAACAAGCGTTTTTTTCTTTTTCCACAATTATGTCTATCCTGCTGAATCGAAGAAGGTAAAAGCTACGTCAATCACATGGTATATTTTCTAAACATTTTGGATCTAGATACAAATCCATAGTTAATATATTCACAAAGTGACTAATCTGAAGATCTAGGGCTTTTTCTCTAGACTAGAAAGAAAGAATTAGCATAGAATGTTATTAAATTAAACTAGCCGAAACAATAAATATTCTGCTTGACTTATTATATACTACTCAAATTTGCTAAGGATCGCTTTTTCTAGATAAATATTTTTGTATTTTGAGGAAATTACATAATTATTTTTCTGTTCCTAGAACTTTTGTGTTTTAGGTATCGAGACTTTGTTAAAGATCCAAATGTTTCGGTGTTATTTTAAGAGTAAGGCTTACACGAAGGACGTAATGGTGAAAAATCCACATTTTAAGTGCTACATAAAGATAAAGAAATACAGTATTTCAAAAACTTAGAAAAATTAAGCACTTTAAATGCGTGTGTGATATTCCCGTGCTTAAGTTACCGCCTGGCAACAACTTATTCTGCGGTTAATCCTCCTGATCTTATATAATGGAATTTTGTCCCATTCTTCTAGAAGAGCCTGTCCGAGCTCCTGTACAGATGCTGGTTGTACAGGGCATCTTGTGACGTCCCCGTGCTTCATTTAAGGCCTGACAGTGCCTCCGCAGACTGCGGAAGGCCTCCTGATCTTATATTATTGAATGTTATCCCATTTCTCAGACAGAGCCTGTCTGAGCTGCTATACAGATGCTGGTTGCACAGAGTGTAATGAAACAGCTGTCTTTAACATACCCTAAGCGTACTCTATTGAATTGGGGTCCGGGGATTAATCTGGTCATTCAATACAGACGATTGTGGCTTGTTCAAGATATTTATCGGTTATGCGGGCTCTATGTGCCCGCGAATTTGCATCCATCAGAATGATATTTTACCAGCAGCACCAGGATATGGGCGAATTTAAACACCCAAGATCTCGTCTACGTACTAGAGAGTCGTCAAGGTGCCGTCGTCAATGTTGTGGTGGTCCGTTTCACTTGAGCACTTTTCCATGACAAAGTCATGGCTGAATCCTTGCCAAACACAGACTTTTCTGTCACACAAACAGGAGCAAAAAGCTCATTTGGTATTTTCCATTCCCAAGCACGTATATCGGTAAAGTCCACACAAAACCTGGACTCAACTGTAAGCAGGACTTGAGCCCAGTTATTTTTGGTCCAAGTGGCATGGTCCCATGCCCATGCTAAACGCATTTTCACGTAATATCGGGTCAACGGAACCCGGATTGTATGTAATTTTGACTTCAGGCTAGCTTCATGCAACCGATATCTGATGGTTTGAGTACATATGCTCACACCGGTTGCGTTCTGGAAGTCGCTAAGTAACGTATTTTGGGTTATCACATCGGTGACGCCCTGACTGAACCAACAGAAATCGGAACCTCGTCGGTTGAGCTTTCTCATTCCACAGCATGAAAATGAAAACACAGAATGAAGTACCACAAACTCATCTTGACCAAAATGGCGTTTCAAACGACTACTTAAATGGAATTAAATCTAAAAATGTGATAACTTTCTTGTAAGTTCGCTAAATGTACCAATGAACGTTTAGAAACAAGGTAAACGAAAACACTTTTTAAGGGATATGTCTTTTTTCCAGAGATACTTGTGAGTAGTATACATTATGAATAGGCATTCATGCTACAGTGACATTAAGTCCGAATATTAACATATCTTTATAACAAAACCCTTTTTTGAGTCGATTTGTTTTGAACATTAAATCATTAAACGAAAAAAATTTGAGTAGTATATATACAGCATCAAAACTACTCATGAAGACTGAGCCGATATTAAATTGAAAGGCAAAGTCAGCCAAACGACAGTAATTTGTTTATGATGGTGGGGACAACCCTGAAACTGATTTAGATCATCTGATGATTTTTTTTTAAAGATATTTTTAAACATGTTTTCACCTTCATTCCATTCGGTTTTCCGTTGAACCTTTCTAAAAAGTAGGTTTTTTAACCAAGAAGACGTGCATTTCAATCATAACGCCAGAATTGTTCAAAACACTCGCTCATTCAAATCGTTTCCATTTCGGTCATTTTCATACGTTCATTTTCATCCAGCTTTTAAATTTCACGATTCTCTCAAATAGGTAGAAAGCTTTAAATCTAATGAAGCCCTCTAATCCATCAGCATGTCTTAAAATGTAGTACAAAGCAAAATATTCCTGTCATGAATGACAATAATTCTGCATGATATCTTTCATTTGACAGCTTTTAATCCTCATCACCTATAGCCTCATATAGTTACTTCAGATAACTGTTTACATATCTGTCAGAAATTTGCAATCTTCATTATCTAATTAAATAAAACGTCTTTGATACTGTTGGATAACCCTAATAGACACATTAGGTAGAAAAATATTGCCGACAAACATCGGGATAGTTATAATGATGATTAAATCCTTAAATATTAAAACTTTCCCGTTTAATCCCTGACTTTTACTTCACTGTGTTTTTATACTTGAGAAAACATTGTGGAAAGAGAAGAAATGTTTTTCTACCCCACTGAATGATTATCTTTCAAATGAATTAGATCTTAGATTATCGTCTGCGAAACCTTTGAATTTAGACCAGTCTAAAAACGGGAAAGGGTTTAAAGACGCATTGTTCCCAGATTAAAGTGAACGCATCAGTCAAGAAGAAAATGGTCCCGATTTTGCAAGCATCTGTCGCACGTCATAACTTTGTTCAACTTATAACATGCGCGATATGTCATACGATTTATCTTCCGAAACAATGGATAAAACTGGACCCGAGAGATTTAATTTTTCGCTAAATACAATATCGCTTATTTCATGTAAACTATACATGTATATATGAAAATAAATCTTTTCCTTATCACTATTTCGTTCAGAAAATAAGTGAAATACGAATTCGCAAGTTTAAGGAACGGCGCACTGTATTACATATCAAACAATTTGCATTCTGGGGATGCATTGACATGGATATGCAGAAGGAAAACTCACAATTATTACACACCGTCGGAGGGCGACATTATCTCTTTTTAACATGAGGCCCCTTTTTGCCTGACAGGTTACATTATTTTGAAGTACTCACCCCCCCCCCCCTTTTTTTATTTTTGCGCGAGGTATCGGACATGTTGTGACTGAAATGTAGATACGACACGTTCTTTCAATAATTTGAGGTGATCAATGCATTTGTTATCGATATCATATAATCAGATTAAGCACGAGCCTGGTAAAGGAAAAGACTGAACGGCATATTTGTGGATTTTTTTATCTCTTGCGAAAAAGAATTATAGGAGAGAATTTAACGATGATAAATAATTTCGGGAAATGTTATTTCGTAGCTGCGTTTGTAATTTTATATCAAGTGAGTATTTCCTCATTATGATTTTAGTTTGCATAGTTTGGAAATGAAAATCATCTGATTGACTTCTGGCCACACCATTTATTCCGACAGGAACGTCTTATTTTACATTAACCCTCATGATTGTTACAAGTATGATAGACTATTTCCTTCATCCTTTCTCATACGATCTCGCCTCCTTACGCCCTTCAAGGTGAAATACTTTGGAACTTACATGGAAAACGAAGCAATCACTTGATCACTTGTGACAAGCAATTCTATCATTATCCACATTTTTGTCAACTCAGAGATTTTCAAAATTTTGTTAACTATAAATTGTAGTCTGCAACTTCTTTAACTTGGACCAGTCTAAAATTATGCCGTCTGGTAATGGGATACATGTATGTCATTGTCCGAATTTAAGTTCTATCCATTCTTCGACAAAAGGACGGTGCCAAGCGTAGTTTTTGTAAGTTGTTTGACGTTCGCCCAAAGATATGAAGCCGGTTACTTCAATTTACTAATTCATTTATTTACTAAACGGTTCCGATTTAACAGGAGAAATTAAACCATCGTAAATACGAAATATCAAATACATGCACGCATTTGCCTCATCCCCGCCTCACACGCACTTTCCCAACAAAACCTGGGGTGGTTCAAGTCTATTCACTCCTTTATCTTAAACAAATACAGACATAAAATTTCGGTTGGTAGTAACGAGAGGATGGACGGATGATCTGTTCACAGACGTACTAGGGAACAACGCTGCGATATCACCTACGAGAATCCTGCATGTTAATATTTTCATGATGAATTGTCTAAATGAGAGATATAGTTTTCTCGCGCTTCAAGATAAAATCTAGGTCATTGGTAAATGGAGTCCAACAAACTCTAAATATTGACTGTGATTTTTGACCGGACAGAACGAAGCAAAAAATATCAACAGTATGGTTATACACTCGTTAAGTATACAGGGATTTCTAATTCCACCAACCTAACACTTTTTCACCTCTCGAACTCGAACTTTATCTATCTTTGAAAAGTGTGCGTAGCAGTTCATGTTTAATAATAACCATATGCTAATTGCAAAAATAAGTTGCTTGTCCTTTAATCATTTAATCAGAGCCATAGATATATATGTCATTATTCTATGTGCCTTATTTAACCCATTACCACATACAGTGAGGGAATACTGGTGAAATAAAGCTAAAGAAAACATTCTTATAAAAAAAAAATAGCTAATCTGGATTACACATTACACATCGCATACCACTTTCTTTTCAATAACTCATTTACTGGTTTATAATATACTCTACAGAGTGTCATAAAGGGGAACATCATATATGTAAATAGGCACTATATTCTTCAAGAAGGGGGAAGACCAGTTTTTACATCTTGTAATATCACGAGTATTTGTTAGTGCGTGTATTTACTATTTTGAAGCATGTTCCGTATAAAAACTGAAACCTACACTCATCAAAATGGGTCGTAACCCTAGATGTATTTCTATCGAATTATTTTGATGGACCTGTTTGTGTTTCTATTGCAGCGGCTTCATCTTTGACTTGAGCCAAACTAATTATCATTATGATTTTGCATAATGGTACATCCTTATTGAACTTGGTTTCTGATAAGCCAGGAATTCCCGCTTTTCGAACTTCCCGTCCTTTGATCTTAAATTATTTCCAATACAACGACACATTATACCCGATTTACCAAAAATTACCGTGATGACCAATACTCCCCTGTCCGTATAGTACTTCCTTTAAAGTTATTTTTTGCTGTAAATGTACAAATTTGGAATTGGGAACCAATCACAATACAATCATAAACTTGAAGGCACGGAGAAAGCTTATTTTACAAACATTGCAGAAAGAAAGGAAAAGCTCTGTTGATAAATAACAAGAAGCATTTTAACTTAAAATTAGTAAACTGAAACAGCAAAGACAGCAAATGCGACGGCTCTCAGTTTTTAAATTTCTAACCTAATATGCTTTAAGTTAGTTGAAAGAGGGGGATTAAACTGATTTTGAGAATGTCTATAACTTAAAGAAAAAAAAAATGAGCAAAGAATATTTGGTGTCTTTCAAACTCATAAAGTCAAGGTAGTACAACCCGAATGGAATCCGAATTAATCCGGAAAATACAAAGTGTACGTTTATAGTATACTTTCCTATAGAATTCCGCTAAGGCATTCCGTCGTTATCGACTTCACTCGAAAAATAACGACCCTAACCGACTATTTCGATATTTCACAATAGGAGTATACGACGTAATATAGCTATTCATAGTAGATATAACTCGAAGAAAAAACATGTATTTTGAAAACGACATTATTCATATCTAATGAACGTGTAAATATTAGATACCTTGTCCACACTGTCAAGCCAATATAGCTATTTTGAATAGATTTGCTTCTCTTGTGAAGCGATTTTTCCCATGTCGATACGATAATAAATTGCATAGCCATTATTTAACGAGAAGCACACAGTATCTATAAATAAAACGATTTTACCAAATTGTTCGAGTAAAGTATAAGTTTACGTCTATTTTCGTTAAATGGTCTAATTAATTTCAAATGGGTTTGTGGTCGATATTTCTAAAACCTAAAAACTATTTTTTTTCAAAAAGGCAAAAATGAAATAACGTTCAATACTTTATTTGAAGTAAATAATTCCTTCATGTTGGTACCAGGAGAATTAGGTGTATTCCATAGAGTGTACTCCAAACGGATGTCGACACCGCGTGATATCATTTTCATATGATCCGATTGCAACAGAAGAAGGGCAAAGACCATCTCCATATCGAGGGTATAGCGCAAAACTTATGAAACTGCATATATCAATATAAGCTCTTACGACAGGTCTGGCAGAGCTTTACAGAATCTAAAAACTGCCAGCGAATATTACATGAATAGTGCGTGTGTTTAGTGTCTTCTGAAATATTATATATACAATATTCTTGAAAGGAGTTTTGCGAAAAGCAGAGGTCTTCAATAGTATTCCCCTAACAGCCTTCGTAGGCTTTTAATCTTTTGTCAGATGACACCGAGAACGTTGCAATGACTTAACGTCAGTAACTCGCGTCACTTTAATAATCTGCTGTAACTGCATTTTCTTCAAGGTTTTACAAAACCACATCTTGATTAATATGGTTTTATTATATATGTATAGAAAATGTATATGTATTCTAATGTATTTATACATTTTCTACAATTAACGCACAAAAAAGGCATCATGAAAGGTTAAAAATCTGTTAAATGTCTATATCCCGCTTTACATTTTATTCGATGCTTTTCATATTTTCTCTGTCCCATTTTTGTTTTGTTTGTATGAATGGGATTAAACGCCGCTTTTAACAGTATTTCAGTCATTTAGCGGCGCCTGGAGCACCTAACAAAGGATCCATGGTATTTCTCACACCAGTATGTTAGAGCGAAGATATTCCCATGAAATTTCTATAAAACTTCTTTCGCATCACTCTCGGTCGTAACGAATGTAATCATTTATGAAATAAATGGGATTCATTATAAACGTACTTGAGAAAAATCAAGAAAGCACCAAAGTGTCCCCTTAACGGGAGAATAGCATATGCGATGATGAAAGAAACATTGTCGTTTCATATAAGAATAATCTCTCAATTCAAAAGATATTTTAGAAATATGCTTTTATCAAACAACCAATTACCAAACAACATTGAATGTGGTCTGAGTATTACTAGCTGAAAATTATAATTAAAAATATCCCCGTGGCATAAAATGACGTCTTGCGATATCATATTTATATTTCCAGGAATTACAAATTCAAGTGTAATATTTCGCCAAATTAGTTATTTATATTCTAGGAATATGTTTTCTTCGTAGATTAATTTGATGTATATTTTGCGACAGCTTGGCTGTAAGAGTATTTTTAATAAGTTACCAATATTGTCGACATAAAATGCCCCGTAAATAAAAAAAAATTCGATGCTTTATAGATAAAATGTCGAATTTATAAGTTTTTCCTAACTCGATTTATCTAAGATCGTTCTACACAATGCACTTCATCTGAAATTACTGTCTTGTATCGAATGTGTAAATGCTTAAATGCTTAGATGTAAATTAACAGAATAAACTTGTAATTAAAGGATCGTTGGCCATAACCTCTAACCTCCGATAGTGTATTTTTTACTTATGTATCCAACCACATCAATTTGCATATAATATATGATCAGAGAGATAAACCATTCATCAAATCAATTGTTTGAAGGTACTGTGTCACTACAACTAAAAAAGACTTCAACTCTCTAACAAATAAAATGTTTGAGATAAATGCTACATATTAATCGTTCAGCTTGGGTTTGAATGATTGATTTATCAATCCATTTTTTGTGATCGACATGATTTTGCGATCAGAAGTTTTAATTGGTACTAAAAAGTTTAACAATATTAATGATAATTAATTATTTCATAAAAGTTATCTTTTTATTTATTTTTCTTATTCAGTTTCTTGCATGGATATTGAATCACCCATAAAGCTAGAGCCTTTTATATTCACTCAAAGAGACACACAAAAATAGCGATTACATTTTAAATTCTCAACGATTCGGTATAATTCTACTCATTATATCGTAAATAACCAAGTCGACAAAAAAAGCGAAATATAAAGTAAGGAAAATAAAGTTTATATCAAATTCGCTTGAAGATCCGAGAGATCTACGTCGCCTACGTTACGTCAACGAATATTCGCTAATTCACCTAGGGTTCGTCTCCATATAAACTGTAAATATTTGCGTACGCAACGAGAATTTGCCTACGGCCGTTGTATTAATTTTCGAAATTTACGATTTCGCATTTATCTTGCTTAAATATAGGCAAGGGTAGGACTTGTATAAATTCGGAAATTTAGCGTAAATTTTCGACTGAAATGGCCGATAACGGAGGGGCCACTTACAAGTACCAGACCTACTCAAGTGTGTTTAGCTCAAAGATGAAATGAACAAGAATGCTCATCGACAATCGACAAAGATAAGATTATGCGAGGTAGCAAGTTAAGTGTGAGCATTCGACCCTATCCAATGTAGAACAAATGATAGTACACCTGAGTGTAAGCCGCCGTCATAGCGCAGTTGGTAGCGCGTCGGACTGTCAAACTAGAGGTCCCGGGTTCGATCCCCGACGGCGGCACTCATCCATTCCGACTATTTGTCTCCCACCAATGGGTCGATAATCGTAGACCTATGTGGGATAGCAGCTGGAGGCTAGGAAAGGATGTGATGGCGGTACTGGTGTGAGAAATACCAGGAATCAATTGTTATGTGCTCCAGCCGCTTCGATATAACTGAAAGATTGTTGAAAGCGGCTTAAAACCCCATTCAACCAGCAACACCTGAGTGTGCTACGATAACACGGTTTAAACTTTTATCAAATATCAAAAAGATTATACGTATTTAAATCAATGGCCACAACGCATTGTGCATTCGTCTACATGATTAGACATTGGCGAAAATATTGACATATTTTTATAGTGTTGGTAAAATAAGATTCGACCCGTTCTGGTCTACAACTGATTTTATCAAACCCAACACATTTTTTTTTTTTTTTTTTTTTTTTTTACTTTTGTATAAAAGGGAACATTTCAAAACATCGGACAAAATGAGAAACATGGGTCATTGACTGATTTACAAGGGTTAACAAGGGATGTGCTTGTGGGGTAAATCTGTATATTCATGGCTTCCATTACCATTTTTCAAGGGTGTCAAAGGGTGTCCTTACAGGCTTAGAGGCATGTGTAGAGGAGTAAAACTGTGTTAAAAGCACAGGGTTGTCGGATTAAGTCCTTAACACGAGATTGGTAATCTGGCTGTATTCTTAGGCAAGGCAATCAGAAGTCCAGCCTAGCACTGGTGATACCAGGTAAGCGCATAAGTAAGTGAAACTCCCTCCACTATAACTACATGATGGTTCAAAACAGCGTAAAAGCTCATTCAATAAAGTAAGAGTAAAAGGTTATCATAGTCTTTCAATAAATTCTGGTACCAAAAGATGCGCATCAAAAACAAAATGTTCACATTTATAAACAGAATCTTTACTTCCCTGTTTCGTGTTTACTTGGCAAATTATTAAATTCTAATACCCTTTGCAAAAAAAGGTAAATGCACCCTGAGACCATTATACGTATAAATCATATTTGATTATGGTTTAAGAGAAACTCAACAATCCTTCAAGATGTCTAGTTTTTTAGTCAAACATGTTCAGGAACTGATCATGAATAAATCCCAGAACTTTGTTTTGTTTACACTGAATTGATTTTTCCATTTGTACCCACTATGCCGGATTAAATGGAAATATATTAGAACTGATAAATAACAGAACCCTTGTCTATTTTACAATTAAATTAATAAATCATATCCTGTAATATTTCGCAAGAAACCAACTCCATATGTAGGTTTGAATCCTGCAAGTACAATAAAAATTAGATCATGAGCTTTCAAAGAATCCAACTAAAGGCTTAACAAATGACCAACTGCGGCTATGAATCAAATATTCAGTCGACTGATGAAATCATTCATTAAGACTGGGAGTTAACTTCAAACTTTGGCTGTCATTTTGTTAATCATTTTGTTGGTTTGGCGATTAAACGTCATAACTACAGCTTAGTCAAGCTGTAGTTACGACGTTTAGGTCGCCAACCAACCATTCTACCTATTTGTAACATACTGCTGACCCTAAACTTTGCAAATTTACGCCGTTAAAAATCTAAGCGGAACTTCCTGTCGGAGTCAATGTGCGGGGCCAGCGATTGGTCATTTATGAGGAGTATTCATGTCAAGTTGAGCCAGTCATTCTAATGCATCATTGGTTCACGAGGAAGGTTTTGGTTTTGAAAAATGTAATATCTATTAATGTCAGAATCTCAGATATTTTCTTTTGATTGCCTTCAATTTTAACATAATGTTGCATACAAAAAAAAAAGGATGGAAAACCGTTTAGGGCAAAGGAGTTATTTCTTGCATTGTAGTATGCAATTTATCATTCTCTAATTTTCTCAAACTCCTACTTTTTTAAACTCTCTATACAATGTCATCTATACAATCTTGTTCAATTGGGCCATGTCTATTATTTTGATGTCTGGTTACATTTTCTGCATATTTAAGCTGGATTTACGACTTTAAGTTCCTAGACCTACTTTGTACCTTTCACGCGATGTCCCTAAGAAACTTATTATCTGTTGGCAACCAAATTGGTGTAACTACAGCTTATTGGAGCAAAACTTAAGTTGTTTGGGTCGTCGATTAAAGTTATGTATCTCTGATTAAGTGGTAGGTCGGGATGTTGGTTGCAATGGGAGTAACTAGCGACCCTCCAATTATCCGAACTAATGCATTCCACTTTAATATAAAGCATACTGGTATACGCCAAACCCTTTACATTTCTTCTACACCACCTGTGTATATGCCTCAAAATGAATTATATGAGCGCCATAGCGGCGATTCTATTTTCATCGGCCTATAAGTATCAAAAAGCTAGGTACTGACATCGGCGGTTATGCAGTTATACTAGGTAACGTCTTAATTCTTGACCGTCGTTGAAGCAGTACTTATATGATTAAACAAAACCGATGAATAATCCTTGCATGCTGTCGATACGCTGACGAGATGGCAACGACTAGTCGCCAATCCGCCGACAAGGTGTCAACAACAAGTGGCCGATATCTAACGGGAGTGTAAAGATTTGAAAGGGGTCAAAATACATTCGCGATTTGTTCAAATCAGCCTGAACTCATCAGATGGTTGGTGGTAGCTTGGCCGGTCGCCGTTGATTTGTCGACGATGCTATACATAATCAAAAGACGCGGTCAAATATAGGCTACCGAGATAGGTATTTCAAGAGTGAAAAAATAACACATGAGAATGGTCGCTAAACGCTCAAGAAATGTATAGTTCGCAAACACATTTCAATTCCGGTCAGCTTGCGATATCCACAGTCTGCTCAATACTTTTAGCACTTTCCAGATTGTCCGGTCTTGTGGAGTCAAATAAATAGATGTAAAAGTAGGACAACATTTATTGAAGAATATCTGCGTTGTGTCTGTCTTTACATGTCCAGATCATATACGAAACAGAATAAGGACCTTTCTCCTGTTAGTCCTGGTAGTTTTCTGCATTAAATTTTCTGTGCTTTACTGTCTTTTCCCGTCCAAACAGGTAATTAATCTTCAGAATTAATTCTTTATCTTTCCGCAACCAAACCATCGTAGTCATAGCTTACTTATGCTGTAACTACAAGGTTTTGGTCGCCGATTGACAAAAATGCGTATGACAGGAATTGACGTTAGCGCACTTGCGAATAAGGTTTCTGATTCCAATTTCGAAGAGTATGCCGTAAAAATTGCGTACGCAAATATTTATTTACGCTATTGTAAATGAAAAAGGGGTACGCAAAAATGTGTGCTTTGCGTATATCGAGATCGTACTATTTTAGGCAAACGAAGGTTATTGAAACGACTCCGTGGAGCTAATTTTGCTAGCTGGCTTTGATATGTATAAAGATCAGTCTAAGACTTTCTTAAGATTGTTTATAAGTAGACACTTACCATCGTCTTGCGTTTACCACTTGATATGACAAAATTCTAGACGTCGGTTGTATCCCTTGTCACTTTGAAATCTTCTTTAAAAAAATTGATAATATGCAAATGATGTCATGTGGCGGCGTCATCCGAATGCCGTCATCGTGGATCTCCGCGGAATCTTTCCTACATAACCACAATAAGCCTATTTAAGTCTGTCAGATTTTCGTAAAGACAATATCTGACTTAGATTTAAGTATTAGATGCTCGTTTAAAGCTTATTGTGGGGTATTTGGGTTTTTCAGCTAACAAAGCGTCAGCTTTGATAGCTTAAGTTAACAGACAAAAATTTGCGGTCGTCTCAAAGTTCAACGAGTGCAAACTGCCTCTTGAGGCTTAACCACTAAATCCGTTAAATGCCTACGCCATAAAATGTAGTTCATATGTATTTCAGGAATGTTCAAACTATGCGTGCAAGTTCATCTCCTAGGTATTTTTAGCTCACTTGAGCACATCGTGTTCAAAATTACTCTGACCTATACCTGGAACAAAAATGTCTTCAATGCTCTGCATATAGAATAAGAAATACACTCTGTTTGTTAAAAATGAAGACTGAAAACTAAGTATATTTAGTAAAGAGAATGGCCAAATCTAAGCTGTTAAAAAACTGTATTATATCACTATGAATATTATGTTATGATGTAAAAGAATGTATAAAATATGTTTAAACCAAAATTACTCTGATCAGAGTCCTCAAAGAAGTTGCAGACGACAATTTCAAATTGTTGAAATTTTAAAATATTTATCTCTTTACGTAGAAAACAATGTAGAAAATGAACAACTTTTCTTTACCATGATAACTTTGACAAAGAAGATTACAAAACAATGATTTGCTAGCTCACAGTACTTTCAGTACTTTGATTCCTATCAAGGATTCAGAAACATTCGCTTTTGGAGAGTTATCTTCAGTCTTTGACAGTCTAGAATTGTGTATTTATTCATCTTTCTCTTTGGAGACTAAAAACATTAAAAATTAAACATTTTTAATGAAAGAGAATAGTACAAAATGTCAATAATCCATGTCAGTAAAAATACAGGAGTAGACGAATTTTTGACTGTTATATAATGCACAGGGTCAATATAAGTATTTATAGAAGCATTCGGTGAACCCTCTTTCAGCAGGCACACGTATGCATGTGGCATATTTTTAAAACATCGCAACTACAATTTTTACAGATGTTTCAGTATCCACTTGTATGATCAAGTATAAAAACATAATTGTAAACATACTCTGTAATCAAGATTTAGTCGAACCAGAATAATACTTAATAGAGGTGGTGACAAAGAGTGACTAAGACATTTTTTGTGAACTGAATATTGACTATATTTAACCATTACATACCAATGCCTAAAGAATACAGTAAAGATTATTGAACTTTGATAGACCTCATTATCCGGTTAATAGAGCTCATAATGACAGCTTATACTCATATCCAATGAAACATAGGAAAATTTTCATTACAAGTAGAAATCGTCTCTAAAATTAAATATCTGCACTGAGAGTTTTCAGTCATTTTTTTTTTCAAAGTGGCAACTTTGACTTAAGGTCATACCCTTATCGAAGAAATTGGCATTTAAAGCTGTTTGATTTTAGCCAGTTGACAACCCATCGTCAGCATAAATACTTCTTACATTCTTCTGTCCACGCATGCAACATTTCAATAACTTTAATTTTCTTTCGCCCATATACGAAGCCACGGAAATCGCATTTTTAATCTGCCTTTATAAAAACAAGGACCATGTTTCCTCGCCCATAACTGGCTTGATCAACGGCGTAATTGTCAATTTCGGACATAATACACGAAGGATAGTTTTAAGAGCATTACCCCCCGATCTTTCGAAAGATTTTAAACGAGGGCTCTGAGTAGACTTTTCGCTTCGGAATTCGATCAAGTTTGGAAGCTATTACATTCTCAATATTTTATTCGGGAATCTTTATACCCGGTTCATACATACATGTAAATTGATTGTTGGAATGTAAAAGACCAGAAACCAATGCATTTGTCGGGTTCGAGTCATTTTTCGAAACGGGAATAATAGTGGACCTTGAAAATATACATTGAGAAATATTTGAATTGCTAAACGGTGATTTAAAATGCATTTTTAACCCCATGATTATTTTCAAAAATTCGTTTTTAGTGATTCACGATACGTTTTTGCGCAAAACGCATCTTATCCCACTGTAACTCCATGTCACGTTTGACCTTCGGCCGGTCAGAATCTAGTAATAACGGAGCAACTCGGCGATTCTCGTAAGCGTAGCTCGGCCGAGAGATGTTCCGATTGAATCTAATAGGCATAGCGATACCAGACTAGGATATCGGTTATATAAAAATAAAAGTACCAGTCGAGGTCGTGACCTTTAGGTTAGACGGAAGTAAATCATTTCCCATAGTCGACCATTATAACGTTTTTGCTCATAGCTCGGTCCACGAGTTTGCAATGAAATCAAGGCTTATATCAAAATAAAGAGAAATCATTCGCACACTCAAATAGTTAAAAAATATAGATAATGATCCCTTTTATCACTGACTTTTGACCCCATTTTTAAGATGACCCTCATTTCGTATCTATAATTATAGCGATTCTCGGAAAATTAGCCGATGTTCGAACTTGGCTCTAGGAAGTTAAATATGGAGACAATCTCAATATCACCGACTGTTAATTGAAGAACGATAAAACGTTTCCAAAAAACAAACATTGGTTTTCACCTGCAATATTTATGACCATTCAGAATCGACCTTGATCTTTGTTTACATGCCCGAACTTTCCCTAGACAAAAGGCTGACAGATGGCGCGAAAGTTATTTACTTCCGTCATTCCTAAAGTGATTCGGCTTTTTCATGAATGGGCTTACATTTTCAAGTAGTACTACAAGAAATCATGAATCAATTTACGGGCAAGGATAAGTTTTTCAGATCGTTGTCCGGTTCCTAGAACGAATTCGGCCGATTTCAAGATTAAAGTCAGTATCCTGACTGCGATAAAAACGGCTCCTCAGTGTGTGGCTTGAGGAGGCCGACCTGCCATTTTATCAATCGCCGCTGTCAATTAAATCATTCAAAGTGTATTTTGAACTTCAATATTAATTATTATGTTAACCCTTGTCATGCTGAACCCGGAATATTCCGGTTTTGGCAGGAGGTGTAGACTAAGATCAGACTGCACTTATGTGCAGGCTGATCTTAGTCTACACCTCCTGCTTGTACTTTTCCTACTGTAACAATATTGATTGTAACAATATTGATTATTAAGGGTTAGCCGCATTTCTATATTCTCCAGTTTTAACTTAATTTAGATTAAGTACTTCCCAGTCTTATTTAATCAGGTCGCGCTTATTTTGAACTTTATTGCTTAAAGCGTTATACACCTGTCAATTGCGGGATAGTTTTCCTAGAGAACTTCCTTCAGTTGTCGGTATATAAAGCAGATGATTTTTAACCAAGTCAGTGTACACCCACATTCGTCTTAACTGTTTGGCTTCGTAAATACACTCCAGACACTCGTCTGCTTAACTTATTCACTAAATTTATAATACTGTTGTGTTCTCTTTTACTGAAATAAAAGACTTTGTTGCTGTTACATTGAACCTGGGTGTTTTGTTGTTTACTTTGGAATTCTGTTACATACTCGTTTTGGTGCCGTGACCAGGATCTATCATCCTGATAGATTGGAAGAGAGGCTTCAAGAACTAGCAGAATCCAGCTTGGTGAGTGCATTTTTGAATTCCTATTTTTGCTTACTATTAAGAATGGCCAATATGGATAAAGTAAATAATGTTTTTCAAATATTGTCAAACCAAATAAGTGGGCTTACTAATCAACTTTCAGGAGCATTAGGCACGCTAAATTCTGCACTAATTGTTCCTACTTTTGCAGGGGATTCCAAACATTTTCAAAATTGGATCAAGTCCATAGAAAAACAGGCAATTTTAGAACGTCTTAATGATGAAGGCATAAAATCTTTATCGTTTCGCTCAAGCCGTGACGCTGTCTCAGATTTCATTCAAAGATTTCTGAGTGAGCACCCTAACGAAAACTGGAATAGGCTAAAGCAAGAACTTACCGCTAGATTTGCAGAGGTCACAGACCAGATGCATGCATTCACTTTATTAAGGTCAGTTAAACAAAATCATGGCGAAAACGTCCAAATCTATGCGGAAAGATTATTATCATTAGGAAGGGATAGCTTCCCTGCAGGTACAGATGTGCAGACTATAGAGCGTCAATTGGTGGGCTTTTTCATAGATGGGCTTAGGAAGGACTCACTTTAAATAAAATTAATGCGAGATAACCCTACATCCTCTGTAAATACTGCTCTGCAGGAGCAAAATTTGAGACGTAGGTTCAATTTAAGAACAGGTAGTTCACACACATCACACAACTCTTTGCCGTCTTCTTTTGATCAAAGGGGGACCCCAATGGAAATTGACCATATTCGCCCTCGAGGTAGAAGAAACCCTCATGGTATACCCCATTCTCAAGGGGAGCATGCTCAAAGATTTCGAAGAAATCCTCACCCAATTGATTCACAAAGAAGGTATGTCCATGCAGTAAGCACTGAACAAAGAAATTATGACAATTATGTGTGTTACAAGTGCGGAAAAAGGGCCGCATTCAACGTTTTTGCAAGATAGGCCGTCTGTTCAAAAATAATTCGGAAAACTAGGTCATCCTTTTTGTGATAGGGCCGACAAAAAGGATCTAAATGATAAACAAATACCCACCTTTAAAATCTCTTTGGCAGGAAATCCCAGTACATGTCTTTTACATTTCGGCAAGAATAAATTTAGAGCACTTATTGACAGTGGCGCAGAAGTAAGTCTTATGCATAATCGGGTATTTGAATCTTTAAAGCAGGCTCCAAAACTCATAAAAAAGACAGTAAATTTGCAATCAGTTAATGGAGGGAATTTAACAGTTAGGGGATGCGCAAACGTAGAATTTGAAATTAAGGGGAAAAAACTTAAGCATACCTTTTTCATAGTTAAGGACATGAATCGTAACCTTATCTTAGGTAGGGATTGGATGATTGACAATCAAGTTAGACTTTATTTCGACTTGGCTTGCTTACGTATAGGAAACAGCACTTATGCACCTTTGGAAGAAGATATCCACATCTCATCTGTTTTAAGACTTAATTCTAAAGTCAAAATCGAACCTCAAACATCAAAAATCGTATGGGCTAAAGCTAGGTCTAATCCATCCTTCAACACATCAAAAACGTTTCAAATTTCAGCAATAGATCAAGGCTATATCTTTGACGAACCAGGACTTATGGTTGCAAATTCCATTGGAAAATTAAATAAAATAAGAAAAATACCTACTCTTCTAGTAAATAATACAAATAAGTCATTTTCATTAAAGAGAGGCAGTGTTATTGGAAAGCTAAGTTGTATTTCATCATCAGAAATTTCATCAATTACTCAAAACAAGGATGTAAGTGCAAGCTCAAAACTATTCGAAATATCATCTGTTACAAAAAACACAAAAGAGAGTACAAAATTTACAGATTTCGATTTCGAATCCAACATAAACGTTCCAAGAGAACATAAAAATGAAATAACTAATCTAATTCTAGAAAACAAAGACTTGTTTACAGTTAAAGATTCAGACTTGGGTAGAACAGAAACTGTAAAAATGAAAATAGACACAGGAGACAGTTCATCAATAAACTTAAAGCATACAAAACGCCACTCAATAATAGGAAAGTTGTTGAAAAAGCAGTGCATGAAATGCTTGAGGCTAATGTAATACGCAAATCCCAGTCCCCATGGTCATTTCCGGTAGTGATTGTTGACAAAAAGGACCAATCAAAAAGATTCTGTGTTGATTTTAGGAAATTGAATAAGGTTACCAAGAAAAACTCTTATCTACTTCCTGTTATTGACGAAATTTTAGCTTTGTTAGGTAAAGCAAAGTACTTCAGCACCCTTGACCTAAAGTCCGGTTATTGGCAAGTTGCCATGGACCCAGATGATCGTGAGAAGACTGCATTTACATGTCATGCTGGATTATATGAGTTCAATGTTATGCCTTTCGGATTAGCTAATGCTCCATCGGTATTCCAAGAGCTTATGTCAAATGTGCTGGAAGGTCTTGTTTTCTGTGTGGCATACATTGATGATATTCTAATCTATTCTTCTTCTTTTGAAGAACACCAAGTTCATATTCAGAAGGTCTTCGAAAGACTAAGAAAACATGGCTTAAAATTGAAATTAAAGAAATGTCATTTCGTTCAAAAGGAAACAAATTACTTAGGATTTGTGATAAATGTAAATGGCATCAAACCAGACATTAACAAAGTAGAAGCAATCCGAAATATGCAAAATCCTATATCGGTTAAACAAGTAAGAAGCTTTATTGGCATGTGCAGCTACTACCGAAGATTCTTGCCAAATTTCTCTGAAATTGCTTCTCCTTTGATCAACCTTACTAAGAAAAATGCAAAGTTCAAGTGGACTCAGTCCTGTCAAAATGCTTTCGATGAGTTAAAGCAACATTTAACAAGCATTCCTTTGTTGTCATACCCTGATTTGAACAAACCGTATGTTCTTTACACGGATGCGAGTGACAAAGCTATTGGTGCTTGTCTTACTCAGCCGTGTAATGAATCTGAAAGCTTTATTCCTGGCGTAACAACAGAAGTACCTATTCATTTCCTATCACACAAATTGAGTGATACCCAAACTAGGTGGTCCACTATAGAAAAGGAAGCTTTTGCGATACATTATGCATTGCAGAAATTATATCACTACCTACATAATGCTGAATTTGTAATCAGAACAGACCATAAACCATTAAAGTACCTTCTTGATGGACCTATTCAGAACAAGAAGATCCAACTTTGGGCTCTTGGTAAAGAAGGATACAATTGCAAAATAGAATACATTGAAGGGAAATCTAACACTTGTGCTGATCTTTTATCGCGTCCCGTAATTCAAGCTAATTCTAAAAGTAATCCTATAGAAGATGCAATAATTGAGCCAGATATTAACAAGAATTCACTAGAAATAGGAGCAATAAACTCAAATGAATTTGATCCTAAAGCATTTGCAAGTTATAATAAAGAGGCTGAGGATTTACAAGACCCAGTAAAAGAATTTCTGAATTTCAATATGTTTCAAGAACAAAATAAAGATGAACTTATAACAACTATCAGAAGAGAATTACTTGAGGGTAAAGCTTCAAAGACATTAGATAAGAAACATGTCATTCTAAATGATCTTTTTATATTACATCAGCAGTCCAGATGATGAGCCTACACTTCGTTTGTATATACCCAGTCATATAAAACAACAGGTCTTGCTCCAGTTCCATGACAACAATGGTCATATGGGTATAGATAAAACTTTTGACTCTATCAAAATTAAATATTACTGGCCAAATATGTACAAAGAAGTAACAAATTACCTTTCAAAATGCATTACTTGTCAAAAACGAGGCCTTAAGTCACAAAAAGCTCAAATGCAAGAAATAGATATTCCCCCATACCCTTTTGCAAAAATTGGATTGGATCTTTCTGGACCTTATCCTACTACTATGTCGGGAAATAAGTACATTGCAACTTTTGTCGACTGGTATTCAGGATGGCCGGAAACATTTCCAATTCCAGACAAAAAAGGTGAAACCATTGCGCATTTGCTTATTGAGGAAATATTTCCTAGATATGGGTCTTGCTTGCAAATAGTTACAGATAACGGTACTGAATTTGTCAATAAAACTGTGCAAGAAACCCTAGAAGGTCTTAACATAGATCATGTAACTAAAACCTTTTATCATCCTCAAAGCAATGCCAAAGTTGAGCGATTTCATCGTACATTACATGATGTTTTGGCAAAACTCATTGATGATCAGATTTATAAATGGGATATTTTTCTTAACCAGGCTCTGGCAGCTATTAGGTTTAATATAAGTGAATCATCACGTTTTTCCCCGTTTTTCTTACTGTATAACAGGGACGTTGGTTTACCAATTGACAATTTACTGAGACCTCGATGTAAATACCATGGTGAAGATACTCATCAAATTGCTCTTGAGCAGCAACATAAAACATTTATGACAGTCCATAAGTTACTTAAGCGTGCTAAACGCAGACAAGCTAAATATGCTGATAAGAATAGCAAACAGACAGATTTTAAAGTTGGTGACGCAGTGTTCTATAAGAACTTTAGAAAGTCAACCAAGCTACAAAATAACTGGCGTCCGTATTTTCGAATAATCGAACAAAAGGGACCAGTAAGCTTTATCATAAAGGACCAATTAACAGGAAGGACAGTTAAGGCTCATGCCGAGCAAATTAGGTTAGCCCCTATTGACGAATGGGAGATACCTAAAGATTTACGAAAGAATTTGACCAGACAGACTGTACTCGTTGATTCACCAGACGAAAGCTCCGACTCAGAAAAATCTGAGAGTGATTCGAATGAGCCTTTGAACAAAATAATAAAGATGAAAAGAAATGAGAGAGACTTTTCAGACGAAGAGGATGATATTCCATTGGTGGAATTATCAAAGAGACTGAAGGAACGACATGACGAAGAGTTGGCCAATGACTTGTCTGATGATGTTTCTGATGAAACATCATCCATCAAGTCTGACGAAGACAATGACAGTGATAATGACAATAAAGAAGACGCCATGTCAGTTGATGCTATTCAACATAAAAGTCACAAGTCAATGTCAAATGAAAGCACGGAAAATAAAGTATCGGCAGTTACCTTGGAAAATAATACTCAACAACAAGGTGACAAGTTGAAAAACTTATTGATTGCAATCGCAGGAATAATTGATTGTTAAATCCCCTATATTTAAAGCTCATAAAACAGTTAATAATTCTTTTCCATTCTTCTTTTCTTTCTTTCCCTCCTGTAGAAAAATGGTGAGATGTCCCATATGCCGACAAAGGTGCATTGTCGAATGTGGCAAATGCTGGACTGTCCTAGATCATCTTGGCCAGAAACATAACTGTCCTGTACCCGATGAAGGGTTCTTTGATGATGATGAGGGCTTCACCGTTGAATGCACATGGTGCGATATAGAACTAATTCCTATCGATCCCGCAGAAAAAGAATGAACATATTATTTGTTCTCTTTCTCTTAATCTACTATCATTCTTCCTTCATTTCTTTTCTTACTTTTCAGACTATGGCTGTTTCTATAATCCTTCTGCTACTATCCTTTGGCTTTCTCACAAATTCCCTTCTAATTCAACAAAACGTTATTTTTCAAAAAGTAAATGAAATAACGACTACTAGGTCCAAATGGACAATAACTTTCTTGATAGATTTAAAACAATATTATGATTTCATCTCCAAAATAGCAGGTGATTTCAAACTTGCTAAAGATTCTATCAGGGCTATTGAATTACTTCATAAGCAAAATAATAATAATCAGGGTCTTTTAGATTCCAAAGTTTTCTTCACTGGAATAATTAACGATTTAAAACTAGAAATAAATGCAATGTTTATGGCTTATAGGCATATCTATAATACTTTTTCAACACTTAAAGGATTACAATTCCGAAATAAAAGATCTTTACTTCCTTTTGTTGGTTCAGCATTAAGCTATCTATTCGGTACGGTCTCAGATGCTGACCTAAGCTCAATTAAACGTAATGTTCAGGCTCTAGCCAGTAATCAAAAGCAGCTTTCACATGTTGTTAGAGAAAGTCTAACAATAATGAATACAACACGAGCAGCAGTCTCGGAAAATAGGGTCGCAATAAACACCCTTATGGATCAGTTAAAACAAGTCGAAACTAAAATGAAACAGGCTAATGATCTAGTACTACAAGAAGTTATGAAGTTAGCTTTGTTCAATCAAGCTTATATGAAAATAGATCGGCTATGTAAGGAGTTAACAGATTTTATGCACAAAGCAGTTACCGATTTGGAGAAATTGCAACTTCAATTAAACATGTTATCTTTAGGGCATTTAAGTCCTAGCACAATTCAACCGGATGAGTTCCGAAACATTCTTCTGGAAATTAAATCACATTTACCTTTTTATTTAACATTGCCTGGAAATCCAGAAAATGATATTTGGGAATTTTATAATATGCTTACTTGTAGAACTATTCTGGATGGAAATCATATTTACGCAATTGTTACAGTACCATTACTTGATTCAAATTCAAAATTTGAAATTTTCGTCGCACATAATCTACCATTTCCATTAGGTATTTCAAATAAAAATGAAAATAATGACTTGACAGCTCAATACGATTTAGAATCTCAAGCACTAGCAATAAATGGTGACAATACAAAGTTCGCATTTTTACAACAAACTGAACTTATTCAATGTTCTAACCCTTTTCGACCTTTTTGCAAACTTCACAGTCCAATTTATCCAATTAATCTTAGTCAAAGTTGCTTAGTGGCATTATTTCTGAATAAATCAAGCAAAGTCGATAAATACTGTAAAACCGTTGTCAAACCATCCAACATGTTATTATGGCAAATTATTTATTCAATGGAATTTGGGCGATAACGACAACTAAACTTATAAAATTCACCGTTGTTTGTCAAGATTCAAACTTAAGAGATTCCACTTACAGCATCAAACCACCAATTGGTCTTCTTAAGCTGGGCATATCCTGTACTGCTTCCAATGATCATCTTTATTTACCGGCATATTTCCGCAATGAATCTACATTTGAAGTTAATGATCCATTTAACGATCTAGATTCTTCATTTAACCTTTCATCTATTAATCTGTGGAAACCACTTTTAATTGAAAGACCCAGCTTTAATATTAGTGGGTTGCCAAATCACTTAAAATCTATAGACAAAATTCCAATTGATCATTTCTTACACGAACTTGACTCTTTTGATGTAATCACTTCCCATAACTCATTCTCTTTTCCATTTTGGGGCTATATTCTGATACTTATTGGTTTGACAATAATTCTTCTTATAATTCTTTGCAAATATAAATCAATCAGTCAGTATGTATTGGCCAAATTTAGTAGTAGCAATAGGAATTCCAATGCACGAAGCAGAAAATGGGCCAGATTCACTAAACCACGATCGGGAGAGCAGAACCAATACGAGGAGGCTCAAACTACAGAACCCACCTTACCTTCAGCACCTTTTGTTACAAAAGAAGACAAACCTCTAGAGACACTTTATCCTAAACTTGAACTTGTGTCTGCCAAAACTACATAAGTTCGTCTGCTGGACATTATTTGCTGTTATTTTACTATTCAGTGGCATGACGAGAAATATCAATCATGGTTGAAACTTATCATATATGGACGATTTGTTCCAGATTACGTTCCAGAATACGTTGAGAATACTATAATAATATTGTGGACAATTGTGTGTGTTTTTCTTAAATAAACTACCAGTTACCCGACTCCAGTCGTGGGAGGAGACAACAGACTCCTGAAGAAAAACAAACGAGATTGACAGCACTGGCCACGCTGTACACTGCAAAATTCGACTTCGACGGAAGATGATTTCTTTTTCAAGAGACACTATCATTTATTTGTATATATGACAATTATTGTTTAATGTGTGTTCATTATTTCTTTTGATCTATATTTGTTAAATGATGATATTGTTTAAAGTAACTGTTCATTATTCTTATTGTGTAAATTAATGCTTTTAACTTTAATTGTTAAAAAAAAAAAAAAAAAAAAAAAAAAATATAACAATGGAAGGAATGTAACAATATTGATTGTAACAATATTGATTATTAAGGGTTAGCCGCATTTCTATATTCTCCAGTTTTAACTTAATTTAGATTAAGTACTTCCCAGTCTTATTTAATCAGGTCGCGCTTATTTTGAACTTTATTGCTTAAAGCGTTATACACCTGTCAATTTCGGGATAGTTTTCCTAGAGAACTTCCTTCAGTTATCGGTATATAAAGCAGATGATTTTTTAACCAAGTCAGTGTACAACCCACATTCGTCTTAACTGTTTGGCTTCGTAAATACACTCCAGACACTCGTCTGCTTAACTTATTCACTAAATTTATAATACTGTTGTGTTCTCTTTTACTGAAATAAAAGACTTTGCTGCTGTTACATTGAACCTGGGTGTTTTGTTGTCTACTTTGGAACTCTGTTACACTACCATAGTTGTTTATGAAGTTGATATCTAAAAGAAATCTTGATTTTTGAACAACAAGTTCTATCAGTGCTTTCAACCCTTTGATTTGACAGCATTTCAGTAAGGTAACTTATACAGCATGACAAGGGTTATGGGACCTTGATGTCGTAATTGCAACTTATTTTAACTGTAGATAAACGTGTAGGTCACTAGCCAACGATTCGCTCTTATTCTGTTAAAAGTAAACCGGAAAAATGCTATTTTTAGAAAAAAAAATCCCTAAGTAGGTTAAAATAACAAAACACAGAAAACCGATTGCATACTTCTGTTACCTTAATCAGTCGTCTAAAAATCTTGAAACATCTTCCGAACTGTGAATGATTTGATATATAATACGATTTATTATTTAAAACAGTGATTTTTGAATAATAAAAAAAAAGTTATTTCTTTTACAATCAAATGATTATGTATGAAACGTTCCGAAAGCTAAATATCACGGTGCTTATCGTGAAACGCGATATTTTACTTCAGCCTTATTATAACATGCTTATATAATTCTGTCACTTTAACACTGCTGATTTTTCTGATTTTTCAATTCCGACCGTATAAATAGAATGTAAATACTGACACATAACTGGAGATAATATCACTAGAACTGAAAGTCTGCTTCGATAAATATAGCTTGTGTAAAGATATTGAAGCTTTATACAGTGGCTTGAGAATGAAAATTACACTTTTGTTTTTCTATACAATTGTCGATCAATTACTCAGAAGAATTGAGAGCATTGTGAAATTTTATAATTTTTTTGATTATGTAACAAACATATTTATTAAGCCATGTCCTTACTTTTGGAAGCAACACCGTGCTTTACGACCTCAACATTGCATCAAATAAAATCCGTCGTCCATTGGCCGACGTCCGTCGTCAAAAACTTTTTAGACATCTTCACCTCCTAAACTATTTGGCTAATTCGGAACAATCTTGGCAGGGGTGTTCCTCGGGTAAACCTTTTTTAAAACTTTCAAAACCTTAAATCTTCTCATGCACAATAACTTAGCCCGTTTTATTTAATATGGCAATAATAAGCGTGAGCCTTAAACATAGGTTTTACCTGCCAGAAATCAACATGATTGTTACTCAGGTAAGCGATTCAGGGAAATGTTGGCCATGTGTACCACAGAGATTATTCCTTAGGCCTAGGTACATACACACACTGTTAAAAATATAGCATGACTTTACACCAAAAGTGGTGGCAACTCACCTTCCACCACTTTCGGTGTAAAGGTACACCTTAAATTCAGGGGAGATCCTAACGCCAAACAAAGTGTTAGTTAGCCGATGAACAAGCGTAAACATTCCAAGGATACGCTACACCTTAATGAGAACTAATTCCCAAAACAGGTGTTGAAGCACACTGCAAATGGGGTGAATGTTTCGTTAAACATGCAAAAGTTATACTATGTAACCTTAAATGGTGTAAGTCCATACCTTAAAAAAACACGAAAGAGGGATCTTATTTCTTATTTTTTCAAAAGATAATATATTGTAAATAAATAGTTTCTTTTTATATCTATTAAAAAGGCAAAAAAGAAATATATAATAATAAAAATTAAAAATTAAAAAAATGAAATTGAAGTGAGTGGTATTTGAACTCACGCGGAAGGGCATGTACTTACATATAGAAGTACAGTTTTATTTTCTCCTTCTTTCTCTAGTTTTATTTTCAACTACATGTGATTTTCGTCCATTCCCCAACCTTTTGCTGACATCCTCATTTGAAAACCATGCATTATCAATACAAACAGAACAAATAATGATATTGAGGAACGCGTACTTATTCTCACCGCTATCGGGGCTGGTGGTTGTGCTGTGTTTTCCAATTAATTCATACCTTTAACTGAAGATTAAAACAAAAGAGTAAAGTCTCTCTGATTTCAGGGTATGTTAACACTTCTGGTTTAAAATATTGTGGACAAATTTAAATTTACACAGAATTGTGCGGGTTGTTTACCACTGAACAACTAAAGTCTATCTATATTTTCAACGTATGATAAACCAAATGGTTTAATTAAGTGTAAAATGAACGTTTGATGTTTCACCACTGAAAAGAGTAATGCCTCTCTTAATTTGACGTATGGGACACCGATGGTGTGAACTATTGAAATAAATTGTAAAAGGAAATACTTTACCCAAATGATTTGAGTCAGCCCGATTAGCTCAGTTGGTAGAACACTTGACTTCAAACCTCAAGATCACGGGTTCGAGCCCTGGGCTGACCATATCAACTAACAAACTAATTGTCTTTCGGATGAGACGTTAAACCGAGGCCCCGTGTGACGATGCTATCCAACGAGCACGTTAAAGAACCAGGCGGAGCTCTCAGCAGTTTCGTCCTGTATCCTTGCACTGTCCCCGTAACAACTAACCGTCTTCTGGGGGCGTCGCTCATATGGGCATGTGCTACGGTAGCGACGATAAATAAACAGAAATACACACACAAATGATTTGAGGTTTCAACAACAAAGGGTAAATGTCTCTTTGAAATAAGCGTATTTAAAGTTTGCACTAAAAATGATGTGAAAGAGTAGAGAAATACCAGTTAGTTGTTCATTGCTAATTATATATACCCTATTTAAAGTTAAAAAGAAGAAAATGTCATCTAAAATTGCAAATATACACTTGGGGTCTGGTGTAGAGAAATGTTATACGAAAGTGTTTCTCTTAATCTCTTTAAAATATTACTTTATACCAGCGGGAATTCCGATCTGCCTTAATAGTGTATACTTTCCAATCAAAAGTGTAATGTGATACAAAACACCATGTCATATTTAGAAAAAGAATGATGTAAGATTGCACCCGATTACAATACTTACTCTGAGAGTGTAAATCTGCTTTTTAAAAAAGTGTTAACTAAGTTGACATTCGTTTTCGTGATAACCAAACACAAATAGCGGTGTAACCTTACACACTTTTCTTACAGTGCACAGAGCTGGGTTTCACAAGATTCGTGGTTCCTGAAAATGTTGATAGACTATGACAAAACAAATGTATAAAGCGAATATAAGAAACCCCAGTCTTTTCACTGTTTAGCGTTTCACGACTGCTTGAAATGAGAGGGAAAAAAACAAATTAATGACATTTTATGTATGTGTGTTTTTTTTTTTTTGTTTTGTTTTTTTTTTTTTTTTGTATCAGGCATTAATGGAAATTGAAAAAATAGGTATTTCATTAATACGGAATTTGTATTATTCAATCAATAAACACAAGCAAAGGTCGTCGTGTATGCAAATACGGTTTAATCAAACTTTCCAATTTGGTTGAAGTGGTATGTTACAACTGCGAAGCAGAAGTGAACTTTCTTTTATTGACCAATCGCTTGCCCCGCCCACTGACTACCTAGACCCCTCCCATTAACTTCGACAGAAAGTTCCGCTTCGATTTTTAACAACGTTCGTTTGCAAAATTTATGACCAGTTGCATGTAACAAAAAAAGTGAAATGGTTGGTTGGTGACCTAAACGTCGTAACTGCAGCTTGAATAAGCTGTAGTTACGACTTTTAAGTCGCCAAACCAACAGTAAAGGTAAACCAAAATGGCGGCCAATGTCGGAGTTGATAAACTCAGGTCCAGGATAAATAAATTGTTTAATTGGTCTGTTTATTCCTTGACTGATAGCCGCGATTGGGCAATTGTTAAAAGATTACAATCGCCTCCAAACAGGCGTTGATTTATCGCAAAGTTATCCAATTAGAATAGTAATGCTTCAATAATATCATATATAACAACAACAAAAAAATGCTTTAGATTATACTTCAAACTTTCGTTTTCCTGTTTGAATTAGGTTCTATATGTAAAAGCAGAAGACAGAATATGAAACCGTAAAAGACGTAAAATTTAGTGCTGACGGAATTAAAATAGCAAGTGATCACAAGAAGGGAGAATAAGAGCGTATCACGATATACACCGTGAATATGGTTGTTATTAACCGTTTATAGAGCCACTAGAGGAGGATACATTAAGATGAAGAGAGGGTAGGCATATTCTTGCTAATTTCCCTCGCAAAAGTATTCTACGTCTCACGCTTTTTCATAAAATCAAATCTGAACATTAACCTTATGAGTTTTTCTCTGTAATTATGAAACTACTTTTTGTGTAAAGTGATTTCAGTGTGCGTAATTTTCTTCAAGATTCTTTTTAAAATTGGACACGCTGATCACATGTAGCACTTAGAATTTGCACATCACTAAAACATCTTTTGCATTTCAGAGTATGCATATTGAGTAAATACAACGAAAATGAACATTACTTTTAAAGCGACTCCTGAACAAATTATAATGAGAAACTGGTGTAGTAAAATTATCAGCTTTTCCACTAATTATAAATGCCATTTTTACAATAAATATAATTTCTTCGTTTCGTTTCAGACCTATGAAATTCACTCAAAAATTAATTTACTGATACATTCCGTATGTCCTTTTGAAACATCGGAATTTGACGGATGAGGTCGTTAGACTTTGGATATTCCGTTTTATTTCAAATATTTGTCTAAACAATAGGTAATATCCAAGATAGTTAAAATGGGATAGAATTTGTCAGACGGAATCAGAATGTATACGATAGAAAAGGATTTAATTAGCTCTGTATTTATCAATGCTACGAAGTGGCCCTATATACACAGAAACAATCCTTGTATACAGTGTCTATTTAATTGTTAAAACAGAAATACTTTTGTTTAAAAAGATATCACAATGTTATAATGTTATCCTCTACACAAGTTCTCAAAAACGTTGTGTTTAGAATCACATATGATTGATATTTCTTCGTGATATTCTGTTACATTACTCTTTGAGGTATTGTCGGACCAATTTAAAGCGGCTCTTGAACAGATTTTCAAATAAATGTGATATAAGAAAATTATCCAATAGTTATCAATGTCATACTCTTTCTTCGTGTTGAATCTAACATTACTAAATTTAGTATAAAATTAATTTGATACGACATATTTCTCTTCGTCCTACTTTGAAATATCTAAATTTATCGTTAGTTTTGGGGTCATGTTGATATCTACTGAATTTCTGAAATAAGCCAGTGACACAATTGATACATCATAACAAAAAACAAATAAGCCGTTTTCAATGTAATCGAGAGATAACATATTCACTGGATTATTTTCTATTCTATTTGGGTGTTACTTCGTTGACATATTTCGCGTCACGTAACGCGAAATACTTTGGATTATTTTCTTTTTTTTTATTTCTTTGAAGTTAAGAACAGTCATTTCCATTTTAAACATCTTAACCAAATTCTATCAAATATCAGAAAGCATTACATAAGGAAATTCGAAAATTGAGAGCCCTTTTTTCATAATCCTTGCAATAGCCGCTTTAATGTTTATTTACATTTATTGATGTCGTGATTGATGGTGTTTTCAATTTCGCTAGTGATCCAAACAGCTAGCGTTCAAATCTGTTTGGTCACGATGTTTCACGATGCTCGCTCTTAAATTTTGGGTATTAGCGCCTGTGTTTATAACGATCAATTTCGTAAATTGGCGAGCATTCACGGTGAAAATTCGTGTGCATTCGACTCTATATCAAAACAAACAGGAGCTCAAATTGATAATAAAAAACACGAAACAAGAGCCATGTCGGAAATGGCCATCCCCCGCCGTAAAAGCTTGATGGTAAACTGATGCTAGTTAGATTAAGGCATCTTTTGCACTGCATTTCTTCAGTTAGCTAATAGCTGGTATACTTTCAATGGTATGCTCAGGACAAAATCTAAGTCTTTTAAACAAAGGGCAATAACTCCAAAACTATACAAGCAAGAGTTGTGGTTCTTATGCACTGCACTTCTCCTCAATGAGATGTATCAACCTATAAAGTTTCGAGTTAATAGCTACTATACTTTCAGAGTTATAACCCGGACAAAATCTTAGTCTACAAAACAACAAAGGGCAATAACCCAAAACGATGCTAGCAAGAGTTGTGGTTCTTGTGCACTGCATTTCTCCTCAATGAGATCTATCAACCTATGAAGTTTCAAGTTGCTAGCAATTATACTTGCAGAGATATGCTCCGGACAAAATGTAAGTTTTTAATACAACAAAGGGCAATAAGTCCAAAATTATGCAAGCAAGCGTTGTTGTCCTTGTGCACTGCTATTCTCCTAAATGAGATGTATCCACCTATAAAGTTTAAAGTTCATAGCAATTATACTTTTAAAAATATGCCCCGGGCAAAATCTTAGTCTTTTTAAACAAAGGGCACTAACTCCAAAAATATGCAAGCAAGAGTTGTGTTTTCTGTGCACTGCACTTCTCCTCAATAAGATCTATCGACCTTGAAGTTTCAAGTTCCTAGCAATTATACTTTTAGAGATATGCTCCGGACAAAATGTAAGTTTTTAATACAACAAAGGGCAATAACTCCAAAATTATGCAACCAGTGTTGTTGTTCTTGTTCACTGCACTTCTACTCAATGAGATGTATCCATCTATAAAGTTTCAAGTTGATAACAATTATACTTTCAAAGATATGCCCCGGTAATCTTAGGCCTTTAAAACAAAGGGCAATAACTCCAAAATAATGAAAGCAAGAGTTGTGATTCTTGTGCACTGCTCTTCTGCTCAATGAGATGTATCCACCTATGAAGTTTCAAATTGATAGCAATTATACTTTCAGAGTTTTGTTCAGGACAAATGTAAGTGTTTAAAAGAATAAAGGGCAATAACTCCAAAATTATGCAAGCAAGAGTTGTCATTCTTGTGCACTGCACTTCTCCTCAATGAGATCCATCGACCTATCAAGTTTCAAGTTGATAGCAATTATTCTTTAGAGATATCCTCCGGACAAGTTTAGTGACGGAAGGACGGAATGACGGAAGGACGGAAGGACGGACGGAGACCATTACTATATCCGCTTCGCCGAAACGGCGGGGGATAATAAGCTACTGATCCTCCTTTTCCATTTTGATAATAAGAAGGCCATTAATTGCTTAGTAACCAAATAAACGATAGACTGTTTAAACAGGATCTTCCTTCCTCGGAGGGATAACCTAGCTTTAAAAGTATTTCCCAAACAAGCCATAAGGCCTTAAGTTTGATAACCAGATTGTACTCTACTGAAATTGTTAAAAGAATATCACCTGTATCTCTTTTAAACTTTGCCCATATTTAAAAATCCTTTATTTACAAAACCAATAGAGTATAGTGAAATTCTTTTGTATGTAGGATCATCTTTTAGCTATCTACTAATGTTCTAAAAAAAAGTCCCTATGGCTAAAATGGGCTCTGCCAGAGCACATATACTTTTACATTGAACGAACTTTTTACAATCTTATCCCGGTGAGTTATGAAGCATTTCTGTTTTTTACTTTTGCACCGAATCACCGACTGACCTGCTTAAAGTGTTGTTTAGACGATGCCCTTGGGGCTAAACCATTTCCACCCGAGCGCATCCTATTTTAGATACTAGAAACTTTAAGAGTTTTCCTATTGATATGGACTATAAACTTCATGCTTTGAATGCGGAATTACTAGCAAACGTGCTTCTAGAAACAAATTTAGGCTCTACCAAAAAACACCCTAGATAGACAGAATTAAGGAATTGAATTAGGTAAATATTTCCCTCGCAAATCAAAGAGCAAAGAGGTCTGTAGTAATAGAATTGTTTGTCGGCACACCTTGTTGCCCTCTACATACATCGTTAAACAGCGTACCTCGGGCCAATATGGGCTTCGTCCGAGCAAACTTCTTTTTACAATTTCTTCTGCTGAAAATAAAATATGCATATAGAATTCAAATTTTGAATATGACATTACCTGGTAATCCTTTACTAATGCTGTCACAAGGATGTCCATGGGTCCTTATTTGGACTCTGTCTTGGCACAACCAAAATTATGTTGAAACAATTACGGACGTTATTTGAAAGTAGTCTCTGTTAATACAATGAGGCTCTAAGCTTTCATACTTTGCATTATCCATCACCATCTACAAGAGTTATTTTCTGTCGTTTCTTTTAGCTGTTTGTTAAATGTTACGTAACAACACGGAAAAAATCAACAATTTTATTTTTCATCCGGCAGAAACACATAAAACAATATATTTTTACACAGAAAAATCACTTGAACTCAAGCTGATTACCAAACAATCTCTAGCTCTCTAAAGTCAAGTTTTGCTGTCAAGGTCCTCGTTTTTTTAATTATTTTAAAAAGATGTTATCTGCGATTTCTTTTTTTTTTTTTTTTCATTTACTGAATTTCAGTCAAATATACCTATTTCGGTTGAAGTTATTCAACAAATGAATTACGTATTTAAGCTCAACAAAAAGAAAAAAAAAATGGCAGCAATAAATTGCATAATTTACACATAACAGTTTGAATAGCTATTGTTAAGCTTTCTGTCAGGCAGATTTTTTGGCAGTTCAAAATGATTATAAGTTATAGATGCCGATGTGTTCTGTGTCAAATCTTTTTTATGTTATAATTTGCAGTGCCAACATTAATATCTCCAAGTTAGATCAAATAAATGTTAAAGAAAGATCGAGTATTCTTTCAATCCTTCTCCGTTTTTAAAGATTGTCATAAATAACAAGCAAAATGTCACCTAGTGCAATTATCTAGTTATTTATCTGGCCGTAAATTAAAGGAAAAAAATAAATTATGATAGTTGTTTGATAAATATTCTTGAAGTCCCGTTTGGACTCCGCCAACGGCAGATAAATGTACAACCTAAACTTATTTTAAGTTACTGTGCCATTTTTAGCTAGCAAAGCGTCAGCTTTATTAAGATGACATAAACATTTTGGAAGTCTTCTCAGAGTTCAATGAGTGCAAACTGCCACTGGAGGCTTAACCACTAAATCCATTGAATGCATACACCATAAATGGTAGTTCGTATGTATTTCAGGAATATTGCGGAATCTGCATGCTAGTTCATCTCCTAGTTTTCTTTTAGCTCATTTTGTTACATCGAGATCAAAATGACTCTGATCAGAGTCTTTAAAGAAGTTGCAGACGACAATTTCAAACTGTTCAAAATTCTAAAATATTTATTTCTCTAAGTAGAAAGTAATGTGAAAAATGAGGGAATCGATAGTAACAAGCAATTTCTTCACTTTGCACGTTGTTTTCCAGAACTATTTTCTTAAAGGCCCGGTCACACAGCCTTCCGCGAGTTGATCACGAGTGTATCGCGAGGAAAAAATGTCAAACGCGAAGTAAACACGGTCACAAGTGAATGACACGTGAATGAAACGTGGAGGACTCGCGAATAACAAGTGCGCACACGCGCGAAAAAATTTCACGCGCTCGGAGCCCGTTTTTATTTTTGAGCAGCACAAAAATTAGTCGCGACGGCCACCGCATGTCGCACAAGTGATGTAAACGCGGAACAAACGCGGACCAAACGCGATAACACGTGGTACACTCGCGGATCACAAGTGGACGACAAGTGGTCTCTCGCGGGCATACGCAAAATTTCTTCGTGTGATTGCGTGCGTAGCACTTGTCAACCACTTGTGATCCGCTTGTCTACAGCGTTCCTAGCACATGTGATAGCGTGTGCTTCGCGTGTAAAAGGGTTCTCAGGTTTTGTGTCACGAGTCATCCACGGGCCATTCGCGTGTTTCCGCGTTGAATCGCGATTGAACCACGACTGATTCGCGTGTTGTGCACGTCCCAATCACGTTTGTACTATAAGTAATTTCTGCTATGAAAAAATCGCGTGAGGGCCATTTTTCATCAGTTGTAATCAAGACGACGAAGAGGCAACATGGATCCGGCGCATCGTAATGCTATGGTTATGCTGTTGCAGCAACATCAGAACCAGCTACTCCAGGTTCAGCAAGCCCTGGATGCCAGAAGAAGAGTGAGGATAAGACGAAGAAGAGTCAGAGCCATATGGGTGCGTCAATGGATCAACCGCAGGCCACAGCTGGGGCTGTATGACAGGCTGATGGTGGAGCTGAGAAACGAGGACCCCCGTGCCTTCAAGAACTTTATGAGAATGATGAACTGGTTGGTTGAAAGGCTGACACCAACACTGACGAAGGAGACAACCAATTGGCGGGCTCCCTTGGACCAAGGCTTAAAGGTGGCTGTCACCATGAGGCACCTTGCATCAGGCTCGAAATACAGGGAGATGCAGTCCGGCTTGCGTGTCCCACACAACACCATAATCCTCATTGTTCATGAAGTTTGTGAGGCAATTGTGCATGTATATCGTAAGGAGATGCTGGCACCTCCAGAAACCCCCCCAACAGTGACAACAAATTACAGACGATTGGCTGAACAGGTGGAATTTTCCTCACGTGGTTGGAGCTATAGACGGCAAACACATAGCATGCAAGGCCCCTCCCAACTCTGGCTCTGAATTCTACAACTACAAGGTTTTTTTCAGCAATATTCTCTTGGCTGTGGTCACCAGTGATTACAAGTTCTTATGGGTAGACGTGAGTGGCAAGGGGGCCTCATCAGACGCGCATATCTACAATGCCAGTGAGTTTAAAGAAGGCTTACAGAACGGTGACATTCTTGGATTCCCTCAGCCTACTCCCCTCCCAGGGGACACAGAAGATCTATCTTACTTCCTGGTGGGTGACGATGCATTTGGATTGAGAAGCTATATGATGAAGCCCTTTGGGAGCAGACATTTATCAAGAAAACAAAGAATCTTCAACTACAGATTGTCAAGACCAAGAAGAGTGGTTGAAATGCCTTTGGCATTCTTGCCAACAGATCCCAGGTGCTACTAACAACAATGATGCACAAACCAGATACGGTTAGGCTCATTGTCAAGGCATGTGTAGTCCTCCACAACCTAATGCGCACGAGGTATCCTGTCATGCAAAACAGACTTGTTGACATTGAACGCCCTGATGGAGCCCTGGTGCCTGGTGCATGGCGTCGAGGAAAGAATCTGGATGAGACAAGACCTGAGAACCTACAAGGAACCAACAGGGACTACAAATTGGCCAAGGCTCAGAGGAATCTCCCTGCTGGAAGTGTTGCATGGCAAGACAACATGCTACTTGACTAGTTCTTGTGGAAGTGACAGGGGCATTGTTACAGTATGTGTATGGGCAGCATTTGTGGCAATAAAACTTTAATAAAAACTATATTATAAAATGAATGAAAAAATATTGCAATAAAAAAAAGTACATTTCAAATGGAAAAAAATAAAAGTAAGCTTGGGGCTTTTAGTCCTCAACTCACTTTTATTTCTTTTCATTTGAAATATAATTTTATTTTATTGCAGTATTTTAAACGCAGGTGAGGCAAGTGAGTCAGGGTTCTCCAGTGGCACAAACTGTGGCTCAGCCTGAGTGGCGACGGGTATGGTGGTAGATGATCCAGAACACCGGGCGCGGCGGCTTTTATACACGCGGGCGGCAAGCGGAGCACAAGTGATCGACACGTGACTCACACGCGGAGCACACACGGTACACACGTGGAGCACACGCACCACACGCGGAGCACACGCACCCCACGCGGAGCACAAGTGATACACATACGCTGCGTGTGATCACTTGTGACCCCATTTTCTGAGCACACGCGCGCGTTTGGTCCACTTGTCATTCGCGTGTCTAGCACGTTTGAGACAATTTTGCTGATTTTTCAGCGCGTGTAGAAAAAAAATGAAAAAATTGACAAGATAACACGTGATCGACTCGTGGAAGGCTGTGTGACCGGGGCTTTAGGGGCTTTAAAAAGGAGAGAGATTGTGTTTGCATACATTGACACCCTTTTTACTCTAACCTCGTTTACTTATAATGATATTTTTTAACAAAGAAGATTAATTAACAAAGCCACGCTTTGCTAGCTTATAGTACTTTTAGTACTTTTATTTGAATCGGTGCCCCTTTGCTACTCATACTCAAATAAAGAAAGACAAATCAATGTAAAATTGGCATCAAATCTGAAAATCCAAGTTCCTTAAAGAACCAATATAGTCTTTTGAAATTGTTGTACCATTTTCATTCGCCTATCTCGAAAATGCTATCAATTGACAATTTTATAATATTTGGAATCATTAGAATAACAGACTTGCCCAACTATAACCTAGAAATACTTATTTGAAAGTACTATCTGGTGTCTCATTGTCTCATAATCTTGTAACAGTGGAGCAAGTTAAACACTGTGATGAGAAGGAAGAATGGACTTAGTTGTTCAGGCCTCATTCCGTAAAAGGTTGATTTTTAGTATAAGCTAGTTTGTTACGGAACGCCCAATCGATACAGTTTTAGAGGTACCCCGAGTCACGCAGTTTAGATGTGAGGTGTCCTTATAAGCTAATATCTACCAAGTTTAAATTTAACGAGTTAAAAAACGCGCCAGCAATATTTTATTTTGTAAATATGGGTAACGCTGTTCATAAATAAATAATGTTCTAAAGGTACCAGGGGTGCGCTGTACATATTTTCCCATTAATCTTGTACCTCATGTACTAGAAATATGTATTAAACAGTATTCCAAAAAGGTAGCGACTGATGAAATGTAGTTCTTAGTCATCATGACACCTTATATTGCATCATTTCAAATTTATAATACCGTCAATGTATGTGGACTATTTCTAGTCCGGAATTCCACGATTTCGAAGCATTATATTTCTGTTTTTTTACTGATTAGACAAACTAAGTTTTGTCGAAATCTTTGAAAGAGATTACGAATAACAATATCACGTTATATATCGAAAAACAAGTACATTTGTTTGAATGGGGTTTTACGACGCTTTCAACAATTTTTCAGTTATATCGCGGCGGCTGGAGCACCTAACAATGGAATCCTGGTATTTCTCACACCAGTACTGCCATTACATCCTTTCCTAGCCTCCAGCTGCTATCCCACATAGGTCTACGATTATCAACCCATTGGTTAGAGACAGATAGTCGTACAGGATGAGTGTCGCCGTCGGGGATCGAGCCCGGGACCTTTAGATTTACAGTCCGACAAAAAACAAGTACATCTGGACAACTGTAAATACAAACTAATACTGCTAGGAGTATATCCTGTCTTTACATATTGTTAATATAGATTAGTGTTACCACAATGTAAATCTATGATTTCATTGCGTTGATGTTTAAGGAGGCTGGGAGTTTCAACTTTATTGACAAGACAATGCCTGATTGCTGGAATGCCGGGATTCTATGTTCTAATCAATCAAGCTGCAAGTTCGATCTAGATAAAAACAACCTGACATGTTTTTGTAGAGCAGGTTTTAAGGTATACGTCTTATGTAAAAACAATCTTGCAAGATATTTCTATTGTATACTCTACATTTATATTCCTCTTTAAATAATTTCATATTTGTATTACAAATAAGAATAAAAAAGAATAATCCAATTTTCGTTTTTACGTCGAATTTGGTTTTCGAATACGAATATTCCTTATTTCTTTTACGATTAAATGAACAGTTTTATTCAATTTTATTTGATGTAAATCTTCAAAGAATTAGTCTCTTTTTAAATGTCGGGATGAATCATAATCCCCTTTCTATTCAATCGTTTACAGTATACACGTGTCAAAAAGACATTTGAAAAATCAAATATGACAGGATGAAAATATTTTCTTGATTAATAACTAATGCCACGTTGTCTTACACTGGAATATAGACATTGTTGTTGTCCCTTCTCATTAAACTGATCGATGCACCAATAGGAGTTATTCAACCGTTTTTATATCAAAAGTTGTTCGAATGATTGATTGATTGTATGGGGTTTAACAACGCTTTTAACTGTATTTCAGTCACATCGATGCAGCTGGATCACCTTACCGTGGATTTCTGGTATTTCTCACACCAGAATTATCTTAAACTATTACGTTTGAGTGCTCGGATATAATCTGCATTCGGATATTCTGTTTATGAACTTATAAAAAAGAAATTTCGAATAAATTCGAAAAGAATTTCCAATATGTATAATAATGATCAAAATGAATAGTCGAATATAATTTTTACTATTCTCACCCATCCCTTTTGGATAAAACCGAAACCTTTCCAATCTAAAAAGTGTTTTGAAAGCTTATTTTGGCTAAAACCAAAGTATTTCCAATCTAAAAAGGGTAAGGGGGGGCTTTGTTAGTTGTTTATTTTTCAGGCCTAACACGAAATCGAACACCGTTCGAAATATCAAGCGTACCTCTAAATTACCTTAATATATCAAATATAAATGACTTCTTGATCGAAATTTGATTGCATTCTAAAACAAATCTACATGTGCTGTCGCATGTTAGCCAGTATTTGGCAAGTTTTGATACCAGAACTGATAATGAGAACGTCCCTCGCAGTGTTTTCAATGCTTTGGTAGTAATACAAAAGCAAAGTTTCAAACAATCAAAGAACGAACAAACAAAAACATGGTACGATATTTGGTATTTTCAAACAGACAGTCTTTATTATCAATATCATTCGCAGGAATAACTGGTTATGCATCAATTATTTATCCTAGTTCATTCGAGACATTATAATTCCGTTTTACAAGAATTATACTTTACATGTAAACACACCAAATGTTTTCAGGGTGACTTTTGTGACGAAGACAGGAATGAGTGTGACATCGGTTCTGCTCCCTGTAAAAAGAGGGGTGTATGTCATAACTCTATCGGCAGCTTTAGGTATGTATATCTTAGCTTACAAACATTTCAATTACCAGATTAATACTAGTTTTGCCAATTTGGCTCAGTTGAAGCACAACGTAAATTGATGCCAATAGTGAACATCAAAATATTGTCAAAGTGCGTTAATTTTACCCCTACAGTATGTAATGAGAAATGGTGGTTTAAAAATATTTCGATTAAAATTTTGCATGCAATATGTCAAAGTATAGATTAGCAAATCAAAATAATTAGAACGAAAGTAAAGGCTATTAATTTTTTCCCAAATAGGGTTTTAAAGGGTAAGATGACATGTAGTAAATATTGTAATTGAGAAATAATTATCATTCAAAGAAAATGGATTTGATGATATAATAGTAAGGTAATTACATCTCAGATGATATAGGTTACATTTATTACCATACTTTGGCCTCAGCGACCTCAGTGATTAGAATAGAATGGAAAAAGATAGAATGTATCTAGAAATTTTCTACGGTTAATATCCGGATTGTCTAGTTCACATTCACCTTCTTCGACATCCTTTACAGATAAAAGTGCTCCTCCTTTTTTCTGTGTCACCAAATGTGTACCTATGAGTAGCCTTTGACAAGGACGCATTCATTTGTTTCCAGGTGTGACTGTCTACCGGGTTGGAAAGGATCCCATTGTGAACGCTCTGATGGTTCTGGTCAGTCCGTCTGTCTTACCGGATATACTGGTATAAACTGTACAGAAGACTTCGATGAATGTACTCAGTGGTAAACATGTTCTTAAATGTTTCTTTTTCGCCTCCGCTTACTAACTGAAGTAATAAGATAGAAATATTTTTCGAAATCGACTTAATTCGTTTCATTTGTCGACTGGTTATTTGATTGGTAGCCGCGATTGGTCAATTGGTTGAAATGTCAAAGATAAAGAGGTCGCCTTTCTTTTTACTGAGCATCTCGCTCATATATATGTATACATTAAAAAAAGTAGACACATCGTCTAAGAATCATAAGCTTCCTATTCGCACCCACGCGGAAAGGAATACCTCATTGAATTTCATTGAACAAGTACTTAAAAAGAAGCTCGGCTCCAGGCGAGGTTAATTAAGAAATGGAGAGTATATCTTTTCGTTTTTATTGAGGTACGAACTTAAAATCTTAATCACACTGTATGCGTACGCTAAGAGGATACTATGATTTTAAACCATCACACAAAGCAGAGCAAATTTTTTATTAGTTTTAAACAAAAATTCGTATTGATCTATTTATGTGCAAATAGTTGCATGCTCAAATTTTGTTCACGGACATATGAAAAAGAAATGTCAGCCAATCACAATCTAACGCTGTGTTTGTTTTCCTTTGAGCAAATCCAAACAAACGAATCAATAATCTATTTCAATTGATTTGTATAAAAAAAAATAAAATGGATTGACAATCGCATGTCTTAATTTACTATTCAGAGCAATTTTCAATAAGGTACAGCTAACCGACAAACAAAGCAAGTCGGTTGAAAGAAAGGCTATGTCAGGAATAGAGCGTTGCAGAATAAAGTTATTTCTTATTTATACTCAATGTTTTCCAAGCCAAATCACATATTTTTAAATTACATCGACTGAAAAAATGTCTTCTGCTACTTCTTTACACTTGTACCAGTACAAAATTGTATCGTCTAGTAATGGTTTGATTTATTTAATTGGGATTTAACGCCACTTTTAACAGTATTTCAGTCATATCACGGCGGCTGGAGCACCTATCAATGGATTCCTGGTATTTCTCACACCAGTGCTACCACTAAATCCTTTCCTAGCCTCCAGCTGCTATCCAACATAGGTTTACGATTATCCACCCATTGGTGAGAGATAAATGTGGAAAAGGATATGTGCCGCCGTCGGAGGTCGACCCATGACATCCCATGATTGAAGATAAGGAGTCTACACTAAATACATTGAATATATACGCCATAAGAGTACTTTTTATGTATTTGTAGGAATATTGCAAACTCTATTCAATTTTAGAGAGAACTGTTCCCAAAGCATTCTATTTAGCCCATTCCCACTCAATCCCGCTTCTTAAGCTTCTCAAGAAAAAAAAAAGCTTTTGAAAACATAGTGGACAATGAAGAAATTGCTTGTAACAAGCAATTTCTTCATTGTCAACAATGTTTTCTACCCAACAAGGGAAACATTGTCTTAATTCGTCTGCAACTTTTTTTCAATTCGAACCAGTCTAAAATTGTGTCAAGTTGTAATTGGTTAACTCCTTGGTTACTTTGATCTCATTTACTTATCATGATAACCTTTGGCAAAGGAGATTACTCAACATATCTCTGCTTTGCTAGCTTACAGAACTTTCAGTACTTTGATCGTATTTCACCAGGATAGAGAACCCATGTGAACATGGTAGTACCTGTGTCAACGTCCCCGGTAACTTCTCCTGCAGATGTGCTAACGGCTGGAAAGGAAGAATATGTAACGAAGACGTGAATGAATGTAATTTAACGTCAAGTCTTTGCCATAATGGTGGAAACTGCACAAATATTGCTGGATCGTACAGATGTGACTGTCCCTATCCGTATGTTGGGGTAGCTTGTGACGATATTTCAACCACTGTCTCATCCGCCCATGTTAAAAAGTCAACAACACAGAGAAGTTATAACAAACCAGTAACTTCTCCGACAAATAAACCTAAGCTGTGGTCATTTACATATCAACCAACTTATCCTACTACGAACGGTATGTACTGTATAGAAAAAGAAAGAAAAAAGAGGGTCCCTAGAACGTTCACCTAAACACTTTCTCAAACTAACTAACTAAAATTTGATGACAATAAGATATTTTTACGAACATAAATGAATGTAAAAGACAAAAGGTACAAGTACTCTTAGCAAGGTTAAAAAAAGATTGAAAAAGTTTATGACATCTAGGGTAGTTACTACGAAATTGACAATAAAGTCTTTTCCCTTGATATTCGTCCGAATTTCACCATATTCAGTATGTATCTTTTTCGTGAACATACAAGTATTTTCAGCAAAATTGAGAAATATTGAGCAAAAATTTGTTGCATCTACAAAGCTTACAAGGAAAATTGTCAGTAAAGCTTCCTTTCCATTGATATTGGTTTAAAGGCAACATATTCAATAGGAATCATTATGACTATACTAACATTTTCAGCAAATCCAAGACAATTTGAACCAAAATTGTACCTGTAGAGTGGTAACACTGAATCGATGACGACCCATGACTGACGACATACGAAAGACACATCCCCTTCGGCAACACTCCGGCACTTTTACATTGTGCTATTGAGCCACACAATACCCCCTTCATTGACTAACAATGTGCATGTACCCGAGTTTGCAATTAACGTTCAACGAATATTTACGTCAGCCATGGGTCTAACCATTCAGGTTAGACGTGTGTGCATGATTATAAACATTCTGCCATCTGTTCAGGCTCTCATTACTATCGTTCTTGTGCCTGGTCCATAAAAACATTTTCGGTTCACAAAAATAAAAGTAAAAAAAGGGAGCACTCCTTTTTAGCTGATCCGAGACCAAGGTCTTCAAAGATCGATTTTCATACCACCGGCGTAGGCGTCTCGCTTGGTTAAGTTTTTAAGTTGGAATGCGGAGCAATACCAACTTAGATTTAACAAAACCGAAAAATGAACACAAGACAATTTCATTTCGGGTTTCTTGATAACACATATCGCGTGATCTCTTAGATATGAACCCACCTCGGGTTACTTCTCATCTCAACTTGTAGCCGAAGACAATAATATGGCACATGTAAAGGATGATATAAAAATTCGTTTAGAGACTTCTAAACATGCTTTAGTTTGCTTTAAATTATTGAAAAATAAGGTAATAATCAGCGCAGTAATTTGTTTTTTATGATTCGCCGTCCCGTGTTTGGTAGTCACGTGATCTCAAGTGACATGTGGTAGTCATGTGACCATAGATAGGCAATGTTTACAAATATGGCTAAGGTCGCAAATGCATTTTTACAATAATCACGCCACCCAGTGCTTTAAAACGTTCTAGAGCGATTAAGGGGGGTCGTAGGCACCAAGCAAACGCGATTATTGTGGGGTTTACAGCTTTTACTCAATGAAAATCAAATACATGAAAAAGGAAGTAGAAGATTTTGAAAATTAGAATGTAAATATATCAACTTCCGGTTTCTACTTATTTACTAAATAATTACGCTTTATTATGTCGTTATTTACAAGTTTAAATCAATAATAACACATCAATACTTTAACAAGTGTCATTTAGCTTTCAGTTTCTAAAGCCGAATAACGAATAAGTAAATCGCGCAACTACAGATAATTTGATACTATCTGCATCATATTATACAAATTTTTAGGAAAGGGCAAAACTACTATGTGCAAACAATAACGTTACAATAACGTTAACGTCTTTTTATTCTTTTGGATTCCACTGGGAATGCTTTAAATATTCTTTTTTCCTAAGTCTAAACCGGTATTTCAAATCGATCACCCTGAAACAAGTTTCCCTGTTTTCAAGATTCTAAAAGGAGTTCACGTATTACAGTTGATAAAAAGGAGAATGTTATGCTTGAAAATTCTAATATTGTTGTGCGTGATACGAGCTTATAACCCATTCCAACTCTATACAATTTTAGACCAGTCAAATTCAAAGAGGTAGCAGACGACAATTGTAAGTTGATGAAATCATTAAAATCCTGGTCTTTCTGGACAGAAAACATTGTGGAAAATGAAGAAATTGCTTGTATTCCACAATGTTTTCCAAAGCTTTCATAATGAGTGTCTTTTAAAAGCGTCACTGCCTGGGAATTGGGTTAAGACAATGCTAGTTTTTGATTTCTGTATGTGGATTTATGTTTTTGTGCGTTTTTCACGCACATATGTACACGAATGGGAATGCTTGTTTAAGTTTAAAGGAGGGAGGCTTACTCGGAAATTAATAAATGAATTTGAACAGAATTCCACAGTTATGACCTTTCAGCGCATTCCAACTTCTCAGTACTTTCAGTAATTTGATAAATTTTCTATCATGATTAGTTCTAGGTGGCTCATATTTTAAAATGCACTTATCAGGACATAGGCTGTCAGTTGAGACAATGGCATTGGCTGGTGTGACCTTATGAAGTTAACGTTGAACCCGTTATGAAAAACTTAAACAAAACATTTAGTTTTCAACCTACGGTGTCTAATATTTCACACATGCACTCATTACGGGATAGACTTTCATTTGTGACAATAACTTGGCTGCCTTGAGACCTTGATCTTTAACAATTACCGTGAACCTGTGACCTTTTGACCGTGACCTTTATCCCGTTATAAAAACTTTAACCAAAAATTTAACTTTAACCCATGGGGCTCATAGAAAACACATACACTCATCAGAAAACGGCTTGAATTTGGAACAATTACCTTGACCTTTAAACCGTTTTAAAAAGAAGGCTTTAATTTTTTTGTCAATTGTCATCCTAGGGACTTCATATTTCACACATGTTTTCATCAGGAGGTGGACATTCATTTCGATGAAGACCGCCTGACCTTGATTCTAAACTATTATAACAATGTGGCATTCTTCTTCCTATGGTACACATACTTCACACATGTACTTATCGGGGATGCACTTTCATTTGCGATAATAACCCTGACCCTGTGACCTTGACCTTCAATCTTTTATAAAACAACTCAAATAAAAAACTTTAACTTTTTCCTTTTGATTACTTTTTCATCCTGGGGTACTCGTGTTTAGCTCATTTAGCCAGTTAGCTCATTCTTCAAGAGATATGCTTCGTTTTAAACAATGACCTTGGTCATCGACTTAAACACTTTACAATTTATGAAAATTGTAACCCCAAAAAATAACTTTATTATATCTTGGTAAATTTTTCGTTCTAGAGTGCTCATATTTTACACATGCATTCGTAAGGGATGACCCTGACACTATGAACATGTGCTCTAAACATCTACTTCTGTTTCAAATAGAACCTAAAGGGCGAGCTATGTTGTCCGAGGACAACTCTTGTTTATAAGTCTTCCATACGCACAGTTGATTTAATTGAAATTAAAATAAACCACATATATATCTTTTATTTTAAGTTTAAAGATCTTGCCATGATTCTGTAACCCAAAAAAATAACTTTATTATATCTTGGTAAATTTTTCGTTCTAGAGTGCTCATATTTTACACATGCATTCGTAAGGGATGGCCCTGACACTATGAACATGTGCTCTAAACATCTACATCTGTTTCAAATAGAACCTAAAGGGCGAGCTATGTTGTCCGAGGACAACTCTTGTTTATAAGTCTTCCATACGCACAGTTGATTTAATTGAAATTAAAATAAACCACATATATATCTTTTATTTTAAGTTTGAAGCTCTTGCCATGATTCTGTTTATTGTAGTCATGCTACCAAACAGACTAGCCTGCTCTGAAATAGCTCTTGTTAGGTATATAGAAGTAAAAAGCCATCTACACAGTTCGTAAAGTTGATTCGCTTTCATTTGCAGAAAATAGAAATGATGCCTGAAACTGTCAATAAGGAAAGTGTTGTATACTTCTTGTGAATTTACATGTTTTGTATGTATTCATCCTATTTACCTATAAGTTCAATTACTTTATTTTTTTTTTCATTGAATCTTAGAATAAGTAATTTTTTTTCGATTGTGAATTGTATTACAATTCAGATTCGCAAGAGTTTTTTATACAAAGATTGGCTCAAACTTTGTGTAATTGATTGGAAATATCACCCAGTATGAAGCTGAAAGGAATATCTTCAAATGAAGAAATTTGTTGACTCTGTAGAACTCCGAAAGAAATTGGCCATCGAATTGTGACACCTTGAAAATACACTACATCCTTAATCATGTTTAAGAGTAAACTTCATCAACTTCCATTCTCTTGCACTACGGTTTTTATTCCATATTCATCCCTGTAATTGGCTGAGTAAAAAGTCCACCAATATGTCATCATTGCCTCATACAATGTCATAAACCCCAACTGATTTACATTTAAGATAACCGATGGATGAATAGGAGGTTTTTCCTCTAGCAATTTTTATAACAAAACATTTTCGATGGTTTAAAGGTTAATTATTAAGATTTTATAAGTACATAATTTTGATATATATTGAAGCTTATCAAATATACCCTAAATATTTTTACGACTTAACAGAAAAATGATACATATTCCACTCCTTGGTTTTACAGGAATCTTGTCATTTAGCCAATCGCAGAGATGTACGTGAGACTAACGACCGACAACTCTGCTTGGAGATTACAATGCACCTCCTACATTTTAACGTTAACTCTAGAAGATCCTTTTTTATAAACTGCAGTTCCATGTAATACATTTTCATTCCTTCTGTTTGACTGACGTTCTTCTTTTCTTTTTGATACTGTATCATTCGCTTTCAAACCTCAAAATGAATGCTCAAAAAGTGCTCAAAATATTCAGTCCAAGATTTTGAGATGTACACGTATATGGTGTTCGTCGACGGTCATCTCTAGTGGGTTAATGCCTATTCCTTTCTTGAAACCTGATCAGATTGTTTGTTACTAAATCCCGGACAAGTAATGATTATATGAGGCCATATCGTCTGAAAGGCTATCTTACTTTTCAAATGTTTACGAAAATTGGTATTTGGGTCACCTGGAACAAGCAACATTGTACCAGATAACTGTCGTGACTATCAGTCGTTTTATCTACTTGTAATTGTTCTTAAACATGACGACCATAGTAAACAGGTTTCGAATAAAAATGTTTTGCGAATGTCTGCATTAAAACATGCGTGATACATGAGTAAGAATTTCAGTAATACTTGATCTAATCCGCATGTATTTAAATCAATCACGTATATTAGCCGTTTCATTGTAAATACACATTCCTTCGCACTCGAAATATACAAATATAATATGCTTAGAGTTGTATATATGTAAATCGAATTACACAGGAAGAAGCAAGCGACTTGACCTTCTATGATTTTTACTTTTAGGTTTGGATTCCGCTGATGAAATGGAAAAAGAATCTACTGTTGGAGCCATTGTTGGGTCTTTACTTGGTATTCTTCTAGTAACTTCATTGGTTGGGCTCTTCATATATAAGCAGTATAACAGGTATAAAGTTAGTTAGTTCTTAATGCGTTGGATCCCTACCGATAAGCTTATTTCTTCATTTCTAAATCACACCATGGGTTAAACATCTTGTATATTCCATTGAAAACGAAGTTCAGTATTAAGCAAAATCTGCATCATAGTTTTTATACTGCTGAACATTTTCTGAAGAATCGCGTAAGTTTTTTATGTTTTATTTAAAAAAAATGATAAGGGTTCAGAACATTATGTGAAACATAAAACATAGTAAAATATAAACTTGGTGACTTAGTTTAGAGATTTTGTTATATGATCGATAAGCAAGCACACGTCGATAATAGTATTTATTCGTAGTTCTGGAAAGAATAATATGAAAACAGTTGCAAACTCAAATTGCTTTTTTATCACCATAGCCCTTAAACATGCCCAACCTGGTTTAAAAAAAGTACAACAGAGTATGTTCGAAATATCTAGTTAAACCACTTCACCTTTTCAGTATATTTTTTTGCTAGATTTTAACAAGTCTTTTCGTTATTATTTCATTAACAAAACTATTTTATGTTTTAACATTGGAATACTGATAATAGATTAGAATAAAAGGGGGAGGACACGAAAAAAACCAGCATCTCTTCCTTTCTTAAGACTATCTATTCAAAGACAAATACGTTCAAGTTGCATTTTTTGATGTGTTATGATAGCAACTGGTTGCGTGTCGCAATGTTTGAGGTCTAATTATGAAAAGGTTAAAAAATGAGAACTACAATATTATTTAAATAATTTACACATATATAAATGAGTGTGCTAGTATATGCCTTACTTATAGTTATGTAGTAATTTTATCCACCACCTTGTATATTTTACAACCACTTTATCAAATATGGTCATGAAGTTCTCGGCGGATGGTCAATTTTATATTTAAATTTGGGTTGAAGGAAAGAGCTTCAAATACGGCCCTTAAACAAGTTTCTTTTTTCATGTTCTTAAATATGCATATTTATAGACTGAAGTTCTTAGCTAATAATCAATACCCCTTTTTCAAAAATTTCAAAGAATTGATAATTTACTAGGTAATGTTTTGTTGCTGTTGTTCTTCTTCACTATTCTCTTATTTTCAAACCGTATTTGATTTTATTTCATTCATCGCCAACAACACGAGTTTAAGCTGGACGTTATCATAAATATTTTTGTTCTTGAAAACAAGACAGGACTTGTATATACACCAGACCAGATCTACAAGCAGATATTATTGCTTTCTATAAACAAACTTATTTTTGAAATTCCTTCTTAATCACTCTAAGAATAAGTCAATTTATATTAAATCTAAATTATCAACATCTGCGCGATAGAAATCTTAGTAAGAGAAATTCCGTTTCTTCTCCCTATATCGATATCTGTTTGACATAGCTTTTCCTTAAGTATGCATATACACGTTAATACATATCAACATACTTCCATGTTCTTTATGATTTAATTTAAGTTTCGTCTATCTAAAACGGGCGTGCAGTTTGTTCGAAAAATATTCTTACCTCAATGAACAAAATTTGAACACGCAGCTATTTTGTATGCTTCCGCACGATACAGGCCCATACAAAAGAGTATCAACGTTTAAAGTTTTTGTTTGTTTTTCGTTCGATGCTATGAAATTATAAGAAATGAAGACAATAGTTTTGTTTTTATGGAGGCAAAACCGAAAAACCTAATGACTCTTATGTATGAATTCATACAGTGTAATTATTATTTATTTTTTTTTTGTCATACCCAATCAAAACAAAAGCTATTCTTTTTTAGATATAAACAAAGGGTACGTAAGATGTCATGTTGATGACATTATGTGGAACAAACAAATGACTTTCCTACGATGCACTGAAACAATCTTTCTCTAATGTTGAACAATAATGTATTTCACTCACTTAGTATAATTTATGTGCGTCATAATAAAAGTTTTTTTCAATTGAAGACTACCAGATTTTAGACAAAAGGTTTGTTTCATTTTATTTTAGTTGCAAAGCGTCAGCTTCGATAGCTTAACCTGACACACAAAATTTCGAGGTCTTCTCAGAGTTCAACGAGTGCAAACCGCCACTGGAGGCTTAACTACTACATTCATTGAATGCACGTGCCATAAATTTTAGTTCTTGCGTATTTCAGGAATATTGCAAACTCTTCCTGCAAGTTCTCATCTCCTGGGTATTTCTAGCTTTATTGATCACATCGTGTTCAAAATGAATCTGATCAAAGTCTTCAAAGAAGTTGCAGACGACAAGCTCAAATTCTTGAAAATTCTTTAAATATTTATCCCTCTGGGTAGAAAACAATGTGGATGATTAAGTGAGGATGAGTTATATGATAATTCTAGCACTCTCTTTATCCGCTTACCAATTTTGTGTCGGAAAAATTGTTTACGTAGTTCAAGGCGAATCATGTCAGCCTCGTAAGAGATTCAGAAACGAGTACAATATAACTATAACCAGGAAACGGGTTAAAACATTCCACGGTTAAGGTAACTCTCGATCAAAGAAAAAAGGGACCATACTGTTTAGAATATACATCCAGTCGATTTTGACCGTTTTTTTTTTTTATTATTATTATTTGTTTTATTTGTGCACAGGGTGCTCCCTGGATGCGCTGAAGTGTCATCAGTTTTCGAGCCCACACAAATAGTTTTTTTTATTAAGACTCGCCCTTTTAAAGTAATTAATTTCTGCTAGTTGATAGTTCTAAAATTCAGATTATGTTTCGTCCATTTTCAAATGACATCGTTTCTTTTCTTTGTTTTTGTACATTTTTAATTCGTTGTGAGATATCCTCCACCACGTACGTTCTTATCAATTGGTGATAATCGTAAACATAAATGGGATGAGCGTCTGGAGGCAAGGAAAGGATGTAGTGATAGTAATGGTGTTAGAAATACCAAGAATCCATGGTTAGGTGCTGCAGACGCGGCAATGTGGCTGAAATACTGTTAAAGTGGCGTTTAACCCCATTCAAACAAACAAAGTCAACCATGTATTTCGATGTAATGCAGCTACATACCCCTTCTGTGAAACCCTTAATGTGTCGCCCATCCTGTAAAGGATGGTAATTGATTATTCTGGATATTCACGCAATATCAGAATATTCGCTGTTCGTTCAAGGAAGTTTGGTTTCCTTCCGAGCTCAAAGCGAAGACTCTAATAAGACGATCACAAGGTGTGCGCACATGGATAACTGCTCATGGGTACCTGTTCCAAATCTCATTCGCTTGCCAAGGTCATATTAAGCATAACGTTGGTTCGCGGGAAAAATGTCGTAAATGCAGCTTTGTGAAGACTGCAGTTACGATACTTTGCTTGCGCACCGACAATAACACTATTTCTGCATGCAACAAGATCTATCTGTTTCGTCAGAATCATATATAAAATAAGGTTGAATATCGGACTTTAACAAAAACTTTTATAAGTTTGCAAAACCCTATTTATATATTTGCCCTGATAACGTTAATCAAAGTACAGAACGTACTGTAAGCTAGTAAAGCGTGGTTGAATTTAGAAAATCTTTCCCTTGTTGGGTAGAAAAAATTGTGGACAATGAAGAAATCTCTTGTTACAAGCAATTTCTTCATTGTCCACAATGTTTCCCAAAGATTTTTTCTTTAAATGCTTGAAAAGCGGAATTGAGTGGGAATGGACTAAACAGCTTGCTTTTGACAGAGTTCTCTGCAATTTGTATAGAGTTTGCAATTTTCCTGAAATACGCAAGAACTATTTTTATGGCGTAGGCATTTAACGGATTTAGTGGTTAAGCCTCCAGTGGCAGTTTGCACTCGTTGAACTTTGAGACGACCTCAAAACTGTGTCTGTTAACTTGAGCTATCAAAGCTGACGCTTTGCTAGCTAAAAAGCGACTTTTAAAGGGGTATTACGAGACGCGCGTTTCGATGACATTCACTATAGAAGTCTTGCAACAAACCTCGGGCAAATAAAAACACTATTCGAGCTTTAAATTATCTTTCTTGTCTGTTTTTGAATTAATAAATAAGAAATCTATCTTAAATGTTCAATGATTTCAGTTTTACAAATAAATAAATAAGATAAAATAAATAAAAATAAATGGAAGATTTAACCTTTAAAATCGCCGAACCATTTAGTCTTCTACCTTTCTGTTGGAGGCCGGAGAAAATATTAAGGAAAAGGAACGATTCTTACATAAAATAAAAACACAGACTTTTTATCTTTCAAGGGATTTAAACCAAAGCTTATATTTTCTCGAGTTCTTGAACCGAGATCGAAAAAGACTCATATTACATTGCAAAAATGCAAATAAAAGACTACTTAAAGGGTTCTTTAGACACACGCGAGTTACATAACATCATGATGACGTCACTTGTGTCTCGAGTCCGGATTATACAAAGTTCAGTGTCTTGAAATGAACAATCCCTGGATTAAATCTTTCAAAATAATGAGTTAATCTTTTTTTATCTATTTTGTTGTTATTGTTGTTTTTATTTAATTTTGCTATTTCTCGCAAAATCTCGGTAACTCGGAAATATTTCTATATGATTATCTATACTTTGACGTCCAAACACTTCAAATGGTGTTAATGTCTTCTCTTTTCTTAACATTATAAAGTAAATGTTTGCCATGGAAATAAAGACATTCGTTAGTTTACATTAAGCTCCAGTGTCATTTGGAGATTAATTGGAGGAAATAAAAAGAAGTTGATTTAGGATATGACCTCTAGTTGAACTAGCATTTTTTTTATACGATGATAGATCGTATTGTTCCATCTGTCAAAATTCGTTTGTCGTGTAGATTAAAGTGCCTACGGATGTTTTTCGATGATCAACATTAAAAGTTCTCTTAATTATATCTTATTGAGAATACAAATGCATGGCCAAGCTAATATATTCAATAATGTTAGAAATGTATTGAAACGAATAACGCAAAACAATAAGCTTGTTTTTTCGCTAAAGGGCTTTCTTAGTCGGGATAAAAGCTTTCATGCGAATGCTAAGATTAAGGTAAAACCCAGCTTCAAGACGCATTGTTCGTTATGGGTTTTTTTCTCAAATTTAATGGATGGGTACCGTTTAGCTCTTGAAACTCCATGTTTGAAAGACTTTCTTTAAAATCGAAGAGATATTTTCAGTATCAATCAACGTTCGATTGACCAATCGCTGGCCCTGTCCACTGACTCCGTTTCGATTTTGAACGTTGTTATTTTGCAAGATTTATATCCGGTACCATGTAACAAACTATAAGATGATTGGTTGGCGACCTAAACGTCAAAACTACAGTTTGAATATTTGTGATGTCATCGTTCTACTCTAGCGTTCTTGTTATTGTATTCTCTTGTTTTCTTCGTCGCATTTTCATATTATAACAGTCGCACTATAGTGTTCACGTTATCGTACTCTCCTGTTCATGTTATCGTACTCTAGTGTTCACGTTATCGTACTCTCCTGTTCATGTTATCGTACTCTAGTGTTCACGTTATCGTACTCTCCTGTTCATGTTATCGTACTCCGGTGTTCTCGTTGTCGTACTTTCGTGTTCTAGCCGCCATTATCTCGTTTATTCCTGTATACGGAATAGCGTTAGAGCTTTCGTGTTATTCTTCGTAATATTTGCACACCATGGTTCTAACGGTATTCCGTATATACTAATGCACATTATCAAGAGAAATTGATAAAACGAACGACAGACGGACGGACAAGCTGACTCTTATATCGCTCCAAATATATTTCTTATTGGAGGTAGGAAAAGTTTTGGGTTTTTTTCAGACTATGCTCTGGTAGTTTGCGGAATGAAAACAAAGATTTACAAAGACGTTTCTGTATTTATACATGTACTAATAGAGCTAAATTACTGTAAAGTCGGCGTGAGATTCTTATCAAGTTTGATGATACAAAATTGAAGTGAAATTTAAAGCACGTTAATAAAAAACTTCCGTTAACGCTCAATTATCAGAATCGGGAAATAACTCTCAGAGACATAGTCAAGGTTAAAACTTGTCACGTCAACAACGCCTACGCGAACGCCGACAACGCTTAGGTCACGATATCAGGTTTACTTTTTTTTTATTTGTCTGTTGAATATAGTTCCTAGCTGTTTTACAGAGCATTGAGATTTGTTCCCATTTGAACAAAGAAAACGAATAGTTTCTATGATACAAATTCATTGTCGTCCCCAAGTGCCTTATCAGTAATCAAATCGTACGGTCCGCGAGGGATTTATGAACTATAGATATTTTATGTGAGAAGACTATTCTATTGATGCTTTCTCTTATGGTTGTGGAAATTCCATGACAAGTACAATTGACGCATGAAAGACTAATTCTCAAAGACTTCATTCATCATACCATTTCGAGTTCACCCTGTACTCATAAAACATCGATATAATTCACCAATCGCGGCTGTCAATCCAAGAAAAAACGTCCAATCTAATCATTCATTTTTTTACCAGATGTGAAATTTGAACTTGGACGATATTTTGTAAAACATTTTAGTTAGTTTTGCAACTTAATCGTCGTAACTACAGCGTATTCAAGCTGTAGCTACGACGATTAGGTCTACAACCAACAATTTTAAGTCTTTTACATCATAATGGCCATAAAGTTTGCAAAATAACGACGTTGAATATTGAAACGGAACTTTCTGTAGGAGTCAGTGAGTGTGGTAATCGGAGTTAGTGGGCGGGCCCATCTGAGTAAGTGGGTAAGGCCAGCGAATCAGAGGGCTGAGTTAGTGGTCCGTTAATTGCTTGATCTTCGTGCAGTAAATAATGAAATAACGAAAATTTTGATGCGAACTATTTCTCATACCCGTGCTCGACGCCAGCCTACAAATACTCAACAACGCCCCGGCGTACAGGTATAGTTAAAGCGACAGCTCGAGTAATACTTTAAAAAGAGATCAGATCTAGTAATGTTCAATTGGCCAATCACTGGCCCCGCCCATTTACTCCTGTGGACACGCCCACTGACCCATACAGGAAGTCCCGCTTCGATTTATTAAGCCGTTATTTTGCAAAGTCCAGGGACAGTAGCATGTTACAAATAAGTAGAAAAGTTGGGTGGCGACCTAAACGTCGTAACTACAGCTTGAATAAGAGTTTGAAGAAAAGCAATTGAGATATAGAGAGGTTGTTATTACTTGTTAAAGTATTGTATGGATGGAAAGACAGACAGATGGACACAGGGAAAAGAAAGGGGCCCTTTTTAAGGGAGATGTTGTACTTCTCCTTATTGTTGAGCATATAAAGCAATCTCTCTGAGAACTTACATAAGATACTTGAAAAACTTGTGAAAATCGTTTGGAAAATAAAAAAAATAAGACGAATAACAAATAAGTCAAGTAAAAGTGCATATAAATATGAACCAACTTAGATCTAAAGTAAAAGGGACATACTCCATTTGTTTGTCTATATCCCAGAAGTCTCTCTTAGGTCATAGTTCATTTAGAATCCAACTACAATATGCTTTTACCATACATGGACAAAAGTCACACCAATAATAGCCAGAATTTTCTTTCTTTCATTTTTCTACATTGTTTTCTACCAAGGTTTTAAATTTCCATAATCTTAAAATCATCATGTGCAACATTATTGCATTTAAAACAGTCTAAAATTTTGTTGTCTGACAATGATTAGAATGATTATAATAAACAAAATATTCCCTTTTATTATAATTAACCTACTGTGAAGATCAATACGAACTAAACTAGCACTTACTAATATCCGCCAACGGCTCCATGTAACAGAACAAACTAGGGCGATCAATCAACGTGATTATACCCCCTACCAGCACGTTGTCACCAAAACAATCCTTATCACATAAAGCAAAATAGTTTAATATAAAAACATTATAAGGTAATACAAGAGCATAAATGGTATCTCCGAATTTTGAGCATGCAATACTATGGGATAAACGCTTTGGAAAACAACAGTAAAGTACAAATAGCAATATCAATAGGAGCTAAATAGTGAACCGGTGATAGCAAGGTCATCAAAAGTGCTCAATGCAAATTTCATATACACCCAAAGTTCTTAACCAGTGCCTACCTTCCTGTGGTAGTAATCTTATAAGTAGTAATGACTTAGTACATAAACAATCCCAGGCGGATATACCATACATTACAATTCCAAGGGGAAATGCCAAGGGATACAATCAAAAGAACTTATTCACATTGGATTTCAGAGGACCCAGAACTACAGTAGTATTGCAACAGCCAAAACTTAATTAGTGGCAGGTTCAATTGGGAGATAATTCATCATACCAGTATTGTCATAAAACTATACATGCAAAATTTTCTAATCACAACAAGATTGTCGTTGAGTTGAATTTAGTGCATACGATACTGCAGGTGTACTTCCAGGACAACATTCAGTGAAATTCACAAGATGAAATTTCAGCACATGCGGGAAGTATTTATTGCCAGGTTGCAAACACTTACATGCTGTACTGTAGGAGAAATGTAGAATACTTAAACATTAGAAATTTAGTAAAATTTAGAAGTTTAATGGGGAGAAAATCCAGCAACCACTACAAGTACTTTCATGAAAATTTGACTTGTACATATTTACACAACAGAATACATTTTTTGGTTTGTTTTTTGTAAATTTGCAGTCAGTTCATGCAATACTGTTTGGAGAAATGACATTTCACATGATTTTAATCGAACAAAAAATTCCTTATAATCGCAACAAATACGACAGTGATCGGCAGTAATTTTCAATGTCTTGGAAAGGTGTATTTCGGACTGCTGCGGTATAATGTATAATAATGAAAAAATAGAAATTGGGTAAACTTTTACTGTCAAGTTGAATCCTTTTGAGATGCTCCTCTCAACAAAAGTTATCCAACAGCGCAGGAAGGAATCGATGGTTTTCTTACTAATATATATTATTTTCACAGGTATACTTTTTTGAATAATTGATATTGTCTCTAACCCAGTACATACTGTTCAAGTATATTTTTTTATCAGATTGTATTGTAATTTATCTAATAGATCAGGTAATTTGTTTGACTATTTCCCAAAAGAGAAAGTTATCTCTCTTAGACCATAATTCAGATATAATCCAACAACTACATGGTTTTGCCCTATGTGGACAAAAGTCCCACCATAATAGCCCTAATTTTGTTTCTGTCATTTCCACAACGTTTTCTACCAAGTTTTTAAATTTTCATAATCTTAATACCCAATATAATTTTTTAACAAATATACTTTTATTTGAATAATTAATATTTTCTCCAGCCTAAAACATACTGTTTAAGTATATATTTTTATAAAATTGTATTGTACTTTATGTAATAGATCAGGCAATCACTCTTTTTATGAGCACATACGGGTGGTCCCTCGATCACCTACAATATTGGTTAGATGTAACAAAAATTAAGCTAAAACAATCGGGTAGCGTAATCGTAGTTATTTCAAGCATAATTGGAAACGCATTCTAATCATCCGGTGTCTATTGTTTTTTCATCTAAAAAGTCTTTTATGACAGCTACATTTTTCAATTTCTCTCATATCTATAACATTTTCAAATAAAACTTGTCACGTACAGGAAATATGATGATTAAGAGTATTCCCTTAAGGAGTCTGTCTGATAGTTATATTGTTGTCTTGGGACTGTTGACGTTAGGAATTTGTCTCGTTGAGAGGAATTTCTGAGAGAAAAAGGCCAATTACGTAGTAACGGTGTATTTCAATGAATATTTCGGAATTAACTTTTTCTATCGTTTGTTATTGTAACAAAATAATGGGAATTAAACTACCCTTCATTTTTTTATTATTCAACGATTTATATTTCATTCAATGTATGATACCATGGTGCTTCCTAAATCATACACATATCAACCCTTGTCATGCTGTATTAATTACCTTACTGAATTGCTGTCAAATCAAAGGGCTGAAAGCACTGATAGAACTTGATGTTAAAAAATCATTTTTTTAGATATCAACTTCATAATCAACTCTGACAGAAAAAGTACAGGCAATAGGTATAGACTAAGATCAGCCTGGACATAAGTGCAGTCTGATCTTAGTCTACACCTCCTGCCAAAAACGGAATATTCAGGGTTCAGCATGACAAGTGTTAAATAACAAGAGGACTATAGCCCTGGTTCGCTCACCTGTTGCAAAAGCTCTATCCCTTTCAAAAGTCCGCCTTGAGTTAAATTCAGAATGATGATACAATTGGCCCAGCCATTTTTCCTCATAGGCCTGAGCAAGGTTATTTATGAAGATAATTTGCAGAAGAGAATACTTTAATATTTTTTTCTTTTTCCTGTTTTGTTGCCATGTCAATCAGAGTTTTCAATGATTTCAATAATGTTTACCATTTGAAAAGAGAACCACAATAAGCCTTTCTTGCCTAATTCGGTCAAAGTTGGTTAAGATATTGTTTAAAGAAATCTTTATTTCTCTATATTGGCCCTACACAAGTTGTTCCCTCCAAGGGGAACTGAAATAAAATCGTTTGAAAAAATACGAAAGAGGTAAATGCATTCTTTCTTCAAGCAGAGCTTTGAAACTTCAACCTGGTTATTTTTTCGTGAACTTTGTGATTAGGTGAAGTAATAAAATATGCATATTAAGTACAGCCATATCAATGTAAAATCCACATCTCGAACGTCTCGGAGCGCAAATTCCGTCACGGAACTTTTGGTATACATTCTAAAATAGAAAAGATACCCTCACAAAATAGAAATTAAAATGTCCATTTTTCAAAGGGCCCATAATCAAATTACAGGAATGACTTTGAAATCAGTAAATACTTAGAGTTTCGAGTGGCCGACAATTATCTGTAACAAGATAAGGATGAAAGGACTTGCGACAGATAAGTCCTACAAATATCCTACCAAGATCACGGACGATCTCATGACCTCATGCCGTATGAGTTCCACCACATACCACATAATAGTTATCCTCCTTCGAACTTGATTCGACTTGGTCTAAGATATCAGCACAATGAAAAGAAAGAAACTCTAGTCTCAAAATTCAAAGTTTTATAAATATCAAGTTTTATAAATATACAGCCAGCTTGTGTATAGAAATCCATTTAATCCAATACCACATAAGCCCTCCTTTTTACACCCCATAGGAAAATAACTTTGGATTACATTGTTGAATATGAAGAAATCGCTATCAATTAAGTTCTTCATCATCCACAATGTTTTATATCTAAAGTGGCGAAAATTTAGAAATCCACTATCTTGAAATAGTCGTCTACATCTTATTTCAATCTGGACCTGTCTAAAATTTTTTTCTGTGGAAAAGGGTTAAAGATTGCGACTTTTTGCTGATATAAATTTCATCCTAAACATTACCTGGTCTTTTAGAAATATTACTCCAACAAATTATAGGCATTATAGAGATATTCATCGGTCAGCGTTTAAATCCACGAGTAGCCTAGCTGAAGGAACTTCTGTACCCCGAAAAAAACATGTAACAAAGTTGTTGCTTGCAACAGTCAATCAGCCTTAGATTTTGCACCTAAACTGAAGGTGAAACATAAAATCCGGGAATTAAGCGTTAAAGGATTAGAAAAAGATTGGAGACGGTAAGTCAAGGAGTTAGTCAGTGAACTAAGTATTTTACACAAGGGAACTATCCCGGTCGCTTTTAATCGCTTTACATATATCTGTGAAAAGTGTGTGAATATCATGTCATAAATTAAATGTGCGTGACCTTTGAATTTTCATATGAATTTGTATAAGACAGGGATCTAAGCGCAGACTGACCTGTTTCAGTAATAATCGAGCTTCAAGTTACTCACTTGTTGTTGATAAGTCATATATATTCACATTTAGATCTAAATCATACAGATGGCTATAAAAAGACAATGCTTCGGTTTCAACGGCAAATTTCAGACATTTGAAAACATGAATAAATTTGACAAAGAGCAGAAACAAGACAATCTTTAGGGCTAGAATGAATTGTTGTTGCTGTTTTCGAGATAGGCATATGCCGGACTGAGGCCTTACTTAGTTCTCGAGTACGGAAAAAGCACTGAGTAAAATCAACCGTAAACTACTTTTATGGTCGACCTTTCAGTGATCCTATCACATAAATGTCAACCATGTTGTAGTTGGAACGACAGCTTTCAAGGACGGTTGATATTTAATCTTGAACTTAACAGGAACACGTAATAAGATTGAATATCTTGTCTATGAAATTTTGATGGTAGGTTTTCTGTACATGTATTTATGTTATTTGAGTTACGTGAAAATAAGTTGAATTAGAGAGAGATTTACAAGTAGAAAATACAAGTACTGAAAGTACTGTGAGCTAGCAAAGCATTGTTGAATTCAGAAAATATTTACCTAGTTGGGTAGAAAACATTGTGAACATTGAGGAAATTGCTTGTTACAAGCAATTTCTTCTTTGTCCACATTGTTTTCCAAAGCTTTTTTCTTGAGATGCTTAAAAAGCGAAATTGAATGGGTTAATTAGCATGCTTTTGACAGAGTTCTCTACAATTTGAATATAGTTTGCAATATTCCTGGAATACATAAGAACATTTCTTTTGGCGTAGGCATTTAACGGATTTAGTGGTTAAGCCTCCAATGGCAGTTTGCACTCGTTGAACTTTGAGACGACCTCAAAATTTTGTCTGTTAACATAAGCTATTAAGGCTGACGCTTTGCTAGCTAAAAAGATACCATTAAAATATGATTTATGTATAAAACAGACAAGCTACCAAACAAAATAGCACTAATAAACAAACAAAAAAATGTCGCTTTCGAAAACAGGCGCTCGCAATACTTCACGGCTATGGTATGAATCGTGAATTAAGATTGCAAATATCGCCCTAAATCGGTTACTTTGATCACATATTAACACAGAATCAATGTCTCAAATAGACGATACTGTTTTGATATCTTAATCTGCAGTTAATTCTGACATTTTATGATTGTTTACTGGAAAAAAAATTAACTAGAGTTTGATGACCATCATCCTAGGATGTCGAATTTTCGAAAGAGAGCAGACAAACATTCATTGTAAGATTCATAAAGATCAATACTAAAATAGCAGTTATTGAAAATCCGGCCTTAAGGGCAATATCTAATAAATATAATCAAGGAGTTTTATTTTTGAGTTCAAAATATTACTATATTGAATTACGAAGTATTACCACATAAACAAGCTATGTCATGTACCTGTATGCTGGTTAGAATGTGGTTACTTTACAGAATGTATCATTGTTTTGTGCATAAACACACACAAAATAAATACCCATGTATTTCATATGCATGGCATAATATACATGTTTATGATAAAATGTGGACACCAAAATACCTTATAACATGGTTTAATTTATAACGCTATAGCGATCTGATAATATCGGTCGTCTCATTTATTTATTCATTTATTAATTTATTTATTTATTTTTATACTTTTATGTCTCATATATTGTTTTACAACACATTCTGCTTTTTCTAAGTTGGAAAATATGCTATTAAAGTATAATTCCTTCAAATTTATGAAAACGTTCAACAACATCATTCCTATCAATTTAAGTTATCGGCGATTTCATATGTTAATCTTTTTTCAAACTTTCATATGAGTCGGAGATAAATAACACATTTTTTCATAGAAAAAATATCTATGGGAATAATTAACGTTTTGTTTGTTTTGCTTGTGAAGTTAGCAAAAGTAAATCCTTTCCTTTCATTAATAAATCATTAACATAGTCAATTGTACGATGCACGATGTTAGCAACTGTAGAGAACGACATGCTCAAATACGTGTCGGGGTGATTCGAAAAGACTTCTGTCAACCCCTCCCCCCCCCCTTGAATTTGCTTAGTCGAAGTGCATACTCGATAAAAATCTGTTCGTTGATCCTATGATTATGAAAAAAAACACACAAAAAAACACGAAACACTTCTTTGCATATGTCTTGAATTTCTTGCGTCGAAATTTCACTTTGGATATAGTAAGATAACTGCATAGCCAATCGAAATATCTTAAATCTCGAATACTTTAACCCTTGTTATGCTGAACCCGGAATAATCCTGTTTGGGCAGGAGGTATAGACAAAGATCAGCCTGCACATAAGTGCAGTCTAATCTTTGTCTACATCTCCTGTTTGTCTCCTTTTCAAGCAAGTGTTGTACAAAGAATCAATTTTCAAAAGAAATATTGAACCACATTAAGACAGTCCTTTGATTTTAAAGCAATTTTATATAAGATTTTAATTCAACATGACGAGGGTTTAAATAGTGTATAGTTGTAAGAGGTGTAAACTCTTTATAGTCTTCACCTACAATCATTTCCAAAGAGAAAACACAGCGACAAACGCGTAGAAGAACGTGATCTGCAGTTCACATCATTACGGTGATTGAATAATTTTGTTGCGTTGCAGGATAGAAACACGATTATATTGATTATATAATTGCATGTTATTTCTTTTTAGACGTAAAGATAATTTCACTCACACTAGAGAAGCTTCTAATCCGATGTAAGTGCAGCAGATATCCTGGAAGAGAAATTAAAATGTCTACCTTTCCAAAGCTAGTATAATGTAATATTCTATATTTCACTTTCTTAGCTTTCAAAGCGTCAGCTTTGTAAGCTTAAGTTACCAGACAAAATGTTGAGGTCTCCTCAAAGGTCAACGAGTGCAAACTGCCACTGGAGGCTTAATCACTAACTCTTTTGAATGTCTACACCATAAAAGTAGTTCTTATGTATTTCAGGAATGTTGCCAAGTGTATTCAAATTGTAGAGAACTCTTTAAAAAGCATGCTATTTAACCCATTCCCACTCAATTTTGCGTGTTAAGCATCTCAAGAAAAAAAGTTTTGGAAAACATTGTGGACAATAAAGAAATTGCTGACAAGCAAATTCTTCATTGTCCACAATGTTTTCTAACCCAAAAGCATGTTTTTCTAATTTTCTAAATTCAACTAACTTGAATTTGTCGTCTACAACTTCTTTCAATTTGGACCAATCTAAGATTGTGTCATGTTGTAATTGGCTATCTCCTGGGTTACTTAGCCTCGTTTATTTATAATGAAAACCTTTGGCAAAGAAGTTTACTTAGCAAAACTATGCTTTGATAGCTTACAGTACTTAAATTACTTTGATTTTTATTTTAAGATGAAGCCAACGTAAAGCGTTTAAAGACGAAACAATATTATCCTTTCATTACACCTTGAGGTTTTCCGGAGTAGTTTATATATTTGCTGTAATACAATTATAAGATGAAGAGAATATTTTTTGTTTTCGTGGCGGTATGAACCGAAAAAAATAATCAGACTGAATGAATACGCGAAGCGGATTCATACATTGTGTGATTAGGTTTTCGGATCTTACCTCCATGAAAACAAAAACTATTCTCTTTATTTCTTAAAAATTAATGGCATCGATCGAAAAATACAAAAGCTTTACAAATGTTGATACCTTTTTGTATGGGACTATTTTGTGCGGTAGAATACGAAATCGATGCGTGCTCAAAATTTTGTTCATGGAGTTATGAATTGTTGTAGGACACTACCTCCTACAATGAATGGTCGACAGAGGGTTAAATTACTCTGGTTGTCTTAGCGACCGAATGAAAAACTTAAAAATACCTTCTCCCATACTGTGAATATATACTATCGCCTATTGTTTCTCTGTCCGATTTTTTCAGATTCTAATTTAAATCTGAAAGCAAGCAATAGTTGTGGGATTTTGCATTACAAAAGGGAACATCTGAAAAACCAAAGTACTTAATTTACTGACTTTCCTTATAGAAAAGGATGGTTGTATTAAGGAATTTTCTTTGTCACGAGTTATCATGATAAATAAACGAGGTAAGAGTAACTCAGGAGCTAACCCATTACAACTCGACAAAAGACTGATTCAAATTGAAAGAAAAAGTTGCAGACGACAGTTTCAAGTCGGAATTTAGAAAATATTTGCCCAGTAGGGTAGAAAACATTGTGGACACCTAAGAAATTGCTTGTTGAAAGCAATTTATTCATTGTCCACATTTTTTTCCAAAGCCTTTTTTTCTTGAGATGCTTCAAAAGCGAGAATGGGTTGAATAGCATTCTTTGATGGAGTTTTCAATTTGAATAAAGTTTGTGGCCATACAAAGCAGTGCGAATACTGAAGACTCTGACCAGAGTCATTTTGAACACGATATACTCAAGTGAGCTAAAATTACCTAGAAGATGAACTTGCAGGCAGAGTTTACAATATTGCTGAAATACATAAGAGCTTCTTTTTATGGCGCAGGCTTTAACTTGATTTAGTGATTAAGCCTCAAGTGGCAGTTTGCATTCATTGAGCCTTGAGAACACCCCTAAATTGGAAACACGGAAGGAAATGGTGAAAAGAAAACTTCACCCTGCATGCAGAATCGACGTATTTTATCATACCGATGTACTTAAAATATGATTGACATTATACTTATGCCTAGGTTGTAGGTTATTGGGTTTCACAAAGACATAAAGAGTGAAAAAATCAAAATGCCCATATTTTTCAAATGCTCAATGTTCCGTGTAGGTGTCAAAGCTGCTCCATACACATTTTAGATTGCCGGAAATGTAATATGTAGGCTCTACATGTACTTCTTTTATTTTTTCTATAAATAAATCTCTAAAAAGAGTTAGCATCGACCCACCATTCCAATAAAAGAAACCGAAGAAAATCAACACGCCCTTCTCAAATTTGATCATTTTAACACATCTGTATATACCCAGGAGAACCGCGAGATACGACTTGCTAAAAATGCTAAGTGGACACTATCATCAACCAATTTTCATGATTTAAAGATGTTTTTTTAGGGATGCAGCTTTAACACTTTAAAATTTGCATCTCGGAAATACACCCCTTACGGCATAGTCTGATCTCTTTAAGGTTATCATAAATAACTAATACAAACTATGAAGACTACGCTATAGCAGTATGTCACTGGGCTCAAACTTCAAATGTGTAAAACTTCAAAAATGATAGTACTATATTTAACCCTTGTCATGCTGAATAAAACCATATGTGATAAATTCAAAGCACTGAAAGCACATAAGGCACTAATTTTTGGTTGTTTATTAATAAGCGAATTAATTGCAGGAGGTCTAGACAAAGATCTTACTGCACATGTCTGCAGCCTGATCTTTGCCTAGACCCTCTTTCAGAGCAGAAATATTCCAGATTCAGCATAACAGCTTTTATGTAAAAGAGACTGAATTTGCTTGTTAGAACTAGTCGTTATTTAGATATAATATGATACATTTTGGACAGTTTTAGGCCTTAAATAGCCCTAAATTGAAGAAAATACTTTTATTAAATTTATTTACTTATTTATTATCATTTTGTGTAAGGTTTCAAGAGTATGTAAATTCCTGGTAATAGTATTATTGAATTACAGTATTATTACAGAAGTTTAAAATGAGTATAATAGTATTGAAAATAAAAGGACACATTCTGACTAAACAAGTGACTTGGTGATTCTAACAACCAATCAGATTGAACAAAATGGTTAAGGTTCGGTGAACAAAGTGAAACACGACTTTGGTTCGAGTTTATGAAACGTTTTTCGTACTCAATTGAGAATGTACTCAACCTTCAAATTTGCATAAATATCTAAGTTTAACTTAAATTGTCTATTAACCCAATCCCACACAATCCCTCCTTTTTAAGCCCCCCCCCCCAAAAAAAAAGCTTTGAAAGACATTGTGGACATAGAAGAAAGTTTTCGTTTCGTTTCTTCAATGTCCACAGTATTTCTACTCCAAAAGACCAAGAATTTTATAATCTCATTAACCTAAAATCGCCGCCTACATCTTCTTTCAATTTTGACCAGTATAAAATTTTCTCGTGTGGGTATGTATTAAGCGTAATAAAAGTAACAACCTACAAATCTTCTCAATTGTTTTCATCTAATCACAATATGATCTAAGAAGAAATGCATCTTTAATCCCCGCACGAAGTTTGCATAAATTCTCAACTGTGTACGAGAAAAGTTTGATAATCTCGGGACCTGATGGCATTTTTTTGGTGCAACAGACCTTTCAGTCGACGGGTCCCTGGCCCCTGAGCTTCGACATGAAGTTCGACTAGCAAGTTCTTCTTTTTCTGCAACGTTTTCTTAAGAGATGAAGAGAATATTTTTTGTTTTCATGGAGGTATGAACCGAAAAACCTAATCACACTGTATAAATACGCGAAGCGGATTCATACATTGTGTGATTAGGTTTTTCGGTTCTTACCTCCATGAAAACAAAAAAATATTATCTTCATTTCTTATAATTTAATAGCATCGAGCGAAAATGCAACAACTTAACAAATGTTGATACCTTTTTGTAGTGAACTATTTTGTGCGGAAGAATTCAAAATGGCTGCGTTCTCAAAATTTTGTTCATGGAGGTATGAATTAAATTTTTCGACCAATCAGATCGCTCGTTTTTGATAGACGAAACTAACAATTAAATTATTCAAATATGATATTACAGGGACGAAAAAACGAGGGATTTGATAGCAAAGAGTTAAATCAAATTGCTGATATAAAAATGAACCTTTGCATGTAAATACATTGATCAGCCAGTGCATCTTAACAGACTGATCAGAGTGTTGTCGTTTCGCTCTGCAGATATAGAAAGACACAAAAGCTTCTTTTGAAGATAAGCTTTTACTGTAAATACACCGTACTGCTGTTCAGTGTAAGCGCTTCACGCAAGTGTAAACAAGATGGATTTGTCACGCACTCACTCAAATACTATCGCAATGGAATGATCTCTGATATTTTGAAACAAGACCTACGTTTTACAGCCGTTCTACGGAAAATTTGAAGTTTTGACCCGTTACACAAAAAGTTACATGTAAATGTTGATGAGGGACGATAATTACCGCTTTTGACATAATGGATAATTCAAGATTTGATCATTTTATTTTACTGAATATTTCATTTTAAAATGCTATCTCTGTATGACCTCTGCACGATTCGATTACTTTGATATCAGTTGTTCTACCAAGTTCACGGATTGTGCCTTTTCGCAATAAGAAGATTTTCGTTTCAAAATAAAAATTGCAAATAACGTCCACGCTTTAACATTTGACTACCCGCGAATTCAGTTCAGCCTACAACGATAAAGTGCATCTGCACGAAACCATATACCGTTTACCAGAAGGTAAACGGCTACAGCTTCTGCATGATAACTTTAATTCAAAAGGAGCAATGGTATCACACAGAAATACTTTATCTGGTAGCATACTTAAGAATTGAGTATATGGATGCAAGAACATAATTGATAGTTGACCAATCGCTGGCCCCGCCCACTTATTGGGGCGTCCATTGGCCACGACCATTGCCTCCAACAGGAAGTCCTGTCCCATTGCAAAAACTATAGTCAGTAGCATGTAACAAAACAATAAAATCGTTGTTTGGCGACCTAAACGTCGTAACTACAGATTCAATAAGCTGTAGTTACGAGGTTTAAGTCGCCAAACAACAAAAATGTTTTACAAAAATGGCGGACAATGTTGGATTTAAATCTCAATTCCGGGCTGGATAAATAACTTGATTGGTCGATATATTCCTTGAATGACAAGTTTAGTTTTCAAGGTATATGTACGCGATCGATTTCTGTAGAATAAGTTACGCTGCGGTTTCAACCTGTGTTTATTAATTTATTCTTTTTTAATACAAAGTACAAATACAAATTCATCTAAATTGTCGGGAAAAAAACCCAAAAAACCTAAACATCGCGAAGTACCATTTTAGAATATTTTTATAGAATGACTGTTTCGTGTGAAATAACTATTTTCGCTTAAGTTGACCTTCTGACCTACACGTGATTCAAAGCCATCACGAATAGAACAGTTTTAGTCCGGCAGAAGTCACTTGAAATAGACGTGGCGTTCAAAGTATCTTTCTGAACCTATCAAAAAAAATAGACTGGTCCCATTTCAAAAGTTGGAGACAATTTTAAGTTGATGAAAATTTAAAAATCACTGTTTTTTGTGGGTAATGAAAAAAATGCTTGTAAAAAGCAATTTCTTCATTTTCACAATGTTTTATCAAGCATTTTTATTGAGAGGCGTAAAAAGGCGTTCTTGAGTGGAAATAGGAGAAATAATTCTTGTAACCAAGGTCTTTTCCTTCAAGAATCTAAATGATGACACCTTGTTCCGATTGGGTATTTCAAAGAATGGACTTCGAATTTACGCTGACCATTCCCTTACATAAATCAAAGCGCTGAAAGCGCTGAAAGCCTGAGATATGTATAAATGAGATATATAACCTGGTCAGAAAAAGTTTGATGGTCGGATTATCGGAGGTGTCCGTTTTCTACCCAAAACTACTGTCGACACCTGACGTAAACGCGCCACAACGTCATTCACGTCGCTCACCGTAAATGCTTACTTAATTGACAAATCGCGGCCATCAATCAAATAATTCATTTAGACCAGACGTGAGGTCTGACCTCCGATACTAGCCGCAATTCATGTGAAGTAAAGTTTTGTGTTTTTGTTGGTTTGGATAAATAAACTTCGTAACTACAGCTGCTTTACGACATTTAGGTCGCTAAGCAACTATTTTACATTTTTGTTTCATGCTACTGGCAATAAATTTGCAAAATAGCGCATTTTTAATTCGAAGCGGAACTTCCTGCCACAGTCATTTGGAGGGACAAACGAAGTCAGAGGGCGGGGCCAGCAATTGGTCAAATAAAAACCTTAAGATGCAAAGTTTTGGATTAAGAAAACATTGACTTAGCCCAAGTTTAGACATTTCAGAACTGGACTATACATTAATTAGATACAATTAGGTTTTAAGATGGAGGTTGATATCAAAATTTAAAATGTCAGCCTTTTTTCTTCTAGTTTATTTCTTGTCACCAAAAGCAATATTTTCCTTCATATGCGGTAGCAATCCAACATTTCTCAAGGGCCAACGAGTCTAATTTGATTGTTTGTTTGTTTGAATGGGGTTTTACGCCGCTTTCAACAATCTTTCAGTTATATCGCGGCGGCTGGAGCACCTAACAATGGAATCCTGGTATTTCTCACACCAGTACTACCATTACATCCTTTCCTAGCCTCCAGCTGCTATCCCACATAGGTCTACGATTATCGACCCATTGGTGAGAGACAAATAGTCGGAGTCTAATTTGAGTCTAATTTGAGGTAACTTTCTTGTGTACAAGATATCAATAGCATCGGACCAAATTCTAATGAAGAATCAATCAATGGCCTATCAGATATTATAAAACCTATGTAAAACATCCTATTTTATAAACTAAAAAAACTATTTGACAGAACATACGTTTCCTTACATACCCAATGCGTGTTGTCACCTTTAATATCAGTGTAGTTGAATATGCGTTATCATATATATTTATATACACACCAAAGTGGTTATGTCCCTGATCACGTGTTTACGATATAATGTTCTTTAGTTCCTAATTCAAACTGTCATGTCTAAGGTCAACTAGTGGCGCTAGTGATCATTGTTTGCTTCAAATCTTTACACGGTAAATACATAGATGTCTCAATGTTCGACTGTGTTTCGTTAGATTCGTAGACTTTTAAAGCTTTATACTGAAGTATATAGACGTTCACTAGTTCATCATGTTTGTGTTGAGAACCAGTTTTAAGGAAACAAATTTACATGGCATTCGTTTATCCCTTTTTACTTTGATTATTACAAAGAACATTATACACTTTCAGTTGTGGTTTCACGATAAAATACAAATTCCGTATTGATTTTGCCTGTATTGTGTATCGGTATTAAGAAAGATAACGAATGTGGCGTCCAGTTTTTTCTTCACGTGATTTTTGTATATCAAAAACAAATAATCCACATGTATAGAAAATAACAGCAACAACATTTTACATGGCTACAATGAATAGTAAATATATCCCATCTTACCCCTTGTCATACTGAACACGGAATATCCCTTTTTCAGGAGGAATTAACAAATATCAGCCTCCAGGTATGTCCAGTCTTGATTAAGCCTACGCCAAATTTTTCTCCCTATAAGCCGAAGATTTTTTTCAAAATAAATTCAAAATAATCCTAAACCCACTATTAGTGCTTCCAGTGCGTCTAACCCTTTGATTTTACAGATATCCTGTACAGGATTTCATTCAGCATGACAATGATTAATCACAAGGACGGTTGTCTAGGACTTTCTTGAATAATTACTGTGATTTATGTGAAGCGTCAGCTTAAGTTTAACAGTATCTAAAATAACGTCAGACGAAGGAGTTGACCACATATAAACACAAGGGCGTGACATAAATCAGAATCAAATCGACAAGCCTCGACAGAATGTTTTGATGCAATTCGTCAATTTATCGATCTACAAGTTTGGAATAAAGCCCCATGTATTTATTTTGCCAAAATAAAGACAGGGTGATATTGTTAAAGCATTTCTTGTAGTCTATTAAAACAAAATAATCCTTAACCCACTATTAGTGCTTCCAGTGCGTCTAACCCTTTGATTTTACAGATATCCTGTACAGGATTTCATTCAGCATGACAATGATTAATCACAAGGACGGTTGTCTAGGACTTTCTTGAATAATTACTGTGATTTATGTGAAGCGTCAGCTTAAGTTTAACAGTATCTAAAATAACGTCAGACGAAGGAGTTGACCACATATAAACACAAGGGCGTGACATAAATCAGAATCAAATCGACAAGCCTCGACAGAATGTTTTGATGCAATTCGTCAATTTATCGATCTACAAGTTTGGAATAAAGCCCCATGTATTTATTTTGCCAAAATAAAGACAGGGTGATATTGTTAAAGCATTTCTCGTAGTCTATTAAAACAAAGTGTAGTTTGTACCCGTAGATAATACTTTTGATTTAATCGACTTTGAATAAATATGTAATCTATAAAAGAGTTCCCTTTCAGCTTTATACAGCAACTTTGTCTAACCGGACCGTTTTAACATTGTTATTCTATAATAAGTTATATTATTTTGGTATGAAACAAACACCTTATTTCATCTTAACAATATGATAAGATTATATATGTTTAATAATTTCAAATATATTATAAATCACCTTTCTTTCTTTTCACTCATCAGAACACTCACACGAAAATACTGTACATCAAGCCGACAGCTTTCAATGAGTCAAATCTCGTCTTCAACCATCTCGCCTCTATCGGGCGTATTAATTTATAATCACAGTCATGTAAATTGCCCGGATCGGATCTTCTTTCCATGTGGCAGAATATTATTTCTATTGCGTTAGATGTTTTTAGATTTTTACATTAAACTCTGCATGGGTTTTAATTTTACCGTGGTAACTTTAGCCTCAGATAGCTACGCAACCTCAGGCTAAAAAATGATAGACATGACCTACGTCGTTAGGAAGAGATAGTTGACAGGTGATTAAACCTGGATCTATCATTTTCAAAGGGATTCAAACGCTTAAGATATGATTTGGGTTTAATGTTGGGGAAACTGACCTGTCATTGCGCACCGTTGCCAAATAATAAATCGCATGTTTAGTCCGTCTAGTTTCATATCTAAAGTTAGTCTCGTCAACAGAAAGTTATACAGCAAAAGTGTTCTTACACGACTTGTTGATATCTATCAAAACCGCAGATCACGCAACGGTGTTCGCGCGACGATAATGCACCGGCCCTTGAATCCGCTACGTTAGGGGAAAACTGAAATAATCCGGGCTGGATGTGTAAGATCATTCCCAATACAGCCATGACGTGTTCCCTGTGACTGTGACTTAGGGAAATGCTGGTAGGACACTATTTATCATCCCGTCGTGATTAATGCAGTGTAGTCTACTAGTGTCTGCGACCTACTCCTAAACAGGACCAACGAGCGGCTTTCTTGAAACGAGTAGATTAGTGTAAGATGTGTGTGGAGGCAAACGGGGCATATTTCGAAGATCTTAGATGAATAAAATTGTCATATATCAAGCGGTTTAAACCCTTGTCGTGCTGTATAAATTACCTTAGTGAATTGCTGTAAAATCAAAGGGCTGAAAGCACTGATAAAACTTGTTGTTCAAATTCAATATTTCTTTATATCAATTTCATAAACAATTCTGACAGGAAAAGTAAAAGCAGGAGGTGAAGACTAAGATCAGACTGCACTTATGTGCAGGCTGATCTTGGTCTACACCTCCTGTCAAAACCGGAATGTTCCGGGTTCAGCATGACAAGGGCTAAAATGCCACCGTATTATGCAAACTCTAAAAATTGTTCCTCTTATAAGTAGTATTAATGTCGTTCTAAAACCACTTTCTTGGAATAACTACCAGTCAAAACCGTGTTCTGTCATCAAATGTCTTTAATAAGCAACCTTTACATTTCAGAATCGGTTTGAGTGCATTTCACAGTCTACAAACTGAAATGAAGATACTGATAAGTTCGTGTTTTTGTGTATATATATTTGCTTGAAATCTTAGTTATGTGCGTTTTTCAATCTAATTCGTTGATATATTTGTCTTCTTTATTTCAGAAAAATACTGACACTTAGTATCTCACTTAGTATCTCAATGTAGCGAAGAAAGAAACACCATTTCGTAGAACTTGCATGTTTGCCCTCCGTTTGAACTCATAAGTAGTTTTGATTGGTCCATTGTATTACTGTCCCTGGATACTTCATTAATAAGCTATCAGTGTCGCCAGTATTGATTCCTCGTTGAATTCACGTGAATAATTCCATGTTTTGTTATTGAAAAGAAAATACAATTCTGTCCTATCTTTTGTTACGTCTCCTTTTGTGTCAAGGATTTTGTTCGAGTAAATTAACAAGCTTTGCCTCGCGGAATTCTATTGAAAACAAAACCATTTTAAGTCTGACCTTCTGTCTCTGTATTGTATTCCTGTCAAAATAATAAAATTATCCTCAACATATAACGCTAATGCAAACCATTTGACCCATATTTTGTTGTATCATTACTCAGAAAGAATTCGGATTCAGTTACAGGTGATGACCGACATAACTTAGCAAGAAAAAGTTCAAAACTTGTCAAAAATAGAAAGAAAATCGGATCACAAACGGAACTACTATATAAAATTCTCATTTTACAAATGAATGTTGTCAAAATTGTCGTTTGATATATATTTAATAAAAATTGTTAAAGCAAAATCGCCATTTAATATTGAAATGAAACATTGTTCGCGGTAAAATAATAGCGTATTCTTAAGCGGTAAAAGATGTCCATACTCCGGCAAGCTTTGTCGTAAGTTGTGAATAAAAATCATTCATTTTGGACTTTTCGGGAGATCTTTATTATCCGGTTTCTTAAAACAACTTTTAGAAAAGTCTTTGTAAAAAAAACCAGGTAAATTGCTTGTTACAAGAAATACATCTTTTTCTCACAACCTCTTTCATTGGCTATTTTCTCATTTTTCATTGCGTAAAATACGATACAATAAAATTTATTCCAAACATAATGAAATCCTTTAGTAATATGTAATTAATATAGAAACTGCAGCTCATTCATTGCTATGTTAGATTAGGTTAGATTTCTTTCTGGTATATTTAATAACGTTTTTAGTATGAACATGGATTGTATTACAACGGAGGCCGTGTCATTAGTGCAGTTTGTATATGTAGCACGTCGTACTCCTAATATGTAGTTCTGGGTTCGATCAACGATCGCGGTAATTATCCTTTTCCGACATTTGGCATCCATCAATGGGTTGGTAATCGAAAAGCTAATTGGGCTTGGTAGCTTGGTGCACGGAAAGGATGTCTTGGTAGTACTGGTTGAGAAATACAAGGAATCCATTATTAGGTGCTTCAGTTGCAACAATATGACTGGAATACTGTTTAAAATGGCGTTAAACCTAATTCAACCAATAAACCGGTTACAACGGGACGATCTATCACAGGAAATCGGATTATCGCTAGAAACTTAACATATTATTGTAAAGCGTTAAGTAGGAAAAGATACGATAAGAAATTACATTGTTCAACATCCAAGAAATCTGCCTAAATGACAAAATTGTTGGTTTTTTTTCAAAGATTTTGGAATAAATTATCTATCTGATTCACACACAGAATTCAATTCATATATCTTGAAAACTGACAAAGTTACAACTCGATGGTTCAGCGCGAAGCAGTTGTAACTGTCGATATGTTTATAGGCAGTCACAAGTGTTTCGTGCTGAACCATCGAACTGTTCTGTCCATTAACCATTTACCAGAAGACAAATTTTAAGACTGGTCAAAATTTAGAGATACTGCATACGACGATTTTCAAAATCTGTATGTTTGGGTAGAAAACATCATGGATATTGGAGAAATTCCTTCTAATAAGTAATCCCTTCATTTTCAAAAGCTTTTTTGCTGCAGGACTTAGCAATAATCTGATATTTGTGATGTCAACAAAACAATGTAAATTTCAATTGTTAGACATTAAGCCAGGTTTTCCTTCCCCTATGAATACCTGATTTTACGTCCCTATGGTATAACACCTTTGGGAAACGTTTTGGAGACATAAGAATTTGCTTGTGATAAGCAATTTTATTTTCAACAATGTTTTTTACAATTATAAGGTGGTTAATTTTTGAATTGCACCCATTATATTAAGTCGTCTATTATTTGTTTGAATTTACACATGTCTAATTCTTAAAAAAAGATTAAAGTGTTAATAGGACAAGAGACTAAAGTGATGATTTACTTTTTTCACTATTCCAAATTTTCTTAACTTGAATGCTGGGAGTATATAATTCTTTTGGTCGTTAACCGACTAAAGGAACAAAGTTTTGCCTAATTTATAAGCTTTCAGACAAATAACTGCATCAAGATAATTGAAGGATAAGACAGATTTGAAAAAAATATCTAGAAGCCATACCTAAATGATTAATGGCCATCCCTGACTTGAAGTGCTATCATTTAAGTGCATGCAGAATTCCTTTTCAGACTTCTTGTCAATAATTAAAAGCTGACTAGAATAGTTTTGGTTTTTATGGCGGTATGAATAGAAAACGGATTCATACATAAATGTGATTAGGTTTTTCGATCTATACCTCCACGAAAACCAAAATATTCTATCTATTTCTTTTAATTTCATGACACCAAGCGTTAAAAGCAAATATTTTACAAATTTTGATATTTTTTTAACTATTTTTGCGGTGGGGGATATGAAATAGCTGCGTACTCAAAAAAATATGTTAATGGACAAACGAATAATTTTGTCGGCCAATCAGAACCCTCGTTTTTGATAGAGGAGACTAAAAATTAAATTAACAATTTGATCAGTGCTTTTGCTGTGTGAATATATATATAGGCAACATATGAACAAATGCACTATCTTGACTTGACGTATCATCAACCCTTTATTGACCAATCAAATCATTCTTATAGACCGGAAGTGAACTTTGAACTCCAACACATGCATGTTTGTTACAATATTTGGCACACAAGCAAACACAAATTACCTTACCCCTTCTTAACTCACTTTGGTACACGACTTTACAATTGTCAATTGCAAAGTGATAAAAATGACGTGTCGCGATTTCTGATCCCCTCTCCTATTTTGACCTGGTAATACCGAGGATGCAAAAAAGCACCAAATTCACCTTGATATTAATAAAAGGTGTTTGTGTTTTTTTTTTGTTTAATATGTATGTATGTGTGTTTGTGTGTGACTGTGTGTGTATGTGTGTGTGTTTGAAGCGGCATTTTACCCTATGAAAATGGTGTACTTCATCTGTTTCGTCGGACTTCTAATCATAGAGTTCAGGGCTCGATCCCCCGTTGCACTAAATATTCTTTCCTACATGTGTCTATCACCAATGAGAGACCTAAGTGGGATGAGCAGCTGAAGGCTTGTAAAGGATATAGTGGTAGCTCTGGTGTTAGACATATCAGGACTCCATGGTTAAGTGCTTCAGTCGCCCGATATGGCTGAAATAATGTGAAAAGTAGCGATAAACAACATTCAGACAAATAAATATTTTATGTGGAGAACACATTGAAGATAAATAAGTAAGCCTGCCAACAAAATAAAAGTCCTAATTTTAAGATTTGACGAATCTTTTATATCGAATCTACTTCGGATCTACTTTTTGCGCAAGCATACAACAAAGTCGCATGAACACTTAACTATAAATAAACGATTATTAATAGTAACACATTGTTATACATGTAAGTAGCTGCAAGAGTTTGGAGATCCTGCCAGTTTTAGATATATGGAGACATAGCTACGGATGTAGTAACACATGCGCGGACGGACGGACTCGCAGGCTCGCATTACCCATTACGAGTCGATAACGCTTTGAACCAGGCTACATTCAAAGAAGTTGTAAACAGCATGTTTAGTTTTATGAAATAGTATTATGATCATTATCTTTTGAGGTTGAACATTGTGGATAATGCAGATATTGCTCGTAATAAGTTTTTTTCCGCAGTATTTTCCTCTTGTCTTTTTTTCGAAGGAGAGGGGTTCATCAAAAAGCGTCCTTGTATGGGTTAAGGACTTTTCAATTCTAGCATTGGTTCAGGTACGCTATTCTCCCTAATTAGCTCTTATGTTTAATAAAACGATCCTGTTTCCCCAGTTCCTTTACAAGAATATAAAGTAGTTCTTATTCCTTGTTCTGCGTGGAAAGGCGTTAAACGAAGTACACGTATATTTTTCTTTTGGTAATAACTCTGCAATAAAGGGGCACAATCGCAACATTTTTATAGCTCCAAGGAAAGTTGTTAATGCTTCATTACTTAATTACATTAACGTGAACATAACACTGTCTGGTATTCTTGTAAGGTCATAGTATTATCGCTAGACGTCTATTTCAAATAACGTAAGTTGCAAACAATTGCCAGTAACATGTAACAAAAAATACAATTTTTTGTTGGTGATCTAAGCGTTGTAGCTACAGCTTCAATAAGCTGTAGCTACAACGTTTCAATTGCCAAACAAAATGAAATTCTTCACAAAAATGTCGACCAATGTTTGAGTTCAAAGTTCACTTCTGGTCCGAATGAACGATTTGATTGGTCGATTGATTCTTGGATTGACAGCAGTGTTTGGTCAGTTTTTCCTAACACATTTATAATAAAGTCGTAACAGAAAATTAAGTTTCTCCTCCCTAGTGCCACGACATAAAGGCATTATTATCTCCAAAATTATCTTCAACGAAGGTTCATAGACACAACTGTATTCAAGAACTTTTGCACAAAAATAAATTTCAACCACATTTCTAATATACAGAAAAGAATGTTTTTCACGTAGGGCAAGGTTCTGTCATTTTGTTTAAAGTAACGCCCTCGATTTGACCTATGAGCTTCGAAAAATATATCATGTTGTAATTGTATGTACGTTTTGTACCTCGTGGGACTATGACCTTCTGGTTTTGAAATAAACTATACCGTTTACCATAGATAATGAAATTAATAGATCAAGAACCCACTGACTCCGAGTGTCAAACCAACTAACTCCGACAGGAAGTTTCATTTCGACATTAAACGGCGTTATTTTGCGAAATTCGTGGCCAGTAACATGTAACAAAAAAGTAAAATGGATTGTTTCACGACCTAAACGTTGTAACTGAAGCTTAAATAAGCATCAAAAGATATCGGCCAATCTCGGAGTTCAAAGTTCAACCTACTTAAAATACTTTACTATTGGTATAAAGACCCATTCCCACAAAATGACAATATAGGCCGCCCCTAATGAAATATGCTTTAGAAAACATTATGGATAATGAAGAAATTGCTTGTTACAAGCAATTTCTTCATTATCCATGATGTTTTCTAACCGAAGTACTAAGGTTTAAAAATTTTCGTCAATTAGAAATTGTCGTCTGCAACTTGTTTCAATTTTGACCAGTCTCAATTCTGCAATATGGTAATGGCTTAATCCTTTGGTTAATATCTGCGATTTCTAATTCTGTACATTGCCCTTTGCATTTATAACTCGAAAGTTGACCAATGTTGGAGATTTTATTCTAAAAAAAATGAATAAATAAAATCAAACTCTGCACAATATCAAGGCGTCCTGACAAGGAATGTGTTACAAGTAAAGGCCAATTCACTTGTTGGCGACTTAAACGTCGTAAAAACAGCTTATACAAGCGAAGTTACGACATTTAGGTCGCCATCTAAATATTTCCCTGTTTTGTAACATGGTTCGGGTAATTTTGGAAATAACACCGTTTAATATTGAAGTAGAACTTCTTGCCTGAATTAATTGTCGTTTTCAGCGATTCTTCAATTGGTTTCTTTAGATTTTTTTCGTACTGTAATTTTGACAGCCAATCACAAATAGTTTTTCCTCTTAAAAAAGTGTTGACTGATCGCCGGCCACATTCACTGACCTCCGACATGTAATTTCGACCGAGATTACAATAAGGCCATTATTGTGTAAAACATATTGCCAAAGATATATAATAAAAGGTAAAACGTTGATTTGGGACCGAGACGTCGTAAATACAGCTTGAATCGTTTCGTCGACAATGCGGAAGGCGTCGACTGATTAAATAGGGATAAAATGGCTCCCATAAAATGCGTATACGTCAATCCGTGAATTGATTAAGTGTGTGAAGTTGGCAGGACATTAGACATTAGACATTAGACATTCGACCGAATGTCTAACTGGAAAATTAGACAATCAAATATCAATGTCTAACTGCCGAATTAGACATTAGACATTCGATTAGACATTCGACCAAACCCGTTTTTGAATGTCTAACTGTCCAATTAGACATTAGACATTCGATTAGACATTCGACCAAACCCGTTTTTGAATGTCTAACTGCCCAATTAGACATTAGACATTCGATTAGACATTCGACCAAACCCGTTTTTGAATGTCTAACTGCCCAATTAGACATTAGACATTCGATTAGACATTCGACCAAACCCGTTTTTGAATGTCTAACTGCCCAATTAGACATTAGACATTCGATTAGACATTCGACCAAACCCGTTTTTGAATGTCTAACTGCCCAATTGGACATTAGACATTCGATTAGACATTCGACCAAACCCCTTTTTTGAATGTCTAACTGCCCAATTAGACATTAGACATTCGATTAGACATTCGACCAAACCCGTTTTTTTAATGTCTAACTGCCCAATTAGACATAAGACATTCGATTAGACATTCGACCAAACCCGTTTTTTGAATGTCTAACTGTATAATTAGACATTAGACATTCGATTAGACATTCGACCAAACCCGTTTTTGAATGTCTAACTGCCCAATTAGACATTAGACATTAGATTAGACATTCGACCAAACCCGTTTTTGAATGTCTAACTGCCCAATTAGACATTAGACATTCGATTAGACATTCGACCAAACCCGTTTTTGAATGTCTAACTGCAAAATTAGACATTAGACATTCGATTAGACATTCGACCAAACCCGTTTTTGAATGTCTAACTGCCCAATTAGACATTAGACATTCGATTAGACATTCGACAAAACCCGTTTTTGAATGTCTAACTGCCCAATTAGACATTAGACATTCGATTAGACATTCGACCAAACCCGTTTTTGAATGTCTAACTGCCCAATTAGACATTAGACATTCGATTAGACATTCGACCAAACCCGTTTTTGAATGTCTAACTGCCCAATTAGACATTAGACATTCGATTAGACATTCGACCAAACCCGTTTTTGAATGTCTAACTGCCCAATTAGACATTAGACATTCGATTAGACATTCGACCAAACCCGTTTTTGAATGTCTAACTGCCCAATTAGACATTAGACATTCGATTAGACATTCGACCAAACCCCTTTTTTGAATGTCTAACTGCCCAATTAAACATTAGACATTCGATTAGACATTCGACCAAACCCGTTTTTTGAATGTCTAACTGCCCAATTAGACATTAGACATTCGATTAGACATTCGACCAAACCCGTTTTTTGAATGTCTAACTGTCCAATTAGACATTAGACATTCGATTAGACATTCGACCAAACCCGTTTTTGAATGTCTTACTGTCCAATTAGACATTAGACATTCGATTAGACATTCGACCAAACCCGTTTTTGAATGTCTAACTGCCCAATTAGACATTAGACATTCGATTAGACATTCGACCAAACCCGTTTTTGAATGTCTAACTGCCCAATTAGACATTCGATTAGACATTCGACCAAACCCGTTTTTGAATGTCTAACTGCCCAATTAGACATTAGACATTCGATTAGACATTCGACCAAACCCGTTTTTGAATGTCTAACTGTCCAATTAGACATTAGACATTCGATTAGACATTCGACCAAACCCGTTTTTGAATGTCTAACTGCCCAATTAGACATTAGACATTCGATTAGACATTCGACCAAACCCGTTTTTGAATGTCTAACTGCCCAATTAGACATTAGACATTCGATTAGACATTCGACCAAACCCGTTTTTGAATGTCTAACTGCCCAATTAGACATTAGACATTCGATTAGACATTCGACCAAACCCGTTTTTGAATGTCTAACTGCCCAATTAGACATTAGACATTCGATTAGACATTCGACCAAACCCGTTTTTGAATGTCTTACTGTCCAATTAGACATTAGACATTCGATTAGACATTCGACCAAACCCGTTTTTGAATGTCTAACTGCCCAATTAGACATTAGACATTCGATTAGACATTCGACCAAACCCGTTTTTGAATGTCTAACTGCCCAATTAGACATTCGATTAGACATTCGACCAAACCCGTTTTTGAATGTCTAACTGCCCAATTAGACATTAGACATTCGATTAGACATTCGACCAAACCCGTTTTTGAATGTCTAACTGCCCAATTAGACATTAGACATTCGATTAGACATTCGACCAAACCCGTTTTTGAATGTCTAACTGCCCAATTAGACATTAGACATTCGATTAGACATTCGACCAAACCCGTTTTTGAATGTCTAACTGCCCAATTAGACATTAGACATTCGATTAGACATTCGACCAAACCCGTTTTTGAATGTCTAACTGCCCAATTAGACATTAGACATTCGATTAGACATTCGACCAAACCCCTTTTTTGAATGTCTAACTGCCCAATTAAACATTAGACATTCGATTAGACATTCGACCAAACCCGTTTTTTGAATGTCTAACTGCCCAATTAGACATTAGACATTCGATTAGACATTCGACCAAACCCGTTTTTTGAATGTCTAACTGTCCAATTAGACATTAGACATTCGATTAGACATTCGACCAAACCCGTTTTTGAATGTCTTACTGTCCAATTAGACATTAGACATTCGATTAGACATTCGACCAAACCCGTTTTTGAATGTCTAACTGCCCAATTAGACATTAGACATTCGATTAGACATTCGACCAAACCCGTTTTTAAATGTCTAACTGCCCAATTAGACATTAGACATTCGATTAGACATTCGACCAAACCCGTTTTTGAATGTCTAACTGCCCAATTAGACATTCGATTAGACATTCGACCAAACCCGTTTTTGAATGTCTAACTGCCCAATTAGACATTAGACATTCGATTAGACATTCGACCAAACCCGTTTTTGAATGTCTAACTGTCCAATTAGACATTAGACATTCGATTAGACATTCGACCAAACCCGTTTTTGAATGTCTAACTGCCCAATTAGACATTAGACATTCGATTAGACATTCGACCAAACCCGTTTTTGAATGTCTAACTGCCCAATTAGACATTAGACATTCGATTAGACATTCGACCAAACCCGTTTTTGAATGTCTAACTGCCCAATTAGACATTAGACATTCGATTAGACATTCGACCAAACCCGTTTTTGAATGTCTAACTGCCCAATTAGACATTAGACATTCGATTAGACATTCGACCAAACCCGTTTTTGAATGTCTAACTGCCCAATTGGACATTAGACATTCGATTAGACATTCGACCAAACCCGCTTTTGAATGTCTAACTGCCCAATTAGACATTAGACATTCGATTAGACATTCGACCTAACCCGTTTTTGAATGTCTAACTGCCCAATTAGACATTAGACATTCAATTAGAATTCGACCAAACCCGTTTTTGAATGTCTAACTGCCGAATTAGACATTATACATTCGATTAGACATTCGACCGAACCCTTTTTTGAATGTCTAACTGCCCAATTAGACATTAGACATTCGATTAGACATTCGACCAAACCCGTTTTTGAATGTCTAACTGCCCAATTAGACATTAGACATTCGATTACACATTCGACCAAACCCGTTTTTGAATGTCTAACTGCCCAATTAGACATTAGACATTCTATTAGACATTCGACCAAACCCGTTTTTGAATGTCTAACTGCCCAATTAGACATTAGACATTCGATTAGACATTCGACCAAACCCGTTTTTGAATGTCTAACTGCCCAATTAGACATTAGACATTCGATTAGACATTCGACCAAACCCGTTTTTGAATGTCTAACTGCCCAATTAGACATTAGACATTCGATTAGACATTCGACAAAACCCGTTTTTGAATGTCTAACTGCCCAATTAGACATTAGACATTCGATTAGACATTCGACAAAACCCGTTTTTGAATGTCTAACTGCCCAATTAGACATTAGACATTCGATTAGACATTCGACCAAACCCGTTTTTGAATGTCTAACTGCCCAATTAGACATAAGACATTCGATTAGACATGTTAAAATAAAGTTAAAAAAATACGAGTAATCAAATAAAGTCAACATTATATCGAATGTCAAATTTTTCATTAAAAAACAAGAAACCCGTTTAAAACAACAATAACAACAACAAAACAAATGGACATGCTTCTTTTCAGAAAATTCTGTTCAAAAATAGTTTTTTTAAATTTCACAATATATAACATATTTTTCCACTGCTTAAAGTGAAAAACAACATAATTTACGCAATTGTCGTATTAGAATATATATACATGTAAATATGACCAGCTGATGGTAGAAAATCATTAAGTAGAACGGTGAAACCTTTACCAATTTTCTGTTAAGTTTCTGTCACACTACAGCGTATAGCACCAACGTACGCCGACGTATGAGAAATTCAGTCTGTACGTTGGTGTACGTTGCATACTTTGGGCATAAGTTTTGCATACTACTCTTAGTACGCTGTCATACGCTGGCATACGTCGTCGTAAGTCGAGTATGTTGAAAAATTTTGTGCATGCACAAAATTTCCAACGTATGCCGACGTATGGATAGTACGTTACTCATAAGTTTCATGTACGCTACTTATAAGTAATGCATAGGTTCATGTACGTTACATGTAAGTTACTCATACGTTCGCATACGTTGCCATACGTTAAAGTCCGTTGGACGCTTGTGTAGCGTGTGCTTAGCGTATGCATAACGTGTTTGTAACCTACAAGCAACGTACTCCTAACTTATGGGTAACTTATTCCAAACGTTCATCGACGTATTGAGCGTATGTCCGACGCACTGGGAGGGTACTCAGCGTACTTTGAACGTATGTAGAACGTACTGAACGTATTTGTAACTTTCGGGTAGCGTATCTGCAAGCGTTCTGAGCGCATCTTGTACAAATTAAGTACACATGAGTAAATCATACCACTCAGATTGGTGAGAAATGGAAGACCATGAGAGACTTAGACGAGAATATCAGCTAGCCATATTGAATCACCAAAATAATGTGATTGAAGCTGCTTTGTATGTGGCTAGTAGGATCCGAAGAAGAAGAGGCCAACGCTTCTGTCTGTCGTTTTGTGTATGTGACAAGTTCGAGTCAGACGGAGCAATAGAGACTACAGTTTCGTTCACAGACGCCACTGAAGAAGCATTTGAGTCCGAACGAGGGCGGTTTTGATCATCATTTTCCGATGCTGGTTATTTCCGTTATCGTCTGTCTGTTTAGGAGATAGGGAAGACGCCGAAAGTGTAGGCGCTGAAGTTTTCTTTGCGCGGCCTCTTCCTGAGTTTTTCCTTTGTTTCTTTAGGGACAAGTTTACCGATCTTCAACTACATAAATAAAGAAGACTGGGTAGCCAAGAGATAAATATCATACATGTATCTGACGTTACGAACGTCAGGTGCGCTACAAGCACGCTGTGTACAAGTTTGGCGATCGTTGGGCATACGTTCCTCATAAATTCTTCATACGTTCCTCATAAGTTAAGAACGCTAGGCAAACGCTGGACGTGCGCTGTTGTACGCTTTCATAAGTCATGTTACGCCAGAGGTAAGCAATACATAAGTTACTTATACGTTGGACATGCGCTATTCATTCGCTCAGTACGTTGCACGTACGTTTTGCATAAGTTCAAACAGAGGCTTTCTCTCATTTTTTGTGACTTTTCTTCAGCGTATGACAACGTATGACAACGAAATTATTTCTTTTCATGCGTTCGGCGTACGTTGGCTTATACGTTATAGTGTGACAGGGGCATTAAATACTGAAATGCTTCCACACGCCAGGAACGCGTTAAAGACTGGCCAGGCACACGTTCTGTGTAACTTTTAGCCAACGTGTTTCTAGCGTGCTCGCAGCACATGTGAACGTATACATTGGCTGTCTCTAGTGTACTGAACGTGTTCGGAACGTATTTCAACTCGTTCGTAACACACTGAGGAATTGTGAGCATGCACGACATCTGTCGATATACTTAGCGTGTAACAACGTGTGTCAGTGTGCCGATGACGTGTGTGGAGCGTGTTGTTTAAAATCAAACACGTCCCGAACACGCTGGCTAAAACATAAAGGTGCTACTACAGCACTTTTACGCTCTAACTATTTCAAGAAATAAAATGAAGTGATCATATAAATAATGGAAAGCTTTAACATTATAAGATGGAAGTTTTACAGTGAAGATTTTACTCAGTACAATATACGTGTGTTCTCGGAGTAGACAAGTAACTAAAGCAAAAGATAAATATAGCTTAAGTAACTAGGTTCTGGTTGTTTGTGTTACAGTTGTTTGGTTGAAAACATTTAACCTCATGTTGGCCGCTTTTAACATCAAATAAATATTTTTTTTTTAAATGGGAATTTACACCGCTTTTGTCAATCTTTCAGTCATATCGCGGTGACTGGATCACCTGACAACGGATTCCTTGTATTTCTCCTACAACTACAAACATTGCATCTTTTCTTGACCCCAGCCGCTACCCCACATAGGTCTACGATTATCAGCCCCATTGGTGGGAGACAGATAGTCGGAAAGGATGAGAGACCTGTAGACTGATAGTTCGACGCGCTACTAACTGCGCTTTGACGATGGCTTGATTTTTATTGAATTTGATGGCAAATGAGTTGCAAAGACTATATAATATGCATAGCGTTTACGAGGACTTTTAACGATAAAGGAATAGGCCGATCAAAGTTGAGAAAATTAAATTCGATGATCTGTTATTTGTATTTAATTGATAAATAATGCACATTCGAGTATTCATTTTAAGTATTTGAGAGTAGGGCTGCTTCACCATATGATGTATAATTTCGAAAGCTGTTTGGTAGTCGCCAAAACATGGTAACGGTAAGGTCAGGCCAATCTTATGGGTATCAAATTATGACATAGCAAGTGAAGGGATATCAATTAGTTGATTGCTGGCCCCGCCCCTTGGCCTCCGTCGAGACATAACAACTCAGAAATTTTATAAAATGTCACTATTCTCTTTTATTTTGATTAGGACATAAACCAAATACAAATCGATGTTGGACCTTTAGCACGTCTTGGCTACAGCTTATTCAAGCTGTAGTTTGTTTCGACGATCAAGTCACCACACATATATTAACTTTTTCTCAAATGATATGTTAGAAAAATAGAACGTTCGTTGTCTTTTGCACTTACAGATTTATCGCGAGATGATTTGGTACTTGTAAACCCCTACATAGATCATACGACATTTTACGGCTGATGTCAACTATTCGACGCACACTCCTGGTCTCTGTAAGGGGCATAAGCGATTACCTTGCTATTTGATTTTAATCTCAATGCTGGATTTTAATGTGGTTGGTTTTTCAATTGTATCGTGGGTAACATAAATGCACAACTCATACACTGAAGGACTAAAGAAACGCAAATTTCAGTTTTGGTTATTTTTATTAGCCTTTCTGGGCGATGTTGTTTCCGTTGTAAGGGTTTACAGTTAAGTCATTACATTAGCAAAGATTGTTCTAAATAACTACACGCCTAAGAGCAGTGGCATTTTAAAGGTATCTACCCCTACTACGAAAAAAGATTAAAAAAAAAAATAATAATAAACCAGTCACCGTTCTTTGGCAAATCAATGAAAGCTCAGTAAATTCAAGCATATCTAGATTTTTATATCATCTGAAAATGAAACTCAACATTTTGTCTTGAATTTTTGTAGATATTTCCATCTTTCTGGGTAGAAAACATCCGGCAAAATGAAAATATTGATTGTTACAAGCAATTTCGTCATTTTACACAATGTTTTTCCCAATTATATTTCTTAAGGGGCGCCTAAAAGCGTCATTGTGTGGGAATGGGTAAACCAATTTAAATCAATCAACCTGCACAAGCTTTAGCATCTGATGAAAAATTTATTCTTGTTAACCCTGGTTTATACGTCCCGGTGGCTATCAAATTGAGAATACATTGTAGAAAAATAATAAGCAAATTGAGAATGCATTGTAGAAAAAGAATAAGTTTGTTGCAAGCAAATTTGCTCCATTTCCACAGTATTTCTACCCTGTTGAATTCTTTTTTTTTTAATTGTTTTATATATCATTTCATATATTTAAGTATTTGAGAAAAAAGTGAGAAATAAAAAAGTGAAATATAAAAGAGATGACCGTAAGAAGTGTCACAAAGATCTAACTAAGACAATCTTTTTGAACGTGTTAATCCATTCACCAAATCCTTATTACTATATTGAGATATATCATGCAATAACATATATGATACAATGTATGTAAATATTTTTGTTGTAAATTTTTTTTTCAGATATTTCTTACTTAAACATTTTTTTCCAAATTTTTCTAAATGAGAAACGTTTTAAAATAGATTTCCTTTACCTCTTGCATTTATAATCCTATCTAAAATGTACAAACTCGTAATTTCCTTAGAATTAAAGGGAATAGCAAACGACTTCCTTTGTTACTTGTAATAAGGGGAATCGGGTGAAAATCAAAAGCAAATAGCCGATCATTATGAGATATATCCAGTGTACATCCAAAATACCACCCGTGGTCTATTACGCAATCAGAGATAACGATCAGAAGCGTGTAAGTTACTTGTATTAAAACAGCACTTTTAAATTTGATTTACCATTAACCCTTCACAGAAAAAAATCTCAGAACGAAAGAGGATACGAACGAAAAATTAATAGCCATGTGTACCGAAAATAATGGATCTTTCAAATGTGGAGAAAATCGGCGTAAAAAGTACTCTTTATCGCAATATGGTTATTCTTAGTTGTTGTTGTGTGGTTTCCTTGTTTTAATAAGTCTTTTCAAGTTAAAGAAGTAAACGCAATGATTCCCTGCAAAGGACGCCTTTGCTAATTTTGTTTCGAAAATGAGAATTAAAATATGAAAACTGGACGAGAATGAAATTGGTTCCTAGGTCGGGAGTAAAAAACGATTAAAACGTGTCAACGTTAATATAAACTACCACATCAATTCCATATTCTAAGAGAATTTTAAGAGTACTCAACATTCCTCTGTATTGATTTCTGAAAAAAAATATCTGATTCTACGCAAAATAGGAACATTTAGTCTCAGCCCTTATATTCTCTATATAGCAAATTTAAACCGGAACTACCCAGTTAAGTCAAGGGAGTTAATTATAGGGCAATTTTCAGGACAACTCCGTATATCGGTAGGGGCCCATTGAACCATTCTCGTTGCAAACATTTGTTGAAATTAATATCCCGCATTAGACGACCCGTATTTTTTAATTATTACTTTTCAAAATAAAATGCTAAAAAAGATTGTCCGTAAAAAGTTTAAAAAATAGAATATAAAATCTTTTATTTTAGCTGAATCCGCAAATTTTTGTTCGCCAAGCATGAGTTAGAGCGTAATTTTCCTGTTGAAACCGTCACGACAAATGACGAAACATCTATCAAAGCATGAGAATGGTCAAATTTGCTCCCCCTTTTTGTTTACGTCGCTTTTAGTTAAGAATGTATGACGCAACAAAAATGACCGACATCATAGATTTACTCGCGACTCACTGGATATAGCGTTATTGGATGAAAATTTAAGTCGATCGGTAAAACAGTTATTGTTCATATTCTGACAATTTACACGAATAAACTTGCGCTCCGCTTAGGTTGAATCGCGTAAATTGTCAGAAATGAACTATAACTATTACTTCTTTTAGGCCATGAATCTAGGACAATAGCCCCTTCGGACAATATCCCCTTCTATGTTTTTCGACAAGATCGACATAATCCCCTTCCTAAATTCAACAGGGTGGACATTTGCCCCTTCGTCATTCGGATAGGGCGAACGAAATCCCCTTCCTATTATTAACAGGGCGGACACCATCCCCTCGATCGGCGGACATTATCCCCTTCGTAAAATTGTTCTTAGTTTCTTCCGGCTTAAGTAACGAAACGAACAATAAGCCCAGATTAATATAAATTTTACTCTTATTTTATTGAATAATAAACCAGTGCTCAATTTTTAACTGAATACCTTTGCACATTTCTATGCGAGCGACTCCATAAAATTTGTATTCTAGAAAACGTCATGGTATAAAGGCAAAGAGGAGCTTGTCCCTCTTTACCAGCATGTTTCTTTAAAATTAACCTCGTGCTAACTTTTTACTATTCGAAGCCATCTGGAAATATGTTGTCCTGACACTCGAAGATTTAAATCCGACTTAACAAAATAGAACATGCTGAATATTAGCTATATTATTACCTTTTCCATATGATCTTATCTTTTTCTCTTTTGTATACATGGTGTTGGTATGAGACCGAAGCATCGTAGCTACAATTTTGTATGAGTTTTTTTTTACAACATATCAGTCGCCAGTAGAATCAGAGTATTTCATTGATTATTATTATAATTTTTACAATCTTTGACTGGTTTTCATGTGAAATACCGGAATTATATCCAATCCAGAAACCGTGAATTGTCTGTGATATATTACAGAAAGGGGCTTTTGTCCGCAGTAGTAAAACGATGAAGGGGATAATGTCCGCCCTGTTAATATGAGGAAGGGGATTTTGTCCGCCCTGTTAGAATGGCGAAGGGGCTAATGTCCGCCCTGTTAAATTTAGGAAGGGGATAATGTCCGCCATATCAAAAAACAAAGAAGGGGATATTGTCCGGAGGGGCTATTGTCCGGTTACCTAGACCATATTTTTGGCCTAGACATTGATCAGCTTACTTTTTTCGACGTGCAATGATAGATTTAAAAAGAATTATGAAGTCTTTGAATGAAACCGTTTGAAATTCTAATCATAAATTGTTCATCTTTGTCATCGGAAAACAATAACAATCAATCGGTAATTTGGATTAAATTATCGATTTTGGTCAAAATGTTCCGTTTGGTATAGGGTATGGCAAAATTTACAATCAATTTGTAGATGAAATCAGCGTCAAACTGACATCAGAACGAATGAGTTAAAAGACATATAAAGTGTTGAAAGTCAATAATTTTATCTTTCAATCGCTTAAAAACATCTTTAGAAGAACGTTTATTTGATTAAAGAAACATAAGTGTATTTAATGCAACACGCATAGGAATTTTGATATGGTAAGTTTCAAAAGTGTTAAGTCTTCCTATTTTCAAATGTCTAAATAGGCAGTTAGACATTCAAAAACGGGTTTGGTCGAATGTCTTATCGAATGTCTAATGTCTAATTGGGCAGTTAGACATTCAAAAACGGGTTTGGTCGAATGTCTAATCGAATGTCTAATGTCTAATTGGGCAGTTAGACATTCAAAAACGGGTTTGGTCGAATGTCTAATCGAATGTCTAATGTCTAATTGGGCAGTTAGACATTCAAAAACGGGTTTGGTCGGTTGTCTAATCGAATGTCTAATGTCTAATTGGGCAGTTAGACATTCAAAAACGGGTTTGGTCGAATGTCTAATCGAATGTCTAATGTCTAATTGGGCAGTTAGACATTCAAAATAGGGGTTTGGTCGAATGTCTAATCGAATGTCTAATGTCTAATTGGGCAGTTACACATTCAAAAAAACGGGTTTGGTCGAATGTCTAATCGAATGTCTAATGTCTAATTGGGCAGTTAGACATTCAAAAACGGGTTTGGTCGAATGTCTAATCGAATGTCTAATGTCTAATTGGGCAGTTAGACATTCAAAAAACGGGTTTGGTCGAATGTCTAATCGAATGTCTAATGTCTAATTGGGCAGTTAGACATCCAAAAACGGGTTTGGTCGAATGTCTAATCGAATGTCTAATGTCTAATTGGGCAGTTAGACATTCAAAAACGGGTTTGGTCGAATGTCTAATCGAATGTCTAATGTCTAATTGGGCAGTGAGACATTCAAAAACGGGTTTGGTCGAATGTCTAATCGAATGTCTAATGTCTAATTGGGCAGTTAGACATTCAAAAACGGGTTTGGTCGAATGTCTAATCGAATGTCTAATGTCTAATTGGGCAGTTAGACATTCAAAAACGGGTTTGGTCGAATGTCTAATCGAATGTCTAATGTCTAATTGGGCAGTTAGACATTCAAAAACGGGTTTGGTCGAATGTCTAATCGAATGTCTAATGTCTAATTGGGCAGTTAGACATTCAAAAACGGGTTTAGTCGAATGTCTAATTGAATGTCTAATGTCTAATTGGGCAGTTAGACATTCAAAAACGGGTTTGGTTGAATGTCTAATCGAATGTCTAATGTCTAATTGGGCAGTTAGACATTCAAAAAACGGGTTTGGTCGAATGTCTAATCGAATGTCTAATGTCTAATTGGGCAGTTAGACATTCAAAAACGGGTTTGGTCGAATGTCTAATCGAATGCCTAATGTCTAATTGGGCAGTTAGACATTCAAAAACGGGTTTGGTCGAATGTCTAATCGAATGTTTAATGTCTAATTGGGCAGTTAGACATTCAAAAACGGGTTTGGTCGAATGTCTAATCGAATGTCTAATGTCTAATTGGGCAGTTAGACATTCAAAAACGGGTTTGGTCGAATGTCTAATCGAATGTCTAATGTCTAATAGGGCAGTTAGACATTCAAAAACGGGTTTGGTCAAATGTCTTATCGAATGTCTAATGTCTAATTTGGCAGTTAGACATTCAAAAACGGGTTTGGTCGAATGTCTAATCGAATGTCTAATGTCTAATTGGGCAGTTAGACATTCAAAAACGGGGTTGGTCGAATGTCTAATCGAATGTCTAATGTCTAATTGAGCAGTTAGACATTCAAAAACGGGTTTGGTCGAATGTCTAATCGAATGTCTAATGTCTAATTGGGCAGTTAGACATTCAAAAACGGGTTTGGTCGAATGTCTAATCGAATGTCTAATGTCTAATAGGGCAGTTAGACATTCAAAAAAGGGGTATGGTCGAATGTCTAATCGAATGTCTAATGTCTAATTGGGCAGTTAGACATTCAAAAAAGGGGTTTGGTCGAATGTCTAATCGAATGTCTAATGTCTAATTGGGCAGTTAGACATTCAAAAACGGGTTTGGTCGAATGTCTAATCGAATGTCTAATGTCTAATTGGGCAGTTAGACATTCAAAAACGGGTTTGGTCGAATGTCTAATCGAATGTCTAATGTCTAATTGGGCAGTTAGACATTCAAAAACGGGTTTGGTCGAATGTCTAATCGAATGTCTAATGTCTAATTGGGCAGTTAGACATTCAAAAACGGGTTTGGTCGAATGTCTAATCGAATGTCTAATGTCTAATTGGGCAGTTAGACATTCAAAAACGGGTTTGGTCGAATGTCTAATCGAATGTCTAATGTCTAATTGGGCAGTTAGACATTCAAAAACGGGTTTAGTCGAATGTCTAATCGAATGTCTAATGTCTAATTGGGCAGTTAGACATTCAAAAACGGGTTTGGTCGAATGTCTAATCGAATGTCTAATGTCTAATTGGGCAGTTAGACATTGATATTTGAATGTCTAATTTCCCAGTTAGACATTCGGTCGAATGTCTAATGTCTAATGTCTAATGTCCTGCCAACTTCACACACTTGAATTGATTAACTTAATTTGAAATTAAGACTGATCAACAAATCTAGACATGGTTGCTCGAGAAAAAATTGTCCAATCAAATTATTTATCTAGACCGGAAATAAATGTAACGCTTTGGTTTTAATGTCAAACATTTTTTTTCTTTTTTTGTTTGGCGACTTGAACGTAGTAAGAACAAATTATGCACGCAGTACTTATGACATTAAAGTGACATTAAAACAATTTTTATTTGATATTACAATCTATAAACTTTAAATAAGCAATTTCTTCATTTTCTACATGGTTTTCCAGAACTATTTTCTCGAGGGGCGTAAAAATGACGGATCGTATTGGAAAAGGTTAATATCTCAAACAAATTACTGTGAAGGTGTCAAGATAGCGACACAAACGACCCACCAATCAATCAATCGCTGGACACATCCTCACTTACCCATAATAAGAATTTCTGCTGAGATATAAAACGGTGTTTATTTGCATAATACATGCTCATTAATATGTATTGATTGATTGATTAAATGGGGTTAACGCCGCTTTTAACAGTCATATCGCGGCGGCTGCACCTAACAACGGATTCCTGGTATTTCTCACACCAGTTCTACCACTACATTCTTTCCTAGCCTCCAGCTGCTATCCCACTTAGGTTTACGATTATCCACCCATTGGTGAGAGACAATTGTCGGAAAGAATATGTGCCGCCGCCGGGGATCGAACCCATGACACCCATGATTGAAGATTAGGAGTCCGGCGCGCTACCGACTGCGCTATGACGGCGGCTCATTAATTTGTAACACTCTAACAAGTTATCTTAACGCCAAACTACAGTTTGATTACGCCGTATAGATACGACGTTTAAGTCGCCAAATAATTACAAATATAGAACGTAATTCTCGGAGTTCAAAGCTTACTTCTGTACAGTATAAAGTTTTTTTTGATTTGCAGCGGGGATCCGTCTATTACATACATATGCATGACCTAGATAAATGCAGCAACATTTCAAACGACCCGTCAAAACAAAGAATATGATATTAGTTTCTTACAAGAAACGATAAAATACTATTCAAATAAATGAATATTTCAGACAATATTCTGTAGATATGAGGACTAGAATGGACTTGATATGAATTTATAGTCGTTACCTTAGACATTTAACTGATCGTTTTATGGGTTAGGGGAGCTCATAATAATGCTTCAACACCAGACAGGCGACTCCCTGCACAATTTTGACATATCGTCGGTAAGCTGCAAGGAATGTTTGCTTGAAAGCCTTCGTTTCAATAGTTTTAAAGCCAACCGAATGACCATATTCCGTATAGTTTTACAATTTTCAGCAAAATAATGAAAAGAAGACATTGTTACAACCATTTTTGGTATACACAGAAGTATTTACAAACTGAGCAGTGAATAAAAACACTGCGGCAAATGTAGAAATTGCTTGTAGCAAGAAATACCTTTATTTTCCACAATATTTTCGATTGATTTTTCTGTGGGGCGTTCAAAAGCGCCATTGTGTGGGAACGGGTTTAAAATGACAGGTCAAATTGTGTACTATAAAACCAAAAAGGACGCGAAATCCTTACGTTGACCAATATCGGCTGACATTCAAATAAAAAACCGCCCAAAAATAACTGAATTTTTTTGGATGTGGAATTTTAACTCCGATATAGGCCGGCATTTATATTTGGCGATTTAAATGTCGTAACTACAGCTTAATGGTCCTTTATAAATCTTATATAAGACAACCTAAAACAGAGATGACTTAGGAAAAATAATGTTTCGTCTGTCTCATTTTTGCTTTACCACCGTTTTACCCTTTGTTTATAAAGACAAAACAACAACAACAATTACAACAACAACCAAAACACACACAAAAACAACAGCAACGAAACATTCACCGAAATAGTTTTTTTTTGTTTTTTAAATCAGGAGACAGAGAAAATGTGTATGAACATGTGTGGAATTTGCGCTATTTAACCTGGAGGTAGGAAAACTGAATTAGTTTGATTACATAATTTGTATTTTATTGCATTGTTACATCTTTTCCAACAATAAATCTGGTTTACGAACACCAGAACAAATTTTATTCAAAATTTACTAGTTCTGTGGTATTCAGAAAGGAGTTTAAATTCTTAAAGTAAAGTTAACTGTATGGATATAATTGACGGGTCTCTAGAAACGATAACCCGTGTTCCGTTAAACCATTATCACACGCTTTCTGACGCTCTCAAGAAATAGAACAATGAAAAACATTGTGGAAAAAGGAGAAAACGCGTGTAACAAGCAGTTTCTCCTTTTCACAATGTTTTCTCCCTATTTGTCACTTGTTTTCCAAGTTTAATACAATTTGAAATGTCTCTACAACATCTTCCAGTTAGGACCAATCGAAAATTTTGTCAAGTGAGACATCAAATGAAGTAAAATTTCAGCATTTATCGCCAGGAAAAACTCTCTGGCTTGTGACCAAACATCGAAACTATACATTGAATAAGCTGTAACAACGGCGTTTTTGTTGTGATTTTTTTTAACCAATTCCGACACAATGACGCTTTTGGACGCTCCCAAGAAAATAACCAGGGAAAACATTGTATAAAAATGAAGGAATTACTTGTGACAAACAAGTTCCTCATTTCACTCCGTGTTTTCTACTCAGGATGTTTTAAAAAATTAAATTTCATAAACTTTGAAATATCGTTTGCAACTCATTTCAATTTAGATCAGTTTAAAATTTTGCCGTCTCGGAATGAGTTAAACTAACGTAAATGCTTGAAAAAGAATGATGGCGGACAACATTTACTTTCGGGCCAAATGATTGATTCGATTAGTCAACTGTGTGCTTGTGTGATACAGCAACGACAGGTCGTCGAGTCGAGATAATATCTTTTAAATCCATTACCAGACTACAGAATGTTAGACTGGTTCAAATTGAAAGGAGTTGCAGACGACAATTTCAAATTTATGAAATTTTAGATTTTTTCAACTTTCTGGGTAGAAAACATTGTGTAAAATGAAGAAATTGCTTGTTACAAGCAATTTATTCATTTTACACAATGTTTTCCCAAATGATTTTCTATGGGTCGTCCAAAAGCGTCACTGTGTGGGAATCGGTTAAAGGCTCATATATCCGTAATCAAAAGCTGAGTAAATTACCTGAATGAACTCAGCTATTTTAGAAACTTGGACATTTCGCTTTGAGCACTCAGGCTTGAAATATTTTACAGGTACAGCACATGGTCCGTGTGTGTAAATTAAATCATTGTCGTTCATTCTACTTACTTCTTTTCATGTTTTATTTGACAGAAGCAAGTCGCTCTTACACCCGAACTCTTATCTAATAACTGTAAAGTAATCCATTGCAAACTTGCTATGAAACTTTTTTTTTTATTCTGTATTATCTTAGGCAGTTTTGATATTAGATTTTACTATATAACCTAGTTAAACCTATCCAATTGCAGACCCTATATAACATGAAGTCACACCACAACATATGGCACTTACGTATTCGAGCGTATACCCATAAGCAAAGAAAAGAAAATATATAAAGCATGATAGCATATATGCATGCCATAAGCTACGCATAAGCTTGCTGCACTAGAGGTAACCATAAATATACGTCACCAATAAGTCAAGTACACGTGCTTCAAATGCGACTACAAGAAGTCTATCCCATTAGCTTTTTATACATACGTGTAATACATTATGCACATGGGTATAAAGAGAAAAAACGTCGTTTGCTTTAGTTAAACATATAGGCCTATTTCAATGGATATTCAACACAGCTTTTCTATTCTGCAAGGAACATGTGATGTTAATCTTCCAGCGTATTCGTAATGTTAATGCCATATCACATCCGTGCCTTAATCCGAGTTTGATGCTATTGAGCTTGTCTGCATTGATTAGGGGGATTGGAGAGGATAAACAAATATCGTATGGAAGCTCAAAGTTCACTCAAGGGTATTGGGCTGATATCAAGCACATATGGACATAGCTTCTTTTGACTTTTTCCTCTTGTTTCTCATGAAGGATAGTTACTTTATTATCGCTTAAAAAGGCGATCAAACCATACCCGGAAGCGTCAATGGCTGTCCTATCCGTAGAACCGATTTTTATCAGTATTGAGATGGACCTTTACAATTGGGGAAACGTACACACACAAACCTCTTTTTTGAGAAGATAGTGATGTATCAGTTATCCCACTTTAAAGGGGGGTATGAACGTTTTTGTGTGTGTGTGTGTGTTTGTGTGTGTGTTTCATGTCACAGATTTCAAATATATTTATTCCGTATCATATATTATTTGAATACAAATTTCTGAAAATTAATTTTGAAAAAATCGGAGATCGTTTATCAAAATAAACCAGGGTATTTTCCTAATAGCCTAATCTATTTTAGATTACACCGACTCAGTTGCAGTGAATATCGGGAAATTGTACGTGATGCTTATGAAGTCGCTGGAACCAACGTCATCATGACGTAATAAGGAGTTCGCTAGCCGATATCCAGTTCTGTTAAAATCAGTCCAAAACTGTCGCAAGAGTTAATGTTGAAAAACGCATATACCGTATATTTTTGCGCTTTGCATTAAAAAAGTGTCATAATTAAGGAAAGTAGTTATTCACTTTATAATTTTGTTATCCTCTGTTGAATTTTGGTCATATGCAAATGATGTCATGCGGTGCCGACAACGGAATGCTATGATTTCTAAAAAAGACATTGATTTCCGCTGAACGTTTCCTAGGTAACCACAAAGAGCAACATCAAACCTGTCAGGTTACCTTGAAGACAATATCTGACTATCTGAATGTAAGTAATGAATATTCGTTTAAGCGTGTTGTTAAGTATTTGGGAACTTTTTGCTATCTAAATTTCAGAAATATCGATACCTTTCTTTAATGATATTCTAAAAATAATGTAATTTTCTCCGAAAACTTCATGGGAAGGCATCCTTTATTTGGAATATCATTCTTTTAGTATACTCTGATCACTGTATCCAAATGAAAAGAAGTTACAGACGAAATTTCGAATGTTGATAAAAATTGGAAAAACATGTAACAAATAAGGTAGAAAAATTAGTGAGAAAAGGAAATATTATAATTGTTTTTCTTTCGAATCATAGCGTTTAATCAGAGTTCGAAGTAGTACAAATCTTGACATTGATAACCGATACGAGATTGAATTGAAATCAAAATTGTGTCGAAAAAAATCAAGAAAAGTTATGATAAGGAAAGATAAATTTACGACCCTTGTTTTCATGTCATTGCACTAACAAATCACTGTACATGCTATAGGAAGTAGAGTGTAATTCCGCCGCTAGCCCTTCTGAATTTGTGATGGCTCAAAGTATTGTAATTTTAACGCGTACCCGACTTGGACGACGATACCCTCAGGTGCTGTCAGTTTCCCAAATACAGTTTAGAAATGAAGGGATACTTTTATTTTCTTTGAGGTATGAACCTAAAAACATAATCACACTGCATGACTACTCGACACGGATTTCTGTGTTTCCAGGTTCATACCTCAACGAAAACAAAAATATGAAAACACACACACATAAAATAACAACAGCCAAATGGACCGCTTGAATCTTGAGTGTCGAAGCTAAAACCAAATGGTAGACGCAGGTACATCAAATTATATTGCTTTCAGTTGTCGTAAGGTAAGCAACATTGTCGAATTCCTGGTCTATTACTTTTTAATGGCACAGCATTTTTTTCAAATTAGTCAAGATTTCTAAAAACATATCATTGGATAGACGTGCAAATATGAAATTAACCTCAATTATAGTGAAATCGGTCATGTAATATTTATGCATTTGTAAGAATACCGCTAAGTGCGTCTTATATGAATAAGCTGAAGATTTTGTAGGAAATGATGACAGACTGAATGAAAATCAAAACTTCCAAATTCTTAAAATGTCTATAGTTGCTAGGAAATCATATTATATGAAATCTTAGACATATAAACACATGTCCAAATATAAAGTGTGTTCTCAGAAAAAAGACTACTTCACGATTGACTGATGCTTTGTGCCATGATTAACATTTTCATCTCGCATGTTTCGAATATAACATTCTTCGGACACGTTGCAAATGGGACTTTGGTTCAGGCCAAGAAAGCTCAGATTCTCTAGATATCTACCAGTAGATATTCTGCAGGAGTACCAAACGTCTAACATAGATATGGCATGAAAAACGTTTTGGCAGTTTGATAACTATCTCCGATTGCCATTAAATATATAGGGTAAATGACGGAAATGTGACTATGTGACTGGTGTTGATTATATGAACACATTTCATTATGTATTCGCTTTACGTCCAGCTTTCAATGGGAGACTTCGGGATATATGAATGGTACATCTATGCCTATATTCAGCTTTTAGAATTCAGAATTGAATATGATATGGATAGTGAGTAGGAACCTTTGTCAAGGATATGAATGTTAAGGAATCGATAAGAACAATGCGCATGTTCTTTTCAATGCGGTTCAGTATAAACTGGCATTCTTGCTCAAGCTTTCATCTCTATTAAACGACAACTTTTTTAAAGGATTTCAATTAAATGCCCTAAGAAGATTAAGTCGGAGTTACGAAATGATCCATATGATCTGCCTTATACATTTATGCCACGAAAAGGTGTATTAAGTAGCCGACTCATTTTTGTGACCCCGTGGGTGGTCGCCTAACCGTTTATCAGTCTACAAAATTCAAGATTGTTCCAAATTCATAAAAGTTGCAGGCGACAATCTTTAGTTGATAAAAGCTAAAAAATCGTGGTTTTGTTGTTGTTGTTTTTTCTTTCTTTTTTTTTTAATTTTATTTTTTTTGGAGGGTGGGGTGGGGGTGGGGGTGGGGTATAAAACAACATTGTGGCTTACGAAGAAACTCCTTGTAACAAGCAATGCCTTAATTTGTAACAATGTTTTCCGAAACTTTTTTTCCTGTGGTGTCACTTATATAGGGATCGTGTGGGAACGGGTTAATACCGATTTTAATACAATAATATTTCCAATGGCTATCAATAAAATGCTATATAAATCTCTAAAAGATTAATAAAAGACTTTGGAAATAAAGGTTACGTTTTAGAAAAGGTTCGGGAGATATGCAGACTAGAAATGACATAATATGAACATATAGTCCTTCTTCAGACATATTTCAAGAGATCATAATTGATCGTTTGATGTTTTAGGAGAGCATTCATTAATGATTCATCTCTATACAGTTTCGTTTGTTTTTCTCGACTTTTACATAACGTAGGTAAACTACAAGAAATATTGCTTCGAAATCTGATTGTACTTAATATCGATAGCCAAATCACGATATTTCCCATTTGATTAACAAGTTTGTGCATAAAATCGGTATTTACCGAAAACTTAAGGGAAAGTGCCGAATTTAGTTTGTTAGTGTGATTGTTCAAGCCTTAGGAAAAATAGAAAAACCCGCATAACCCCGAACGAACAATGTTTTTTTCACAATCGGGTTTTCTGACACCCCGAAATAGGATAAACTTAGGAAAACATTGCAACTTTTTTTCCCTTTTTTTTCTCTCTCTTTTACTTGTCGAGAGAGTTTCCACATCATTAACAAACATATACATAGCAATTGTCAATTCAGTCATAATTAGAATAACTACGTTGGAACGCATGTACATGTGACGCAAAATATTCGCGTTTTTCTGTATATGGAAAAGTTCAATTTAAGCTTGTTGGTAAATTGAATTAGCTTGATTACATAATTTGTTTTTATTGTATTGTAACATATTTTTCAAAGCTAAATCTGGTTTTATGAACACCGGAACAGCTTTTATCCAAATTTAGCATTCCCCTGGTATTTAGAAGGGGTTATTAAAGTTCAACCTAAGAATGACTATAATTGAAAAAACCTGCCGCACAATTACAGGTCGCTATGATAAATTGGAACCTTATTCAAGAGCAGGAAATCGTTAGACTTTCTATTTTCAATACTCTTGATACAGATTTCTGCAAACCATATTTGACAAAGTGTGCGCCTATACAAACAAGTTCTTATATATAACAATTAGACACTCCGATCAGATTACATGGAGTCTAATTAGAGTATTAAACGTAGCATCTGTATATATACTGAGGGAAAAAAGTTAAGCAATTTCGTACGTTACAGCCAATTTCTTCGGTGTCTAGCTTTGGATTCAAACAATATTTTCACACATCGATCCTGTATGTGTTAGCTACAGTATTTAAAAAAATCAGATGATTTCAAGGTCATACATGTTTGTTGTACAGCGTCAAACATGGTAGGGGTAGGGAAGTAAAAGTAACACAAAGATTTAATATCTTGTGTGTCCACCGTTTGCGTCAATAACGGCATTACAGCGTCTTCTCATGCTGGAAAGGGCCTACGATTAATGGCCATAGGGATACGACCCCATTGCTGACGCAGAACACGTTCCAGGTCTCTAATGTTATTAACGTCATTCCTGTCTCTTACTCTCCTACCCAGATGGTCCCAAAGGTGATCGATCGGAGACAGATCCGGTGAATTGGCTGGCCAATCCAACACATCAACATTATTAGTCTGTAAAAGGTCCAACGTGTGCCGAGCGACATGTGGGCGGGCATTATCTTGCTGAAAAATGGTAGCAAGCCCTTGACGCAAGAACGACAATACCACTGGCTGGGCAAGTTCGGTGCAGTATCGAACGACATTTAAGTTTCCCTGAATAGCTACCAAGTCAGTCTTGCCACGGTATGATATACCACCCCAGACCATGACGCTGCCGCCAAAACGGTCATGTTGAATAACGTTGGCGGGATCCATCTTTTCGCAATCACGCCTCCAAACACGTACCCTGTCATCCGCAAACATCAAATTAAAACGGGATTCGTCTTTGAATAGGACTCGATTCCACATTCGACGTTGTACCCTTGTCCAATTCAATCTTGCATGTCTGTGTGCACGTGTCAAAGGAATGCCAACGTAAGGTCGACGTGCGCGTAAACGTGCCGAACGAAGTATGTTTCTTACAGTACGAGCACAGACCCGTGTTCCCGTTGCATTTCGGACCAAACCGGCTATACGAGTACTATTGAGCAAGCGATTACGCCGTGAACACGTCACGATGTAATCGTCCTCACGTTGGGTAGTCTTACGATGCCTGCCTTGACGTGGCCTGTCTTTGACGGTGCCTAATTGACGATACTTTGTTCTAAGTCTTGAAATGGAACTTTGGCTCATGCCAAAATGTTGAGCCACCTCTTTTACCATCATAACACCAGCCAGCATACCGATGGCTACGTTCCGTTGGTCTAAGTTAGCCCCGGGCGACGTCCCATTTGATTTTTTTTTAAATGTTTTAATGAGTTATCTTGTTATTGTTGCTAACCAATAAACTGGGATAGATATTGTGGATATAGACTTCACGTACATGTGGAAGCACGTGCAGAACGTGTTTCAGCAGAATTGCGCCAGACAGCCTTTAGAAGCGGGAAAACGTGCTCTTAATGCATAATTAGTTAGTTAACTTTTAAAAATTGCAAACGAGACTGATTTTATAAGGTTTATACATTTACTTTGAAAAATAATGTAGGTCGAAAAAAATGCTAAACATTTTCTCCTTAGTATAGATTTTAGACAATGAAGAGATGGAGAGAATATTTTTTTGCTTTGTTTCATGGAGGTATGAGCCGAAAAAACTCACCGCAGATTCATACGGTTCATACCTCCATGAAAACAAAAATATTCTCGCGAAAAAAGCAAATATTTTACAAATTTTATATTTGACTATTTTGTACAGAAGCATACAAAATCGTTGCAGAATTGCGCCAGACAGCCTTTAGAAGCGGGAAAACGTGCTCTTAATGCATAATTAGTTAGTAAGCTTTTAAAAATTGCAAACGAGACTGATTTTATAAGGTTTATACATTTACGTTGAAAAATAATGTAGGTCGAAAAAAAATGCTAAACATTTTCCCCTTAGTATAGATTTTAGACAATGAAGAGATGGAGAGAATATTTTTTTGTTTGTTTTGTTTCATGGAGGTATGAACCGAAAAAACTCACCGCAGATTCATACGGTTCATACCTCCAGGAAAACAAAAATATTCTCGCGAAAAAAGCAAATATTTTACAAATTTTGTATTTGACTATTTTGTACAGAATCATACAAAATCGTTGTGTGCTCAACAATTGTATTCATGCAGTTATGAATATTTTTTCCACCAAGCAGAACGCCTGTTTATGCCCGACAAAACTAAATATTAAATTTTTCGGTGATCTTCTGATTGTGTAGCTGTCCAGGCTGCCCACTGTCTGCTCTTCTCGTACATTATTTGAAAAGTCTAACACAGTTTCACATTGGAGTTAATTTGTAAGCAAAAATTAATTGACAGAAGGTATTTTCAAAATATGTAGAATTTAACTGTGTTACTTATAAGGACGCATATTGTTCCCTGTCTACACATGTGCATACTCATAATTTAACTGAAAAAAAAACGGTACAATTTTAGGCATAAAGAATGCTTATAATTAAATGCTTTCAATTAAATAAATAAATATGTAAAACATCAAAATAAAACGTTTCATTTAAGGCCGCTTTTGACAGAATTGTTTATTTCACGGTTCCAATCATCCTGGCGGCGGGATATTTCTGTGGTTTTGGAAATAACGAATAATTAGTCGAAAGAACATATTGTAAGGGTATCAATTAAAAAAATACACCATTAGTTCAGACAGTTGTATTGTGTCCAAGAGCGTCCACCACAGTTTGACTAGAGTACATTCTTGATGTGCGACATAGGTGTGTATATCCGTTCGAAGGAGCATGCATGCTGCCACTGTATTAGTATTAATATTTGAAGCTTTTTGACGTTTTTAAAATTAAGACGGATCCCCTACCTCTTTTGTGCCTACACATTCCCAGTCGGTAAATGAATTTGGATTTTTATGATGAAACCCGTTTCTATAGTCATCTATTACGCATAGTCGATGTGCACGAAACGAAATAACATTGGAGTGACTTTTAATATTGAATTAGAGTCAAATGTACACAGGCAAAATGAAGGTTTGTGGAAAGTCTGAACACTATCTCTCCTCTTATTTTCTTAAACAAATGTCGATATCATGAATTTCCGGTTAGGTAGTAACATCATGACACTGTAACGTCTCCGTCATGAAGGACCTCTCTAGACATTGCCTTTTCCTTTACTTCTTAGTTCAGGTTGTATCTAGCCAAAATATGACTTATTGTTGGTGTTCTTAAAAAGGGCAAAAGCCTATCTGTCTAGTGTGTGTGTGTGTTTGTTGTTGTTTGCTTGTTTGATTTTTTAGCAATCAAACATGTGATTTTCGTCAAGTTGAAGTCTGTTCTAGATGTCGGTTAGATGCGGAAATTCTGTTTTCATACGCCGGTTTTGACGATTAAGGTGGGCTTCAACACTGACAAATGACAAGAAAATTCCTTGGAAGACCATTTTAAAAACCTTTTTCTGTCGATAAGTAGTTGCGTTAGAGCTCGGGGCTAATTTCTTTTTGAAAGCCTAAAACAAGCGCTGACCCTATAAATTAAGGTTAGCGATTTGGGACTAATCTGGTTCTCTTTTGTTGAAAATTTACCCCTTTTTGCTGTCAATCAATGAATCGATCGACCAATCAAATCATGTATTCGGTCCATAATTGAGGTCTGAACTCCAACATTGGCCGCCATTTTTTATTCAAGCTGTAGTTACGGCGTTTATGTCGCCAAACAACAATTCTAGTTTTTTTGTTATAAACTACTGGCTATAAATTTTGCCAAATAATGTCGTTTAAAATCGAAGCGGGACCACCTGTCGGAGTCGATAGACTTGCCTACGGTATCGCTGGGGGGGAGCAAATATTGTAATCTTTATTACGCATTAGCCGCAAGTATTTGTTTTTCCCATATGTTTTTCTACATATCTCATACCATTTTCACCTCTCGAGAATTGACCAATCACTTGCCCCGCCCAATGACTATTTTGGACTCACCCATTGACTCCAACAGGAAATTCTGCTTCGATTTTTAACTGCGTTAATTGCAAAATTTATTAAAAGTAGCATGTTTAAAAGTAAGTAGAGTGGTCTGTTTGCGACCTAACCGTCGTAACTATAGCCTGAACAAGCTGTAATTACTACGTTTAAGTCGCAAAACTAATAAAGTTTATTCCCCCAAATCGCGAGTGTAACAGAGTATCCCATCGCAATCTAAGGATTTAGAATCAATACTGCCTTTAAGCGTATGTAATTTATCTTTGTAGAAACAAAATACCCTATTTTAAGTCACTGGACGCTTTACCATACTCACAAGACAGAAAAGTCAGGTGTTTTGTTGACAAGTTTAAACTCGGCATGAAAATCTACCTTTTCAAATGACTGCCTGTGACATCTCATTAAGGGACCTATTTCTGTCTAAAATCAACTGAATTGTTTTTGTCAGGGAAGCCAAACTAAGCTAATAAACATTTCAAAAATTCTCATTGAATGCTTCTTTAAACGAGAGATGTTTACCAACTGACTATATTTTCTTCGATGATAGAATTCGTGCAATACAACTGATTAGCTGCTTTATTAATTTCGAGAGTGATGGACCAAACCTATGCCAGATGCAATCTGATAGATGAAAAATGCACTGTTTATATATTTGGAATCAGTTTCTTTAGTCCAATAAGTTTAAAGCCACTTTTAACGGTATTTCAAACATAAACGGCGGCTGGATAACCTAACCACGAATTGCTGGTGTTTCGTTCACCAGTACTACTGCTGCATCTCTTCCGAGCCTCTACTGCTCCTCCCAATTAAGTTTACGGCTATTAACCTATTCGTGAAAGACAATTGTCGGAGAGGATATTTGCTACTACTGGGATTGAACTCTGGACTATGTCAGCGGCTAATTTCTTGTCACACTTAGTTTCTTCATTTTCAAAAATACTTTCCAAGTTGTTGTTTTTTTCTTGTGTGAGGTACAAAAATGAGATTGTATGGGGATGGATTAGGGAAAAGGTGCTGGTCACCAGAAATCAAGAAAGCAGCCATCGTACAAGATGGTCGCCACTTCCTGCTAACAATAGAAAAGTATTTCATCCATTAACCAACAAGCATATTTATTTTTACTCGTAGAAGACATATCACTCTTTCTAACAACCACTCAAAAGATGAAGGGTATATTTGTTATTTGATTTTTAGGCTAATAATATTATAAACTAGTGTATTTTGATAAACGATCTCTGATTTTCGCAAAAATACTTTTTCAGAATATTGTATTGAAACTATAGATGGGCAACGTCTTGATGTTGCTTGTACGTTGCTTGGTTATTATTTTTTATGAACTCAAGTTAGCCATTCGAATGATGATGTCTATGAAAATGGATGTACATAGTGTTTGATATACTTTCATTTCTGAAAAGGCATTAATTAAAGGAGTTAGGTTGAACATCGTTTGAAATCAATTCTTTACCGCTTAAGTACTTTGTATAATTGTAAACTATAAATTACATTGAATAAAGATAATCAAAATCTGCAACATGAAAACAAACACATCTACATTCCCCTTTAACGTTCTTTTTCTTTGGATTAAATCTTGAGGCGAAAGGCTTATCGTGGAGGACAGTTATAGCTGCTCTATTTTCTTCCTTTCACCATCTATTTAGTTCACCTCCGCGTAACATGCTCGACTTGGGTTTTTATGGTTGAGTGCACATTTACTTGCTTAACCCTTTCCTGTTTTGCAAAATTTAAGACCCGTCCAAATTTAAAGGTTTTGCTGACGGAAATTTTAAGAGGATTTAATTTGTACAATAACCACATAGGAGGATAGAAAACATAGTGGAAAAAAGAAGAAATTACTTGTTACAAACAGTTTCTTCTTTTTCTACACTGTTTGTTCAATTATAAAATTACAGGGGTGTAAAAAACCAGGGATTGAACAGGAAAAGGTTAATACAAAGTATGTGGTGCTAAACGCATGTAATCTAATTTTGATAAACGGTAAATTTTGATCAAAGTATTAATGACAGTTTAAAGGCTGTGTATGGAAGAAAAAATTGACAATACTTTAAATAATTTCGTTACATTCATTATACACATCTTTTTAGGTTTAAGTCTTTCCAGTTTTTCAAAATTAAAGAGTCGTCTAATTTCTATGTGGTAGAAAATTTTGTGAGAAAAAGAGATTTACATTTTTAAAATATTTTCTCATGTATTAAATTACAGGGCCGTACAATCAAGGGACTATCCAGGAAGGGTTTTCTTATATATCGAATAAGCTATTTAAATAATGTTGATATCTACACACTATAAATCAAAATGATGTTATATGAATTCAATAAAATCCGGTTAATAGTATTTCGTATTATATGTCAGGATTATGTATTTCATATAGGATCTGATATTATATGTGATATAATTTATTTTCACTTTTTAACTTTTACCTAGTCTGTCATTTCGTTTAACTCTCTTTTGTTTCTAGTATTTTATGATAATTGGTTCGAGTCGATTCCATCCAAGATATAAAACAACAACTAAACCAATAGCAAAAGAAATTTCAAATTTTACTGCGTGTTAATAAAATGTAGTATGTTTAAAGTCTTAAGCTAGCACAAACAACATATCAAGAATCGGGTAAGATTTTGTTTGTTTGGTTAAGTAATAGTGTGTTTTCATTTCTTCTCCGTAGCATATCTTTTATATTAATTGATGCATTTCAAAATAACTTCCAATACTTGTTCCACTTAAAATGTACCAGCGTCATAGGTAAAGTTTTGTAAGATACCGCCAAGTACAGCCGCTGTGATATGACTGAAATATTGTTGAATGTGGTGTTAAACCTTGTTCAAACAAATCAACTGTTTCGTGTAGTGAACACATACAAGACAGAAAAGTAATCCTGCAAACAAAATAAAAGTCATAATTCTAAATAATTCTGACGTATCATTTATATCGAATCTACTTTGGATCTATTTTGTGCGCAAGATCCTGAAACTATTAATGAATCGTTTATTGCGAGTAACACATTGTTATACATGTAAGTAGCTGCAGGAAGTTGGTTATGGAATCCTGCTTGATTTAGACATATGGAGACACCGTTTTGGATGTTCTGACATTTACGCGAACGGACGGGCTTGCAGGCTCGCATTTCCCATTACCACACGATGACATTTTAAATGAGTTTACATTCAAAGAATATTTAGAAAACATTTTTAGTTAATGAAATATTAATATTTTATTATTTTTATCTTTGTGGTTGAACATTGTGGATATTGAATATAGCGCTTGTGACAAGATTTTTTTCCACGATATTTTCTTTTTTTTTTTTTTCGAAGGAGGTGTTAGGGGTTCGTCAAAAAGCGTTATTGTGTGGGAATGGGCTAATGACTTTTCTATTCTAGCTTTGGTTCAGGTCCGTTTTTCTCCCATAACAGATCTTATATCTAATAAAACGATTGTGATTCTTCAGATCATGAAGTAGTTTTTTTTGTTGTTGATGTTGATTTTTTTTTTTTTTTTTTTTTTTTTGTCGTTCGGCGTGGAAAGTCGTTAAACAAAGAACACACGTTTTTTTCTTTTGGTAATAACTCTACAATAAACGGCCACAATCGCAACATTTTTATAGCTCCAAGGAAAGTTGTTAATGCTTTATTACCTAATTACATTAACATCAACATAACACTGTCTGGTTTCTTCTAAGGTCATGATATTATCGCTCCACTTTAAATAGCGTAAATCTGTAAAATTTAGGGCCAGTAACATATATCAAAAATGCAATTGTTTGTTGTTGACCTTAGCGTCGTAGCTACAACTTCAGGAACCTGTGGCTACGACGTTTAAATTGCAAAACCAAGGTGACAAAAAAGACATTATTGTGTAAAATATTTGGTCATAGATATAGAATAAAATTGTTTTTAGACCTAAACGTCGTAAATACTGCTTAGATTTGGTCGTCCTGTAATGCTTCGACTGATTAAATAGGGATATATTGGCTTCCATAAAATGCTCACGTCAATCCGTCAATTGAGAATGAAGACTGGTCAGCTCATCCTCACATTATAGGTTAAGAGAAAAGGGAGAAGTTGACCAATTAAATTATTAATTTCGACCGGAAGTATATGTTACGCTTTGGCTTTTATGCCAAACATTTTGCTGGTTTGTTGACTTAATCGTAGTAACTACAGAGTATTCAATCAGCAATTACGAATTTTTATTTGATGTTCTTATCAATAACCTATAGTCATTTAACACCTTCCCACACAACGAAACTTTCGACTGGTCCGAATTGAAAAAAAAGTTGCAGGCGACATTTTCAAATTCTTGAAAGTTTTTAAATCTGTCTCTCTTTGGTTAGAAAACAATGCGGAAAATGCAGAAATATCTTGTAACAAGCAATTTCTTCATTTTCCTCATGATTTTCCAGAACTATTTTCTCGAGGGGTGTAAAAAAGGAGGGGTTGTGCGGAGATCGGTTGATATCTAAATAAACAGTTGTAAAGGACACAAGAGAGAGGGGTAAATTCTTCGCCTGCCGCCGTCATAGCGCAGTTTTTAGCGCGTCGGACTGTCGGGTTCGATCCCCGACGGCGGCACTCATCCTTTCCGACTATTGGTCTCCCACAAATGGGTTGATAATCGTAGATCTATGTGGGATAGCAGCTGGAGGCTAGGAAAGGATGTAATGGCGGTACTGGTGTGACAAATACCAGGAATCCATTGTTAGGTGCTCCAGCCGCCGCGATATAACTGAAAGATTGTTTAAAGCGGCGTAAAACCCAATTCAAACATACAAACAAAATTCTTCGCCAATCAACAGATCGTTAGTCATGCCCCCACTTGCTTTACCTGAGATATCAAACGTTGTTATTTTGCATAGTTTGTAGTCACTTATATATAACACTCAAACAAGCTATTCGCTTGCAACCTTAGCATCGAATCAACAGTCTGAATACGCCGTAGATACGACGTTACAGTCGCCAAATGATTGAAAATATAAACGTAATTTTCGGAGTTCAAAGTTCCCTCGTGTACCGTGCAAAAGCTTTTTTATTGACAGCAGAGAAACGTCTATTACATACCTATGCATGACCTAGATAAATGTAGCACCATTTCAAACGACCCGTCAAAACAAAGAATATGATATTAGTTTCTTCCAAGAAATGATTAAATACTATTGAAATAAATGAATATTTCAGACAATCTGATGTAGATATGAAGACTAGTAGGAATTTAATATAAATATATAGTCATTACCTTAGACATGTAGACGTTCATTTGATCGTTTTATAGTTTACAAGAGTTCATAACCATGATTCGACCCCAGACAGGAGACTCCCTGCACACTTTTGAAATATCGTCGATGAACTACGAGAAATATTTGTTTTAAAATCTAAGTGAAAATAAGACCAAAGCATAACGAATGACGATATTCCAATTTGGTTTGGAAATTGGTAAAAATTATAATAATAAGAAATTGTTACAACTTTCGGCATACACAGAGGAGAGTTACTTGCTAAAATTCGTGCTTCTCTTTGAATTCATTCTGTAAAGAAGGTACAGTTGCAAATGACGGATTTCCTCTGTTAAAAAAACAACAAAAAACGTTTGAACAATCAAAGCGTTCAATTAGAATGGAAGCGAACTTTGAACTACAACATCTGTGTTAGTTTAGCGACTTAAACGTCTTAACTACAGTTTAAATAATCTATAATTACGCCGCTTACATTGCAAACAAACGATTTCTCCCTTACAAGTTATTTTTCAAAAAATGTCGATAATTACACCAGTCGTGCTAACATGTCGGAAATGAGTAGGTGAGGTAAGAGACCAGTCACTTCTTAAAATGATGGTTTAGATTTTCTAGTAGGAAACCAAATGTCCATTCGTTCCAACAAAAATAGGCGTAACCCTCAAATTGACCTTTAGCGGCTGTCAAAATTTATATGAAGAATTTATGTTGGTTTTAGCCACTTAAAGCCATAACTACAGCTTATTCAATCTGTTGTTACAACGTTTATGTAGCCAACCAACCAATCTACGTTTTTGTTACATGCTACTGGCCATACAATTTGCAAAATAAAGCCGTTTAAAACCTAAGTGGAACTTTCTGTTGGAGTCAATTGGAGGGGCCAATGGACAATGGTCCTTTGTCAATCTCATTTTAGACAACCTAAAACAGGGAAATTAGGAAAACATAGTTTCGTATGTCATATATTTGCTCCACCAACGTTTTACTCTTCGTTTTAAATAACCGGCATAAAAACAAACAAACAAACAAAAACAAACAAACAAAAACTCATGAACATTCATCGAAATATTGTGTTTTTGATCGGAAAACAGAAAAAAAACACCCATTATTTGATAAATGGAAATGGTCCAATTTAACTTGGAGGTAGGAAAACTGATTAGTTAGATTACATTATTTGTATTTTATTGCTTCGTTACATCTTTTGAAACGATAAATCTGGTTTATGAACCCAAAAACAGATTTCATTCCAAAGTTACTACTCCACTGGTATTCAGAAAAGGATTTTTAATATAAGGTTAGCTGTATGGATATAATAGCAACGCCAACCCGTGTCCCATGAACCGTTTATCACTCCGTGACGCTTTCTGGCGACCTGAAGAAATAGAATCATGGAAAATATTGTGTTAAAAGGAGCAATTGCTTGCAACAAGCAATTTCTCTTTTTTTTACATTGTTTTTCTCCAACTTTGGCACTTATATTCCAAATTTAGCACATTTCGAAATATCTTCTACAACTTGTTTCAATTTGAAAATGTACACAATTTTTCATGTGGGAATGGGCTAACCCTCTCCTGTTTAATTCCTGGTTTTTACGTCCCCGTGATTCTATAGCAGAGAAAACATGGTTGAAAAAGAAGATATTGCTTGTAACAAGCAATTTCTTCTTTTCCACAATATTTTCTACACTACTAAATAGTTATTTTTCGAATAAAACCAACTTTGAATTTTCGCCTGCAAAACTTTTGAATTTGGACGGGTCTAAAATTTTGCCAAAAGGAAAGGGTTAAAGTAGTTCGAATGAAATATCAAACGAAGTAAGATTGCATCTCCAGGAAAAAGTCGCTGGTTTGTGACCTAACCTCGAAACTACCCCTTGAATAAACTGTAGCAACGGTGTTTCTTTTTCAGGCTGTTGAAAAAAAAATCATAAACTTTAAAATGTCGTTTGCAACTCCTTTCAGTTTCGACCAGTCTAAAAAATTTGCCGTCTGGGAATGGGTTAAACTAACATAAATGCTTGAAAAAAATGATGACGGACAAAATTTACTTCCGGGCCAAGTGATTGGTTCGATTAGGCAACTGTGTGTTTTACAGCGGAAACATCGCAATGGAGTCGAAATTATACCTTTTAACCCATTACCAGACGACGAAATGTTAGACTGGTTCAAATTGAAAGAAGTTGCGGAGACAATTTCAAGTATATGGAATTTTACATCTTTCAACTTTCTGGGAAGAAAACATTATGTAAAATGAAGAAATTGTTTGTTACAATCAATTTCTTCATTTTACACAATGTTTTCCCAAATTATTTCTTGTGGGTCGTCCAAAAGCGTCACTGTGTGGGAATCGGTTAAAAGCTAATATATCCGTAATCAAAAGCTGCGTAAATTACCTGAATGAACTCAGCCATTTTAGAAACTTGGACATTTCCCTGTATAAACAAGCTTTGAGCATTCAGGCTTGAAACATTTTACAGGGACAGCACATAGTCCGTTTGTGTAAATTAAATCATTGTCGTTTGTTCTACCTACTTCTTTTCATGCTTTATTTGACAGCAGTAAGTCGCTCTTACACCTGAAATTTAATCTAATAACTGTAAAGTAATCCATTGAAAACTTGCTATGAACCTTTTCTTTTTATTATTCTATATTATCTTTAGCAGTTTTGATATTGGAAATTTAACAATATAACCTAGTTAAACTTTTCCAATTGAAGATCCTATATAACATGAAGTCACACCACAACATATGGCACTAACGTATTTGAGCGTACACCCATAAGCAAAGAAAAAAATATATATAAAGCATGATAGCATATGCGCATGCCATAGGCTTCGAATAAGCTTGCTGCACTAGAGGTAACCATAAATGTACGTAATCAAAAGTCAAGTACACGTGCATCTAGTGCGAGTACAAGAAGTCTATCCCATTAGCTTTTTATACATACGTGTAATACATTATGCACATTGGTATAAAGAAAAAAAACGTCGTTTGCTTTTCTAGTTAAACATATAGGCCTATTTCAATGGATATTCAACACAGCTTTTCTATTCTGCAAGGAACATGTGATGTTAATCTTCCAGCGTATTCGTAATGTTATTGCCATATCTCATCCGTGCCTTAATCCGAGTTTGATGCTATTGAGCTTGTCTGCATTGATTAGGGGGATTGGAGAGGATAAACAAATATCGTATGGAAGCTCAAAGTTCACTCAAGGATACTGGGCTGATATCAAGGACAAATTGACATAGCTTCGTTTGACTTTTTCCCCTTGTTTCTCGTGAAGGAATGTTACTTTATTATCGCTTAAAAAGGCGATCAAACCATACCCGGAATCGTCAATGGTTGTCCTATCCGTAGAACCGATTTTTTTCAGTATTAAGATGGATCTTTACAATTGGGGAAACGTACACATACAAAAACCTCTTTTTTGGAGATAGTGATGTATCAATTATCTCCCTTAAAAGGGGGTATGAAAGTGTTTGTTTGTTTGTTTGTTTGTTTTCACGGCACAGATTTCAATTATATTTATTCCGAATCATATTTTATTTGAATACAGATTTCTGAAAATTAATTTTGAAAAATCGGAGATCGTTTATCAAAACCAGGGTATTTCCCTAATAGCCTAATCTAGTGACATAGTTGCAGTGAATATTGGGAAATTGTAGGTGATGCTTATGAAATCGCTAGAACCAACGTCATCATGACGTATTTAGGAGTTCGCTAGCCGATATCCAGTTCTGCTAAGATCAGTCCAAGTTAATTTTGAAAACACACATACCGTATTTTTTGCGCTTTGCATTTAATGTGACATAATTAAGGACAGTAGTTATTCACTTTATAATTTTGTTATCATATGTTGAATTTTAGTCATATGGAGATGATGTCAACGGAATGCTATGATTTCTAAAAATGACGTTGATTTCCGCTGTACTATTCCTAGATGACCACAAAAAGCCACATAAAGCCTGTCAGAATACCTTGAAGACAATATCTGACTATCTGAATGTAAGTAATGAACATTCGTTTAAGCGTATTGTTAAGTATTTGGGAACATTTTCCTATCTACATTTCAGAAATATCGATACATCCCTTTAATGAAATTCTAATAATAATGCAATTTTCTCCGAAAACTGCATGGAAAGGCATCCAATATTTGGAATATTAGCTTTTGAGTATACTCTGATCAATGTATCATTTAGACTGATCGATATGAAAAGAAGTTACAGACGAAATTTCGAATGTTGCTAAAAATTGGAAAACATGTGACAAATAAGGTAGGAATATTAGTGAGAAAAGGATTTTTTTCTTTCGAATCATAGCGTTTAATCAGACTTTGGAGTTATACAAATCTTGACATTGATAACTTATACGAGATTGAATTGAAATCAAAATGGTGTCGAAAAAAATCTAGAAAAGTTATGATAAGGAAGGATAAATTTACGACCCTTTTTTCATGTCATTGCACTAACAAATCACTGTACATGCTATAGGAAGTAGAGAGACATTGATAACGTGTCATTCCACCGCCAGCCCTTCTGGATGTGTGGTGGCGCAAAGTATTGTAATTCTAACGCGTCCCCGACTTGGACGACGATATCCTCAGGTGCTGACAGTTTCCCAAATACAGTTTACAAATGAAAGGGATACTTTTATTTTCTGTGAGGTATGAACCTAAAAACTTAGTCACACTGTATGACTACTCGACACGGATTCATATATTACTGTGTTAAAGTTTCCAGGTTCATACCGCAACGCTAACAAAATATAAAACACACACACACACACACAAACAACAGCAGCAAAATGGAACGCTTGAATCTTGATAGTCGAAGCTAAAGCTAAATGGTATAGACGCAGGTACACCATATTATATTTCTTTCAGTTGTCGTAAGTTAAGCAACATTGTCGAATCCCTGCTCTATTACTTAATTAATGGCATAGCGCTTTTTTCAAATTCTTCAATATTTCTAAAAGAAATATCGTTGGATAAATGTGCAAATATGAAATCACCCTCAATTATAGTGAAATCGGTCATGTAATATTCATGCATTTGTAAGAATACCGCTAAGTGCGTCGTATATGAATAAGCTGGAGATTTTGTAGGAAATGATGACAGACTGAATGAAACTCAAAACTTCAACATTCTTAAAATATCGATATCTATAGTTGCTAGGAAATCATATCATCTGAAATTTCAGACATTTAAACACATGTCCAAATATAAAGTGTATTCTCAGAAAAAAGACAACTTCACGCTTGACTGGTGTTTTATGCCATGCCTAAAAGTTTCATCTCGTATGATTTGAATGTAAGATACTTCGGACACGTTGCAAATGGGAATTCGGCTCAGGCCAAGAAAACTCAGATTCTCTAGATACCTACCCGTGGATATTCTGCATGATTATCAAACGTATAACATAGATATGGCATGAAAAACGTTTTAGCAGTTTGATAACTATACCTCTGATTGTCATTAATTGGGTCACTCCATCGGTGGTCGCTTAACCGGTTATAAGTCGACAAAATTAAAGATTGATCCAAATTCATAAAAGTTACAGGCGACAATTTTTAGTTGATAAAGGCTTAATTTTAAAATATTGTGGCTAACGATGAAACTGCTTGTAACAAGCAATGCTTTCATTTGTAATAATGTTTTCCGAAACTTTTTTCTTGTGGGTGACAAATATAGGGATCGTGTGGATACTGGTTAATACAGATTTTAATGCAATAATATTTCCAATGGCTATCATAAAAAAATGCTATATAAATCTCTAAAAGATTAATGATATACTTTTGAAATAAAGGTTACGTTTTAGAAAAGGTTCGGGAGATATACAGACTAGGAATGACATAATATGAACATATAGTCCTTCTTCAGACATATTTTAGGAGATCATAATTGATCGTTTGATATTTTAGGAGAGCATTCATTAATGATTCATCTCTATACAGTTTCGTCTGTTTTTGACGACTTATACATAACGTAGGTAAATTACAAGAAATATTGGTTCGAAATCTGGTCATACTTAATATCGATAGCCAAATCACGATATTTCCCATTTGATTAACACGCGGGGTTTACAGCTGTAACCGATATTTACCCAAATCTTAAGGGAAAGTGTCTAATTTAGTTTGTTATAATTGTGATTTTTCAAACCTTAGGAAAAAGAGAAAATTCCGCATAACCCCGAATGAACAATGTTTATTTTTTTCACAATCCGGTTTTCTGACAACCCGAAATAGGATAAACTTAAGAAAACATCGCTACTGTTTTCCTCTCTTTTTTTCTTTCTCTCTTATACTTGTCGAGAAAGTTTCCACAGCATTAACAAACGTATCATAACAATTGTCAATTCAGTCATAAATAGAAGAACTGCGGGGGAACGCATGTACATGTGACGCAAAATATTCGCGTTTTTCTGTATATGGAATAGTTCAATTCAAGCTTGTTGGTAAATTGAATTAGCTTAATTACATAATTTGTTTTTATTGTACTGTAACATATTTTTCAACGCTAAATCTGGTTTTATGAACACCGGAACAGCTTTTATCCAAATTTAGCATTCCCCTGGTATTTAGAAGGAGTTATTATAGTTCAACCTAAGAATAACTTTGTGAATATAATTGAATTCCAGGTAACTATGATAACTGGGTACCTTATTCAAGAGCAGGAAATCGTTAGAATTTCTATTTTTAAATACTCTTGATACAGATTTCTGCAAACCATATACGAGAAAGTGGGCGCCCATACAAACAATTTCATATCTATGACAATTGAACACTCCGATCAGTTTCATGGGGTCTGATCAAAGTATTAACCATAGCCTCTGTATATAGATACTTACCCAATTTTAGACAATTAAGAGATGAAGAGAATATTTCTTTGTTTTCATGGAGGTATGAACCGAAAAAGCTAACCAAACTGTATGAATACGCGAAGCGGATTCATACGGTTCATACCTCCATGAAAACAAAAATATAATTATACTCTTCATTTCTTATTATTCCTAATCTTCAATCATGGGTGTCATGGGTTCGATCCCCGGCGGCGGCACATATTCTTTCCGACAATTGTCTCTCACCAATGGGTGGATAATCGTAAACCTAAGTGGGATAGCAGCTGGAGGCTAGGAAAGGATGTAGTGGTAGTACTGGTGTGAGAAATACCAGGAATCCATTGTTAGGTGCTCCAGCCGCCGCGATATGACTGAAATACTGTTAAAAGCGGCGTTAAACCCAATTCAATCAATCAATCAATATAATTTAATAGCATTGAGCGAAAAAAGCAAATATTTTACAAACTTTGATACCTTTTTGTTTCGGACTATTTTGTGCGGAAGCATACAAAATCGTTGCGTGCTCAACAATTGGACAAATGGACATCAAATGGAGTTATGAATATTTTTTTACACCAATCAGAACGCCTGTTTTTGCCCTACGAAACTAAATATCAAATTATTCGGTTATCTTCTGATTGTGTAGCTGTCCAGTCTACCAACTGTCTGCTCTTCTCGTGCATTATTTGAAAAGTCTCACACAGTTTCACATTGGAGTTAATTTGTAAGCCAAAATTTCTTAATAGGCAGAAGCTATTTTCAAAGTATGTAGAATTTAACTGTGTTACTTATAAGGACGCCTATTGTTCCCTGTCTACACATGTGCAGGCTCATAATCTAACTGAAAAGAACAGTACAATTTAAGGAAAAAAGAATGTTTATAATCAAATGCTTTCAATTAAAGAAAATAATGATGTAAAACATAAAAAGTAAAACGTTTCATTTAAGGCCACCTGACTTCGACGGAATTGTTTATTTCACAGTTGCAATCATCCTGGCGGCGGGATATTTCTGTTGTTTGGTACACAGACCAATTCAATATATGTAAAACTTAAAGAGGTTACTTCTGTCGTGTAAGCATGTAGAAAACCTCAAACTCTCATATTTTTTACCTTGAATAGAAATAACTAAAATCAAAGTCTGAGATACTTTTTTAGTTAGACTTCAATTAAGAAATAACTTAACGCTGGTGCAGATGGAGTCAGGAGCTATTCAGATGGAGGGTGTGAAACCATGATTAAAAAGGCCTAGAGTTTTGGAAATAACGAATAATTAGTAGAAAGAACATATTGTAAGGATATCAATGAAAAAAAAAAAAAAAAAAAAACACACATCATTAGGTCAGACAATTGTATTGTGTCCATGAACGTCCACAACAGTTTGACTAGAGTACATCCTTGATTTGCGACATAGGTGTATATCCATTCGAAGGAGCATGCATGCTGCCACTGTGTTAGTATTAATATTTGAAGCTCTTTGACGTTTGTAAAATCAACACGGATTCCCTACTTCCTTTGTACCTATACATTCCCAATCGGTAACTAGAATGTTGGATTTTCATGTTGAAACCCGTTTTCTCTAGTCATTTATTACGCATACTGGGTGTGAACGAAATAACCTGTAGTGACTTTTAACATTGAATAAGTGTCAAATGTACACAGGCATAATGATGGTGAAAACAGTTTCGCAAAGTCGGAACATTTTCTCTCCTCTTTTTTCTTAAACAAATGTCAATTTCATGAATTTCCGACTAGTAGTAACGTCATGACGTTGTAACGTCTCCGTCATGTAGGGTCTCCCAGGACATTGCCTTTTCCTTTTTTTCTTAGTTCAGGATTTATCTAGCCAAACTATGACTTATTGTTGGGGTGGTTTAAAAGAGCAAAAACCTATCCGTCTGATGTGTGTGTTTGTTTGTTGTTTGCTTTATTAGCAATCAAACATGTGGTTTTCATCAAGTTGAAGTCTGTTCTAGATGCCTGTTAAAGGCCGAAATTCTGCTTTCTTTCGCCGGTTTTGTCGATTTAGGTGGGCTTCAACACTGACAAATGACAGAAAAATTCCTTGGGTGACAATTTTTAAACCCTTCTACTGTCGATAAGTAGTTGCGTGAGAGCTCAGGGCTAATTTCTTTTTGAAAGCCTAAAACAAGCACTGGTCTATAGAATTAAGGTTAACGATTTAGGGCTATTCTATTGTTAAAATTTATCCGTTTTTGCAAGTGTTGTTCTATGACGTATACCGATTGACAAACCGCGGCTGTCAATCAAGAAATCGATCGACCAATCAAATCATCTATTCAGTCCACAATTGAGGTCTGAACTCCAACATTGGCCGCCATCTTTTATTCAAGCTGTAGTTACGGCGTTTATGTCGCCAAACAACAATTCTAGTTTTTTGTTATATACTACTGGCTATAAATTTTGCAAAATAATGTCGTTTACAATCGAAGCGGGACCACCTGTCGGAGTCGATAGACTCGCCTACGGTATCAGTGGGCGGGACCAGCCATTGGTCAATTATTGAAATAGCCACAATTTTTTGCTTTTTCCCATATGTTATTCTACATATTTTATACCATATTTGCCACTCGAGGATTTACCAATCACTGGCCCCGCCACTGACTCCTTTGGACTCGCCCATTGACTCCAACAGGAAATTCTGCTTCGATTTTTAACAGCGTTATTTTTCTAAATTCATTACAAGTAGCTTGTTTAAAAGTCAATAGAGCGGTCTGTTTGCGACCTAACCGTCGTAATTATAGCTTGAACAAGCTGTAGTTACTACGTTTAAGTCGCAAAAGTTAATTCCCCAATCTTAGGATCTAGAATCAACATTTTCTTTTAGCATATGTAATTTATCTTTTAGAAAAAAAAACTTCTATTTCAAGTCACTGGACGTTTTACCATACTCACAAGACAGAAAAGTTAGGTGTTTTGTTGACAAGTTTAAACTCGGCATGAAAATCTACCTTTTCAAATGACTGCCTTTGACATCTCATTCAGGGACCTATTTCTGTCTAAAATCAACTGTATTGTTTTTGTCAGGGAAGCCAAACTAAGCTAATAAACATTTCAAACATTCTCATGAAATGCTTCTGTAAACGTGAGGTGTTTACAAACTAACTTTATGTTCTTCGATAATAGAATTCATACAATACAACTGATAAGCTGCTTTATTAATTTTCGAGAGTGATGGACCAAACCTGTGCCAGATGCAATCTTTTGGATGAAAAATGCAGTGTACACGTATTTGGAATCAGTTTCTTTAGTTCAATAAGTTTAAAGCCACTTTAAACGGTATTTCAAACATAATTCGGCGGCTGGAGAACCTAACCACGAATTGCTGGTGTTTCTTTCACCAGTACTACTGCTGCATCTTTTCCGAGCCTCTACTGCTCGTCCCAATTAAGTTTACGGCTATTAACCTATTCGTGAGAGGCAAATGTCGGACAGGATATGCGCTACGACTAGGATTGAACCCTGGACTATGGCCGCTGCTAAATAGGAGGATATTAGCTCAAAATATTCACGTTGGTTAATTGTAGAGATACAGTCGCGCAATTGTGTTGGCCTAGGAATGTTGTATAATCCGTTTCCAGATTGCAAAAGCTTTAGACCGGCCCAAATTCAAAGACAATGCAGACGACAATTTTAGCTGGTGAAATTTTTAACAATCTTTGTCTTTTGGGGTAGAAAACATTATGGAAAATGAATAAAATTGCTTGTCACAATTAGTTTCTTCATTTTCAATTTTTTTTTCAAGTTTGATTTTTTTCTTGTGTGTGGCAAAAAATGAGATTGTATGGGAATGGATTAGCTGGTCACCAAAAATCAAGATAGCAGCCATCGTCCGAGATGGTCGCCACTTCCTGTTTACAATAGTAAAGTATTTCATCCATTAACCAACAAGCATATTTATTTTTACTCGTAGAAGACATATCTAACTTCCTGACAACAACTTAAGAGATGAAGAGAATATCTTTTGTTTGATTTTTAGGCTAATAATAGAATAAACTAGTGTATTTTGATAAACGATCTCTGATTTTCGCAAAAATACTTTTCAGAATATTGTATTCAAACTATATATGGGTAACGTCTTGATGTTGTTTGTACGTTGCTTGGGTATTATCATTTATGAACTCAAGTTAGCCATTTTGAATGATGATGTCTATGAAAATGGAGGTTACATAGTGTTAGACATACTTTCATTTCTGAAGAAGTCATTAGTCGAAATTAATTAAAGGGCTTAAATTGAACATCGTTTGAAATTAATTCCATACCGCTTAAATACTTTGTATAATTGTAAACTATAAATTACATTGAATAAAGATAATCAAAATCTGCAACATGAAAACAAATACAAACACATCTACATTCCCCTTTAACGTTTCTTTTTCTTCGGATTAAATCTTGTGGCGAACAGGCGTATCGTAGAGGACAGTTATAGCTACTCTATTTTCTACTTTTCACCATCTATTTAGCTCACCTCCGCGTTACATGCTCGACTTGAGATTTTATGGTTGAGTGAACATTGACTTGCTTAACCCTTTCCTGTTTTGCAAAATTTAAGACCCGTCCAAATTTAAAGGTTTTGTTGACGGAATTCAAAGCGGATTTAATTTGGACACTAACCATTCAGGAGGGTAGAAAACATTGTGGAAAAAAAGAAAAATTTTCTTCTTTTTCTACAATATTTGCTCAAATATGAAATTACAGGGGCGTGAAAACCAGGGATTGAACAGGAAAGGGTTATTACAAAGTATGTGGTACTAAACGCATGTAATCTAATTTTGATAAACGGTAAATTTTAGAGTATTAATGACAGTTGTAGTTACTGTTTAAAGGCTATGTATGGATAAAAAAATGTATTGACAATACTTTAAATAACTTCATTACAACCATTATACATTTCTTTTTTGGTTTAAGCCTCTCTAATTTTTTAAAATTAAAGAGTCGTCTAATTTCTATGTGGTAGAAAATTTCGTGAGAAAAAGAGATTTTCTTTTTAAAGATATCTTCTCAGGTATTAAATACAGGGCTGTACAATAAAGGGTATCCAGCAAAGGTTTTCTTATATATCGAATAAAATATCTAAATAATATCGGTATCTACACACTATAAATCAAAATGATGTTATATGAATTCAATAAAAATCTGTTTAATAGTATTTCGTGCTATATGTCAGGATTATGTTTTACATATAGGATCTGATATGATATGTGATATAATTTATTTTCACTTTTTAACTTTTACCTAGTCTGTCATTTCGTTTAACTCTCTTTTGTTTCTAGTATTTTATGATAATTGTTTCGAGTCGACTCCATCCATAAGTTATGAAGAAATAAGATATAAAATAACAAGTAAACCAATAGAAAAAAAAATTTCAAATTTTACTGCGTGTAAATAAAATGTAGTATGTTTTAAAGTCTTAAGCTAGCACAAACAACATATCTAGAATCGGGTAAGATTTTGTTTGGCTGTTATAGTAATAGTGTGTTTTCATTTCTTCTTTATATTAATTGGTGCATTTCAAAATAACTTCCAATACTTGTTCCACTTAAAGAGTACCAGCGTCATAGGTAAAGTTTTGTAAGATACCGCCAAGTACAAGGTCACAACTCAAGGTCATGTGACATGCAATTATGTCTATGACGCATTCTATTATAATATACATTGTGTAACTTATACATATTTCGAGCTATAAGCAGAATAGCATATAAAGCAAATCCATTATTAATTTCTTCCTGATTTCACACAATGTTTTCTACCCAGAAAGTTAACAAAAAAAAAAAAAAAAAAAAAAAATCCATAGACTTAAAGTTGTATTTTGCAAATCTTTCAATTAGGATCAGTCAAAAATTTTGCCGTCTGGTTATGGGTCAAGGCAACTCTCTGCCTAAACGTTACGTGGTATACCGATTTAACAAATATTTACAAATGCATGTGTATCATGCTGAAACGTTCTTATTTATCTTTTTTTGCGTTTTTTTTTTAAAACTTAACACTGGTCCAAATGTGTACCAGGTTGCATATAATTGTGAAAAATGAGCGCAATTTGAAAATAAAGCATCCTATGTGATAAAAAATCGGTGAAAAGAAAACATGCTTTTTATAAATAGTTTCTTCCTTTACCACAATGTTTTCCCTAGTATAAAATCACTAACGCGTATAACCACGGAATGTATATCAAAGGGTTAAATCAAAACCGAACATGTGTCGACGAATTGACCGATCGCTGGCCCCGCCCAATAAAGCCATTGGCCCCCGCCGCTTGACTCCTACAGTAAGTCCCGCTTCGATCTTAAATGGCGTCATTTGAAAACATTGTGGGTGTGTAATAAAAAGTAGAATTGTTAGTTGGCGACCTAAACACCGTATCTACAGCTTGAATAAGTCGTCAAACTAACACACGGAAATGGCTGTATATCAGAGATCAGAAACTCATGTCTGGTCTCAACGAAAGATTACATTGGTCGACCGGTTATTTATTTGAACACGAGATCGGTAATTTTATACATGACTAAAACACTCTCTGACTAAAACACTCTCTTGGGAGATATCACTATAATAAAGAGCGATAAATATTACTGAGGATTTATTACTTGGTTTGCGTAATTCTCACCATTGGAAGTCGAATATAGCCAAACAAATATTGTGTGTATTCGTCTTCTGTGAGATCTTACAATTTGACAAATTCAAAGAAATTGAAGTCATCATCGAAGTATTGAGTATTTATCCTTTCGTGTTGAAAAATAAGAATTGTGTAGTACATTGTAGTTTCATGCATTTTCTTTTTTCAAGCAACGTTTTTCAAAATTTGAAAAGAGCCTGTAAAACGATTTGTACGGACACGATAGAAAAGGGTTTAGCGCTCACAAAATTTACAATCTAAAATCTGCGAAAATCATGGAAGATCAGACTCGTTTAATTTAATTTACTCGCACAAGCAGTCAACATTCTGCCAGCCTTCTCACCAGTTCACAAGCATTTTTCGATGTTTATTGGCGGGGCTAATTCCCATATATGGCGAAAACTTTGAAAACCATCTTCTAAAAAACCAATGGACGGATTTCAACCACATTTCAATGGATTGATTTTTGACTGACACCGTGTCAGATTCCTTCAAATAATTTTGATAGGACAGCAAACATGGGGCTAATCTTCTTCTCAGAAACCATTTGATTGATTTCAACCACATTTCACTTGAATGATCGACGGTAAAAATTGCTTAAATGGATTGGGATAATTTCCATATATGGTAAACAATGAAAACCTATAATTTTCTCAGGTAACAAATGATTTTAGCTTTCCGACATAATTTCACAAAAGGATCCTTTCGTGACTCTTTGTCAGATTCTTTCATAAAATATGGCTCAGATGAAAAGTGTGGCCTTTTCGGGGTGTTGGTTTCTCCGTATATGGTACATGTATATAGTGAAATTTTGAAAGTCTTATTCTTGGAAACTGCAGGATGGTTTTAACCAATTTTCTCTGGAATGATTAGAAACTCAGGCTGGTGGAGCGAATCAGGCGCTGAAGGGCCTCTGTTGATTATTTGACCTAAAAGGGGATCAGAATAGTTGTAACAATAAACAAAGATAAAAGATTGAGGGTCATTATGGGTTTTGTAGGCAAACAAGGAAGCTTAATTATTAAAGTGTTTCGTAAATTTCTTAATGACAATTGAACAAAGTTAGAGTACTAATAATTTAAGTTCTATTCAATTGATTTATTTCATATTTATCGTGAGCATTATTGTTTGGCCACGGCTGTTAATCAAATTATCATTCAAACGACACTATCATTCATTGAGAAAGTTAACTTTGAACACCGACATTGACCGACATTTATATGAAGCCTTTTGTTAGTTTGGTGACTTAAATTTATTAACTATAATACATCATTCTAGCTGTAGTTGAAATGCTTACGTCGCCTACCAACAAGTTTAATTTTATTTCATGTTACTGGCTATCAAAATTTGTAAAATTACTCTGTTTAATATCGAAATGGAACTTCCTGTTGGTGTCTCTGGGTAGGAGCCGCGGAGTCAGAGGGCGGGGACAGTGATCCGTTTGTTGGTTACGTCATAAAAGGACTTATCTCAATAAGGCGATTTACAGTATAAAGGAACCATAATTCTTCCTTTTGCGTGATTTAATATCACCTTGTCAATCGACATCCTGAGAAATTTAGATAGAGCTTAGAAGTCCTGGTTTGCTCCATTCCGTCCGTCCGTCTGCCCGTCCGTTTGTCTGTCTGTCCGTCACACTTTAGTCCGGACCATATCTCCTAAGCCATAGGTGCTAGCAACTTGAAACTTTATACAGCTATACGTCACAATGTCGAGAAGTGTAATCTGCAAGAACAGTTACTCTGCCACATTCACTTTTTGAGTTATTGCTCTTTGTTGTCCTTACATTTTTGTATGGAACATATCTTTTAAATCATAATTGCAAGCAATTTCAAACTTTATACACTTGTAGATCACAATGCATCGAGAAGTGTCATAAGCAAGAACAGTTAATCTGCATTGTCCACTTTTTAAAGTTATTGCTCCTTTTTGCTTGAACCTTTACATTTTTGTCCGGATCATATCTCCTAAATCATAAGTGCTTTCATTTTCAAACTTTTTACTCTGATAGATCTACATGTGGAGAAGTGTCATATGCAAGAGCCGTTAAACTGCCATTCCTTTTTTGAGTTATTGCCCTTTGTTGGTTTTACTGTTACATTTTTGTCCGGACTTTAGCTAGCAACTTTAAACTAAGTACAATCATAGATCACAATGTGTAGATGTGTCATTAGTAAGGACAGCTACTCTGCCATGCCAAATATTTGAATAATTGCCCTTAGTCGTTTTTACCGCAACATTTTTGCCAAGAACATATTTCCTAAACCATAAGTGCTAGCAACTTCAAAAGTATTATACACTGATAGATCACAATGTGGAAAAGTATCACGTACAAGAACCGTTACTCTACCATGCATATTGTTTGATTCATAGCCCTTTGTTGTTTGTACCTTTACATTTTTGTCCGGACCATTTCTTCTAAACCATAGGTGCTAGCATCTCCAAACTTATAGATCATTATGTTGAAAAGTGTGATGTTAAAGAACTGTTACTCTTCCATGCTAACTTTTTGAGTTATTACCCTTTGTCATTTTCATCAATATTGTTTTCTCAGTATGGTCTATCTTTATAAGTCCAGATTTTGTTAACCTTTACCCAAACAGCAAAAAAAATCAGACAGGGCCCAATTAATTGCTGCTGCAGACGAATGCTATTAAATAAAGAATTAATAAACATCAAAGTACAAAAAATATTGAAGAAAAAAAAAACCCGTTAATTATCAGCATTTTCTCTTAATGTTGTCCTAAGCTTACTCTTAGAGACATCATAACAAGGTCTTGTTTGGGAAAAGATAAACAGTTAAAAACGATTTTTAGCTAGCAAAACGTCAGCTTTGATAGCTTAAGTTATAAGACAAAATGTTGAGGTATTCTAAGAGTTCAACGAGTACAAACTGCCACTCTATTGCAAACTCTACAACTGCTTTTTATGGCCACATGAATTAACCTTATTCAAATTGTAGAAAAGTCTTCAAAAGCAATCCCATCCAATCGCGTTTTTGAATCACCTCAAGCTTTCGAATACATTGAGGACAATGAAGAAATTGCTTGTAATAAGCAATTTCTTCGTCGTCCACACAGTTTTCTACCCTACAATGTTTTCCATATTCCACTTATGGAAACCTTTGAAAAACAAGATTAATCAATAAAATCATGATTTGTTAGCTTACAGTACTTTCAGTACTTTAATATTAGTCGGGTGGGGGACTCCTGTATTACATCGCAATACGACATCCACTTGTTCTTGATGCTCAAGTTGCTACAACGTGTAGGTCGCCAACTGAATACTTACTCTATGTTTTGTCCTTAACGACGCTCGATTTAAAGCGTCTTGACGCGGATCGCGACAATCGACAATTCAAAACGTTCATTTTGATAAAGAGCGAATTCTGAACTCCTACATAAGCCGACATGTGTGAATCGTTTTGGTTAGTTTGGCGACTTAAATGTCGTAATTAGAGCTTGCTTAAGCTGTAGTTTCTCCGTTTAGGTCATTAACAAACGATCTAACTTTTTGGTACATATGTTACTTTCCATATATTTTATAAAAATAAAGCCAATGCATATCCAAGCTGAACTTCCTGCGGAGCTCAATGGGTGTGGCAAGTGGAATCAATGGACCGGGTCAGCGATCCCTCATTTGTGATGTCAGATGCCAGACTTGACGTAGCACGGTTGCCGATCTACAAATCAACTAGTGTATCGCAGTATGACCCGTTGAGTGACAGATACAAAATGAAATTAATCAAAATCAATTTAAATCAAAATCTATCGTTCCTCTTTCGAATCATATAATTGCCACTGATAGCATTTAAAACGTTCAACAACTTCATTATGTTCGCAATAATCATTTCGCAATTTCATTGGCTGACCTTGACCTTCAGGTGTCTTATTGGTCCAATTTAATTATAAATACATTGATAGAACAAAAGATGCCATTTATACAATGGGAGATTATTACATACTGTTCGTTTAATTCAAAATACCGTTTTTTTTAAAAAAAAAACTGGCTTGTGCCACTTATTCCGTTATAAAAACAATCCGGAATCTCTAAACAATGTTATTTTCGGTAGAGCGAAAATAACGGTTATGACCAGGATGGACAATGTTCGCTCTTTATAGCATTTCCGAATTAACACTAGTCATACTGAACTCGGAATATTCCTGTTCTGACAGGAGGTATAGACAAAGATCAGCCTGCACATAAGTGAAGTCTGATCTTTGTCTACACCTCCTGTTTGTCCTCTTTAAGCGAGGGTTGTTTAAATAATCAATTTTCAAACGAAATATTGACCCACATTAAACCTTCCGTTGCTGTCAGTCCTTTGATTTTAAATCAATTCTATATAGGGATTTTAACTCAGCATGACAAGGGTTAAGAATGGTCATCATTTTCTTCTTGTTGTTTATTTGAAAGCAATTTTCTCTAGTTGAAATCCTAATGCATGTTTTGTGAGACCCTTTTTGACCAATGGTTGATAGGTGCCTTCCCCAAAACAGCTAAGATAGCTACAGTAAATCTTGTATTAAGCGACCACTCGAGGGACGATCAAAAAGTCGCTGTTTTAGAGAATGATCGCTTAGTACTCTTTTTCCAAAGGTATGGAGGATTGATTCGATTGCGTGCATAAATGATTACAAAACTGTCGTTTAAAACTATGTTGTTGAGATTCATTAGAATCTTCTTATTGAGGACTTACTTGTGATTTTACGCTCTAGACGTCGGACTGTCAATCTAGAGGTCCCGGGTTCGATCCCCAACGGAGGCACTCATCCTTTCCGACTATTTGTCTCTCACCAATGGGTTTATAATCGTAGACCTATGTGGGATAGCAGCTGGAGGCTAGGAAGGGATGTAATTGAAGGAATGGTGTGAAAAATACCAGGATTCCATTGTTAGGTCTCCAGCCGCCGCGATATAACTGAAAGATTGTTGAAAGCGACGTAAAACCCCATTCAAACAAACAAACAAAATACGCTCTAGAAGGGACCTTTACTTAAGGACTTTTGCTTTCAAAAACGGATTTCAATTATGGTTAATGGACGATGTCCCTAATTAGACGTCGTTGTTCGAGCAAGACCGGCTGTAAAGTTAGGCGTATCCGAGACCGTTTGTGTTCGTTCAAAGAAATAACAAAGGGTCGTGATAGTGGACTCTTGCTCGGGCTTCTATCTATCCGACATTATAGGATAGATATTCTCACTCCGCCACTGTTTCATTACAATGTAACTCACCTAGTGTTCCATTGTAGGACATGCTCACAAATATGAGTGAATTATGACTCTGAAATGAGTTTTGTGGTTGGTTTGGCAAAGAGCGAGAATTCGGTGTATCCATTGTTTGGATATAAATGATCCCCGTTGAAAGTGACTTTATACTAATATAATCAAATGCAGGGAAATGAAAAAAGGATAAAATAGATCATCCCTAATTAAATCGACCATAACAGCCAAAGCAAACATTTTCAGAGCACTCTATAATTTACTGAAAAAAAAAGAATGCACATTTATCAAGCTAACAAGCAAACCAAAAACAACATCCTCATTAGATAGCAACGAGACTCTGCATTCTTTAACCCATTCCCTGACAACAAATTTTTGACCGGTCCATATTGAATCTGCAGAACACAAATTCAAGTCAATCGAATTTAAAATTTGTTCGTCTTTTTGCATAGAAAACACTGTGGATAATGAAGAAATTGCTTGTTTCAAGCAATTTCTTAATTATCAACAATGTTTTCCTTTTTTTTTTACTTTGAGAGGTCTAAAAATGAGGGCTTGTGCGGGAATGAGTTAAATTAAAACAATTGACCTTGGGCATAATTGGGAATTTTCAAAGAAAAATCCAATAAGAAGTCTTATGATAAATAATGGATATAGAAAGGAGCCACTCCCTCACGTCTAGTACGCTCTTTATATTACAAAAGTCTATAATAATCTAAAAATGCACACTAGAAAGACAGAACTTATTACTCAATTATCTTTCGATTAATGAGTCTGAACCCAGACAGAAGGCAAAAAATTACTGCAGATCGTATCATTTTTCTGTACCTTTATGAAGTAAAATTCGACGACAGTTCGAAATAATTTTAACCATTTCACATTTGCGCCAAGTTAAGGCTCTGGCAAAAATGTGCATTGACAGTCTGATCAGAGTCTTCACTGTGCGCTCTGATCAGTCTTTAAAATATGATCTGTAGATACATACTGTCTCTTTGTATATGTAGTCCAGCAGCAAATATTCTCCTTGCTATGTGTGTCTGTCAAGGTTGTTCGGTATTTGAGGCTAGCTGACTGATCTACAGGAACGTTAGGCATGTCTTGCACTGACTCATTCGTCACAAGGACTAAAGACGCAGATATTACAAGGTTCTCCATCTGTTTAATATTACCAAGAAAATCATGCAAATGATTGTAATATGGTAAGACAAGATGTCAATTCAAGTCAAATATGTATCAACATAACAACAATTATGAGTTCGTTTCTTTATATTGGGTTTCTGTAATATTGCGACCATAATGTGAATTAATTACGAGCATGTTTTTCTCCATATGTTTGGCAACATTGTGGAATCATGCTTATACAGGTATTATAATAAGATAAGACGCCCAACTAAACCGGAGATGTAAAAAGTAGTAATTACGACTTCTATTCTTTAAATTAGCCTGATGCTGTGGCATTTAGTTCGTCCTTGGCATTTAGTTCGTCCTATCCATTAACTTTATGATACTTACGCCCCCCCTCCGACGACGTGGGGGTACATGGCTTTACCCTTATCGATCGGTCAGTCGGTCTGTCGGTCCGTCTCCCGGTCAATAAATCAAACATAGTTGAGATGATGATATGTCACAGCATTGAGGTAGGCGCACCAAAATTGGTTCAGACATTTATCTCTAGCGACATCCCTATTGATTTGTAACAAGCAATTTCTTCATTTTCCACAATGTTTTCCCATGCCTTTTACCATGGGGGCTTCTAAAAGCGTCATTGTGTGGGAATGGGTTAATGAAAACATTTTAGCAACATATTTCAAAGACTTTCGATTCTGAAAATGAAACATGAAATTATATTTCGCCCGTATGACAAAATACACCTTAAGTGTCGGGACGAATCATTATTGTTGAAAATATTAATAAACTGAATATAAAATCTAAAGAGATATGAAACTGATATAAATAAATATTTGGAGACCAAATCAATTATTTTGTGTTACATTGTTTATTAAATGTCACTGAGATTTTATGATTTGACACACCCCCGCCAGACAGAAAAAAAACAATATCTTACCTTTGCCATACTGTCCAATAAATGCATGTAGATGATTGACCAAAGGAACTTAACTGATTGTACCCTATTTTCAATCAATCAATCTATGACTCACTTTTTTTGCGATTTATCTTTAGGAAAGCAATGTGAGAAAAGAAAAATTTACTTAAAACAAGCAAATTTATCATTTTCTCATAATATTTTCTACCCTATTTGACAATAATCCACCAGATTTGATTAAGTGTCAGAATTTCTCATCTGGTAACGATTAGATTTGATCCCAAATTTTCGACTATTTTTCTATATGATATCTTGTTTAAATCTATATATCAGAATCGCTTAAGGAAGCATTTCGTCTCTCTTAAAGTACAAAACATGAAACTTAAGTTAAACAAAAGAAAATTTGATCCGTAAAATAATTGCGTCTTCTTCGTGAGCCAGGGGACTAGATTTACTGTCTGATTCATTTCCGGTCGATTTGGGAAGGCGTTTCCGGCTTCGTCTGAATATAACATGAGTTGTTTCCGAGGAAGCCCGTTTTGAACTCCATGTCCGGTGCTTTCCACAGTTCTTGAAAATCCTCTTGAACGCAACCTTGAACTTGGTCGATGCTATGCAGTACACGATCGGATTAGTAGCACTGTTCACGTACATCATTATTCTCGCAAACCATATAATGTTATTGTATCTTTCGATTCCAAGATTATGTAAAGTTTGTACCGGTGTATATATTTGCCACAGACTGACAACTCTTATTGGGCACATTGAGACGAAGAACAATACCATGACCACTATGAGCATGCGCACAACTTGCTTCCGTGAACGATGTGTCAGTTTTGCACTGGTGTCCGACATTGACAGACTATCGGCCATAAGCTGGCGGATGATTTGAGCATACATATAAACAAGCACAATGAAAGGTAACACGAAAAATCCGACCGAAATTGTTAGAATAAAGGCGTGATGCCATCTTAAAAATACAAGAGTGCGACACACTTTAACCGCCGAGCCGTCATAAAACAAAGCGTCCTCAAGTGTCGTAATCCACAGAAAAGGTGATGTTACAATAAATGCAAAGATCCACAGAATGAAAATTACTTTTAACGTTTTTGTATCCGAGCAATTTGCTTGCTTTTTAAACGGGTAAATTATAGCGTAAAACCTTTCAGCTGTCATGGCAACGATTGTCAGGATTGAAACGTGGAGCATTCCGTTCTCCAGAAACGGGGCAAGTTTACCTGAAAATAATAAAAAAAAGATTAAAGATTACTCATCTTAGTTTGGAAGAATAATCATGGTATTTTGTTTGCTGTTTGGCTGTTTTGCATATGTTTAGTTAGTTAACACGGTCAGTTGATGATTAGTTTTATTTTCAACTCAATTCCAGGGACAAATTTTCTAAACAGTTCTAACATCACACATCCTTGCAGCTTCTGGAATTCGCGTTAAAGTTTTGTTCATTTATATGTTCTGTTATGACCCGAGTAACACTTGCAAACAGCCATGTTTAAAAATGAAACACATGACGGAATGATTTCGTTTCAGTCGTAAATCGCCGTATGAAAATCAAGCAACTTTACATAACTTTCTCTCTCGAGCTACCTCCCGCGCCAGAAGCGAAAAGGACCTGGGGGTTGCCCTCCACGTTTTCCCCTTCCATATGGTGTCAGTTTGGCCCCTTAAAACCAATTTACAGTTTTAAGTAGAAACTATTAAAATTCCTTTAAAAACTTTTTCCTATTTTTCGAGAAGACGTAATTGACAATCCAGTCGTTATTTGGGATCAGCTGTTTGATCATTTAAAAAATTGATAAAAAGTCACATCTGGTATTAAAGAAGACCAATTATATGAATGAGGAATTAATAGGAGGACGCCCCTTTAAAGAATATCCGAAGTCAGGACAATAATTTTAAAATAGTCCCAAGATAGTCTGATATTCACATCGATATACCATTTACCTTTAACTCAATGGTATTCTCTGGCTCCCTCTTTTGAGAACTGTTGAAAAAAATAAAATGATGACGTCAGTTGTAAAGTTTTTACTTACGCTAGTCACCCTAACAGCTAGCGTATAATTCTAGGCGGTCACGGAGATTATCGAAATCACCCGTTAACTTTAATCATCGTCTCCTGTGCATATAATGGTCAATACCGAAGATATAGTGAATAATTCCGGTGAAGAATCGCGTGATTTCGACTCGATCTCAAAACGTAAACAAATACGAGCTGAAATCGACAATAAAAATCACTGCATTCGCCTTCTGAGAAATTTCAGTAAGGAACTTGACTGAGACTAAACGGGTTTTATTTTAACAACTTAGGAAGAAGTTGATCAGATGATGAAAAATATCAAATCTGCGTGCCTTATTTTTTGTTTTAAGTGTGCTGTTTGTTTCGAGATTCACACAGAAGGACACATTGGGACCCAGGTAATTTCAAATGCAAACATGACTTATTTAAGCCTCATGGTTTCTCAAAAGAAGAGTTTTCTCCTTGTTTCTAATTGAAAAAAGGCACTTTGGCACATTTTTTACAATTTATGTATAGACAGCCACACGAGACAATGGCATCATGTATTTATGAATCCACTAAATCTCGTGCTTTTTTTTTTTTTTTTTTGGTTTTTTTTTTTCGCATTTAGATCTTTGTAGCATTCTTCTTAGACTCGTGTAAACAGCATTAGCCCAGGCGGAGCTAAGATACACTACACTTGCATTAATTTCAACAACTATTTCAAGGGGTCATCAGGCAATGTTGGTGTAAAAAGAGCCTCTTTCCTGATGATTCTTCAGCTTTCAAAAGCCATGGAATCCAAAGTTTTAGCAGAATCGAATTCTTTAAAAATGATTGGTGGAACTTTGCTAAAAAAACGTCTTGACAAGATTCAATAAGATTAACCCGGAAGAGATTTTCTTCAAATAAATAAAACGATATTTTTAAGACAAAGAGAACGTGTATTTAACCAATCCCTTGTGTCTTTTTGCATGGAAAACATTGTGAAAAATGAAGAAATTGCTTTATTCAAGCAATGTCTTCATTTTCCACAATATTTTACAAAGCTTTTTACTTGAGGGGTTTAAAAAGGAGGGATTGTGTGGGAATGGGTTAAATGTTTGAAAAGGCTGCTACTAATTTATAAAACACGAAGAAAATTGGTCTTCAAGATTCTCTTAGCTTTTTAGCTAGCAAAGCGTCAGCTTTGATAGCTTAAGTTAACAGACAAATTTTTAGGTCTTCTCAGAGTTCATCAAGTGCAAACTGACACTGGAGGCTTAACCACTAAATCCATTGAATGCGTACACCACAAAAAATAGTTCAACTATGTAACTGCTTTTTATGGCCACATGAATTAACTTTGTACAAATTGTAGACAACTGCTTTTTGAGTATCTCAAGAAAATAGCTTTGGAAACATTGTGGACAACGAAGAAATTGCTTGTAACAAGCAATTTCTTCATTGTACACACTGTTTCCTACCATACAAGGCAAATGTTTTCTAAATGCCACTACACATGATAACCTTCTTACAAAGAAGAGTTCATGATAAGACCATGCTTTGCTAGCTTACAGTACTTTCAGTACTTTGATTTGTTCTTAGTAAGGGCAATAAATCTGCAGGCCATTGTTTTGCGATAACCATTTGATATGACATAATTTAGGACATTGATTGTTTCGCTTGTCAATTTGTTACCTTCCGTTGACTTTGGGTCACATGCAAATGAAGTCATGTGGTGTCGACAACCAAATTCCGTGATATCTACAAATGACCCGTAATTCCTCTGAACCGTTCCTATGTATCCAAAAAAGGGCCACTTTAAGCCTATCAGATTAGAGCGAAGACAATATCTGACATCAAGCGTCCGTTTTTGCGATTTTTTAGGCGATTGACAATTTTTCAGAAACATCGATACCTCCCTTTAAGTAACATGCAACGTAAAACTTGTATTGGGTAATTTTTTTTTCCTCGCATAACGAAAAATCACATTTGCCTTTAATTTCATTTAAGATTAAATATCAAGTGAAAATCAGCGCATGCAAGCGTTGATGATGCTTTCTCGTGGTGATAGCGTAACAAACGTGAATAGAGCGCTAGCCTGTCAAAGAAACACAATTATACGGTTAAGAAATCGGTTTCAACAAACTGGTGGTGAAGTTGTTCGCCGTATACTCGGTCGACCGAGATCAACCACGTGGTCGTGTTGATAGGTTAATCGACTCTAGGCACTTTCGAAGTCGGTTCAAAACTAGCCTATCGCATCGTAAGACAGTACGGAATTAGTCGCCAAACTATGTTGCGTCGTTTAGGGCAAGCCAGAGCACCCATTCGTCCAAGAAGAACGTATGTTATTAACAGTGTGTCACAATTTGTGTGTACTTTTGCAACTTTGATTTTCATACCATTTCCATTTAAATTTAAAATCTCTTTTTGTCAAAATCTGATGTTGTAAATTTTCTTGAAACTTTACACTACTATTTGATACCAATCATCTTCAGTGAAATATGAAAAGAGAAATAAATCAAAAATAAGTGCACACTTATTTTTGGAACTGAGTTTAGAATAGTTGGTTGGCGACCTAAACGTCGTAGATATAGATTGAAAAAGCTGTTTAAGTCGCCAACAAAATATGTTAAAAAATGATGGCTAATGTTGGAGTTCAAAATATAATTCTGGTCTAAATGAATGATTTAATTGGTAGATTTAATTGGTAGACTGGTTATTTGATTGACAGCCGCGATTGGTCAGTTGAACATGTGTAATTTCGATCACCGGTTCCTTTATAATTCCTCTTTACCTTGTATTTTGTACTGAATATTGTTGTCCGGAGCATTACTTCTACAATATTGCATGCTTTAGGCTCAGATATAATCTCAGTGCTCTTATATCATATTAAAACAGAAGCTTCGCAGAGCGGCGCATATACGCAGTTACCTTGGCTTGTCAGTAACCTGAGCTTGAATGATAGCTAATGATTCTTGTCAATAGAAATATCTTGGAATAATACTGTTTACACATGAAAAAAAAAATGATTAAATTCTATAATTTGAATACAATTGACATACAAAATGACCTTGACCAATGATCTTGAAAGAAGTTTCAACAGAAAGTACTCACCACAAGCAGTACAAATGTGACATTGAAAAACTGATATTGACAAATAAACTATTACAATTGTTCAGTTAAGATTTTTCAGAGCTCAAAATGACCTCGACATTTGAATTCGAGCAATTCTAGGGCAAATAATTCAAGAAAGACCCGAGCTTTTTGAATTTCTAAAGTCTTGCTCAACTAATATCAGAGATACATTGTGGCAAGATTCAGTTCAATCCAATAGAAATTGTAGGAGGAGTTATGCACACACACACACACACAACTGTAATTTTAAGCTAAATTGTTAAGTAAAGGGCAGATAATTCAGGAACAACTTGACATATCAGACAAATTTTAGTCCTAAGCACAACAAGACATCGCTAAGAGTCATTGTGGCAAATTTCAGCTCATACCCGTTCAAAATGTAGGAGAAAGTGTACTCACAAGAAAAACAATTGGTTTTTTTTTTGTTCAATTCAAAGGCAGATAATTCAAGATAACCCAGGAAAAAGAGGAGCTATTTGAATTTCAAAGGTCTTATGCATAGAAAGTAATTGAGGGGAATTTCAGCTCATTTCCATTGAAAGTTTAGGAGGAGTTGCGCACACAAAACATAGTGATTTTCGTTCAATTAAAGGGGAGATAATTCAAGATAACTCAAGAATGACTGGAGCGATTTACATTTCAAAGGTCTTATGCACAACCAGACAACATAGGGAGAAATTGTGCCAAATCTCAGCGCATTCCTTTTGATAGTTAAGAAGGAGTCGCGCACGCAAAACATAGTGATTTTCGTTCAATTCAAGGGTAGATATTTCAAGATAACTCAAGAATGACTAGTGCGATTTGAATTTTAAAGGTCTGATGCAATACTAGACATCATCGGGAGTAATTTAGCCAAGTTTCAGCACATTCCCATTTATAGCTTAGGAGGAGCTGCGCACACGAAACATAATGAATTTCGTTCAATTCAAGGGCAGATAATTCAGGATAACTCAAGAATGACTAGAGCGATTTGAATTTCAAATGTCGAATGTACAACTAGACATAATAGGGAGGAAGTGTGGGGAATTTCATCTCATTCCCACTTATAGTTCAGGAGGAGTTGCACACACACACAAAAAATGCTGACAGACGGACGGACGGACGACCGGGGCCATATCATAATACGACCCTTCGGGCGTATATTAACATTTTTTTCAAATCTCGAAATGTATTCCATTATATGATAAGAACTGTTTTTGTGTGGGGCCAGGGTTTTTTGTACAAGGCGTGGTAGGGGTACAATCATGTTTAGTGATAGCTCTAGTTTTTTCTACTCGGTTGAATGATTCTTTTTTTTCCCCTATCTTTTTAAATCAAATATTGGTGACCCGTTCCTAGAGTGCTCTCATTTTTTCCTTCTACGATCATCATCGGCCTGGATATTGAGTATTCTTACATGAACTTAGCAACAAGGAATCTAAATATTGTTTAGAATTAGATATCGTAAAAATGCATAACACTAATTCAATGCTAATCATCGTTAATTGTTAAAGGAAATGAAGTCTCACAAAGCTTATGTTCGATATGAAATAATTCAAATAATATGTACCTGAACCAAAACAACAAGGTCAAAATGCAGACATGGATACCATATACAATGATTCGTTGATGGGTGAGCAAAATGTCGTTAATATAACTTGAATAAATCTGTATAATTTAATGTTTAGTTTCGTCTATCAAAAACGAGCGATCTAATTGGTCGAAGAATTTAATTCATTCCTACAAAAAGGTATCAAAATTTGTTCAGTTGTTGCATTTTTCGCTCGATGCTATTAAATTATAAGAAATGGAGAGAATATTGTTTGTTTTCATGGAGGTATGAACCGAAAAACCTAATCACACAGTGTGATTAGGTTTTTCTGTTCATACCTCCATGAAAACAAAAAATATTCTTTTCATCTCTTAAATGTTCGAAATTTTCCTCGCCTACCGTCGAATTGTTTGAAAAGTTCAATGATTATTCATTGGTTATGATTTTCACGCAACGTTTTATTCTCATTTTAAGAATGACTAGTTGGATGGAATAACACAGTAATTCAAAATAACATGGTTATATTGTTTGATTTTTTATGTGTCTAACGCAACATCAAAGGTTTTTTTGGAAACGGGGCATCGATCTAAAACCTTGTCAAAATGGCTTGACAAGGATCAAACTACGGCCTTGCACAAATGGACATGAACGTGTTTTTTCTTCCTATTACATGATCAAATGCTGTTTGCCTAAGAAATGATATCTTAAAGTTCTACTTTTTATTCCTCGAGATGACGAATTGTTATAGAGACATGGCAATTTAGAAATATACTTGAATTTTCTCGAATGTCCATTTCGTTGTCATCCCTAGACAAATTACTAAATTGCATGTACTAGCTTGCGGCTAATGTATATTACCGTTGCTATATCCGGTCTAGCGTCCCTAAACTATGGGAATGTGGGTTTGATAAAAGGTACCTTACGGCCCAAAAACTAAATTTTCATTACGGACATTTTTTTAAAATTCTTGCCTGAGATAATCGACTGTAAATTGTGAATTCTTTTATCATTGAATTATACCCTTTTTCTGGTCAAAGAACACTGCAAATGCAATGATCTTTCCTTATTTCAGAGCAGATTGAAACAACTTACAATCATCTCCTATTGGCATTTAGACAAGGTTTTCTTTTGTTTATGACACATTTAAATTACTTAAACCAATTCTCATGAAAACTAAGTTGTTTGTAAAAACCGAAAGATACCTTCCGTAAAAAATGACGATTGTTTATCAGAAAATTCTAAATTCAAAATAATGGATTTGGATGAAATGTAACGAACTTTAAAACTTTAAAAAGTTTGTCTAAGAAAATTGACCGGAAGATGATATTTGTCATTTGAACTATAGAACGCTAGAAGTATTGAAAAAGAAAAGGTACCTACACATAACTTCACCGATATACCATCGCTCTTTGCCATAAAATTCCATTAGAGCTACCGGTTGACAGACGAGTAACACAAGCAAGTCGGCTATACTGAGTGTAAACAGAAAATAGTTAGTCGGGTTGCGCATGGCTCTGACTTTACACACGACAAGAATTACCAGAATGTTTCCAACTGTCCCTACACAGAAAATAATGACGTTTATCACAGTGACGTAAACAGTAATGTAGGATGGTGAATGCTCAAAATCGTCCCCCGTTTGATAGAAAGATCCATTATTCAACAAAGTATTATTCGCCTGTCCGTATGTATATATTTGTTCATCTTCCAGAAGCATCCCTGCCTCACTCTCGTCCATTGTTGCTACGCCCGTCTTCATTCTTTAACAGTGGTTAGAGTAACTGCAATGTACAGAAATGAAATCAAAAGTTATTGCTTAGCCTTTACTTATTTAAACGTATGCGCTAGTAATAACTTTAAACGTAAAACCAGACGACATAATTAATACTGCCAAAAGTTGATAGAATATGAAAACACAGTTACCAGGCCACATAATTTTAGACTGGTCCCCTTTCAAATAGGTTGCGGGCAACAATTTTAGTTGATGAAATTTGAAAGAAAAATATTTTTCTTTTGGGGAAGAAAACGTTGTGGATTTTGAATGTTGAAGAAATTGCCTATGACAATTAATTTCTTCCTTTTCCACAAAGTTTTCTAAAGCTTTTTAATTTAGGGGCGTCAAAAAGCGGGATTGTGTTGGGATCTTCATACACACATATAAGATCAACATCTTTCACAGCTATTGGAAGATTTTTCTGAATCCAGAGTGATAATTGTATCTCTGGTTTTTTTTTTTGTGTGTTGTTTTCTTTTTTTTCTTTTTTTTCTCTAGAAATACTTTCATTGAATGACCACTGCTGATTTCTTTTCCTGCTGGTTAGTTTCTCGTTACTTGAAGGATTACAATGTATGATATAATCCCACGGTATTACTGTGTAATTGACGGTTTACTTGTCGTGCCAACTGACAGCCGTCATGCCTGCTCGACTGAAGTAATAAGGCTTTTATCTAGTAAAATACACATATGTGGTCAGAGAGATAAAGTAAATCGATGGTGCGTGTGAAAAATGTCGTAACTACAGATTTATCAAAGCTGTAGTTACGACATTTTGCTCGCGCACCGACGAAATGGCAAATCTCCCGTTAGCGACCTAAACTCGGTTATTACAGTTTAGGCTACCTATATCGACGACGTATAAGTCACCAAATGAAAAGAATTGCTTAAAATAAATTTCCGGTCCAATAAACCCGTTGGCATATTTTATATTACTCAGGCCGACAACTTAGAAAATAGATGAAAATTGAAGATGTGGCCATTGTCATGGTACTAAAAGTTCTTTTCCATGTAGTTGACCTTGGCTTACAACATATTGACCTCCTACTATCACGGTTGATCTCGGGCAAATTTTGTTGACCTTCGATCAGTTTAGAAATCGATTAATCTGATTAATGAAAGATCTAGTCTTGTGAATCTACTACCTTTAACGGAAAAGTTGAGGCTAAAAAAAAAGGGCACAAAACACCGCTTGTTAAATGTACTATGACGTCATGTTTACGTTAATCAAAAGTCGCTATAAAAGTCTTCTATCCACATAATACAAGATTTATCAATAAAAAGGCTCACTGATCAAGTCGCTCGGCACTAGCCACGATAGAGATCCTCTGTCGACAGTATTGACCCTCGGTTTTCGGTATAAGACAAATACGGCAAACCCCAGACTTGTAACTATAGGTCTCATAATAACGCTGGTTATAGGAATTTTGTTATCCACTGTCATGCTGCATAAAACAGCATGAAAATCACAGGGATGAAATTACTGAAAGTCTTAATTACAGGTCTATATTTATTTGGAACATTAGATAACATACACAAGCCTGACTTAACAGGGACAATCAGTAGGTGTAGACAAAGATTAATCTGCACGTATGTGCAGGATGGTCTTTGTCTATACCCTCTGCTAAAAGAGGAATATTCCGATTTCAGAGGTTAATAGAAAGCGCACTCTGCTATCTAGCCTTAGGCCTTCGGATAACCTATTTCAAACTATTTTTGTCAGATGATTATTTACCGATCATTTCATCTTCAATTTATTACATATTGTCTTGATATTATTCCATCCACGTTGTAGTGCATTTTGTGCGTAAATAATAGAGGACATTTTAAGATTCACAATTACATCTCTCAATGACATCACGCAATGGAACCGTAAATACCCTGTATGAGTACCACAAGTTTAATCTGCTGAAATGTTAGAATTAAAGAGTTTCCACACATATTCTACCTACTTTTAAAACGTTTAAAGATTGACGTAAAGTGACCGGTTCCTTACGGCAAACTTAAAAAGGTCACGCAATATTGATCTAAATTAATATTCTACCGTATATTATGACATCAGATTTGTAGATTGTTATTATAGATGGCATTCTTGTCTTCTTTGGACCAAAATGGACAGAAAAACTTTCTTTGGAGACCCTTTTCAGCCTGAGATTGCGTAAGCAATCTGAGGCTAAAATTACAATGCTAAAACATCAAACCCATGCAGAGTTTAATGTGCAAACATAATGTAAAAACATCTACCGCAATCAAAGTGATCTTCTGTTGCATGAAAAGTAGATCGGATCTGACCATAAATTAATACGCCCGACTGAGGCGAGAGGGACGAAGGCGAGATATGACTCACTGAAAGCTGTCGGCTTGATGTACAGTACTTTCGTGGGAGTGTTCTGAATTTTGCAAAATTCAAAACTTGACGAGTGAATGGAAAGAAAGAATGGAGATACATAATATATTGGAAATTATTAAACATATATAATCATAACATATCGTTAAGAAAAAATAAGGTGTTAGTTTCATACTAAAATAATATTACTTATTCTAGAGTAACAATGTAAAAAACGGTCCGGTTAGACAAAGTTGCTGTATAAAGCTGATAAGCGAAGCTGTCGGTTTTACGCACGATTGGAATGTTTTGTTTAACAAATGAATTGGTCATTCATAGGATCATATTCGCACTGTCTGAAAACAGTTTGGTCGTGCTCGGACTTAGTGTCTATATATTTTTACCTCCGAATTCTACCTAAAGGATGCAACGTCTACATACCGCTTTTGAGAGGTGTACATAATCATGTTAACCTTGTAAACGACCGCCCGCCCTCTCTAGCTCTCTTTATCTGGAGATTATAAAGCGCATATTTACATAACGAGATTGGTATGTGTGGTAGAATACTCACATCGCACGCAAGAGCCATCTAGTTCGAACCTGGCTACACGCTCCCTCTCACTCTCTAGCTCTCTCTCTCGCTAGCTCCACTGGCTGAAAGCCAACGAGCTTTTGTCATGATGTGGTTTCCATCGTCCGTCCGTCCGTAAACTTTTACTTTAAAAATCTTCTCAGAAAGTACTGAACATAATTCAACCGTCCTCAACAAAAATTCACAGGAAGGATCCTTGGGTGGCCTTTATCAGATCCCTTCAAAGCATTTTGATCGGGTGAAAAATATGTAACGATATATACATGTAAATATATCGTTACAATACTTCAACGGGATGAAAATTATTGCGGGCAGGTTGTGTCCCCTAGCGCACAAATCGGCAGATCTGCGCATAATCGACAGTAGATTTGGATAAAAAGTGGCGCCTCCGATAATTCGACCATCAAACTTTTTCTGCCCTGATTATATATCTCCTATATACAAATCTCAGGCTTTCAGCGCTTTCAGCGCTCGATTCAAACTGTGATTGTAAAACCTAAATTCGCGCAAAAAAGAGGACGAGGCAGGGCCGATCTTATCATGAAATCTTCTTTTTAAAAAATCCCCCCCTCTTAACAATGTGACCGTTGTAGGAATGATTTTAGAGACCCTTTTCAAAACGTGTTTGAGAGTGTGAGTGTATAAACAGAATACATATGTATGAAAAATATAACCGTCCTGGCTAAGTAATGATGATTATAATGTTTCATGCTTACTAATAAATATGCGCATTTTTCAAAACAACTGACAAAAAAAAGACATATTTTCATTCCTGATTAAAATCAAAGATTTTAACGCAAATTTTGAATGAGACTGAATTTCACTATAAGTATAATGAGTTTAGTCAAGCGGTTACTATGTTACTCTAGGTATAAATAGTATAGATTTTCTCTGACTTCCGGACCAATGACTTCTTTCAAAGTCAGCTTACATGATATAAACCATATTTTCATGGAACAGACACGTGGTGTTTGTGAAATCTTCATTGCTGAAGAAATGTGGAGGTCTGGGCAAGAGAAATCCTGTAATAGTTCTCAGGTTAGCTATTCAGGCATATTTTGGATTGTTCAACAATTCTTCTGAAAGGCGCTGACTTTCAAACGAAATTACCTTTTAGTGGAAACGGTGTTGTCGGCCAATTTAAGGTTTAAAGAGTACTCAAACTATCATTTCTGATTGAATAATAAGCTTAGAAGGTTTGAACACAAACCGAATAGTTTCATTCTTCCCAAAGTAATTGTTACTTCTTTTCATGCCGTTACGAAATAAATTTCATTTTTTGAAGTTTTAAAAAAGATGATGAGGTAGCAGTAATTTGTATCTCCTCGTGAAGTTTTGAAATTTGAACTATGATTTGGGAATATAAGAATTTCGAATCCTTCCTAATAGCTGTACTCGGAAAGAAGTAATCAATGGGCAAATTGACCTTAGTCAACAAGGAGATGATAAAAAGAAGCTTTAATCTGAGACTTGGACGCTTAGCTTTGGTTGAAAAAAAACGCAGGTAAACGCCGAGATTAATCAGCTTTGAAAGCATCAAAGACGGACTCATAAGAACCGATATACGAGCGATGAAGTCGGTAAATAGAGTGACGATTCTCTTCTATTAAATCTAAATTTCTCAAACTCATAAATCTACCTTATCTTAGATATAGTTAGGGCAGTGGATTCCGTGTAAAGCATACTACCTACTTTAAGTCCTACATATTGGCATAATTTTGATTGAAGGGTGATTGTATACTTTATATGCCAAAATGCTAAAAGGGCACATTCGATGCTTTCTGTTCTGTTACATTTTCTAAGAATATAGAATACATGCGTCGAAATTCTCTAAATAAGTAAACTTATCCCCCTCGGGGACATTTAAGTAATGTGCCATCAATTCAAAAAAGATATATTTTATAGAACACAATATTTATTGCCAAGCCAATTTCCTTCGGAGATTCTTTATGAGTATTTTAAGCGTGATTTTTTTTTATTTTTATGGGTCGAAACTAAGTTGTATCCTACAATAAAAGTACAATATAAAGGTTATTGTCAATTTCATTTCATCGTAAGGATATTCTTTTTCACAGTATTTATCATTATGTCAAAGTGAAGTTTCTTATAAACTGATAATTAACATGGACTCAAATAATGAGTTGATAGACTCAATAATTATGGTGTAAAAGCATATTATATGATGTAAGTTATATAATGCTATGATATTTGAACTTTTTTCTTCGTCTGTAGTTAGTATTTGTAATTTATTAATCTTTAGGTTTAGGCCAAGATTTATTGTTTCGTCGTCTTATCCAACATGGGTAACCGTTTTTGTTGTCGTTGCTGTTGTCCTTTGTTTCTCATTGGTCTTCGGTGAGAATGCAGCGAACTATTTAATATAGTATTTTTGGAAGGAATAGGAGGGTAACACATTTACTCTGGGAAGTTTTTTAAAATAGATATGTGTACCCGAAGATGTCTTAAGCTATTTCAAATAATGGTGTTGGGAGTAAATCCCGATTCATTATGGCCACTAGATACATTTTTATTTCGTAGAATTACTATAAAGTTTATATATAGATGTTTTCTTGGACCATTTGAGACAGCGCTTTATTGTATATCTACTGATTCGCTTCAATGACGTTCTTTCTTGCGTTTGCAATTCTTCATCTTCACATTCTTGAAAGTATAACATGCCATATCTTTGTTGATAAAAAAATGTTTGTTCAATTAATCTCCTTTGGAGGGAATAAAGTGAATGAATGAATGAATGTCATTCTAACAATGGCATGATTTAATAAGGATTTTGTGAATTTGTTAGTTATATGTACAGCCCCTTGATCAATCGACGGATTTGGGCTGTCAAACAGAATAATCGCACAATCAAAAACCGAAACTGTATTTTCGACCTTTAGGTTGCAAGTCAACCACATTCCTTATTGGTATATGTTGCAGGTCTTACATCGTGCAAAGACACCGTTTAATATCGAATCACAAATACCTATTTGAGTTCAGTAGGCGTGTTCAGCCATTCGTTTGTTGCATTTTGCAGAAATTTTCATTATTGCTTCCTTTTTACGAAGACTACAACATTTGAGAATTTAGTTGGGTCTCCATCTTGTAGTTTCGTTAAAAATTGTGTATATGTTTAGTTATTCTTATTCACCGAATTGAATATAGATTAAAAAAATAGAATTTTACGCTTTTAGAATGGCAACCGTCCAGAGCAAAACATGCAATTTTTTAAGGGTCCTTGGGCTGGGGGCAACTGTGACGGCATCCATCTTTTTTAGAATTCTTTATATTTCTTCCACCAGGGATTTTCTTCGGACTGTAAAACGCTGATCCGATGGATTTTTTTTTTTCACTCAAACGTATAAGGCCTTCGTTCTTTGGATAAAATCAAACTAGATTCGATGTATCTTACTGTGCTAAAAGCTCTTACACCGAAAAAAGAAGTCAGCTGTAAGTATATTCAAGTAATATCAAATAAAAAACCATCCATCTTTCTTTGAAAATAAAAACGCCACCAAAAGCCGAGATTTTGGCACCCGCAAGCGTTACTTTTTTTGTTACCATGTAATCAACCTATTTCAACATGAATTTGTGTGTCTTTTTTGTTATAAACTATTTCTATCGTCAAAGAGATGAAAGGCGTTTCTGGTAAAAAAAGGTCAGGAAGTTATAATTGGAAACCAGAAGGAGTACACGAACGCCGAGGGGAATAACTGTATTTTTAATGCTTACTTTTACAGAATTTAGGTCATTTAGTTAACAGAGGTTACATTTTGCAGTTGTTTGATTTTGCTTGAGGTAGTGCGTAATCCCGTTGAGACTATTTCACTCAACTTAGAGAGTAGCATTTTATATTACATTATTTTTGTTAAAGGATGGTTGACTTTTCTGTTCTAAGGATAAAGCCATTAAAAATGTGTGAAGATTAAGAATCCAATTTACAATCTAATCCCTGATGCGTTTATTTCGAATTGTGCATTGTAAACGAAAACAAACAAACAATAAAGATGTTTTTCGCAAGGGGTTCGAGAGGATAAATATAGTTAAAAATGACAGATCTATGATACGTATTCACATTAAAGAGCATCGTTAGATTGGCCTATTTTGATAAAAGATATATTTTAAAGAACACATCATTTATTGACCATATAGGTGATTTTTAAATGATTTTGGAATGGATTGGAATTAAGGGGATGAGCGATTTCTAAACAAAATGGCCGTTTTGAATGAAATGAACAATATGTTTTATCCCCGTCATTTCAAATTGCATATTGTTTTATAAACAGGTCTGTTTGTTAACTCAGACAAATCATATACTTCCAAATCCTTGGCAGCCAATATTCCTTTGATGTTTTGGATCACCGGAATGAATTTCTAGGATATTTTGAAATATTTTAGTGAGTGATATTAACTGTATTGGTTGAACGGTGAAGCGATTTGAAGGAAATTGATTTTGGGAAGGTCTTATTCTCTTGAAACCACATCAATATAGTCTTCCGGATATGTCTACGTTTAATTCAACAACAAATATTAACTTATATGTCTGTAAAACCTTTGTCCTAACTATAGTAAGGTGCAGTAAGGTTTCACAAAAGAAAGAGACCATCTCACTAGAAAACTTATAGTGATAGATAGGCAGTAAACATATAACTAGCAATGTCCGACGTTTAAATTTGTACACTGAAGCGTCGTCACCTGTAGGGTTGAAGGTTTCTCATTCGACAGAGCCGATTGCCATCCGGGGATAGCGAGACCAAATGAGCTATTTGAATATGTTTTATTAGAGCAGATGATAAGAGTTATGCCTCTTATAAACTAGAAATTGTCACAAAGCGGACTAATACCCCTAACAGCGCTTTTCCATATACAAATGCTAGCCGCAAAAGGGCCGTTACAAAAATGGACTTTTCAATTAAAGAGCCATAACTCTATCAAAAATCAATTGGAACATAACGAAAATAGGATATGCACATGACTAACTTATACCGAGGCTATCTGTGAAATTTGATTCAAATACGTCCAATGGTCGCTGAGAAATTTAGCGATTTTTCACAAAAGGGCCATAACCCCGTCAAAATTCAATAGACGGTAACCAAATAGAGTTGCACATCTCTGCTAGATACTGATTATAGCAGTGGAGTTTGAATAAAATCCGTCAAATTGTCTTTCTGCGGAATTTGAATCAAATCCTTCCAATGGTTGCTGAAAAATTGAGAATCACGATTTTTCACCAAAGGGCCATAACTCCTTCAAATTTCAAGGGACCGTACCCCAATAGAATATGCACGTCTCTGCTTGATACTGATAATATCATTGCAGTTTGAATAAAATCCGTCTAATAGTTGCCAAGAATTTGAACGGACATGAAAAAGGCACAGAAATAAGCTACACAAATCTAACAAAAAATGGACTTCTTTATTAAAGGGCCTTAACTCCATCAAAATCAATAGACCATAACTAAATAAGAATATGTACATGTCTGACTTATAACGAGTATTTCTGGGAAATTTGATTCAAATCATTCCAATGGTTTCTGAGAAATTTAGCAGACACGATTTTCACCGAAGGGCCTTAACTCCGTCAAAAATCATTAGACGGTAACCAAATAGAATATGCACATCTCTGCTTGATACTGATTAAAGCAGTGGAGTTTGAATAAAATCCGTCAAATTGTCTTTCTGCGAAATATGAATCAAATCCTTCCAATGGTTGCTGAGAAATCAATGGACAATAACTAAATAAGAATATGTACATGTCTGACTTATAACGAGTCTTTCTGGGAAATTTGATTCAAATCATTCCAATAGTTGCTGAGAAATTTAGCAGACACGATTTTCACCGAAGGGCCTTAACTCCGTCAAAAATCATTAGACGGTAACCAAATAGAATATGCACATCTCTGCTTGATACTGATTAAAGCAGTGGAGTTTGAATAAAAAATTTTTTCACCAAACAACGATATATCCTCGGTTTTATGCCCCTGACTATATTTTTGCAAACTAGTATTGACAAATGGCTCAGTCAAATTGTCTTGTTAGAGGTCAGTGGGCATAATTATATCCATGAAGTTTGAATAATGGACCGTACCCCCAAAACAATATGCACATCTCTGCTTGATACTAATTATATCCATGAAGTTTGAATAATGGACCGTACCCCCAAAACAATATGCACATCTCTGCTTGATACTAATTATATCCAAGAAGTTTGAATAAAAACAGTCCTATAGTTGCCGAGGAGTTGAGCGGACATGAAAAAGCTACTGAAATAAGCTACAAAAATGTAACAAAAATATGTTTTAATTTAAAGGAAAATATCCCCATAAAAAACAATGGACCATAACCAAAATAGGATATGCACATGTCTGACTTATATCGAGTCTTTCTGTGATATTTGAATCAAATCCGTCCAATGGTTACTGAGAAAATGAGCGGACACGATTTTTCAGCAAAAGGACCATAACTCCACCAAAAAATAATGGATCGTAACAAAAATAGAATATGCACATCTTTTCTTGATACTGATTATATCATTGAAGTTTGAATATAATCTGTCCAATAATTGCCGATAAATAGAGCGGACACGAAAAAGCTACAGAAAGACGGACGGACGGACGGACCGACAAGCTGACTCCTATATACCCCCAAACATAGTTTGGGGGATTTAATAACAACCAGCGGGTGACTCAGAACCGTGTTACTGATGTACTTGTGTGTGAATAGATAAGTAAGTGTAAGTTAGCTTTTACCAAAAATTACACGAAAATGAAATTCGCAGATCGTGTATGACTATTTAATAGGAAAGAAGATAAAATGGCGACATAATGTAATCAATATTAAATTTTTCGCAACAATCGTGAGTGCAACCTATGGCAAATAGAGATGTTACATTGTAAAACTAGAGCGTACCTTGATTATACACCATGACACCCCCTCTTTTTGCAAGTTTTTTTTATTATGATTTGTTCTGTATGTCCTCTTTAAGTCTTAATTTGCAATTCCATTTTCCCATTTCTTTCACATTATTCTATTGATAAGAAAACATCCAATTCAATACATATTAATGATATATCTCAGTAAAATTTGATGCGACAGCCTTTTCGTGTGGATCTCGAAACTGTTTAGCCCTGAGCTGAGATACGATTAGGACTTGAAATCTTGTAACGATGAATTCGAAGTCACTACTTATGATAATACTCGTTTAATTATTTATTGAGTAACAAGTCATTTGCTTTTCATGTGTCAAAGTAAGGCTTACACGGCTTATAATGGGATACAATGAAATCGAAACAATTCTGCCATTATCTACTGTTAATAATCACAACAATGCAATAAAGCGCTTTGAAGAAGGTTATTCATATTTAAGCAGCCGAACGCTATAGGATCTACCGTTCATCGCGAGAATCGAACACTCAATTCGGTGGATGAAATTGACTAATCGCGGCAGTCAATCAAGGAATCAATCGACCCATCACATCATTTATTAATTTAATCATTTACTGAGATTTTAACTCCAAAATTGGTCGCCATTTTTGTTAGTCTTTTTTTGTTGTTGTTCTTGGTGTGGCGACTTAAACGTCGTAACTACAGCTTATTCAAGCTGCTGTTACGAGGTTAAGGTCGCAAACCAACCATTTTACTTTATTGTTTCATTTCACTTTTTTTTTCAAAATAAGGCCATTTAAATCGAAGCGGGACTTCCTGTAGAAGTCAATGGGCGGGGCTTACGTAGTAAGTGGGCGGGGTCAGCGATTGGTCAATTGTATACAAATGATATTACGCTCATTCTCGGTGCGATTCATATCTGAACATCGAGAAGGAAAGTCAATAAGCTCGATTGTTTGACGCCGAAGTTAACTTACACGGCCGAGAAGGGCGTGGTCATGCGTTAGAATGGATTTCCTACGGTGATCACAAACTGGTCCAAAATCAAATTGCAGTATCCTGATGCCGTTCAATAACCGTATTCAATCCCATGAAGCGTTTCTTTTAGTTGAGGTTTATGCTTGTCCTAACCAATATTAAGCACTTGCCTAAGTCAACCTACATCTTTATGAAGGTGTTTTTTTTTTTTTTTTCAGTTTTACCTTTTTTGAGATGATGACTGACAAGTGACCTTTAGATGCATAAGGAGTAATGCTATGAAAGACTGATTATCCTAGGATAGACAGTTGTAAATCGGAAACGTTAAGAAACATTGCAAAACTTTTCCAGTTATATTACCATAAAATTATCATTATTATCATGAGCATCAAACGGGGATCATTGTGAAAAAAGTTTCTCTATCATTTAATGCCCCTGTTTAGTAAGATCATTGGCGTAATGTTTTGTCGTTGTCAATCTTTGTTTCTCTTCTCTCTACTGAAAATGATTCCTCAATTTCAAAAATGTTTTCTTTTTTTTTCTTCTTCTTCAGGGGTATCAAAACGCGCAATTGTGCTGCAGTTGATTACAAGCCGTTCTTAACCCATGTCACTCTCAACCTTGTTATACACATAAGTGAACTCTGATCATTGTCTACACGACCTGATTCAGCTTATCCCTTTAAAGTCAGATTGTTAAGAAATAGATTTTTAAAAGAAATATTAACCCTTACTCAGTACCATCGGTGCTTTCAGCAGTTTGATTTTCATTCGTTTTTGAAAATATTTCTTATTCATCAGGACAAAGGCTAACAGGTTTTTTTAATTTAGCAATTGAGTGTCTTTTGAGCTGGGATGTCATGCTCAATGCAAAGGTTCGAAGAGCTTCTGATCAGGTAAAGATGTATTTGTTCAATATTTACATTTGTTGTAGTGACAAAAAGTTTATTTCAACAGCTTTTGAAATTATATCCTGATGAGAGGCCATTCTTTATTTGTTAAATTTTGTTTTTCTAGCTCATTTTGCTCCACTCCCTAAAACACATAGGATATAAGAAACAGCCTCATTTAGGTCATCAAACTGATTCACATTAGTAAATATCAAGGTTCAGATCTTCGTGTTCACTTCGAGTAGATTTTGATTATATTGGTTAATATGTTGCCCTGGCAACAAGAGAATTAGATATATGTACTTTTTAGAAATTTTGTTGAATTTTATTCAAACTGTCAAACTAGCTTTTGAGTTTTTTGGGTTTTTTTAAGAAAATGGTGAAAAATCGCGTAAATGGGACCAAATACGACGGACGCAAAAGAATTTGGTTGGCCAAAATACATTATGCAGCTCCACTTCAGCACATGTGCCAATGTGAGCTTACAATTAATGGCTAAAAGGAAAAAAACTATAAAAAACGTAGTATGGATAGTTTGCCCTATAAATTCACTGTGCAAAATTCAGATGAGCAGATCAAAACCCATCTCGTCTGTAAGTAAGCTGTTGTATTCACTGGGACTATAGAAGCCCAACACTCGTGTTCTGATAGTAAATTTTTCAAACTAAAGACATATGCTTGTGTGGGCTTGTATTGCGCACGTGACGCCAACAATCTCTATAATGAACGTAATTTCTATTCGTCCCTGGGGAACGTTCAGCCATATTTTTACAAGTTATTGGTCTATCTAGAGGGCTAACGTGTGCATAATATGTACATAACAATAATTATCTCCACACTCTGTTCATGATATGTGACCGTCACTTGACAACAGGCGTCCTCTCGATTGCAGCAATTATAGAACTGCTCTTGTCTTTAAACGAAGATAAGGGGATGACATCATTTCTTCAGGGTCGCATTATTCATTTTCCAGACTTATGCACATGGTTTCATCTGGTGGCAACTGAAATTGTCATAGCCATAGCTAACTGAAGCTAAACTAGCGTTCCGAAGTTACTTTGCCATCAGTACAGTTTTAAGCCTAACAACGGATTCCTGGTATTTCTCACACCAGTACTACCACTACATTCTTTCCCAGCCTCCAGCTGCTATCCCACTTAGGTTTACGATTATCCACCAATTGATGAGAGACAAATGTCGGAAAGAATATGTGCCGCCGCCTGAGATCGAACCCATGACCTCCAACTTTTGAAGATAAGGAGACTGGTGCTCTACCGACTGCGCTATGACGGCGGCTGCAAGAAAGAAAAAGGCGAGATATGACTCATTTCGTTTTACTTTCGTGTGAGTGTTCTGAATTTGGCAAATTTGTCAAAATTTGATGAGTGAATGGTTGGAAAGACAGTAAATATATGATATCGGACAATTATTAATTATGTATAGTCATATCATATTATTAAGAAAACAAAAGGTGTTTGTTTTATTCGAAAGAATATAACCTATTCTAGAGTAACGGTCCGGTAAGACGAAGTTGCTATATATAGCTGATAAGCGAAACTGTTTTACGCACGATTTGTTCAACAAATTAATTGGTCATTCATAGGATCATATTCGCACTGTCTGCAAACAATTTGATCAAACTCGGATTTTGTGTCTATACATATTTACCGATAGGACATACATGTAACGGCAACGTCTGCATATCGCTTTTGAGAGGTGTACATAATCATGTTAACCTGGTTAACGACCGTCCGCCCGCCCGCTCGCTCGCTCTCTCTCTCGCTCGCTCGCTCTCTCTCTCTCTCGCTCGCTCGCTCGCTCTCTCTCTCTCTCTCTCTCGCTCTCCCTCTCTCTCTCTCTCTCTCTCTTTCCCCACCTCTCTCTCTCTCTCTCTCTCTCTCTCTCTCTCTCTCTCTCTCTCTCTCTCTCTCTCTCTCTCTCTCTCTCCCCCCATCTCTCTTTTTACCTAGAGATTATAAACTGCATATTTAGATCACGAAATTGGTCTGTTAGGTAGAACAGTCGCATCGCACGCGAGAGTCTCCTAGTTCGAACCTGGTTATACACTCTATCCCCAATTATATGAATATATGGATGTTTTATAATCCTAGATCTGAGTATCTGGTATATTGATCATTATCTTATCTATATGTGTGAAAAGGCGACCATTCTTTCAAGGACAACCACGCATTCTAAACAAAGTCCTTACCTTTTTGAAGTTCCCGGATTGTCCCTTTCATACTTTAATTGTTGGAATATTGGGAAAGAAATCAGAAAGACAAATGTATTTAAATCAGATATTATGCAACCAGAATATATCTGAATTTCGACAGAAAAGTTATAATTCCTTATAATTCCAAGAACTTTTAGTGTAATTTAAAACTTGAAATTAAAGCTACGAAACTTAAAGGCATGTGTCCCTGTATTGAAACCGTCTAGCTGTCTTTTTGTTTAAAATGTCTTGTCACGCAAATTCATAGAAAGAATTAGGCAAACTTATCAAAACTTGATGGGTGAATGGAAAGAAAGAAAGGAGATAAATAACTTATTGGAAATTATTAAACGTTTATAATCATATCATATTGTTAAGAAAAACTATGGTGTTCGTTTCATACAAAATAATATTACTTATTCTAGGGTAACAATGTTAAAACGGTCTGGAAAGACGAAGCTGCTGTATAAAGCTGATAAGCGAATCTGTTGGTTTTACGCACGATTGGAATGTTTTGTCTGACAAATTAATTGGTCATTCATAGGATCATATTCGCACTGACTGAAAACAGCTCGGTCGTGCTCGGACTTTGTGTCTATATACATTTTACCTCCAAATTCTACCCAAAGGATATCGCTTTTGAGAGGTGTACATAAACATGTTAACCTGGTAAACGACCGCCCGCCCTCTCTCGCTCTCTTTATCTGGAGATTATAAAGCACATATTTACGCAACGAAATTGATCTGTGTGGTAGAATACTCGCATCGCACGCGAGAGCCTCCTAGTTCGAACCTGGATCGGGTGAAAAATTTGTAACGATATATACATGTAAATATATAGTTACAATACCTCAAAAGCGGGATGAAAATTTTTGTGGGCAGGTGGTGTCCCCTAGCGTACAAATTGGCAGATATGCGCACAATCGATATATAGTAGATATGGGTAGAGAGTCGCACCTCCGATAGTCCGACCATCAAACCTTTTCTGTCCAGGTTATATATCTCCTGTATACAAATCTCAGGCTTTCAGCGCTTTTAAGCGCTTTGATTTTCACAGATTTTGATTATTCTATTCCCTCTAAGATACTATTTCAATACAATATTCGGAAAAGCAGTTTTAGCAAATCAGAGGTCGTTTGTCGGAATAAACCATTGTATTTCCCTAATAGCCTACGAAGGCTGTTAATCTATTTTAGATTAAGCCGTGACAGATGCAAAGAATATTGGGTAATTCACGCGGTGCGTATACCCGTTGGAATCCTGGCTTACGTTTGAATCTGCTCAAACCAACGTGATCATTACATCAACAGAATTAATGTTCGCTAGCCAATCTTCAATTCTGTAAATATCAGTCCAAAACTGCCGTAAGCGTCAATACTTATATATACACTTAACGTAGTATTGAGCTAACAATATGGTTCGACATGATTTAGGACGTTGGTTGTTTCACGTGTCAATTTGTTACCTTCCGCTGACTTTGGGTCATATGCAAATGAGGTCATGTGGTTTCGACAACCGGATTCCGTAATATCTAAAAAATAACCTAGAATTCCGCTGAATCCTTCCTATACAACAACAACAAAAAAGAGACTTTAAGCCAATTAGATTACCACAAAGATAATATGTGAGTGTTATGCGTCCATTTGAGCGTATGTTTAGGCGAATGGCATTTTTTTCTTAAAAAAGTTTCAGAAACATCGATACCTCCCTTTTAGACTTTGAATTCGCTTTCAATGGTACAAATTTTCCATAACCCTAACTAAGACTTTGAACTCGATACGTTGTTGTTAGTTGACAATCTAGGCAAATAAGATAAATTGGCACAGATAATCTTTCCGGACAAAAAGTACCTTGTAAGACATGGAAAGTTCTCCTATTTGGCAGATTTGCTTGATTTGAGATTGCCATTTTTCATAACTGTATGTTCTATTCAAACAACTTGATTGACCTAAATATGATCCGATTGGCTTTCCTGATCAGCTTGCTTTGAAATATTTTTAAAAAATCGTCGTCGGGGCAAAAATGTATCATCAGCTTTAATGAAGCTGTAGTAACGACGTTTTCACGCCCAACGACGATATCCCTTTTCAAGTTATAAGTTGCACATATTAAGACAAAATATATAAATAAATAAGAAACTGAGAAAGAAACAGAAAGGCGGGGACAATAAGTGAGAGACGCGTAGAGATAGCCAGACAGAGGGAGACAAAGAAAGAGACACAGAGAGTCACAGAGTGAGAAAGAGAGCGAGAGAGTTTAGATAGATACGATAGGGATATGGGATGGGATGGGATGGGAGGGGAGGGGAGGGGATGGCCTGGGATGACATGGGACGGGATAGAGAGATAAAGAAAGAGAGGGAGAAAAAGAGAGATAGATAGAGGGGAAGAGAGAGAGAGAGAGTGAGAGAGAGAGAGGGGAGGGAGAGAGAGAGGGAAGAGAGAGAGAGTGTGTGTGTGTGTGAGAGAGAGAGAGAGAGAGAGAGAAAGAGAGAGAAAGAGAGAGAGAGAACAAGGAATGGGAAATATACTTTCTGATCTCGGGCTTTTGTAATCCCATGAGTGTGCATTATTGTACAATGTTTGTGCTTATTTCAATTTTGAACCTTCGGAACGGGTGAGAAAAAGACTCGTCACATATTTTTACTTTTTTTCAATTTATATTACATGTATCATAGTACAGTAGCGTCTTAACGCTATAAAGATCTTAATCCTATAGTTAAGCCCATTTCGTAATCGAGTAACTGACCAATCGCGGCAGTCAATCAAGGAATATATCGGCCAATCAAATAATTCAGTCCGGAATCAAGATTTGAACTCCTACATTGGCCTCCTACTACAGCTTATTCAAGCTGAAGTTACGGCGTTTAGGTCGCCATTCAACAATTCTAGTTTTTTCTTACATGCTACTGGCCACAAATTTAGTAAAATAACGTCGTTTTAAATCGAAGCGAGACTTCCTGTTGGAGTCAATGGGCGTGGCTTAAGGTGTAAGTGGGCGTGGTCAGCGATTGGTCAATTTAGCTATCGATCAAACAGGTGCAAGATGATTACTCAGACTGTTTTTAAGTATAAACAATGTTGTTTTACATAGTTTATTTTCTTAGGTGTTTCAAAAGGAGGTATTGTGTGATGAAGGAATTAAAAGATCGAAATTCTCTAATATGTGCGTATATTAGTCATGCTGATTTATCTGGTAAATGTTAAACGGATGTCATTGTTGAAATCAGATCTCAGTGTCGAATTATGACGCACTTGTTTTTCGGTTGGACGCTCTGATGCGATTGGCATAAACGTGATATATCTTAAAGCTACTTGCGTTTCACCACGCGTAAAACTGGGTCACTATCTATCAAATCAAGCGTACAATAATATAACTGTAGATCGCAATCAACAATTAATAAACGCTCCCTGCATGAAATTATGAAGTTAAACATCAGAGGGACCAAATAGGCACACACTCACAAAAAAAACGTATAAAGGTTTGACTTATTTTGAAAACGTCATAGAGCGGTTATTAATTTATGTCAGGATTTTTATATTAATTTGCGCTTAGCAGAATGAGCCTAATCCAGTCGCATGCTGCTTGATTGATGGCCAACAAACATTATATCTTAATGCATGCACTCTTGGCATCATTTTCGCAAGGAATAAAACACAAGGCTATTTCCCTTTTTTAAAATAGAGATTTTTAATACACAAATCAAACTGACATGGTAACATTTACCCGGTTTGAATTGAGAGTTATACCCTAAAGGGCGCCCGGCAATATACAAGCTCAGTGACTCGGCGTTAACAACGTTAAGTTCACATGTATTTTAATAACGTCAATTTCTGAGGTTTTTGTTTTTATTCAATTAAATCTATTGTTCGCTTTTGACATATTTTTGAGTAACAAACAAATGACGTTAAAAACGAATCGAGACGCGACTGCCCGGCATCTATCTTGTTTTTATAAAGGAGACTTCCTGGGTATATAAATATAAGTGAAATTATACCGCAGTAGCTTTAGATATATCTTTCTTTTAGGTAAATATTAACCAATCGAGTAGTGTCAATTTACCTTGTATCGATTCCAGTTTGGTTCTGTTGCTTATCGTTCACTTGTTTTTTTCGTTCAGATAATGGTAATGAACATCTTGAATACAGCATCAAGATTTATATCGGACTGTTTCAAGGTGGCGTCCTTCTTTAGGTGAGACGCGCCTTAGACCGAGCCATATGAAGTTCTAAATACAAAACCGATATCCGTGACTCCCTAAAAGCTTTCTTGTTCTATTAAAATCACATACACATACACCCTCCCACACACAAAAACACCCACTTTTCACGCTAATATTTACAGATAAGAACACCAGGAACGTGGCTCCCATTCTAAAAAATTTCATTGAAAATCGCTTCTTAAACCATTCCACTCCTCTCACACATTGAGCCCCCTTAATCAATCGAATCCTTCCACAACTTAATTCACATTACTCAAAATAATCCGGAATTTTATTAGCTGACCTGAAACTAGTCTGAGTCAACGGGCAAATTCATAGAACAATTTGCAAATTTGTTTTTAGGATAATAATTTGATATTGTCTGTTCCATTAAAAACGCTCATTTCGTTCAAAACACGCCCATTCCTCAATCACTACGTCAATTTAACCAAATTATTGACCGGTACCAATTACAATGTACTTGTAACTAAGAATCAGCGAGGTGGGGAGATCTTCAAACAATAATATCATCATCAACCCGTTCTTATTCAATCACTCCTATTTACGCCTCTCGAGAAAATGGTTCTGGAAAACAATTGGAAAATGACAAAAAATGCTTGTTACAAACAATTTCTGCATTTTCCACATTGTTTTCTACTCAAGGAGACAAATATTTTGAGAATAATTGGCGTCTGAAACTTCTTTCAATTTGGACCGGTCTAAAATTTCTCTGTGTGAGATTGGGTTAAGTAAATAAAAACAGTACAAAGTAAACGGCATATTGTATATCTTCATAAAAGTATCCTCTACCTAATCCGGATTTATATGATTCACGCAAAACATCGTCACATCGTAAAAGAGCAATTCCAATAGACGACTTGTCTCTCCTTTTACCTCGATTTCTTCCGTTTTCTTTCCATTCTCATTAGTCGCGACTTCTCTCAATTTGCCTGGTTTAAACCCCAACGTATTTTCATTAGGATGATGTGCGTATTTGAATTTCGCAGTCTAACATATATTCGCAAAATTCCTTCCATCTTGGTACAACATGGCCATTACCATGCGTCTTTCATCGTTAATACTTCATTGCAATAAAATGTATGTACATGTTGTAGAAGTCACACTACTGACCAATCGCTAGCCCCCACCCACTTGCTCCGTTTTCCCGCCTATTCCCTCCAACATGAAGTCCCGCTATAATTGAAAACGATACTAGTATGCAAAATTTATAGCCAGTAGCATGTAACAAAAAAAATGGTTAGTTGGTGACCTAAACGTCGTAACTACAGTTTGAACAAGCTGGAGTTACGACGTTCAAGTCGCCAAACCAATAAAAAGTGACTGCCAATGTCGGAATTAAAGTTAACTTCCAGTTAATTCGCCCAATCTAGAAAATACAAGTTTGCTAGTATGTCTTTCTTTTACAGAGGCGAGTTTGCATAACAAGCTAACAAGGAAGCTCAGTGAATACGCATTTAAGCCGGCAATGCCTTTTTTTCGTGTGCTCGTCTAAAATGTTTGAGAATTGTTTACGTCACAGGTCGACACCTTTCTGTTTTATAATTTCTTAAATGTAACTCTTGAAAGAAGCTCTAAGTCTTGTTCTCTTAAATGATATAAAACACCTTAATTGAATTTAATTGAATTGGGTTTAACACCGCTTTTAACATTTTATCACTTGCGGCGGCAGGAGCACCTAATAATCGAATCCTGGTATATCTCGCTGCAGTACCACCATTACATCCTTGCATAGCCTCCAGCTGATATCCAACTTAGGTTTACGATTATCTACCCATTGGTGAGAGACATACGTCGGAAAGGATATGTGCCGCCACCGGGGATCTAACCGATGTTTGACGATTGGGTATCTGATGCGCTTCCAACTGCGCTCTGACAGCGGTCCACTTTAACTAAGGCAAATTTTTACTCCTTTTTATAATAATGTAACCAGTTTACCTAAGCCAAGATACGTGCGCGATCTTTGAATAATAATAATAAAAAAAAAAAACTTTCATACGCGAAAGGAATTCTGCGTACGCATGTCAGCTTGCACATATTATAGTAGATCCATATCAAACTATCACATACTGGTAAGCTTTTTATTTAACAACTCTTTTGGCATGTAATTTGATAATTATATTAAATGATACAAAATGTTGTTGTTCTCACTGAGGAACGTTGTATGAGTCTATATACTTGATTACAATTATAACCAGGTTTCATTTTGAAACTATTCAGTTGGTTTATCGATATTTAACCCATTCCAACACAATGACGCTTTTTGACGCCCAGCAAGAAAAGAATTGGGAAAATTTTGTCAAATGCAGAAAGTGTTTTTTACCTAGAAAGTTGAAAAAATCTAAAATTTCACAAACTTTTAATTATCGTCGTATACTCCTTTTAATTTGGACCAGTCTAAAATTTTACCGTCTGGTAATGGGTTAAGACAGTCTTACACCTTCTGTATTTTCTGAAAACCTTGAATTCAAATACGGTGCCTTGCGCTATTTTCACATCATTAGAAAGAAGGGTCTGTCTCAGTGTTTTATCTTGAACATCGTTTCAAGCAAGAAGACGCCAAACTTTGAGAACACTTGTACAACTATTTAAGTCATTATTTAAAGACGCAGCTGTTGAAAAACATTTCAAAATGTTGTATTACTCACAAAGAGGAATTAAACATTACTTTCGATTTTCTTAAAAAGTCAATTGGCCGACAATTAATTCATTCTGGTAAAATATCAATTATAAATTTTGACCTATTCCCACATAATGCTACTTTTTGACGCCTAAATGAAAAAAAATTAATAACATTGTGGAAAATGAAAAGAATTGCTTGTAAAAAGCAATTTCTTCGTTATCAACGATGTATCATATCCAAAAAGACAAGATGAATTTTTAAACCCATCAATTAAGAACTATCTTCTGCAACTTCTTTCTATTTTAGACCAGTCTTAAATTTTTGTCGTTTTGTAATTGATTAAATCTTTTCTAATTAAAAATAAATTTAAATGTGTCCTATTAAGATTATTTATGAAATATTGCTTAAAGTATTTATTGTTATACTATATTGGCTAATAAATGTGTCAATAATGTTGTTATTATCTATAGTAATTCCATTTAATCTAATATCCTACGCCTTTCCGTAGCGAGTTAGTTTTTGGTTGATTAACCCTTTCCCACAAGATATCTCCGTCTCTCAAAAAAAAAAAAAAAAAAAAAAAACCTGGAAAATAATGTTGAAAATGAAGAAATTGCTTGTTATAAGCAATTTGTGCATTTTCCAAATTGTTTTCTAACCAGAGTGCCAAATATCTGTAAAAAAAATCAACAAGTTGAACATGTCGTATGCAACTTCTTTTAATTTAAACCAGTCTATAAATATCCATTGTGTGGGAATGGGTTACACGATAAATAACGTATTAATTCAGGATTAAAGATGAAATATTTACCTGCTGAATTCCCATCACAAATCTGCGTTTATCTGAATGAGGCATGCCAATATTGGGAGTAAAATAACCCTATCATTAGTCTTGCTAGGTTCATTCAATACTGTAGCGGGACTTCTGCTCAATAGCGATGTTCGTGTTTGAGGCTATAATTTTTCCAATAGACCCTCTTGTTCCAAGTCATTTATTTCGTTTCTACACGATAGTGTAATAGACTGGTCCAAAACGAAAGTACGTGCAGATCAAACAATAGAAATAAAACAACTTTGCAGTTTAATCGGAAAAAAATATTGACCAATCGAGAGGTCAATCAAAGAATCAATTGACCAATCAAACCAGTTCATTTAAACCGAAAGTGATCTTTTAGCTCCAACATTGGCTTACTGGTAAAGCACTTTGTTATCTAAGCTGTAGCACAGACGTTTAGGTCGCAAACCGATTAATGTCCTTTTGTCGAATGTAAATGGCCGTAATTCATTTCAAAATATCGCTGTTTTATATAGAAGGAGAAGTTTCTGCCGAAATTACTGGGTCTGACAAGCATTTGGCGGGACCACAGATCCGTTGCAGTTGCAGAATGAGAAAACACTATTTTACTGCCTTTTATTTTCTTAGATATGTCCATTTATATAATATCAAAGGATCGTGAAAGTCGTATACTCGAGGAACGACATTAAGGAGCATTTCTAGACCCATTTATTTTATCTTTTTAAGATAATGGATCTAGTAAGATCTGCAAACAGGGCAGATACCATATCAAAGTTTGTGGAAAATACTTAGTGGCTGGTCTACCAAAAACCATAACTGTAAGGATCAAAATTTCGTGATTCCTTAAAAGACCACCGTTCACTTTAGGCTTAAATGAAGGATATTGTTGGCCAATCAATTTTAGCAAGTAAAGCACCAGCTTTGATAGCTTAAGTTGACGGACAAAATTTTGAGGTCCATTCAACGTTCAACGAGTGCAAACTGCCACTGGAGGTTTAACTTCTAAATACATTGAATGCCTACACCATGAAAAGTATTTCTTATGTATTCCAGGAATATTGCAAACTTTGCATGCAATTTCATCTCCTGGGTACTTTTAGCTCACTTAAGCACATCCTGTTCAAAATTACTCTGATCAAGTCTTCAAAGCAGATGCTGAAGACAATTTCAAATTGTAGAGAATTCTAAAGAAATATCTTTTTAGGTAGAAAACAGTGTTGAAAATGAAGAAATTGCTTGTAACAAGCAGTTTCTTTATTTCCCGCATTATTTTCCATAAATATTTTCTTGAGGGGCGTAAAACGGCGGATTGTAAGGGAATTGGTTAACTCCTTGGTTACTTTAACCTCGTTTCTTTATCATGATAACGTTTGACAAAATATATTATTAAATACAGCAATTCTTTGCTAGCTTACGGTACTTTTCAGTTCTTTGTTTTATTAATAGCAGCGCATCGCTAATTATGTACCAGATTCATTAACAGAAATGTCATTGAATTTTTAGCTCTGAGCCTCTCAAACTTTTTTACTATTCGGGAAAAATCGTTCCTGTAAGTGACAAGGCACAGAAGTGGTTTCATTTTTGTTTACACATTTTTTATCAAAACGTTTCCGTGTTTAGAATGATAATCAACTGTTGTTTTAGGTTGATTGTATCTCCGTGAAGCTGATTGTATCCCTACATTTTGTTGGTTTCCAAAAAAAATGTTCATTATTTATACTATACAAAAAGTTTTAGTCGTAAGACTGTACCTAATGATTTAAATTTCACTGTTTTGAAAATAAAGTAGATATACATTTTCATTTTCGAATCGAAATTTAGCTAGTAAATGATACATAACTGTTTACATCTTCAGGAACTGATTTGAAGAACTTCCACATTGGACGGATATCATAATCGCAGAAATGTTTTACACCAGGCACGATATCGGAGGTGTCAGTGCAGCTTTTCATTAAAAAAGGAATCTTGTCGGCGGGAGGCCAAACCCCCGTACTTGTTATTACTGGAGTGACAAGAAAATCGTCAGCCTCTGAATTTTTTTTAGCACGATATCGACGATAGGTGAGCAATATGTCGTAAATACAGCTTAAATAAGACTGTTTTACTCCACTTTGCTCGCCAACCGCCGATCTATTCTTGTAAAGAAGTTGTGATTTTTTCTAATAACACATCTTTGCTGACATCATTCAACGCAAAATAGATCTATGAAATCGACAAAGTCAGGACAGAAAATCAAGATACATTACGTCAATTGGAAGACATTGTCGGATAATTGATGGTTCATTGGATAACCCAAGTATTTTGTCATATCGATTTAATGTCCTGGTATCTTTTATTGGTACATATAAAAACACCGCGTGTTTCATCTACGAATAAAATGCTAGATGACTTGAAAACGACTTTATCATGAATATACATCTACCAAAATATACTTGTCGGCGTTGGGTGAGCAAAAATGTCGTAAATACAGCTTAATTTAAGCTGTATTCACGATATTTTGCTCGCCAAACGACTGGGAGTATTATGGGTAAATGCTAGGTCCCTCGAATACTCTGTCACTTGACATACCCGCATTGGTACCGCCGTAACTTGGATTCCAACATTTGGCCAAGGAAATGCTTTCAGTCACAATTATACTGATCTCAATCACTGCCAATCCGGGCCCCACGACAAGTATACATATGCAAGTGCAAATTATCTCGCAAAGAATAAGTCAGAAACGTAACAAGTTATAACCTAAACAAGTGTTTAAATCTATCACAAGATAATTTATTTTCTCATTGGGCACAATCAATTTCTTGTTTACTTCTACGTTTCCTACAGATAATTCAAAGTACTGAAAGTACTGTAAGCTAACAAAGCATAGGTTTACAAAGTAACATTCTTTGCATTTTGTAGGTCAGAAAACATTGTGTACACTGAAGAAATTTCTTGTCACAAGCGATTTCTTCATTGTCCACAATGTTTTCCAAAGCCTTTTGGGGGGGATTCTTAAATGCTTTTGAGGGTGTTCTCTACAATTTGAATAAAGTTAATTCATTGGGCCAGCCATTTTGAACACAATATCCTCGAGTATTCACAATAACTATTTTTTTTAGCGTAGACACTTATTGGATTTAGTGGTTAAGCCTCCAGTGGCAGTTTACATTTGTTTAAACTCTTAGAAGACCTCAAATTTTGTCTGCTAACTTAAGCTATCAAAGCTGACGCTTTGCTAGCTAAATTGATTGATTGATTGATTGAATGGGGTTTAACGCCGCTTTTAACAGTATTTCAGTCATATCGCGGCGGCTGGAGCACCTAACAATGGATTCCTGGTATTTCTCACACCAGTACTACCACTACATCCTTTCCTAGCCTCCAGCTGCTATCCCACTTAGGTTTACGATTATCAACCCATTGGTGAGAGACAACTTTGCTAGCTAAAACGTTAGGGAACTGTTCAACATATACTCGTTCTCATTTTGTGTCTGAAACGTGTTACAATGAATTTTTCTACACTTATGATAGGCAGAAGGCCGATTATTTCTAATCTAAAGATAAGCAACGATACGTAGATGTGGTTCATATTTACTAAATTCAGTTACGTTTTGACTAAGTTGTAATCGTCAATCAAAGAATCAATCGACCAATCAAATCATTCAATTACACTGGAAGTGACTTTCCACTCCGATATTGGACGACATAAATGCAAAACATTTTTGTTGGGTTTGGTACTTTACCCATTCCAACACAGTGGAATTTTAGACCAGTCCAAATTGAAAGGAGCTGCAGACGACAATTTCAAGTTGATGGAATTTTGAATTTTTTCGTCTTTTGGGATAGAAAACATTGTGGATAATGAAGAAATTGCTTGATCCAAGCAATTTCTTCTTTTTCCAAAAAAATTTTCCCAAAGCTTTTTTTGTTGAGGAGCGTAAAAAGGAGGGATTGAGTGGGAATGGGTTAAACATCGTAAAAGCAACTTATTTAGGCTGTAGTTACGGCGTTCATGTCATTTTACACAAATACGCCGTTACTTGTGTAGGTGGAAAACCCTGTCAGGTGACGTGGCTTGCGAATCATAAACTGTTGTTATTAAAAGAAAATTGGTGTTATCTGGTCCCGTCAGGGATATATTATCATGACACGGCAAAGCCGGACCTCGACCTGATAAGACTTTTTTTTTTAAAAACATCACCCTATTATTCCCTTTGTATCCTGGGATTCTAAATCCTATTTCCGTCGACCATTAAATAATTACTGAGATAGTATTCGTTTTCTCATAAAAAAACTAGACAAGGTAACTGTAATAACGTTTCAATTCGCAGACTAAAAACAATTAATTGATAGCATTGTATGGTAGTTCAACTGGGGTAATAAACAAAATCATTTTGCAAAATATGTCAAGGACAAAAAAAATTAAGGTAAATTGTTGATAGGGGACCTAAACATCGTAACTACAGCTTGAATAACCAAATAAAAACAGGAGGAAAATTTGATAAACAGCTAACTTAAAAAAGTCGAAATTATAATTTCGAAATTTCAACTTCTATGTACGGGGCCAACAGAAGTGAATTGTAAACAGGAAATGAATACGCCATGCACTTTACGAAGTTATATCTGTACTTCAGATTAAAAACGCATTAGAGAAACAAGATAAGTTATGATACTTGGAAAAGAAAATAGGTAAACGCCCGTTCGAACGATACCTGTCTAATCAAAAGAGTAAAACAGAAAAAAACCTAATATCACGAATATATCTACAAAACAAACTTATTATCATTATATATATATTTTTGTCTAAATTCAGCAAAAAACCAGATATCTTCGATGGATAAGACATCGTGTTTTAACGGTATTTCGAATCTGTCTGGAAATTTAAAAGAAAACACACGCATAAAATTGACGGATTGCGGCTGTCAATCAAAAAATCATTGGCCAATCAAACAATTCATTTTAATCGGAAATGACATTTATGTTAACGATTTGTTGGTTTGTCGACTTACATGTAGTAAGTGCAGCTTATAGCTAGAGTTAGGATGTTTAGATCACGAACAAACCATTTGATCTTTTTTGCATGCTAATGACAATTGTGTAATATACAGCCTGTCAGAGGTCTGTGGGCGGGGCCAGCGATCGATCAAAAAATGAAATAATTAATTAAAAGATAAATAGACTCGTCGTTGGCCTTTTATCTGTTTAATAAGATGTATTGTCTACATTTGATATGACGTGAACAAGATTTGGGTGTTGTACAATAACGCTATTGTAATCATCTATTTGTTTCTTTATTTTTACACTTTTGCTTTCGAAAAAAAGTGTGACCATGATCTTTCGGTCATTCGTATAGCTTAGACAAAGGTATACTTTCACCATTTTCCGGCGTCGTAAGCCACATTATGAATGTGTGTATTGAAGATAATATAACGATATTATACCATATACATGTTAGAGAACCGTGTTCAAGTAGGGTAATGACAATTTCGGAGATTATATTCGAAAAACGACCGTCGATCCCTTTATCGGATCCATAGATGCAAATCAGTGACATACCAGCAGTAGTATGCATGTGACCGAGTTTGAATAGGTAGAGTTTCAGTGTATCCCTGTAGTGCACGATTCCATTTACGAAGTAGTTACAGAGCACAGATGTTGATGTAAAGGTGAGGATAAGCCAAACAGTTAATTCCCTAGGGGTGGGGGTTGCTCATCTTTATAAAACTAAACCCGGGATATTCCTGTAGGAGGTATAGACAAGGACCAGTGCCGTCTGATCTAATTCCACACCATGATTGTCACTTTAAAGCCATTTTTGTTGTTGTTGATGATGATTTTTGTTTTTTTGTGTTTATGAGTGGAAACTGTAATTGTTGCTTTCTTTTTCCAATAATAGTTTTTCAAGTGTTTTTTTACTCTCTGATTTCAATGGAATTCTACAGAAAACTTTATTCAGCATGACAAGGGCTAATTGAGGATTCGCCGCTGCAAATCAAATAATCGATCTATCGACCACTCTGATCATTCATTTAGAGCGAAAATAAAAAATAAATTAAAAATTCGTTCCAATGCTTTGTTTGTTTGGCGACTTAATCGTCGTAAATTATGCTGATTCAAGCTGTAGTTTTGACGTTGAGATCGAAAACCTATCAATTTATTTCTCATTACACGCTACACGTAGTGACTTTACATTTCGAGAAAAAAATCAAACCAACAAACAAAACAAAAACAAACAAATAAAAATAAAATGTCGTTTGAAATCTAAGTGGAACATCCTGTCTGAGTTAGTGTGCGTGAGTAGCGATCCGCCGACGAAGATTTGTTTTAACCCTTTCCTGTTTCTTGAAATTTTAGGCTGGCCCGATTTCAAAATGTTGCAGACGACAATCAAAAGTGAGTGCAATTTGAAACAAAACCATTCTATGTAGTAGAAAATACTGTGATAAAAGAAGAAATTGCTTGTATCAAGCAATTTCTTCTTTTATCACAATATTTTCTTAATCATAAAATTGCATGGACGTAAAAACCAGTGATTATACAGGAAAGAGTTAAGTATGTAGACTAGATCCGCCAGTTACGTTCTGTGTCAGATCATTGTTTGGTGAATATTAAATAGCGTGTACAGTAAGTTTTATTACTACAGAAGATAATGGTGTTTTCGCACCGCTGATCTGCATGATGAAATTGGTCATTCTGGCCACTTGAATTAACTCTAGAAAAATCTAGACCACATGACCAATTACAGCCTTGCAAACAATCCTATTTGTATTCCCGATTCATATATAACGTACTACAATCTACGATCTTTGATCTACCAACTTGACTTTTCTTGACCTCATCTGAATTTCTACGTGAAAATGATTGGGCAATACTTAAATGCAGTCAGAATAGTCTAATGTTAATGGTCAGTAACAGTGACAAAATAAAGTTGTTGGTTAGCGTCCGAGCAAAACGTCGCCAAGCAATAGAAATGTTTAGTACAAATGTAGGAATTAAAGATCACGTCTAATCTAAATGAATGATCTGATTGGTCAGTCGATAGTTGAATTGCCAGCGATGATCTATCAGTTTTTCGGTCATAGTGTTTAAGACATGTTCACATTCAAACGAGACAAGGTCAATCGATTAGCGGAAATACAGAATAACATTATTGCGATTTAACATATTTTCGCTTATCCTTTTCAGGGTTTAATTGTGTATCAAAAGAATGACTACGGAAAACTTGATTTCATGGTAGAATGATCGTCTACCATAACAACGCTAAACGTCATCATAACAACATTCAACGTCACCAATAAATGGTATAGTATATGACATTTCAATCAAACTTTCTCCGAACATGTATTTATTTATTTATAATTTATTTATAGGATGTTGAATCGCGATTTAAGATCGAGGATTGTCTGATTTTGTTACTTTGTTTAAGTTGACCGTAAATATTTTACGGCTTTTCCTAATTGACAGAAATGACTCTAACACAGCAAAAAGTTTTGCCAGTAACATACAGCAAATAGTAAAATTGTTGGTAAGCGATCGAAACGTCATAACTACATTTTGAATAAGCTGGAGATACGACGTTTTAGTCGATAAATAAATAAAAAAATTGACATAAAGTCGGAGTTCAAAGTTCATTAACCAAAAATTTAACGAAATTGCAGACGACAATTTTAAGTTTGTCAAATTTAGAAATCCGCTGTCTTTTAGGGTAGAAAATACAAAGAATTTTCTTCATTTGTCCACAATAATTTCCTAAGCTTGTTTTCAACAGGGGCGTAAAACCGGATTTGTGGGGAATGGGTTTATTTGTTACAACCCAACCCTTTGACACTCATTCTTGAAATAGGTCACGTGACATTCTGATAATATGCATTCTTTGCTAAGCATTATTTTGTGCATATTTTGTGTCACAAAGGACAACTAAAGCCAATATCAATTACATATTTATGCAATTCTTATGTAAAATCAAGTGGTATATAATACTTAGACCCATTAAATATTTCTCTATATTTTAGAAATTATTTCGAAAAGCGACATGTGTGAGAATCAGTTTAAGAAAAAGGTACTTGGAGAAAATTGTAGAAAGCAAAGAAATTGCTTTTTATCGTGCTCATTTACCTTTATATGTTGTACCCCAAGAGACACAGATTTTCAAATTTTCCAAAACGTAATATTGTCATTTGCCCGTTCTTTGAATTTAGGCAAGTCTTAAGTCTTGTCGTATAGAAATTGGTGAAAGTATTACTGTATATGTTTTATAACGTCATCACATCTTATGAGTCTGAAGGAAACTCGTATATCTTATTATCTCATACGAGTAGAAGCAGAGAATATGGCTAAATTAACATCATTTGTCACTAAATGTTCCTTCCCATTTCGTATACACTTAATACCAAAAGAAATAGTTCAATTTCCATAACCATTTCTCTTATTAGTATTAAAGTTTTTAGTTGTTTCATTAGAACTAGACATGTTAGATGGCTGAAACAATGACCTAAATACATTTCGAAGACAATCCGAAAACCTTCTAAATTTCAATAAATAACTATTCCTGTTGATAAGATCCATATGCCATTCCACGATACTGTGTCCGTACACAAGTACGCCTCATTGCACTTAGCTATAACGCGTTTCCCAACGTTAAACACGGTTTAATAAGTCCATGTATCTACAAGCTTTTTGTGTTGTTAAACCGTCACAAAATTTATAAATAGCCTCGGACGAGAGATTGATTATCGCCACTCTCCCTGATGCTATTTGTAGATTTGTCATTCAATGAAAAACTATGTTGGTCATCTGTCACAGTGACGATAAGAGTTAAGAACTGTGATCGTCACAATGAGTGGTGACGATTAAGCATTAGATCCCAGATTGTTAAAGTATGTCTCAAATTTAAAAGTTAAGAAACTACCAAGAAATGACACCAAAAGACTTGATTCTTGTAATAAAAGTGGGCGAGCCCACCGAAATAATGAGAACCGAACTTTGGCGAACAAACTCAGGACTAGCGAAAATATCATTTGTGCGATACCATAATGATAAGCATGGCTACACCAGGGGTGGATCTCGTATGCATGTTGTACTAAACATTATGTTTGAATGGTCGCCAATAGAAATTTAAGAAAACAAAAACCCTTTGGATAACAACGGTTGATCAAGATTTCTTAAAATGAGGTCCATTCTTTGGTTTTCTCTCTTGAATACTCTTTAGAAATATATTAGTCCTTCTAATTGTTTTACTTGGATTTTTTTCTTTGCACTAGCTTGTTTTAAGTTCAGCTATATAATTCAAAGTTAAGAGCTGAAAATGTTTTTTTTTTCTATCTTAAAGCACATTTATCAGTTATTTCTCAACCATACACTTAAACCACCATGAGGTTTTTTATTTATAACTGAACTGGAAATTTGTTTTTTTAAAAAAATTGCATCTGTCCAAAACTGGACAGGAGAAAACCAATGGAAATATAGTAAAAGTACCAATATACGATTTGGCACACCTCTGATTTATTCACACAGGGACTTGTCATGGTTGATTATATACGTAAATATAGACTTATATTATAGTCTAGCACTTAATTGTGACTATTCTCTTTAGATTTATTGGAAACAGGACAAAGGGATGTTAGCACCAGAAAGGTCATCATTTGAAATGTTTGGTAATTGGGAGAACGCTTGCAGATTAAGGCAACTATAAAGACAAAATGGGAGGAAAATATTCTATTTTATTAGAGAATATTGTTTTCATGGATGCGCTCATAACGAAGAATAAATGCATAGGGCACGTACGGCATTATCCATTGCCTGCCAATATATAATATTTGGCTGTATTACGAAATTTTTGATAAGGTCATAATTAGTATGAGGTCTTTTTTTAAAGGCTTCAAATACCACCTTCAAGGTCAATGTCACTACCAAACACCCCATACATGAAAATATGACCTGAAGCTGTTTTTTGTTTCACAAATAATCTGCAATACCCATTTCAGGTAGGCAAGTAACTCGTGGATGTAATCTTCTGTTTGCACTAGCTTCATTCAAATATCTGGGTCATATATGTCCGAGAAACTGTTATTTTATGAAAAATAAGATGGCAAATTCAAAATATTGGGATGATTATTTATATAGAATATCATTGTGCGAACATTATTTACTTCTTCAGGGAAATATTCTCTTTGTCCGATTTTATTTATGTTACAAGTAATATAATATATGAATTTACGTTAGTGAAACCGCTAATGTTGGTCGGTCTGAAAGATGAAATTGACTAAAATGAATATCCACGCAACATATGTACCCCAATAATCAGTAATAACAAAGAAAACAGATTTATGATAACTAAATGATATCTTTTACTCAATGAAACTATTTGTAAGTCATTTATTTAAATGGCAGAAAAGGAAGATACTCTTAACCGACATATTTCCCATCTTATATATATCAATTAAGTGTTTTAAACAAATATAAATAAAATAATGGACTTGTAAGTTACTGCATTGGCTAAAAAGTTTGTAAAGCTTCTATAGAATTATTTTATTTGAACTAATTTCTCGTAGATAAACATATCAATTGTCTTTGACATAGCTTATCAGATAATAAAGTGTAGACAAATTAAATCGGACTTATTTTGATTATAGGCCGTGCGTGTACCTGTGTTGAGTATAACTATATAAAGACGGTAAATGGATATGGCATAAGACACTTACATTGACACCACATCACAAACTCATATAGGCCAATAAACGTACACATCACCGACAATAGCGACTATTGGTATAGGTCAAGAAATGGCTTTTTTTCAACAAAGCATTTATATACAGATAAAAAAGAGACAATAGTAAAATTGTATCTGTTGCAGGTTTAATAAATTTGGTATTGTATAAAAAGTTCACACGAATTCCCCTATCTTTTTTATGAAATCATCGTCATAATTGGATCTCCTTGGAACTTTCAATTAAAATATATTCCGCGAAACATATACATGTAATACAGTTTATAAAATTATATCATTTCATACTTTTTGATGCAATTTTCACATTAACGAAAATACCCTTCTCATGACACAATCTCACTTATGAAGTTATTATATACTGGTAGAATATTGGTCAATGCGATGAAAAGCTGTCAACGGGTCCATTCACTGACAAAGGGTAGGCCGTATCGAAATAACTAATTCATCATTTATCCTAAAATGATATATATATATATTTAAATTTAAGGCTTTAGCTGGTCGCCTAGCCGTTCATGCTTTATACAATATACTCGAACTTACTGAAATATTACAAATTAAAATAAAGTTTAACTCTCGGAGATGATCGTCGATGTAATTCTAAAATATCGTAACTACAGCTTTAATCAAGCCGCAGTTACGAGGTTTTAGAATTACACCGACGTGATGTCTTTTCTTATTTACGGAAATACAATTTGGTAAAACATAAGCTTATCTCAATCAAGACTCAAAGATTTACGTGAATAGTTTTCATACTCTAAAATGAATAGAAATAAGTTTTACTGTATTTAGTCTCATCAACGGATGGATAATCGTAAACCTAATTGGGATAGCAGCTGAAGGAAAGGAAAGGAAAGTGAGAAATACCAGGAAGCCATTGTTAGGTGCTCCAGCCGCCGCACTATGACAAAAATACTGTTAAAAGCTGTGTTAAACCCCATTAAATAAATAAGTTCACTACATTTCAATTGTTTATTTTTTTATTGGACAATACTTCAGTTATTTCATGCTGTAGTTGACTTCTTATATGTTTCATATACTGTCGAAACAAAAGCATTTCATGAGATAACAAAAACTCATATCAATTCAAGTTTAGGAGGTTGCCCACAAATACCATGGTCTTTGTTTGAATCTCAAATAAATTTTCTTATTTTCATTTTACTGACTCAGAAAAAAGACAGATAGAAGCAGCTTTGTTTGTACGTTTGAGACTAATTCAGGGGGATTGCATCTAATACTTAACCCTTTCCAGTTTATCACTGGTTTTTACTTTCCGGTGATTTCATAATTGTAACAAGCAATTTTTTTATTCAATTTAAATCCACTTCCATTTTTTGTCTGCAAAACCTTTGAATTTGGACAGATCTAAAATTTTGCAAAACAGGAAAGGAAAAATAAGCAAAGTATTGTGCGACTGCGTCTTAGAATTTGACCGATTTAATGTTACGCTACAAAGCAATTAATTATTCGTTTATTCATGTAGCTATCAAAGCATTTTTGATGCTGCTGATTTATCATGGAATCTTATTGAGAACTTCTATATTTCCTGATAAAGAAGCGAAAGTTGATGCTGACTTTTCGGGGTAAGGGCATACGTAAGAAACTTAAAAGTGTGTTGCTCGATAATTTTCACTAGGAGAGAAATAATTTCCGTTCCTTTCATGAAAATAATAATGTTAGTATGAATATAAACTGTATTTACGAAAACTAATGTTATTTTAGATTCTCGCGACTCCAACCCACGCGAAATGCTGTGAAAATTTATAGAAATAAATAAAACATTATAAAATTTGTTAGGAAAAATGAAAGCCAATATTCGTTTGATTAAGGAGATATATACGCTAATCTTATTCGAATATAGAAGAGAAAAGCCATTAAGCCTTTCCTGTTTATCTTTATAATTTTAGTCTCTTCCAATTTGAACAAAAAAAGTCTCCTCTGAGACATAGGACTTTTGTTTATCGTAAGAGCAAATTATTGGCAATCGCAACAAGAAAACTATATTTGATTCGATGCTCTTTCGAATTCATTTATGACATTTGGTATTTTTGCCTAACCCTTTCCCACACGACAAAGCTTTCGATTTATCCAAATTGAAAGGAGTTGCAGACGACAATTTGAAATTTATTATTTTATTCATCCTTCTGGATAGAAAACATTGTGTAAAAATGAAGAAATTGCTTGTTACAAGCAATATCTTCATTTTACACAATGTTTTCTCATTTTTTGTCTAAAGAGGCATCGAAAAGCGTCACTGTGAGGGAATGGGTTTAATAAGAATTTGTCAAACGTCAAGATACAAATCAAATAAAGTTTTTTTTTTTTTTTTTTTTTTTTTTTTTTAATTTCAAGATATATGTTATGTTCTAAAAACACATTTGAGTCGCCATGTTAGCAAACGGGCTAGAAGAACTAAGGCTACTACGCCTTGTCAAAGTAAGAAATGGACTCCTAACGATATGACGTAACAATTTGTAGAAGCAGTCTCTTCCAATAAGGATGAAGATAATATATATTTTTTGTTTTGTTTTCGTTGGGGTATGAAACGTAAAAACTAATAACACTCTATAAATACGCGAAGCTGATTCATACGTAAGTGTGATAAGGTTTTTCGTTTCACACCTGCATGAAAACAAAAGAAAATATTCTCTTAATTTCTTATATTTTAATAGCATAAAACAAACAAAGCAAACACTTTACAATTGTTAATGCTTTTTTTATATAAAACTTTTTTGTGCGGAAGCATACACAATTGTTGCGTGCTCAAAATTTTGTTCGTGGAGTTATGAATACTTTTTTCGACAAACCACGACGCTCGTGTTTGATAGACGAAAATGAAAATTAAATCATATACACATAACACAAGATATCTTAGTGATAGATGCTTCCGTGGTTTTAGTTGAGACAAAGGTCGTAATAGATATACGTGTAAACAGTTTTCACCTTTTTATATATTTTTTATTTTCTTTACCATGTATTGTCATGGAACTTTTCCCAGAATATAAATAATACATTTACCTTTCTGGATTGTCATTTCAAGTCCTCGAACTGATCCCGATGTGGGGTCTTGAAATGACCTTTGACGTTACTTTTGCATTCTAAACGCCGATGCCTTTGACTTGACCAAACTGAATATTTTCTATAACATTTCTGTCGCATTCGAGTACAATTTAAGTGCACAGGTTTCACATAATACCAATTGATCAATCGCGGCTGTCAATCAAATAACCAATCGACCAATAAAATCATTCATTGTGACCAGAAATGAGTTTTGAACTAAGAAATTGGCCTCCTTTTTTGTTGGTTTGGAGACATAAACGTCATGACTACAGCTGATTCAAGCTGTAGTTAGGACGCTTACGTCAACAACCTACCATTCTACCCTTTTATTGCATGCTACTGGTCATAAATTTTACAAATTAACGCCGTTTAAAATCGAAGCAGGACTTTCTGGCGGAGTCAGTAGGCAGGGCTTACTAAGTAAGTGAACGGGGTAAATAATTGATCAATCACTACCTGATAGCTGTGTACTTATCTGGCATGTTAACCCTTTCCTGTTCAAACACGGGACTTAACGCTCCTACGATTTTATACTTGAGAAAACATTGTGGAAAAAGTAAAAGTTGCTTGTTACAAGCAAATTCTCCTATTTCCACAATGTTTTCTACCACATAGGATGGTTTCATTTCAAATGGCGTCCAGTTTTCATTGTTTTCTGCAACCTTTCTCAATTTGGACCAGTCTAAAATTTCCAAAAAAACGGGAAAGGGTTAAGAGCATCTTACGAAAAACAAGGTACCTGATTTTGACATAAAAGGCAGTTCATAGCGGATATTAGATGTTTATCAAAGAGCTTCCTGAAATCACTTGAAACCTTTTAAATCATTTATGAAGTAATCATTAGGAAATATTCGTACACGTAAAGGCAGGTCTCTATTTCATGTATTCTTTCGAAAGACTCGTAAAAGTGCATAACGTGAATCTATTTTCTACCTAAACATTAATTTAATCCATATGGTTGTTCTTCTAATTGACCGATTGCTGGCCCCGATCACTTGGTCACGCCAACAGACTCCAACAGGAAGTCCCGATTCGATTTTAAACGGCGTTATTTAGCAAGATTTATGACCAGTAGCATGTAACAATCAAAGTACTGTAAGCTAGCGAATAGTTTTGTCATGTAATTTCTTTGCCAAGGGTTATCATTATAAATAAACGAGGTTAAAGTAACGCAGGAGTTCACCCATTACAACATGACAGGTTCATATTCAAAGACGATACAAAAGACAATTTCAAGTTGGTTGAATTTAGGAACCATTCCCTTGTTGGGAAGAAAACATTGATAACAATGAAGAAATTGCCTGTTACAATCGTTTTCTTCATTGTCCACAATGTTTTCCAATGCTTTTTTCTTTGGATGCTTAAAAAGCGGAATTGGGTGGGAATGGGTTTAATAGCATGATTTTGAAAGAGTTCTCTACAATTTTAATAGAGTTTGCAATATTCCTGAAATACATAAAAACTAATCTTATGGCGTAGGCATTCAATGGATTTAGTGGTTAAGCCTCAAGTCGCTGAACTTTAAATTTTTGTCTGTTAACTTGAGCTATCAAAGCTGACGCTTTGCTAGCTAAAAACGTAGTGTAGTTGTTTGTTGAATAAGCTATAGTTACGACGTTTATACGCGTAAACAACAAAAAAGATTAACAAAAAAGACGACCAATGTTAGAGTTCAAAACTTATTCCTGATCTAAATGAATAATTTCCTTGCTATGGTCATTGATTGACAGCCGCGATTGGTTAATTGATGGATAGCTGGTCAAGCCCATTGACCTCCAACAAAACAAATCGACTGAGATATCGGACTTTTGTATGGTCGGGAACTCAAAATGGTCAATCGATGATTTGATTGACAGCGGCGATTCGTCAATTGAGCGGGCCTCCTAAGAGTACTAAATATATTTTGTAAATCTCTTTGTACTGTTCGTTTACCCGAAACCGCGAAACCTTGGCCTGTTTTTATTCCCAAACCGCAAGAGTTGTTGTACTGCATTTTTGCTCTAAACCTAAACTGCAGATGTAACTCGCAGTGTTTTCAACAGGTGATGTTCTTTGTACCCTATTTTTGAAGTTGTTTTTTACCAAAACCCCACAAAAGATAGGTTTCGCACATTTGAATACTAACCGTTAAAAATGTTTTGTTGTTTTGAACCCTGAAAATATGCACACGCAAACATCTTGTCCAGTGGCATCTTTTGTCTCACATGAATTGTATTTCATAGAATGAACCTATAGGTACATGTAACTCTTTTACAAATTTGACTAGTGCTTGAAGCGCAGACGTCAAGCAACCCGGACATCCAAATAGTGCTTTTAAAAACAGATTTTTAACTCAATATATCTACCGGGCGCATGGTAAAGACTAGGATCATACTTTGCGGATGGACGGTCTGATCGGAGACTTTACTTGACGCACATATGAAGATATCGGCAATATCACACACAGACTGACATATCTACAGAAATGTCATTTCAGAGTTAAGAGATTATGGGATATTTCTTTGCTTAAACCAAGAGGATATAAATGAATTGCGGGAATCTCGTAAATCTTGTACCATATATGAGCATTGACGTGAATTAACCCAAAAATAACAACATTTATCACTTAGTGTCCCTTCCTTTATATTGAATTATCTTCTTCGTGGTGAGTCTGTCGGTAATAACGGTAATATTATGATAGAGACTTCAAATACAAATATAAGGTTGATATCGTTTTTGGGCGTGCTAAACATCATATATACAGCTTTATTCAAGATGTATTTACATTTTTTTTCTTGCCTAACGACGATAGCATTATATCTTGTAAGCCCATTTCTGGATGATGAGACCGCGCGTGGGAATACAGCAAACTCGAGTTATACCGATTCCCAGGGGATCGAAGAAATGCTGTCGTTAAATCCGACTATAACTAATTCTATGTCGATTCTTACAAAAGACGCCATCGGCACCAAACAATCTACTTCGGTATAAATGATCCATTATGTTAAGCAATGTTAAGCCATATACATGTAGTTGTAGTGACAACAAACCATGTTTCTAACAGCAGAATTTCTTAGAAAAGAAACTTTAGACCTAAACTTTATCTTTATTACCGAATATAGGTAAAATCGATATCTATTCTTACAAAGAAGGCCATCGGCACATTAAATTCTACTTATGTATAAATGACCTATTATGTAAATCAATGTTAACCAATATCGTTGTAGTGACTGCCATTGAAGCCACGTTTCTAACATCAGAAAATAAATTAATGTTTTAAGAACCCTTATAGCTTTCTGCTTCTTATTGCTCGCCCTAAAATACAGTTTGTTTTTGAAACCTGACAGATTCTTAATCACATGTTTTTTGTTCCGCTCAGTTGCAGAGAATACCGAGATGGGTAATCAGCGTTTTTGCACATAACGAACCACGTCGGCGATGGTCGTACATTTACCATAGAGGATCGTAGACATTCGACACGATCTATAAACGTTAACAAACACGAGTTGATACCGATCATCAAATTATCATAACACTCTATCCAGAGAACTTCGCCATCATTCATCTCGTGTTTTGATAAATGTATCAATGTCCATGCTTTAGCGAACAAATAAACGTTAGATGGTCGTAATAGGTTTTATCATTTGTCAAAGGGAATTTCTGATCTTAAATTTTGTTTCGACAACCAAAGAGTATTCTAAACGCGCCATGTTCCATGTCCAGACAGATAAATGTTGTTACTTATGACATGAACAAATTGACCAAACAAATTGTTCCACCAACTTACCCTGTTTGCCCTGCCCATTGACCCCGACAGGAAAATTCCGCCTTAATTTTAAGATGTTTTTTTGTAATAGTTTAGAACCAAGAACATGTATTTAAAAGTAAAACGGTTAGTAAGCGACCTAAACATCGTAACTAGAGCTTCGATGAATTGTAGTTACGACTTTTAAGTCACAAAACCAACAAAAATGTTTCACACAAATCGCGGCCAATGTTGGTTTTCATAGCTCAATTTCCGGGTGGAATGAATGATTTGATTGTTCGATATATTGCTTGATTGACAGCCGCTATTGGTCGATTGTTAATAATGACGGACTGAAGGTTAGAGTATCGTATTGCTCTACCCAACATTTCTGCTTTTTCACAGCTAAAAATGTTTAATTAACGTTCCTAGGCAGTATATTAGTCAGCACTATTATAGGGCATCAATACGTACTTGAAATATTTTGACGAAAAAAATAAAGTAAGAAACCGGACCTCTGCTGAGTGTGGCGACTTTTTGAAAAGGTGATAAACGTGCTGCCTGATTTTTATGGTTTTAATGTAAGCATACTCCGATAGATGTAGCTTTTGTCTCATGCTTCTTTTGCTATTAAATTGACTAAATTTGTCAAATTAAAATATTTTCGTGTCGATTGATCGCTTTAAGATGTAACAAAATGATATTTTGTTTTGTTGTTTGAATGGTGTTTAACGCATTAATCGCAGCGGCTTGATCACCTAACCATAGGTTCCTAGTATTTCTCCCAACATTGCTACCACTACATAGTTTCTGAGCCGCCAGTTGCACATCCCACTTAGGTTTGCGATTATCCGCCCATTGATGGGAGACAATGATATCTTTTTCTTCTGTTGACGATTAATGATGACAACTACGTCTCTAGCAGACTTAGAGGTAATTTGTTCATGAGTTTGATTGTAAAACTTTGTTGTCTTTTCTCTAAATATACATACATGGTACAACACGAGTGTTATATCATCGTTCGGCGTGCATAATGTTATAACTGTAAGTTTATTCAAGCTATAGCTACGACATTTTGTACGCCAAACGACGAGGCTTCGCCGAGTTATAAAAATCAATAAGAATGTGACATTCTATTTATAAGATCAAATTTTATATGATTTTTATACCTTAAAGAAGAAGAAGAAAATACCGAAACAGCGCCCATACAAGAGGCGACTTCATTTATATACAACGATTTAATTTTTATTTTAACCCTTTCCTGTTAGACCTGCCAAATTTACAGGTTTGCAGACTAACATTTAATTTGGATTTAATTAGGAAAATAACCTTTCAGTATGGTAGAAAATATTGTTGTAAAAGAAGAAATTGCTTGCCACAAGCAATTTCTTCTTTTTCTACAATATTTTCTCAATTACAAAAATCTCAGATATAATACCAGGGATTGAACATGAAAGGGGGAAATATGAACGGTTAACCATCGGGTGTTATCTCAACCCCCGCTTGTAAAGATATGGTGCAAGTACGATATAATTGTTTCTGATAAAATTGTGCTTTTTATTCCAGCTTCGCAAGTGAAAAGATAGTGAAAGATGAAAAGGGGGAATGCGATGAAAGAGTCGAACATTCATTCGTCAAGTTAGTAAAACTGTTCTATGAAATATTTCAAAAATGTAAATTTATTGAAAAGAAATCTTTCCCAAACGTAATGTTGCAGTTTTTGCTCGAAGAACTTATTAATCATTCTTAATTGGACAGATCTTGTCTAATAACTCCATTTCATGATGATAACTTGACATTTCCGTTCCTAATGTAATTGACGTCATAGGACAAGAGGAGAGCAAGTGATGTTTTAAACGTACACAAATATTTTCATCTATTTTTTCTTTTCTTTTCTTTTTCTTGTTTTCTAAATTTTTGGCATTTTTTTCTTTTCATTTGCCTTTCTTTTTTGAAAACTGTATTGATGATATATTTCAACATTAAATCGATCTTTCTTGTGAATAATCAAACTAGTCTAACTGAAACAAAACTTTCTTACACTTTAACTGAAAATAATCTATGACAATAGCCCCTCTGTACACAAAAGGAGGACATTTACTCCTTCCTAAACTTAACAGGGTCTATTTTAACCTCTTCCTCATTCCGACAGGTTGGTCAAAATCTTATTCCCTAAATAAATATGGCGGACAATATCCCCTCTCGTCGTTTTACTAGTGTGGACAAAAACTCCTTCGTAATATTGGCGGACGAAAGACATATTTCTAAAATAAATCATCGACAATGTCTAGAGCCATTTCTGGGTTCCGGACAGCTTAAAACTGATCAATCGCTGACCCTGTGTATTTGCTCCCTACGCCGCCCACTACCCCCAATTGACCCCGACGGAAGGTTCCGGTTCGACTTTTAACGGCTGTATTATGAAAAATTCAAATCCAGTAGCTTGTAGCAAAAAGAAAAATGGTTGTTTGGCAACCTAAACGCTTGAATAAGCTGTAGTTAAGACGTTTTTATTGTCTCCCACTAATGGGAGGAAAAAACGTAAGCCTAAGTGGGATGAGAAGCTTGAGGCTAGGAAAGGATGTAGTGATAGTGCATATATAAGAAACACCACGAACCCATGTTAGATACTACAGCCACCGCGATATGACTGAAATGCTGTTTAAAGTAGCGTTAAACCCCATTCAAATCAAATCGTTACTGCAGATTATGGAAAATGTCGCGAGTATCACATTGTAATTTTATCAGTGGTCGGTCAAGTAACTACTAATGTCTATGATTTTTGAAGCAGTCAAATGGTAAATAGCGGCTTTTGCAATCGGATTTTACATGCATCAAAAAGTTACAATGTAAGAAAATACAGTATAAAGCGTATTTTGATATACTGCAATCCATGCAAATCGTATTGCAATACATAATGAAATTTGCTGTTTATGCTGAAAACTTGTTCAAGTATGTATCATATTGAGTCACTGTAAGGGTCATACATGTATATGTATGAAAAGAACAAAGATGATTAAGATGACTTAGAAATTACACGTGTATCCATTACCAGACCACAAAAGATCATATGTGTCCAAATTGAAAGACGTTAAAGATGACATTTTAATGTCGATAAAATTAAAAATATATATATTTTTGTTTACGGAGAAAATCGGAAGATCATAGGAAATAAAGAAATATCGGGTTAAAAGCATTTTCGTTTCATTTTCAACGATATTTTCCAAAGCTCTCGTAAAAATGTAGGATAGTGTAGAAATGAGTTAATAATTGTCCAAAGAAGAAAATTACCAAATGACGTGAAAAGGATTAGTCTATTAGTTGCTTCTTATTTTCACTAAAGAAAATTGTATGTATTTGAATTTGAACAATGAATAATCCACTTTTATTTTTCCTGAATTCTGACTAGCTTAAATTAATTCCTACTCCATCAAAAATAGTTGCACAGACAGTAATTACAGACAACACTCTCTCAAGCGGTTAATCTTTATTTTTATCTATATTGTATCAAAATTATTTTTTTTGATACTTAACCATCAGAAATAAAGAGAATATTTTGTCCCTTTATGTATGAAACCAAAGACATAAAATCAAAGTTCTGTATGAATCTGGTTCAGGGGTTCATACATACAGTGTAGTTAAAGCTTATGTTTCATTACTCGATGAAAACAAATAGAAATATTTACCAATCGATTAGACGCATGGAAAGATCTTAAATTTTCTTACCTCTTGAACCGTCTGTACATTTTAACATGATTCCTTTATAATTCCGAAAACACAACACCACTGATATCTTTTAAAACGAAAAATGTTTGAACTTGACTTGTTGAGTTGAATTCATCATTCAAGAGATGGAATTCATTTATACACATTAAAATCTGCACTATTTCTAAGAAAATGTTTTTCTACGTAACTTTCACTCGATTCTATGTGATTTTGTTCTATGTACAGTACAAAGTCAATTTATATCTACCTTTTCTACATAAAATGTCTCATAGCTGGCCCATGCAAATTGTATATAATTATATCATAATCAAGATCTGGCGGACCAAACATTACTTTAAGTCCTTTAAAATTCTTATAATTTCATCCCTTGTTTTTACCATGATTGCCAAATAATGTATGAGATGGAATCATTTATCCTTTGATTCATGAAAATAAAAGTGTTTATAAAACTAACCAGAGCTGATAAACTTACAGACGGTGGTCAGATACATCCCGATACTTCAGGCCTATCAAAACTAACTGGGCAGGTTGTACAGGAGAAAGACGAACGTGATTATTTATGTAATTCAATGTCATTTTCTCCAGCGTTTGTCTACTAATTCAGTTTGAATTTTAAAGTTATGCCCTTTAATGATATTGCCTTTTTGATTGGTTCTTCGGACCAATCAAATCATTCCTTTACAACGGCATCGAAGTTTGAACTCCAACATTGGCAGACATTAATGTGAAGATTTTTTGTTTGTTTTGGTGACTTAAACGTCGCAAGCTGTAGTTACTACATTTGGGTAAACAACCAACCATTTTTACTGATGACAAATGTCTCTAAATATCGATGTTAAAATTCCTGTCGGAGGTCAGTGGGTGTGACTAGCGATCCGTCAAATACATGATTGATTGTACTTATTGAGCGAAATAAAATATTAATGTAAACATTTGAAAGAAAGAGAACATTGCAATGGTTGAATCAATAGAAATTGATTAAATAAGGAAAGCGAAACATAAAACCGATTGACGAGTATTATACTGACATAAACTGCGAGGTTATTGTTGGTTGATTGCATTAGGCTAATTATTGGACAATACTTACTGGCAATGATATTGCGAAAGTAGAGACGTGATGCAACAATACACAGTACATGTATCACTTCCCGAGAACTATCTTACTTTGTGCGAAAGTAGAGATGCACAGTACATGTGTCTGTCGTGTTACGGCGATAAGGCGCGTCTGCAAGATATCTATTACAGCGGTAAAGTTGGACACAGTTAATGATATTTTGAAAGTTTAATGTAAAATCTAATTACTAAAGGATTTCCATGAAAGTTCTCAAGCCATATCATAGTTACCAATTACAAAACAGTCAGGACCATTTTGTCTTTGAACTTTGTATTAATTTCAGATGACGTCATCAAAAATTAATTTACGTGATAAAAATTAACTAAGAAAATGGCATGCAGACACGGCTAGATGTTTCCGATAGAAAATATGCACATTTTGTCCCCTTCCCTACCCCCCGCCTCACATCCCTTAAAAGGAGATATGTCTAAGCAGTGAGGATCCAATTAAAGGTTCTTTGTTAAATCCTGACAAATCTCTTCATTGAAAGAAAGGAAAGAATATGTAAATATTGCAATACAAAAAATATCGAAAACGAATCTCACTTTCTACTTACTTGCCCTAAGTATACTGAAGTCAGAACTAAATATCTAAAAGGACTGAATGCACATGATTAACTTATTTTGAAAAGTTGTCATATAATCAAATGGGGCTTGAAACGGACAATCAGGTGGTGTAGACTAAGATCAAACCGGACTTATGTGCAGGCTGATCTCTGTCTATACCCCCTACTAAAATAGGGATATTCCGGTTCAGTATTACAATGGTTCATCTTTAGATGAAGAATGTTATTGTCTTCCTGTTACAAAGGACAACTGATGTGACATCTTTTTACAAATTCATGAAGAATTGATAAATAATTCGCCCCAAAATAGCTACATACATGTTCACAACTGTAAGATATCATATAATGTAACTCTTCGATATATGAACTTTTTCCTTGTATGTAGAGTTGATAGCGCGTCGAACTATCATTCAAAGGGTCCCGGGTTCGATCACCGACGGCGGCAATTGTCTCTCACCAATGGGTAGATAATCGTAAACCTATGTGGGATAGCAGCCGGAGGCTCGGAAAGGCTGTAGTTGTAGTACTGGTGCGAGAAATACCAGGAATCCATTGTTAGGTGCTCCAGCCGCCGCAATATAACTGAAAGATTGTTAAAAGCGGCGTTAAACCCCATTGAAACAAACAAAGTATGTAGAGTTATGGGCTTGTGTACCAATGAAATGTTCGTACTTGATTATTTTGTTTCCCTACTGTAACAATATACTGTTGTTTTTTTTTTATTATTATTATTTTTTATGTACCTCAAATAATATTGCCGTTGATACGTTTACCAGACAGCAAAAGGTTACACTGGCAATGAGTTCCCGACGACAATTTTAGTTAATGAAATTTTAAAATAATATGATTTTCTTTTTTTTTTTTCATAGAAAACATATTTGATAATAAAGAAATTGCTTGTAGCAAGCAATATATCGATTTCCACACAAAGCTTTCAACTTGAGCACAGTAAAGGATGTTTTACAATCGTTCAAACAATGACAGAGTCATACACGGCTTTATAAATGACAATATTAATAAAATCCTTCTCACAGGACGCTATAATTATTAAGAATATATTGGAGGTTCGAAAATGATTGTAGATTTAGTACTGGAGTGAGAAATATCAGGAATCCATGGTTAGGTGATCCAACCACCCCGATATGACTGAAATACTGTTAAAAGTGGCGTTAAACCCCAATTAAAAAACTAAAGAATAGTCTCAATATAGCGTCCCTTGAGAAGGAACACGACTTTATCAACACTGTAATATATATGTATAAATCAATATATCACTCTGCATTGTATGTAATAATTCTAGGAAAATTGTCGGCTTTTAACTGACGGATCACTAGCCACGCCCATTGACCTCCAACATGGCGTTTCGACTGATGAAAAAAAGAAAGATATTGTTTTGTAAAATATATGTCCAGGAAGACGCGATTAAATAATCGACATAAACAATGTAACTACAGCTTGAATATCTCGCAAAAATGTGCTTAACATAGATGTTGGAGTTCAAAAATTAAATCTGGTCATAATTTTTACGTTAGATTTTTTTTTCGGGAAACGACCGATCGCGAATATCAATCAAAGAATAAAACGACCAACCAAATAAATCATTTGGATAGGAAGTGAAATTTGGTCGACATTAATATGAACTATTTTCTCTTGTTTTTGTGACTTTAACGTTGTAACTGCAGCTTATTCAATGGAATCCGCAAAAATGGAAGTCGCAAAAACAAACAATTTACTTTTTAAGTTGGAATGCGGAGTATGGCTGAGGTCGCACATGCTTTTTTACAATAATCACGCCGCCCAGTGCTTTAAAACATCTTAGAGCGATTAAGGGGGTCGTAGGCATCAATCAAACGCTATTATTGTGGGATTTACAGCTTTTACTCAATAAAAATCAAATAGATGCAAAACGAAAGTAGAAGATTTTGAAAATTAAAATGTCAACACATCAACTTCCGGTTTCTACTTATTTACTAAATAATTACGCTTTATTATGTCGTTATTTACAAGTTTAAATCAATAATACCACATTAAACTTATAACAGGTGTCATCTAGCTTTCAGCTTGTTCCTTTTTACGTAAGATTTTTACGGTTCTAAAGCCGAATAACGAATAGGGAAACCGCGCGACTACAGCGCGCCGAAAATAATTTGATACTATCTTCATCATATTATAGGAAAAGGGCAAAACTACCATATGCAGACAATAACGTTAAAGTCTTTTTTTTTTCTTTTGAATTTTACTCACAACGTTTAAAATAATCTTTTTTCCTAAGTCTAAACCGGTCTTTCAAATCGATCACCCTGAAACAAGTTTCCGCGCTTTTCCGCAAATTTCCACGTATACTCATAAACTTGAAGTGAAAGTGAAAGTGAAATCGTGAGTTTAGTATGATCGTTACAGAATTGGCCGAGTTGAGAGTCAAATAATCATCGAGGTCATTAATTTCTTACTGTAGAAGCTGTTATTCTCTGTTTTCAAGATTCTAAAAGGAGTTCACGTTTTACAGTTGATCAAAAGGAGAATGTTATGCTTGAAAATTCTAATTTTGCTGTGCGTGACACGAGCTTAAAACACATTACAATACGATAAAATTTTAGACCAGTCCAAATTCACAGAAGTAGCAGACGACGATTGTAAGTTGTTGAAATCTTTAAAATCCTTGTCTTTTTGGACAGAAAACATTGTGGATAATGAAGAAATTGCTTGTAACAATGAGGGTCACCGTCTGGGAATGGGTTAAGACAATGCTAGTTTTTTTTATTTCTGTATGTGGATTTCTGTTTATGTGCGTTATTCACGCACATATGTACACGAATACGAATGCTGGTTTAAGTTTAAAGGAGGGAGGCTTACTCGGAAAGTAATAAATGAATTTGAACCGAAATCCACAATTATGACCTTTCAGCGCATTCCAATTTCTCAGGACTTTCAGTCCTTTGATTCTTACACGTTACCGGCAACAAACGTTACTAAAAATAAAACCCTTATACGGAGTGTGCTGCAGTGTCGGGAAGCTTTATATGCGTTATTTGAACATCCTTTTTTGGGGATGTCTCGGTAGCGCAGAGGTTAAGGACGTCGGACATTGCAGCGCTAGGCGGCGTTGTCGTATCCGCGTAGGTTCGAATCCCGTAAGAGTCAATTAAAATATTAGTTCTCCACTAGGGTTGAAAAGACAAGAGTCACTGCCGTAGTCGAGAGAATTCAATATAAATAGTATTTCTAAAAATAAAACCCTTATACGGAGTGTGCTGCAGTGTCGGGAAGCTTTATATGCGTTATTTGAACATCCTTTTTTGGGGATGTCTCGGTAGCGCAGAGGTTAAGGACGTCGGACATTGCAGCGCTAGGCGGCGTTGTCGTATCCGCGTAGGTTCGAATCCCGTAAGAGTCAATTAAAATATTAGTTCTCCACTAGGGTTGAAAAGACAAGAGTCACTGCCGTAGTCGAGAGAATTCAATATAAATAGAATTTCTAAAAATAAAACCCTTATACGGAGTGTGCTGCAGTGTCGGGAAGCTTTATATGCGTTATTTGAACATCCTTTTTTGGGGATGTCTCGGTAGCGCAGAGGTTAAGGACGTCGGACATTGCAGCGCTAGGCGGCGTTGTCGTATCCGCGTAGGTTCGAATCCCGTAAGAGTCAATTAAAATATTAGTTCTCCACTAGGGTTGAAAAGACAAGAGTCACTGCCGTAGTCGAGAGAATTCAATATAAATAGAATTTCTAAAAATAAAACCCTTATACGGAGTGTGCTGCAGTGTCGGGAAGCTTTATATGCGTTATTTGAACATCCTTTTTTGGGGATGTCTCGGTAGCGCAGAGGTTAAGGACGTCGGACATTGCAGCGCTAGGCGGCGTTGTCGTATCCGCGTAGGTTCGAATCCCGTAAGAGTCAATTAAAATATTAGTTCTCCACTAGGGTTGAAAAGACAAGAGTCACTGCCGTAGTCGAGAGAATTCAATATAAATAGAATTTCTAAAAATAAAACCCTTATACGGAGTGTGCTGCAGTGTCGGGAAGCTTTATATGCGTTATTTGAACATCCTTTTTTGGGGATGTCTCGGTAGCGCAGAGGTTAAGGACGTCGGACATTGCAGCGCTAGGCGGCGTTGTCGTATCCGCGTAGGTTCGAATCCCGTAAGAGTCAATTAAAATATTAGTTCTCCACTAGGGTTGAAAAGACAAGAGTCACTGCCGTAGTCGAGAGAATTCAATATAAATAGAATTTCTAAAAATAAAACCCTTATACGGAGTGTGCTGCAGTGTCGGGAAGCTTTATATGCGTTATTTGAACATCCTTTTTTGGGGATGTCTCGGTAGCGCAGAGGTTAAGGACGTCGGACATTGCAGCGCTAGGCGGCGTTGTCGTATCCGCGTAGGTTCGAATCCCGTAAGAGTCAATTAAAATATTAGTTCTCCACTAGGGTTGAAAAGACAAGAGTCACTGCCGTAGTCGAGAGAATTCAATATAAATAGAATTTCTAAAAATAAAACCCTTATACGGAGTGTGCTGCAGTGTCGGGAAGCTTTATATGCGTTATTTGAACATCCTTTTTTGGGGATGTCTCGGTAGCGCAGAGGTTAAGGACGTCGGACATTGCAGCGCTAGGCGGCGTTGTCGTATCCGCGTAGGTTCGAATCCCGTAAGAGTCAATTAAAATATTAGTTCTCCACTAGGGTTGAAAAGACAAGAGTCACTGCCGTAGTCGAGAGAATTCAATATAAATAGAATTTCTAAAAATAAAACCCTTATACGGAGTGTGCTGCAGTGTCGGGAAGCTTTATATGCGTTATTTGAACATCCTTTTTTGGGGATGTCTCGGTAGCGCAGAGGTTAAGGACGTCGGACATTGCAGCGCTAGGCGGCGTTGTCGTATCCGCGTAGGTTCGAATCCCGTAAGAGTCAATTAAAATATTAGTTCTCCTCTAGGGTTGAAAAGACAAGAGTCACTGCCGTAGTCGAGAGAATTCAATATAAATAGAATTTCTAAAAATAAAACCCTTATACGGAGTGTGCTGCAGTGTCGGGAAGCTTTATATGCGTTATTTGAACATCCTTTTTTGGGGATGTCTCGGTAGCGCAGAGGTTAAGGACGTCGGACATTGCAGCGCTAGGCGGCGTTGTCGTATCCGCGTAGGTTCGAATCCCGTAAGAGTCAATTAAAATATTAGTTCTCCACTAGGGTTGAAAAGACAAGAGTCACTGCCGTAGTCGAGAGAATTCAATATAAATAGAATTTCTAAAAATAAAACCCTTATACGGAGTGTGCTGCAGTGTCGGGAAGCTTTATATGCGTTATTTGAACATCCTTTTTTGGGGATGTCTCGGTAGCGCAGAGGTTAAGGACGTCGGACATTGCAGCGCTAGGCGGCGTTGTCGTATCCGCGTAGGTTCGAATCCCGTAAGAGTCAATTAAAATATTAGTTCTCCACTAGGGTTGAAAAGACAAGAGTCACTGCCGTAGTCGAGAGAATTCAATATAAATAGAATTTCTAAAAATAAAACCCTTATACGGAGTGTGCTGCAGTGTCGGGAAGCTTTATATGCGTTATTTGAACATCCTTTTTTGGGGATGTCTCGGTAGCGCAGAGGTTAAGGACGTCGGACATTGCAGCGCTAGGCGGCGTTGTCGTATCCGCGTAGGTTCGAATCCCGTAAGAGTCAATTAAAATATTAGTTCTCCACTAGGGTTGAAAAGACAAGAGTCACTGCCGTAGTCGAGAGAATTCAATATAAATAGAATTTCTAAAAATAAAACCCTTATACGGAGTGTGCTGCAGTGTCGGGAAGCTTTATATGCGTTATTTGAACATCCTTTTTTGGGGATGTCTCGGTAGCGCAGAGGTTAAGGACGTCGGACATTGCAGCGCTAGGCGGCGTTGTCGTATCCGCGTAGGTTCGAATCCCGTAAGAGTCAATTAAAATATTAGTTCTCCACTAGGGTTGAAAAGACAAGAGTCACTGCCGTAGTCGAGAGAATTCAATATAAATAGAATTTCTAAAAATAAAACCCTTATACGGAGTGTGCTGCAGTGTCGGGAAGCTTTATATGCGTTATTTGAACATCCTTTTTTGGGGATGTCTCGGTAGCGCAGAGGTTAAGGACGTCGGACATTGCAGCGCTAGGCGGCGTTGTCGTATCCGCGTAGGTTCGAATCCCGTAAGAGTCAATTAAAATATTAGTTCTCCTCTAGGGTTGAAAAGACAAGAGTCACTGCCGTAGTCGAGAGAATTCAATATAAATAGAATTTCTAAAAATAAAACCCTTATACGGAGTGTGCTGCAGTGTCGGGAAGCTTTATATGCGTTATTTGAACATCCTTTTTTGGGGATGTCTCGGTAGCGCAGAGGTTAAGGACGTCGGACATTGCAGCGCTAGGCGGCGTTGTCGTATCCGCGTAGGTTCGAATCCCGTAAGAGTTACTAAATAACGCCGTTTAATATCGAAATGTATTTTTCTGTCTGAGTCAGTGGACGTGGCCAGCTGAGTCAATGTGCTGTGCCAACGATTCGTAAATTGATTTTTTGATTGACAGTGGTCACCGGTCGACTAAGTCACATATAAGCATAGTATCGGTGCTGACCAAGAGACATTTACTACATTTAGTTTAACCCATTCCTACGCAATGACGCTTTTGGACTCCCCTTGGAAAAACAATTTGGAAAACAGTGTGTAAAATGAAGAAATTGCTTGTAACAAGCAATTCCTTCATTTAACACAATGTTTTTTACTGAGAAAGTTGATCTAAAATCTAAAACTTCATAAACTTTGAATTGTCGTATGCAACTCCTTTCAATTTGATCTAGTCTAGAATTTTGCCGTCTAGTAATGGGTTAACGATCTCTTTATACCCAAATCTGTTCTCTACGAGATATTGTTATCCCCCCCCCCTAAAATTGTTGCTGAATCTGCAGGAAAATGCATTTCGTAAGTTGATCTTTATAATGTGCTGTTTTCGAATTCTTAATTAGAAAGAATTTATTTTCTTTTCATGCATATTGTTTTGTTAGTATGCATATAAACCGCATTGACGCTGAAACATTTTTTTTTTTTGCATTCACGCGATTCCAACCCACGTGAATGCAGAGAGAATCAATTCTTTTAGAAAAGTTCAAATAAATGTGAGAATCACAGATAATAAAAAAAAATGATTGTTTTTTTTTTATTATTATCTTATTTATCTATTCATTTTTGCTAATGTGCTATTGTTTGGTTTAGAAATATGACTCCAAGGGTCTGGGCGCGATTTAAAGTAGGAATCTTCCGCCCTGTGAGGTCTCTAAACTAACATACCGAATCTTACACCAACGTATATCCTATATAACGGATACAGTCGGTGCGAGGGCAGAAAGTCGTTATATATTGTTACAAGAAATTCTCCTTGTTTTCACAATTTCCCCAGAAACAAATTTTCTATAGTGCAAGGTATTGCAGGTTTGTGTGGTAACTGGTTACATGACACGTAAAAGGACCACCTTTAAAGTACGAGAAAATTGACTTTAGTCAGACTTTGGTAGACTTTCCAATTATACCAATTTTACCAATTACACATTCAATATTAATTCTAGGTTCGCCCATCAAGGTTCCTTCATCCTGATTCACTGATAAATTCGTTTCATACCTAAATGGAAAAGTGAAGACTCGTCTTTTTTATGTTATTGCACACAAATTAGTTCCTTAAATGCTGCTTTAAACTGGTACGGTTTTTGCCTTCTTGACATTTGTTTTAAAGATATATACATTGATAATATTCAATTAATAGAAAATAAAGAGCGCATTCTTTTATTGTTAAATTATTTAATTTTTCTAATATTATTGTTGTAGGGGGCAAGAAAAAACAAATCTCAAGTCAAAATGACAAACTCTCCTGACTGAACAATGCTGGTTTCCACATTGATTCGTCGTTTTAAGGAGTTTCGTGAAATAAGTGTTTCAAAACATTTACTGCTTTCGACAGCGTACACCTTGGATTTCTTATGAATAGCAACATATTACGATAATAGCAGGACCAATATAGTCCAAAAAGGCTCATCTGAATTATCTTGGTCCTGCTATTATCGTAAAATGTATTGAGAGTATTTTTTTAAAAGGTTACACAGTTTCTATCAGTATTGAGCAAATAATTTGTCCTCTGGAATGTGAGCAAAGTTATCATAAGTGGTCGTTTTCTTGTATGTACATGTATTAAACGGAATGCTTCAGTTTCCTGTAGGTTTTATCCTGAATACCTTATAAAAACTCGGACCATGATTCAAAAGGAAAGAGTCAAAACTTTCACCTAAGGAGTGTAAACACTAAAATTATTGACGACGAACAAAAAACATTCAAAACTCGCTATGAGCATGTTTTGCTCTTTTAGTATTTCATTAACCCATTCCCACACAATCATGAATGTAATAGCTCCAAGAAATAACTTTGAAATATATTGTGGAAAATGAAGAAATTGCGTGTAACAATTAGTTTCTTCATTATCAACGATGCTCTGTACTCAAAAAGACAAAATAAACAAATAAATGAAATTTCACCAAACTAAAAATGGTCGTCAGCAATATTTTTTGAATTTGGACCAGTCTCAAATTTTATCCTCTGGTCATAGGTTAATGCCCCTCAGAGACGTAAAATTCAGCGTTTTTTAACGAAGCCTTAAACGAATGGGTTAGAGATCATTATTATGTTTTCCGGCGTGCTACTTTTCAATATACTTCATAAACACATGTTCATTCGATTTTATTTTGAAAAGTAGCCCCTGAGTACCTTTCACAATCGAAAATATTTGAAAGAAGAGTATTTCAAGAAATGAAATCCATCCATCAGGTATGAATTACAAAAACCTATTAGTTCGCCTGACCTAGACATTCGTTTCGGCTTTTATTTCTCTTGTACTGGCGCCTTGAAGCATTTCTGTAAGTGATATATTCGTTGTGTGTGCAAAGTATCGTAACTACAGCTTTTTACAAGCTGTAGTTACGACATTTTGCACATCCAACGACGATATGTTTTAGGTGTAAAAATGGTATCTAACATAAATCAAAGTACTGAAAAGTACTGTAAGCTATCAAAGTTTTGTTTAGTTTTGTAATCTTGTTAGTCAAACGTTATCATGATAAAAAACGAGGTTAAAGTAAGCAATGAGTTTAACCATTCCCACACAATCCCTCCTTTTTACGCCCTTTAAGAAAAATAGTTGTGGAAAACAGTGTGGAAAATGGAGAAATTGCTTGTTACAAGCAATTTCTTCATTTTCTAAAATATTTCTACCTACAGAGATAAATATTTTAAAATTTTCAAAAAATTTGAAATTGTCGTCTGCAACTTCTTTGAAGACTCTGATCAGAATCATTTTCAACACGATGTGCTCAAGTGAGCGAAAAATACCTAGGAGATGAATTTGCAGGCAGAGTTTCAAATATTCTTTAAATACATAAGAACTACTTTTATGGCGTAGGCATTTAACCAATTTAGTGGTTAAGCCTCCAGTGGAAATTTGCACTCGTTGAACTTTGAGACAACCCCAAAATTTTGTCTGTTAACTTAAGCTTGATATGCGTCTTCGTATCTGCACTCGAATTATTTATGACACGCAGTGTTTTTGAAATAATAGAATTTGGGAAAAAAAGATATTTTCAAATGATGTAATTTCCGTCACGATGATATGATGCAAATAAAGGAATGAAATTACGCGTAACGTTATTTATCCGCACGACACGTTCTCGGCGTTAATAGTGCGGAAATAAAGTGCTTTTAACGTGGAGACAGAAACGAAGTAATGTGTAACACAATAAACACCGCGTCAACATTACGTACTTGTGTTCAGAGTTTTTTTGCGGATTTGTATTTTTTTCTCGAAGAAAAAAAAGAGATATGTTTGCTTAAATGAGGCACTTAAGTCATCCCAATAGAAAAACTTGTGCATTAGAACCGTCTACATAAGGCAGCCACCATTCACTTTCTGTGTGTGAGGGAAAAAGAAGAAATTGCTACTGACGAACACTTTCTTCATTTCCCAATATGATTTTGCGTTTATTAAATCTGCAGTCGTGAATCAAGTGATTGTACAAAAAAGGATTAAGGTTTATCACCGACGAAATCGTGTAAATAATTTCGAATCCATTTTCCAGTATGTTATGACTGCTACTGTTTGAACATGAACACGATGGGTTATTTTATCTAAACAGACAACTTCGTTCGGCGACCTGTAAAGGGCATCATATTGGGTCAAAGATGCTCTCCTTTACATATTTTACTTAAATCTAAAAAGACCACCTCGAAAATATTTCTGCGTTAAATATATTTCATACGGGGACCCAAACCTCGTTACGACAGCTTGAATTTACAAGGCTGTTAAACGACGAATTTATGACAACCTACGTGGAGGCTATCTTTACTGACATTGATAGAAACAAGACTCACTAAGTGGATGATGTTTTAAGCAACTCTGATGGCAGCATGTCGATAACTAGATTGTCGCAAAACACGGTAGCCAAGGTTATCTTCATTATGTCAGTAAGTTGACTGTGGAAAATAGAACATTGGCATTTGAGGAACAGAAAAAAAACAACAGATTTTTGAAAAATGGCCTAAAAAACGAGGTATGGTCGTTATAGAAACAGAGGAAAAAAGTAACAGACAGAGAAGAAGATATGTAGCATCCAGACAAATGAATATCTTTGAGAAAACTGTTTTCCTTAAATTCTCAGTAAAAAGCAATATATCTCCAGTTTAAAGATAGGACATTGTCTTTAAATAGCCGCGTGTGTTTGTTTTAATTACGACCCTGATGGAGACGTTACGCTAACCCATTATTTAAGAAAACAAAAGAATCTTCCTTCGTACACTTACCGGTTTTAACCCGTGTCACGCTAAAGAAATTTTTTTTATTTTATACCTATGATTTTTTCTAGTATTCATACACATTCCAACCAGACAAAATCGGAAATGCCAGGAATAAAACGTATCTGACAGTGTCAAATACGGCTAAGATGACGTCTTTTTTCTTCTGTTTATGACGTCATAATGCAAATAAACGTAATCAGAACGGTAAAGTAGAAGACTAAGAAAAACAAATTTCTTTCTATTAATTCATCAAATTTATTTATTAAAGCATAGGTATATAATAAATGGAATCTAATGTTACGACAGAGATACAAAGTCATGTATTTGCTTCTCATTGCGGAGGTAAACTTTATATTCCATTCGAACTTCGGTCTCGTGAAATATCGATATGTTCCTCCGCAGCTCAAAGCAAATACAAAATGTTGTATCTCTGTCGTAACTTAATATTACCTATTCATTCAGAATTGCATTAAAATCAAAGGACTGGAAGCGCTGAAAGGCCCTAATTTTAAATTGATAATTGTTTTGCTAAATGATTTTATATACAACTCTAACTTAAGTCAAACAGTTGGCGCAGACGATCAGACTTAACATATGCGCTTGCTGATCTTAGTCTAAACACTCTGCGAAAGCAGTAATATCTCAGGCTTGGCATGACAGTGACTAACAAGGAAAGATCGCTCTTGACAATCAATATCATAATATATGGACGCCAATGGCAATAGATCTGCAGTACATAGACATATCTTATACAATCTTTGAGTTATCTTTTTTCAAGCTCAATACACTTTCTTAATCTTTGTTATGCTGAACCCGGACTTCTTCTGTTTTCACAGGAGGTATAAATAAAGATCAGCTTGCACACATGTGCAGTCTGAGCTTAGTCTTCAACACCTACATGAACCTTTTAAGCGCTATTTAAGGAAAAGGACGTCATTGGGAAACATGAACAATGATTGAGAGATACACCGTTCAATGATTTTGTGTTCTTATGTAAACAGAAAGTGTGTTTTCTGTAAGCAGAAAAATACATGTTATACAAAATTTATCAACCGGATCAGGTTTAATTTTACATGAACTAGAAGTAAATTTGTACGAAAGAAGAGTTCAATACGATGGTTTCATTAGTAGGAATGCGAAGTTAATTTTACAAGCTGATTTATTAGTTTATTGTTGTTTTATTAACTATGTTTGTCATACAAGTTAAGGCCGCGTAGGGGTCAGACCACGTGAATTTACCGGAAATAATTTGTTTTACGGTTCAAATTAATCCGGCGTCGGGATTTTAGTTTCATATCTTTCAGTTATTTAGAACAGATTCAATATATGTCGAACCATCAAAGAATTGGTAACTTTTAGTTAATTACGTCATGATGTCATTAAATAGTGTTGACGTCATTTATTGTTTTGCGTCTTCAAGTACGTCATTTTTTTTGTCTGTAAACAATGAACAACCTCATAGCCTATATTCACCCGAATATTCACAGTTTTTTTATGTGGAGACAAGGAAACTTAAATAAAATTAGACAAAGCCTAGGTTGCCGGCGATAGAGCAACAAGAAATCACACAATATAGATTTGAGTTTTAAGCTTTAATTTTGTGACTTTAAGTACTGTACAAAATTCATATTCTACTTCAGGTGATTCTTTATCCCATAGTTTCATGCTAATTAATGTTCATACCAGAAATATTCTCTTTATTGCAGAGGTAACAATATCTAAGTAGAACAATAAACATGATTTCAACATGTTGCAAGAAACAGGTTTGAAAGTAAAGCTAAGAGATTTATATTCAAAGAGACTTCTGTACTGCGTCATTATATGGTCAATGAAAGGGGTCTTTCAAATTACAGTCGCGAAGATCCAGTGATCATTCAGACGGTCTTGAGATAGTCCAAAGGGGAAGGAATCCATAGGTGCAAGTTATACCGAGATGTAAAACAACTAATAATACCTTTTCTTATTCAAATCCTTTAACAATTTCATTTTGCTTGACTTAAATAGAGATCTAGATGATAGGATATAATAGCATTCTAAAATCCTCATTTCGCAGTGAAATCCTAATTCGTGGGCACTTATTTGATTAGTCTTGATGAAATTATTCAAATGAGCTCCTATGACATAGGGTTTACAGCATTAATGTTGAAACACTTAGATCTGAAACCATTGGAATAAAGATAACAGAAATCAGAAATCATTCAATTACAAGATAACCCCTTTTTAATAAATGATTGTGTTGTATTGAAAAATGACAATATTGTAGAAACAATTTAATGGTCATTAATTCATCAGAGTTGAACTGGTCATTAATTCATTAGAGTTGAAGGTATTCATGAATATTATTTATACAGATTGCCAGTACCATGGCAGACTCCAAATTATTATGCATGTATTAATATTCACAGCTGTATATATAGACAGACTATATGTCTATTATTCACAAAAAGTTGTCCTCTCAGAGACACATGTTTTGGAAGTGGTATTTGACTTGGTCCATTTTCTATGAATCGTTTTATTTGCATTTTTCAAACAAAATCGGATTAAGTTTTACAGATTTCGATGAAAGTTCACATACTTGTCAATCTTAGTTCTGCAAGAAACAAATACTATTTGTTTGTCCAAAGTACAGGATGAAACTCCATTAAGCTCTTATATGTTAGGACAATTTCTAATTTCCAGTGATTCTACCATAGTGTCAAGGCTATTTTGTTTTCAACTTGTAATGGGTGAAGAGACCTGTGCGCAAATTACATTTGAGTGAATTTCAGCACAGAGATAATATTACATGTAACAAGTGTAATTCTATGTTCTTTTGTCTAAGAAGTTGATGTTTGGTGGGTTTTTTAAAAGCCTGTCATATAGCCTACAGGGGCAAAGAATAACCATCTATTCTAAAAAGATTTCCTCTCAAGAAATATGCTTTGGTAAACACAAGGGAAAATGTAGAAATTGCATGTTATAAGTAATTTCTTCATTATTCACAATATTGTCTACCAAAAAGACAAAGATTTGTAACATTTCAGCGGGTAAAGTTTCTCTTCTGTAATTTCTTTGAATTTGGACCAGTCAAAAATTTTGTCGTGTGGGAATGGGTTAATCAAGCTGTTCTGGTCGATTCCTCCTATTAATTTGGTGAGAACTAAACATACTTATTAAATTTGTGTACATTATGTTTATATCACTTAAAATTATCACCAGGAAACATGACTTAAACCATCTCCACACAGACAGGCATCTTGATGCTCCCTTAAAGACAAAGGGTTTGGAAAACATTGTGGAAAAATAACAATTCCTTGTTACAAATAATTTCTTCATTGTCCACAATATTTTCTGCCACAGAATGACAAATAAATAAATAAATGAATAAAGAATAAAATAAATAAAAAAAGGTTTTTAAAATTTGTCTTTTGCCAAATCTTTAAATTTGGCCCAGTTTTAAATAAATTGATGTATGGTAATGGGTTAAAGATTTGAAGATAGAGTATTCCATATAGCAAAAATACTGGGTTGCTACCAGGATAACTTTTTATCTAATCTTTTGTTAAATACAATAGAATTATAAATCATCATATTTTTTGTCAAAATATTTTAAATTTATCTTCTAAAGAACGCAAAGGAAAACCCTGGACGATCGTTTTAAAAATCACGGGCAAGATATTATCTGTCTAACGATCTCTAGTATATAATTTGTTTGTTTGTTTGAATGGGGTTTTACGCTGCTTTCAACAATCTTTCAGTAATATCGCGGCGGCTTGAGCACCTAACAATGGAATCCTTGTATTTCTCACACCAATACTACCATTACATCGTTTCCTAGCTGCTATCCCACATAAGTCTACGATTATCGACCAATTGGTGAGAGACAAATAGTCGGAAGGATGAATGCCGTCGTCGGGGATCGAACCCGGGACCTCTAGATTGACAGTCCGACGCGCTACCAACTGCGCTATGACGGCGGCGTCTAGTATATACAGGAAGTCATTGAAGTAAGACGGACTGCCACCTTGGTTATGCGTGACATTTACACGCGAATCCATGAGGTCATAGGTTTGACCGATAAAGTTTTTTGTTGACATTATCTTAACTGGAATTTTCTGCGACCAAACGTGTAAAGGAATGAAGTTCAATCGAACCCAATTCTTAAAATAACTGCCACGGTTGGTTTACTTATTCGTTAGATTTACTTGACAAAAGAAGGTGACTGAATTTTCGTATAAGAGTTTTTCTGAATAATTTTTCTTTGAGGAAGTAGTTGTTGAGACCCAGACTGACAAAGGAGCTTTTTTTTAAAAACAAAACAAAACAAAAGAAAACAACTAAATGGCCGATATTTTTTTTATGGGTATATGACTTGTAAATATACGTGTAACCTATAAGCCTACGACGCGGTCTTTCGCCCGTTTAAAATATGAAAAACATCTTTCATTTTGGACCAAAAAATAAGTAAGAAGCTACAAATTCTTTGCATTTTTTATTTTTCATACTGGTAAAACGGGTTGCATTTAACTTGATACCTTTTCAATCACAACCAGAACACGTTTTTGGATTGGAAGTCATACATATTTTTATCAAAACATGTAAAATACTTATTTAATACAGCGTAATGATTTGGAAACCTCTTTGATAATAAACTGATGAAAAAATACCCGTTTTAAGATGTATTGGATTAGATAATAAATGAAAATCCTACGCCATTTACTAGGCAAGGTACTTTGGTCTTTCACATGTGTATTAGCTTAGTTCAACTCTCTCCCAACTGCGCCATTGCCTTGAACATATGTCTACCACGCATAGCTATGTTATTCTGCAGTATATGTTAAAATGAAAAAAAATATTTTGTGGAAAATTATAAATTGGTGATGCACTAGCGACCTAAAGATATAAGTCTACGCGCATAACAGATCAATCGACCAATCAAATCATTCATTTAGAGCAGATGTGATCTTTGAACTCCGATTTTGGCCCATATTTGTGTGATTAATTTGTTTAGGGACTTAATCGTCATAACTATAGTTTATTAAAGCTGTAGTTACGGCGTAGAGGTCCCCAACTAACCATTTAACATTTTTGTTACATGGTTCTGGTCATAAATTCGCAAAATCCAACCGTTTGATTCCAAAGTGTATGGAACTTCCTGTTGGACTCGGTTTGTGTTGCTATCAGAGTCAGTGGACGTTGCCCTCTGAATCAGTGGGCGTTTGGAATGATAATAACGTGAGGTAAACGTACGAGAAAAGATGACAGTATGTGGCTAAAAAATGTTTTTTACTGGATAGATTTTGCTTGGAAGTCTTTTTTTCCACAAATGGAAGAAGTGTAAAGTGAATCAACTTTTAATGTCGAAAGCTACTATATTCCTAGCCATATATAAAAATAAGAGATCAGAAAACAGAACTAAATCGATCTCCTATCATTTACATTCGATTTTTATGACGTTATGCAAAAGTGTAATTACTTGATCCTTATTTTGACACGTTGCTGAAACCTTCTACTTAACACGGTTATTGAAAACAACAACAACAAAAAAGGAGATGAAAGAGCATGAACGGGTGAACAAAACATATAAATTTTTTCTGACCTTCACTCATTAACGACTCTCTTAGTGAGTAAGATATGTTTTTGAAATTTGCTTAGGCCTCTATATTTATCTCTGTCCGACTCTTTCTTGCTCTTTCTCTCTCTAATATCAAACTGCCGTCCGTCTTACTACGACAAAACTGACTAAGTATGTGAAGATCTGAAACAGATACAGACTTAGATGCGATTACAGTCGAACCCTATAAATTGTACCACCAATTTGAAAATATTCTGTCGCAATTAACAGGATATTACTTATTAAAAGAAACCAATTGTTGTACATGTCTATCGTTCGTGAATAAGGCTAGTTGCAATGAAGTTGTAAAATGCTATTTTCAGGAATTCAATTTATAGGTTTCAACTGTATTTATCATATTACACAAGTGGAATGATAAACTACATGTATTTAAACAACTTGTCCCTTTTTTATAGTTATCACATATTTATGTCCCTTTGGTGTATGAACCACAAACTATCCAAAAGTTATTCGATTTAAATAATTTTGAATGTACCTGAAATGCCAAAATTACAACAAATATAAACGCGTTTCTGCATTCATGGATCAGATTGACTAACGATTAATCTATACATGAAACAATTGTAATAAATGCGAACCGTTTGAATAATAATGAAAAGATGTCGAGGTTGAACTTTACCGTACGTTGGCGTGAACAATCTCTATGGTTGCCTTTGAAATGAGTTATACAGAATCGTTATGATATATTATTTCTTATGTTTAACAATTTGGATTTGCACTGTATTTTGTAAAATCAAAAGAATCTTTCGAACAGGATTTCTTATGCTATAGGGTTAGCACATTTTAGACCAAATTCCTTAGAAAACGCGTATCTTTTATTTTAGCCTTATCGGACAATATCGCTTTATCTCGTATGCAAAAAAGAAATTGAAATTTATAAAAGAAAAACACAAATAATACTAAAATATATGACTTAACTGTATTAAATTTTAATATTAACAAAACGTAAATAGAGCAGTTAATCATTGAGAAAATCTCAATTAAACATTACATACACCGTCACAAAATGCAAAATAGTGGAAAGTAGAGATTTTTTTGAGCTTGACATCTCGAAAACAGATACGATGACATCGTAATTTATTGTCGTATTTGTGCGTCAGATGTTTATACACGAACTAATAATCTGAGAGAAAAATCTACCAATGAATATAATCACGCGAGTATGTCTTTAAAATGCTAACTAGTAGACCATACCGTTATATTTTTAGCTCCGCTGGCCGAAAGCCAGCGGGATATTATTATGGCGTGGTGTCCGTCGTGCGTCCTTCCGTCCGTAAACTTTTACTTTAAAAATCCTCTCCTCAGAAAATACTGAACGGAATTCAACCTATATCCTTGGGTTGCCCGTTATTAGATTCCTTTAAAGCAGTTTGATTTGGTGAAGAATGTGGCTTTTAAAGGATAGGGCTAATGTCCGTATATGGTAAAAGCTTTAAAAATCTTCTTCTCCGAAACCAGTGTATGGATTCCAACCATATTTCATATGAATGACCCTTGTGTGACATTTCATCAGGTTAATCTAAAGAATTTTGACCGAATGAAAAACACCGCTTAAATGGGCGAGGCAGTATTCTATATATGGTGAAATCTTTGAGAATCTTCTTCTGAGAAACCAGTCAATGGATTTCAACGAAATTTCACAGGAATGCTCTAATCAGGTAAGCTTTAATCAGATTTCTTAAAATAATAAAAAAAACATGACTTGAATCAGGCGGGGCTAAATTTATATATGACGAAAGCTTTGAAATATCTTACCGGAAATTAGTTGATGGATTTCAACAAAATTTCATGGAGATGATCCTTTGGTGACTCTTTATCACTTCATTTAACGCAATTTGATCGGATTAAAAACATGGCTTAAATATGCGGGGTTTATTTCCGTATATAGTTTAAAGTGACATCTTTAAAAATCGTTTTATCAGAAAGCAATAGACATTTCAAACGAATTTCACTGGGATTTTTTTTAGACCCTTTTTCAGATTTCCTCAACGAATTGATTGAATGGAAATTCATGACTTTATGGTGTGTGTGTGGGGGGGGGGGGCTAATTTCCATATATGGCATATTCTTTTTTTTTTAATCTCTGGTATACTGTGAAAATTTTGAAAAACGTGATAACACCAACTGACTGAGTCAATTAATTTTACAAATCTTGCCTTTTGTAAATCAATGAAAAGTTTGAAATACTCCCTAGAACTATTTCAAAGATTTCGCTGACTAGATTTATTTGCCAGATATGGCAAAGCGCCTCTAGTTAATACACTGATTGACAATTGTTTCATCTAACACCTAAATATGGCAAAGGTATTTATTCCATTTCGTTGCTATAGATCGTGGTAAAAGTACATGAAAGTCAATGATCTGCTCACACTAATATCCGCTGACTCGTACCAGAATGAGACAATTTTATTAGCAATACTCGCCCATGTATGAAGATCCGCTTTTAAAGGAATTTCGATGCCGGTCGCTTAATGAAATTTGTCGCTTAATAGATGTGGTTGCTTGAGCAGTATTGACTGTATTTATAACGATATAAGCATTTACGATGTTTACAGAGAGATAGTAAACATTTTGCACTTCATTTACAGTTTTAATTATGTTTTAATTCGTGAGGTAAGAAGGAAGGGGGAATCATTTAAAGATAAAGAGTATGTGTAATAAAGGAATCAAGCCCAGATTTTATAATGACAAGGGAAGGCCGGTCCTATTTTTTGTTACTTTTTATTCTTGAAATGAGAATTTCTGATTTTACTCCGAAGCTTAAACTGGGCGTATGATCCGTTTTCCAGGAAAACTGTTTACAAGGAAAACAGCCTAAATGACGAATAACCATTTATTCTTTTTGTCATTGAATTTTACAATAATCTTTCTGTCTGGTCCACAAAAGGGAAAAAACATAATATCCTAGAACCGACGAAGCTTCAACTCTCGCTGTATATTAACCTATTTGCAGAGGATATAATTATGGAATTGTCAAATTAAACAAAAGAGTTACATACTACAATTTAAGTTGATGATTTTTTTAGATCTATTTTTTGGTATTGAAATCAATTTTTATAATCACAACCAATTACTTCAATGTTTGCCAAAGGCTTTTCTCTTGAAGGGGTAGTTATACACTTGTGGCGTGATCAAAACATTCAGTTTTTCTAACGTCAGAAAGTAACGCCATTTCGGCAGGTTTTTCTGATTAGCATTCATATATGTACTCAAGTAATCTAAGATATTTTCTTTTCTATATTTGTTTGTCGGAGGTTTCAGTATCACTCCGCCTACATTGAAGAGGACAATTAAGACCTTGCTATGGGGTAGAATCTTGGAACTTGTTTTCTTGTAAAAAGGGCAAGAGATTGATTTAGTTTCAACATGACCAATGTGATCCAGTCTGATTATTGCCCAGCGGTCACTTATCGTTATTGACATAATTTGAGACTAGATGAAACAAACGTACAAAGCGCTTGTGCGCAAGAGTGCTTTGTTGATCTGCTAGAAATCGAATATAACTTTGTCTTTTGTCTAGCACTTATATTTTCTATCGATGAAATCGTTTCATAAGAAATAAACACTTTAGTGAATATCGCTTTTTTTTAGCCAACGCAAATATTTCATTTCAAACTGACACTGTATCATTATAGGAAGGCTGAAGAATGGATAATGTAAATTTTGAGAAACATATTAGAATGATCTTTAAAATGCGACGTGAATATCAAAAAGTACATATTTGCAATAATACGTACAAAAGTGGTCCAGAAGTCATGAAATATGGATTTTCAAAGCTACTAATTTAAAGCGGCACTTGAGCAGAATTTTATGGAAATTATGATTTTGGCAAAAGTATCTGTTTTTTTCAGATAGTTAATAATGTCATGATCACAATAAATGTTCTTTATTCGTGTTAAATCTAAAACATTCAATAAAAATTCAATCCAATGTAGTATATTCCCTATTTCTAAACATCGTAATTAATCGGTTGGCGTCTTTAGTCTTCGGGTAACGCCGATTACGAATGACTTGCTAGCGAAAGCCGATTACGTAATGGAAACGTCATGGAAACCACAAATAACGTAATTTTCGGTGCTATCTACAAATGATGTGTTTGACCGATGAGTGCCGGATCCATTTGGGTGTTGCTTTGCTGGCTAATTTGGTGTCCAAGTACGCTTAATATTTTTGCTTCTTTTCTTTCTTTTTCATAGTTATGAACACGTATTTTGATTACAAAATCAGCTAAATCGCCTTGGGTATCTTGCCTTTACAAACTGGTTTTGCACCCGATAAAATTGCAATGATGTTCGATCAAGCTTCTCACTACCTATCATAGATAATTATTCTAATGATCAAGCCTGTAGCTCATATTCCGTGCTCCATGTTTTATCGGAATTTGGCAGATATATTTATATGTGCATGAATCAGAAATGAGTTTGTCGTGGCCATTTTGGACAGAACCCACAATTTTTAAAAACACTGGTCTCTTCATTCATGTAGCAATCCTCCTTCTGCATCATTTTTGGAGTGAATATAAATACTATCCTAGGACCGTTGTGTAGAATGTAGTATGTCAGTCTGTATATGTGTATGTATTCATGCTTGAATGTATGTGTTTGGTGTATATATACAATTTTTCTTATGCATGAAATCATAATAGTGATTCCCTATACATATAAACGTAGGGTTGTCTGATAAAAGTAAGTTTATAGATGCACACATACATTTGTGCAGACCTAGGGTTATTAATGTCAAATAGACAGGGATACACGCTAGGGTACTTTCATTAGATGGCATTCTAAATGTTAATGTTAGAACCATTCTTTTGCACTTTCTGTTTCGTTTCGAGTAAAGAATTTAAAGGTTTTGTAATGATTCTCGCTCTCTCTGTCTCTCTCTGTCTTTGTTTCTTTCTTTCTGTCTCTATGTCTCTTTCTCTGGCTCTTTCTTTCTATCTTTCTGTCTCTTTTTGTCTCTCTTTCTCTCTCTCTCTTTCTTTCTCTATGCCTGTCTGTCACTCTCTCTCTCGTATCTACAATGACTTGTTTCTATTGTCTCTGGTCTGTCTTGTCCATTTGACCATGTGTTCGTTATTTTTGCTGCTTATTTCATTGTCGTGTAGTTAGTGAATAGAAGTTTAGCTCTTTCTTTAGATTTGATTCATATGACCCCATTACCATTTGACAGAATTTTACACTTGTCCAAGTTGAACGAAAATGCAGACTACAATTTTAGTTGGTGGAATATAAATAAAAAAATAATAAAAGCACTTTCTTCATTTCCAAAATGTTTCGAATGCTATTTATCTTTGAAGCGCCAAAAAGAATTTCTTTGTGGAAATGGGTTTAATACTGCTTTAAAAATCGTATCTCTTTTTCTGTTCAAATTCTTCAGTTTAATCCTCGTTTTTAAAGCAAACAGTAAGCTATAGGCGCTGTTTGAATGTAGACCAAAAATGAAGTTTTTATATTTATATACATATAAAGGATGATGCGAGGAAAAAGAGTTAAATGGGCAGGATTGAAATTTTGATTCTTAATTTGTGAATTTATTCTGCTTGTCGGGTGTACAAATATACTCCCCGAATCAAAATGTTAAGGCGACGTAAGATAGTCCAAGTGCATGGTGATTCGATTTTTCCTTGTGTGAAAGAGGTTTCAATCATCGCAAAATAAATACAAATATATTCGCTTTACGCACTTATTATAAAACGAACAAGAGTGCAAGTGCTCATTCTGGTTATAATTGTGTTGTTTATTTTGTTGTAAGTTGTGAAAAATAACACATATCTATTTTAGAATCTAAGAAACGATGACCTTCAAAAAAGCAAAAAATACTGACACTTAAATTGATTAGCACTGGTTGATGTTCTGTTTCCAGACACACTTAATAAACCGGAAACTATATAAAGCAGGGATGGAATTAGATAAATAAGCTTGACAGTGTTGTCTCGTGTGTTTGTATTAATATCCGGCGCCTCTGGAATCAAATACTACCGTGTATATATAATAGAAACGGCGTTTAACCCTTTCCCATTCAAATACGGGATTTTACGTTCCTGTGATTTTATACTTGAGAAAACATTGTGGAAAAAGAAGAAATTGCTTGTAACAAGCAATTTCTCCTTTTTCCACAATATTTTCTACCATATAAGATGGGTTTATTTCAAATAGCATCCAGTTGTCATTGTCGTCTGCAACCTCTTTCAATTTGAACTAGTCTAAATTTTCCAAAAACGGGAAAGGGTTATGGGTTGTAGATTTCTTATAATTTTGAATAATGATGAAAATATTACATAAAGCCAAGAGATACAACTTAACTAGAAAAAGATACAAGACTATCAATTCAAGGAGTATGAAATACAAACAATTATCAAAGGAACTAATAAACAGAAACAATATATGATTACGGAACAGAAACTTTGCATTTCGTTCTGGTATATCACTTATGATTGACAGTTCTTAAACCCTCTTATAATTTGCTAAAAGACGTGCCAAATGGATCAAAATTCATCTTAAGTAATTTAGAATAGAATTATCTGGTTTGATGGGGCTAAATAACCCGTCAGGTGCCGATACAATTTTAGCCTTGTCCAAATTGAAAGGAGTTGCAGACAGCAATTTAAAGTTTAAATGACTTGTAGATTTTCTCAACTTTCAGAGTTAAAAACATTGTGGAAATGAACAAATTGTTAAATTACTTTTTTGTTTGTTTTATTCTAGAAACGTTAAGTGGAGAGACAAGGTAGTGTATTATTACAAACCCTTATTTTACGAACGGCTGGATATTTATAGTTTGTTATCACATTGTCGCATACCATCGAGGTGCAAATCGGCTTTCGACGGGGGAAAGGGTACTAAGCGCTACTTATCTTCGTATAGTAGTTTTGCTGTATGTACATATACCTGCTTATATTTACCCGTTAAGCTATCATTGACCTTATTAATCCGTGTACCTATTTCTGTCGGGAATATAGGCGTTGGTGACATCCAATACATATTTACTTACAGCCTTGACAAATGTACCTACTAGTATGGTTGTTTTTAAAGTTATTGTTTTACATCTTGTCCCTACTTTTTTCTTTTCTTTTTTTTTTCAATCCCTATTTGGTGTGTGTGCGTAAAGCTCCTACCTAAGATTTCCTTTAATTGTCCTTGATTATAATGAACGAAAGCTTTTTGTAATGAAGATGAAGTAATTTGAGCTGGTATGTGCTTGGAAGGAAGCTTTGAGCACTGAGTTGTCGATTTACTTGGCTTATATTCGGTCTTGCCTACCTCTCTTCGACATGACAGTGTGTTTGAGATGTATTCAGAATGATAAATCAAAGAGCAGCTTGTTGATGTTTGAATTGTTATATTTTAGTTTAGGCTATCATAGTTCAATCGTTTAATTGGTTGGTTCTTTTAGTAATCAACTGATTTCGCACAAACTAGATCAGTGAAAGTTTTTACCCGCAAGTAGTAAAATATGTCCTTTGTTCTGCTGTTTTTTTCATTGAGGTATAACCCTAAAAAATTAATCACATCAATGTATGAATCAGTTTCGAACTATCATACAGTGTGTTGAAGTTTTAGGTTCATACCTCGTTACAAATCGATGGAACCAATGCTTGAGGTTGCTGTTAGTATGACGTTAATTCGCCCAAAAAATATAGTTTACCTAAAGACAGAAGATCAGCATTTTGCGGCGGCGCTAAAAGTGCACTGGTAGCGCGTAGGACATCTAGTCATCGTTTTTTTTTAGTTCAATCAATCATCATTGCACTTTCTTTTTAGCGATTTGACAGGCAAATCGCTTTTTAACCTGATAGCAATGATTTGTCAACTAACGAATCTCAAAATAGCAACTCAATCAGTTCACATAATTTGACATTGATTAGACAAATGCGCGTAGCATCTAAGCTAACAAAACTGTTTCTTGACAAAGCAAGACAATATGTAGACAAGTCAACATGAAATATGAAAACTATAACAATACTTTTAGACATAATAACACGTTGTTGGATCAAATCTCCACCGTATTTGAACGAAATAAGACTTCATTTTTACATAATGGTGCAATCAGTCGACAAGTCGACCTAAAATCTAAATAGGATAACGCTAGTTTGACCATATAAAGACAAATCTGAGACATTTCAACACCACTTTTCATATAATAAGACCATCTTTAAATGAATCAAATCGACATTCAGACAAGGTAAGTCTACTATTTCAAATATAAACATAATGTATAGACAAGTCAGCTTCAAATATTTACAAGATAAAACTTCTTTTATACACTATAAGACAGAATTGAAACAAGTCGATACCGACGGTGGAAATAATAACACACCTATGGACATAATAGGGTTAAAATAGCTTTTTGATATGTAAACGCCAAACTCAGAAATATCAATAATACTTGTTGACATCAAAGGACATCGATACGAAAACTCGACTCCACATTAAGACATAATATTACTACATTTTTACGTATTAAGACAACAGTTAGACAAGTCAACACCACATTTGAACATGAAACCGATGCTTTGTGACAAAATAACATGATGTTAACACAGGTCAACATCTTATTTCAATTAAATAACGCTACTTTTTAACAAAATAACACGATGTTTAGGCAAGCCAACACTAAAATTGGACATGATGACGGCGTATTTTGACAAAGTGAGGTAGAAGGTGGACATGTCCACATTATTGATCATAACATCAGACAGCTGTGGCGTTCCATAAAAAATAGTAATATTTGTGCAACAAAAGTTACATGTAAACATGCGTAAAGTTTACTTTTAACATTTTCTGTCTCTTGGTGTGAAATTATCGTGTCTTACGGAATCAGTATAATTAATTGGTTTGGTAGATTTTGTAGAATATCGGTTATGTACACAACTATTCAGGGAACCTTAGGACCGAATGAAGTGTTCTGTTAGTTTTGATTGACAACGGTTATTTGTAAATTGCCTTTGTATGTTGGGAGATAAAATATTCCACGTTCAACAGAAATACCGTTGTTGCAAATATAGTAATTTAAATGAGTATTTTCTTGTGGCTCTTGATGATAGAATCCAGACATTACCAATTATTGATTTTGAATACATATACAAGCATTAACTAATATGCCTGTTATTTGAAAAGAAGAAATTGCTCGTCACAAGTAATTTCTTCTTTTCCTACCATGTTTTCTCGGGTGCAGAGTGTTTGGACGACAAAATGAGGGATAGTGCAGGAAAGGGTTAATGGTTTAGGAGCATAATACGTTGCCTGATCTAAGATACAGAAGCAAATGGTAAACAATACATTCTTCTTTTGTCTACTTTCAAAGAAGATATTTAGGAAAATCACAAGGAAAATCTGTTTGACCTGTCAGCATGCGGACAGTTTGTGTATGCTAGCCATGTCACTGTCTGATCTACCCTCTTCTTCCCATATTCAAACAAGACAGGGCCTGCTTTGTAACCACGTCTCAACTGTCTACAGTAGAAAGTACATATTCGGCAGGTAAAAAGGAGTGTCCCGACCTGAGTTGATATGTTGTAACTCATAGAAACGATAAAATAAGTACCGAGTGACCAAATCCATCAGTGCACAGCGTAGTTCCATAAGAACCAATAGAAAGTGTACAAATTAGTTCCACAAATAGACTGTCCAAAAACAAATCCTTTGCTTTTCTTTATCACCAATTTAACACTATAAGACATGAATAGACCTTTTTTTTATTTCAATCGGGTATGAGTCAAGTTTATTGATTTACTAAATTACCACTTTGCACGGAATTAACAAAAATGTTAAGATCTGTAGCCTCTTCATAAGTTATATATTGCATCTTATTGGCAACTTTCTTTTCTTGTCTATTGAATATTGGTCAATAGAGGTTTTCGATCAAATGAAAAGTCGACAAATGAGATCATTCATTCAGACTTAAAGCTATGTTAGACTCCGGCATTGGCAGCCATTTATGTGAAGCATTCTTATTTGTTTGGCGATTAAAGCTTCCTACCTAAAGCACAATTAAGCTTACTTTTTTCGTACATGTTACTTGCCATAATTTTTGTAATATAACACCGTTAGATATCGAAGCGGAACTTTTTAACGGAGTCTTTGGGCGGTGCCAATGGATTAAGTAGCGGGACCAGTGACTGGTCGATTAGGGTCATAGTTCTAAGATTCCTTTGCTATTCTGTTATGTTTCCAAAGACAAAAGATGTAAAATGCAGTCAGAGCTGTATAATCATTGGCTCAGGTGTCACCTACAATCATATCGAAAACAATCGTTCATTTTAATGTGAATTTGCTGTCGAAAAGGGAGTGCGAAAAATGCCGAATTTAGTCAATAGGACTGCATGGGTCGTATAAACTGAAGTCTGTGTTAACTTTTTTTGAGTATGGTTTGGTCATGCTACTTAAATACATACCGTCTTATAAATTATAACTGTAGTGATATATGGGACTTTTTTCTATTTCAAAACTTCATGAAACGTTTTCCCTTTGCGTAAGGAATCACATGTCTCTGTGACAAGCTTCTTATTAGATATTCTTTGCTAATGCACTCCATTAGCCATGAACCTTTTCTCTAAAACAACCCATGTCTCATAGTTTATTGCCTTAATATTGTTGATCCTTTGTACTTTTCATTATTATCCGAATGGGAATCAACCAATTTCCAAAAATCCCTCTTTTGTACGACTTTCAAGTAACAAATCTAGGAAACATTGTGAAAAGTAATGACTTCCTTACAATTACTTATTTCTTTATTATACAAAATATTTCTTCCACTATAGACAAACATTTTTAAATATTCACAAACTAAAAATTGTTTCAATTCCTTTCAATATGGACCAGCCGAAATAATAACTGCCTTGTAGTGGATTTACTATTGATAAACAAGTAAAAATCAAGTAATTCATTTAAAGACCAGACAGGACTTCTAGGCAGTCTGCTGAATAAATGTAATGTTTCTTGTCAGTGCGGGAATATTCCAGGGTTACAAGAGATAAAAGAAAGCCCGAATAGCTTGTAACAGTTACCTCCTCCTCCTCTGACCTATAGTAGGACGCTCATAGAGTAGTTCGTTGATTACGAACTGAAATGGGGTAGTAAGATTGAGCAACAACATTCTTTTAGACATTTGGCAAAAGGTGTCGAGACATGCTATCTTGTTTAACCAAAATAAGTAGTTAAATTGTCGGATGGCTGGTCACGTCCACTGATCTCCAACAGGAAATTCGGCCTAGATATTAAACGGCTGTATTTTGCAAAATATACAGAACGCAATATAGAGACTATGATCAGTGAATGTTCACAAATTATGAATGCCAGAAGAGAGTTTTACAATACTCGGGATTGCTAAGATGCTCTAAAGTCAGGGCGCTAGAAGAGTAGGGGTAGCATAGAGAATACAAGTATTATAATTTAATTTTTTGTTTTGTCTATCAAAAACGAGCCTTCTGATTGGTCGAAAAAAATATTCATAACTCCAGGAACAAAATTTTGTGCACGCAGCGATTTTGTTTGCTTCCGAACAAAATAGTCCCATACAAAAAGGTATCAAAGTATGTAAAGTTTTTAGTTTTTTCGCTCGATGCTATTAAATTATAAGAAATGAAGAGAATATTTTTTGTTTTCATCTAGGAATGAACCGAAAAACTTAATCACACAATGTATGAATCCGCTACGCGTATTCATACAGTGTGATTAGTTTTTTCGGTTCATGCCTCCATGAAAACAAAAAATATTCTCTTCATCTCCAGGACACGCTGGAAAGAAATCTAAATCATCTGCGGAAAGGGTTTACAATAGTTCCTTTGCAAAATATTACCGATGCAACTCTTACGTTTAACACATTAAGTGTATAATTATTATTTTTGATGCCGGGCTACGGCCGTTTCAATGCGGCTTGTTTAGTGACGTGTCACATTTCCTATTGCCGGAACGCGTATGCAACTTATTCTTTACTTAACCCCGGATATTTTCCGTCAACGTGTAAATTATCTTAATCGTGTTGTTAGACAAATTACACACTTGGTGATCGAGTCATTTCTAGGAAATACCTTGGATTGGAGGAGTGTTGTGTGACATAGCCCGCACACAGCCAACGGACAAAACAATACACTTCAGAAAAAGCAGAAAAGAAGTTGGAAAGATTAGCGTAGACACGGGAAAATGTACCAATCTTATCAACAATTCCTAACCCTTATCATGCTGAACCTGAAATATTCCTGTTTGGGTAGAAGGTGTAGACAAAGAACAGCCTTCACATATGTGCAGTCTGATTTTAGTCTACACCTCCTGTCTGTGTCCTTCAACCCAGAGTTGTTTATAAAATCAATTTTCAAAATAAATATTCTTAACTTGTGATCTCAGTGCTTTCGGGCCTTTGACTTAAATGCAAATTCAGATAAGGATTTTTTTAAGCATGACAAGGGTTAAGAGCGACTTCAAGAATGAAATCGGCAGAAGGGTAGATATCTTGAAATCGTGATAAGCTACAAAATTTGCTTTGATTTTAAAACCGATTCAGCATTATATATAGACATGTAAGCTGTTTATGCTGTAGCAGAAAAGTCTGCGTTTAAACTATAAACTTTCCTTTAATGCACCCTGTATCTTGAACTGTATTTTAAATCATAAATAAATTCTTTCTCTTTTCAAGCGCGGATCAAGAATTTCTTAAGGGGTGGGGGTGGGAATATTCTTTTTGAATATTCGTCAGTTATTACGACACTTTTGTTGCCCACTTACAATATGTTCAGAATCATATTATGATACTTTTCCTGAAATAACCCTGGCACATGTCTCGGTACATGTTTAGTTGATGGGAAATTTTCTGAATAAACAGTGGTCATTTTTCTTACTTTTTGTTACTTGTCGAAATGCCATCTCTGTATGACCTCTGCTGGATCAGATCTTTTTGCCAATATTTGTAACACTAAGTTCCAACAATTGTCATAAGATATCGTGAATAAAGTAATACTTATATGGATTTTGGAAGAATCGTTTTGATTATTTTAAAAGAATATGCAGAAGCGAGTGAAGTTATTGATACGTCATTAATTATATAATTGAAGCTACAAATAGGGCAATGATCAGTGAAATCAAAAACATAGTTACCCATTGAAATTGGTTCAGTTCGGGATGTACTTTAATGACTCATTCGCAACGGGAAATAGTTTTTTCTTCTTTTCTTTCTTGTTTTGAACAGCCATTTGCATTATAAAATTAGCTTGGTTCTCTTTTTTTTTCAAATGTCTGAATACATTGAAATCATTTTTTTTTTTTTTTTTTTTGGATTGAGAGCCAAAATCCTTTTCGTTCATAATCTATTCGAGAGCATTTAAGAAAAATAAATACTCACCGTGCGATGATAACGCAGCTTATTTCTTATTTCCATATATTCTAAGAAATTACGACGGGATACCTGTAAACTCAGCGAAGGAAGTAACAAAATGCAAGATAAGAAAACGTGTGTATGCGCACTCTATTTACGTAATCTGTAACGTCATTACACTCAGGTCTCTCAAAGTGTCCCATACAATCTTATTTATTCATGTAAGTTTATAGCAATAAGTGAAAAAAACAAAAGCTTTACAATTTTTTATACCTTTTTGTATGGGACTATTTTGTGCGGAAGCATACAAAATCACTGCGTGATCAAAATTTTGTTCATGGAGTTATGAATAATATTCTTCGACCAATCAGAACGCTCGTTTTTGATAGACGGAACTAAAAATTAAATAATTTATTAAATCAAACTCCTAGATACTCATGTCAAAGACACTCTTAAATTCAAGCTTTTTCCAAAATCATTTTAACCTTACCACAATGAATGACCTTTCCGCCTAATCGTGTCCCATGCTAGTGAATTCAGGGCGTAGAAAAACGCGTATTTGAGTGGTGTGAAAATTGATTGATAAGAGTAAGGCTGAGCAAGGCAGTACAAAGTCGGTTTTGAATGTGTATATGGCCGGGACGTTGATACAGTAGTAAATTATGTTTCATTGATTTCCGCTACAGCAGACTATTTTTTATGACAGTTTTGAGCGTTCAACGTTCTGTTGACGTCACCATCTCACGTGATTTAAATGCAAGTTGAACTGATATATTCTAAGTGCCTGTAAAGTCAGCTGTGTGAAAATGCATGTTGTGAGAGCACCGTAATTGCACGACTGCAGATAGCAGTGTATGTTTTGTATCAAAAATGCGTTTCAAACGTCCAACTGTCAAGTTTAGTACTGACTCATTTCAAATGCATGCATTTGCCGTACTGTTCATGTGTTTTATAACTTAATGATTGATATTTTAAATATGTAAAACCTGTAAAAATTGGCATATCGCTGGCCTGCCCACTTTCCTCCGATAGTAAGATAGACGTAGATATCAAACAAATATATTTCAAAGAATATGTAGTCAGTTGATGTATTCAGAAAAAAAAATAAAATGATTTGTTGCCTACCCTAATATCGAAATTACAGCTTGAATAAGCTGTAGTTACGACGTTAACGCGCCAAACCAACAACATGATTAACATAAATGTTCGAGTTCAAAGTTCATCTCAGCTCTAAATAGGTGATTTGATTGGCCGATCTATTTTTGATTGACTAATTCCTTAATTGTAAGTTTGAATACGATCGGACGCCGAATTGTTGAATTACAGTAAATATTGAATATCTGAGACAACCCTCGTAGAAACGAGAGTTGGTATTTTAAATAGAGAATAAGTATTTCGATAAAGCAACATTCATCGACCTAGGTTAGCTTTTGCATGACGCATCAATCGATTCCTTTCTCATTCGTTTTGGTACCTTTAACGGGTCACGTATACACTAATTTCGAGATATTTTCGAATTCTATTAAGACATTACATTAAATAGACGTATAACTGTAGAAACTTAGAAGTAAGTGAGTGTCCTGAGAATACTTTATATGAGATATATGTCTGCAATCGTTTATCGAATGAACATTCTCCTCAAATATGTGACTAATCACGCGAAATTTGACTTACTGCTCTCGGAGCAAGGAAAACTATTTACAATGGTCAGGTTGCGCGGATTTACATCACTATCAATGTCCTTACATATGTAAATATCTATATATCGGTATGTAAATACTGGAAATATGTTTCTTTAACTGTTCCTTTCGTTTCTTTCTTCGTTTGTATTATAATGTCATATTCGTATCATGACGTTATATTCATAGAACGAATTACGTCATATAGTTTTACAACTCTTTCCAATTAGCATTAGTCTATGTGATGTGGTCAGTAGATATTTCCTGGACTATCTGATGTTGACTGCGAGTACAGTATTCCTTTTATACGTAAAATACTAGACGTACAGGTTGAAATACTTGATGGGAAAATTATCAAAAAGTAACTTCGTTTTTTTAGCTGCTAAGTCTTCTAAAGGGCCGACAAGAGATAATCGTAATTTTCTGATCGATGACAAGTTCTACTGGCTTATAAGGGGAGTAGATTTTAAACGATATTATTATGCAAAATTTGTGGTAAGTTACATGTAACAAAAAAAATGGTTGATTGGCGACTTAAATGTCTAACTCCAGCTAGCTCATAGCGGGAAGATTCAACTAACAATTTCTCGGGAAGAGGTGAGGGGTACGTCGGACATGATGTCCTATTACCTTCCTATACATACTATAGCTTGGTTAATTTTAATGCATTGTATAGCATGTTTAACTTATTTTACTCATATATACACTTATATTTTGTATATACAAAACTGTATTTATATGTAATATAAACAAAACAACAACATCAACAAAGATAGATAATAAACCAAGACCTAGTTAACATTTTACCCTAGACGCCGCACGGTATAAACGATATAAAATCGCGACAGTCTACGATATGTTTTTTTTTTGTTTTGTTTTGTTTTGTTTTGTTTGTTTTAAACCACAAAATCATTTCGACTCCCTAAAGGCGACTGCACGGTCACCTCATTGTAATTTGGTGGTCCCTTTACAAAGAATGTGACATGCGTTATTAGGATATTATATACATGTATTTTGAACGACTAACGAAAAGATATAGACGGCAATGGTGGGACAGGGGTCAAATGGCTCGGTAACGTTTGAGTACCCATAGATCTAACAGTTATCACTTGAAAATCGCTAGTAATTAATTATGCAACGACTTACATGTGTCTAATGGCTGCTATTTTCGCTGGGTTTTCGACTTTAGAAATATGTGCTATATCAATCGAAATAGCAAGGTCTAAGGCATCCTTAACCCTTTCCTGTTTCTCAAAATTTTAGACTGGCCAAATTCGAAACATGTTGCAGACGACAATGAAAAGTGAGTGCAATTTGAAACGAAACCATTCTATGAGGTAGAAATTATCGTGATAAAAAAAAAATGGTTTGTATGAATCAATTTCTACTTTTATCACAATATTTTCTTAAATTTAAAATTGCATGTACGTAAAAACAAGTGATTATACAGGAAAGGGTTAAGATAGACCAAACAACTATTTTGGTCTACAGTGCAGTTTCCGGTGCCGTAAGGACTCATTAGTCCAAATGATATCTAGGCTTTAATACTACCAACTGCGTCAAATAGGTAATATATAACACACGGGGGTTGGAAAATTCTCATTCTGTCCTTGAATGGTGTATTTTTTATTGTTGATTTTTTTTAAAGAAAATACAAAGTAAGTAAATTTCTCGAAAAGGCAATCGTCCAGAGAATGTAAAATAGTTGATTAAACAAACATATCCAGATATTGTTTAAATGGCTCCCAAGACAAACATAAATTTCTCGATAACAGCTGCCGAAAGTATTCTGTCTTTTTCCGCTTAAATAAAGATACGTAAGTGAGCAAATCCATCTGCTCTAGACAAAATTGAGAAAGTTTATAAGTAATTGTTCAACTTTGTAAATTGTTTATGGGGTGCACTTTTTACTTCCTTTAGCTTTACCATTTACAATATGTCTAGACCTTTTTCTAAGTTTACTGCGGATTCTTAGATTTATCTTTTTTTCGAGGCAACACGATATCCCTTCTTTGCAAGATATTTTGCCTTCTCAAAATAATTTTATAATTTCTGTTCTTGAATCCTTTCCTTCAATATCCTTCAGCTCACTTATCGCTTGTCATACCCCACTGAGCTCCAACAGGACGTTCTACTTCGTTATCAAACTGATGGACGCATGAATTTCGGCCAATGTTGGAGTTCAAAGTTCACTTCCGGTATAGATGAATGATCGATTATCGATCTATTGATACTTTGATTGGCATTCGCCATCCGTCTTTTTGGACCAGTATAAACCTTTTAATTCCTGTAGTGTACAGCCTTATCTGTAATGATTTAATATTTAGTTACGTCTATCAAAAACGAGCATTCTGATTCGTCGAAAAAATTATTTTATAACTCCACGAACAAAATTTTGAGTACGCAGCTATTTTGTATTCTTCCGCACAAAATAGTCCCATCAAAAAGGTATCAAAACATGTAGGGTTGTGGCTTTTTTCGCTCGATACTATTAAATTGTATGAAATGAGGAGAATATTTTTGTTTTCATGGAGGTAAGAACCAAAAAAACTTATAACACAATGTACGAATCCGCTTCGCGTATTCATACAGTCTGATTAGGTTTTTCGGTTCATACCTCAATGAAAATAAAAAAATATTCTCTTCATCTCTTAAAAAAGCAAATTCCTAACAGACATACAAAAAGCGATGTATTAAGGCAGATACGTGGCTAATAAAGGTTCCATTCTATCAAATTCATTTATTTGGAATATCAATGACCGCTTGCTTAAAACAAGTCGCTTGCCAAACATACCTTATAATGTTATGTATTTTTAGGTCCATGCCCACCAAATCTTTTGTCCGCTGAGTACTTAGACACTGAAACCTTGAAGTTCCTAGTAGCTTTCAGAATTTTGACTCTTAGATTTCATTTTGAAATTTTTATACTCAGACCTTATTGTGTTGCGTGTTTTACACGTGATACCTTCTAATATCATGTTCTCATGAGGTCTTTTTTTTTATTTTACTTTTTATATTTAAACCACGTGGTTTTGTGTTCTTTTCATAAACATGTTACATAAACCGCAAGGTGTTGTGTCATTGTAAGCACTTTCTACCTAAAACTGTTTGGTATCCCATCCGTTTAGGCAATAAGCAAACTAATCCACGTGGTTATTTGCAGCTTTGAGTACTAACCTAATTGATTTTTATTGGTTAGGTTCCTTTAACCCATTCCCACATAATAACGCTTTTGGACGCCCCTCAACTAAAATAATTTGGGCAAACAAAGTGTAAAATGAAGAAATAGCTTGTAACAAGCAAATTCTTCATTTTCCACAATGTTGTCTACCCAGACAATGGAATAATTCTTAAATATTTCTTAAACTTTAAATTGTCGCCTATACCTCCTTTCAATTTGGACCAATCTACAATTTGACGTCTGGTAATGGATTACTTTCTTGTACTAAGCTGAGTACTTTGAGATTCAAACCTTTTGGCGTAAGGGCTTTCTTTATATCTTACTATTAAAGCATAATGTTTTTGATATCTCGGGTATTTTGCAAATCAAACTTTGTTTTTATGTCTTTATTAGAGCTACAAGTACATGCAACAAAAAGTTTCAAGGAGAAACCATACCTTTCGAATACCCTCATTTTTTTATTGGGAACAACAATATCTTTGTAAAGTATGGTTCCCTGACATGTGGGGTTTCATGCCAAGTCATTCGCGTAGCTTGATCAGAGTCTTTGCCGCCATTTCATTAACTTCTTTTATTAATTTGGCGACTTCAACGTCGTAACTAGAGCTCATATTAGCTGTAGTAACGGCGACCAGGTTGCCAACCCGTATACTACTTATTTGTTACATGCTACTGGCCATACTTTTTTTTCAAAATCGAAGTGATACTTCCTGTCGGTATCAATGGGCGGGGCTAACTAAGTTAATGGGCGGGGCCAGCGATTGGTCGATTTATTTCCATAGCTACAAAAACGTATAGCTCAGAGTGGCATCTCGGAAATAATGTCAACCAGACAAGCGACAACGTAACCACTGCGTGTACATGACCTTGTTCAAGTTTTGTTTTAATTTCCACGAAATTATCTATTTTAGTACAGTTTTTCTCTTTGCATAATGTTGATCTTTGATTGCATGATTTCAATAGAATAATGGATATGTATCTTTTAGCTTTAATGTAAATTTTTTATTCGCTTTGAGATGTCAAAACGATCTGTATGGCCTTGCCCTGGAACATCAATCAGATACATTCTTATGTCTAAAGAGTTTTTATCATAAAATTTTATTCTCTTAACCCTTTATCAAACAACACAATTTGAAAGAGGTTGTAGATACAAATTTAAGTATTGTACACAGATAAATAATTAGCCTTTAGGGTAGCCTGAAAGCCTTGTGGAAAAAGAAGAACTTGCTTATGATAAGCGATTTCTTCTTTTCCCTTAAAATCTTACAATCATTAAAACATGTGATTGTGTGAAAGAGGGTTTAGCGATGTAAATAGAAAAAAATATGACAAAAACTATTGAGTAGTCTAAAAAGAATTATATAGAGTATACCTTCACATCTTCTATTTATATAATGAATCACCGTGATATGTTCTCTTTTAACATATGTAAACCCGGATTTTGTCAAATATCTTCACTGTATTCCTTAAAGATTGTATATAGGGCCCAAAACGTCCAAACGATTAAGACGCTGGGTTAGTAATAGAAAAGATATTGAAGGTATGGCTTCGAATTCCACCCGCAGTGCTGGTTCATAAATCCACCTTGCCATATACCGTCGATATCAAGGAAGCACGTGAATATATGTCAGCGAATAAATAGACATGCGTACATAAAACGTCGGAACATAAAAATGTGCTGTGAGTTACTCTTTAATATTTCTGGTGTAAATAATTAGTTCTTTAGATAAGTGCACAGTCACAAACGTTTTCTAAATAATAAAGTGTAACATTTTACATCTTGTTGTACCTAGGACGACGAACGTTCTACTTATCTGCGAGTTAAACACCCTATTTAATGGGGGTTAACCCAAGTTGACCATATCTCTAGAGATAAATCGACTTACTTCCCTTGATTCATTAACTGTAATTTAAACAACGTCAACAACAACATTAAAACACACACAAACACACAAAACCATTCAATAGGGATTTGCTTTACTCATTGAATGGGCAGTTACGCGAAATAATACTTTGAAACAATTCGATAGTTACAACGAATTTTCCCATTAATAGGTACATGTAGGATGGTTAAGTGCACTTACACCTACAGTTTAATTGATTGAATGGGGTTTAAGGCCATTTTTAACAGTATTTCAGTCATATCGCGGCAGATAGAGCACCTAACAATGGATCCCTGCTATTTCTCACACCAGTACTACCACTACATCCTTTCCTTGTATCCAGTTGCTATCCCACTTAGGTTTACGTTTATCCACCCATTGGTTAAAGACAAATGTCGGAAAGGATATGTGACGCTGTCGGGGATCGAACCCATGACATCCCATGATCACTTACAGTTTAATCACACCCCTTATAAACTATTACCGATACAGTTTTAGACTGATACAAGGAAGTTGCGGTTGTCAAGTTATAGTTTACAAAATGTCTTTGGGGTGCAGAAAACATTGTGGATAATGAAGTAATTAAGACTATTGGCATCAGTAAATAGAGTAACCATTTTATTTATTTTTTATTATTTTTATTATTCTACAATGTAGATACCACCCGATTGAAAAGTATCAAGTTAAAAAATAAAGCTAGGAATAAATCTATATATATCTGTAAATATACCGCGGAAGTGTAGAGATTAAATAAGATCCACGTCCATTAAAATCAAGTCAATGATAAATTGGTTTTTGTGGCAACTTTAATTAACAGAAACAACAAGAAAACATATAACAAGAATGATACAAATGATCATTAGAAGATGAAAGGAAGATGTTATACCCCGGCATTTTTTTCTTCAGCATTTCCTTCGTCCTTGAGTAATTTTGGTTGTTGAGATTTGATGTCAATTTCAATGACGTCATGACCGTCGGATTTGTCTTGCTTTGAAAGGCACAACGTAGCCGCACTTGATAATGTCGCTAGTAAAATACAGATGGCTGCGAATATAGAGTATTTTATTAACACAGTCTATTTATACTTGATCAATTGTTTTATTAATGTTAAAGAAAAATAAAGAAAGAAACATGGGTATATGTACTTCATCGAGGACAAATTATCATTTGATTACAAACCTTTTAAATCAAAACATTTATGACCATATTATTCCACCCAATTGGACGATAGCTTGCCCCGCCAACTGACTTCCTTGACCCCGCCAATTAACTCAGACAGGAAGTTCCTCTTCGACTTTTAACGGCGTTATTTTGGAACATTTATGGCTAGTAGCATGGTGGTATGGTTGGTTGGCGACCTAAATGTCGTAATTACAGCTTGAATAAGCTGTAGTTACGAGTCGCCAAACCAACAACAATAGGTTAAACAAAAAAAGCGGCCAATGTCGGCGTTGAATTATAATCTAACGGCGATAATTTGTCACCTTACAAAGACTTACTTGCGTCTATGCTAACATAATGCAGGTGTAATAGTGAAAATTTTAAAGCTTATATACCGAGAACATATGATAAGTAACCGATGGACGCTGACTGGTTATAAAACATGTCACCAACGTTTTTGTAAAGTTTTTTGTTCGTAAACAAGTGGTATTTTAACGCCGTTGAAGTATAGAGTCTTACGGTCACCAATAAATCTACTTAAGAGATGAAGAGAATATTTTTTGTTTTCATGGAGGTAAGAACCGAAAAAACTAATCACACTGTATGAATACGCGAAGCGGATTCATACATTGTGTGATTAGGTTTTTCGGTTCATACCTCCATGAAAACAAAAAAATATTCTCTTCATTTATTATAGTTTAATTGCATCGAACGAAAAAACCAAAATCTGTACAAATTTTAATACTTTTTTGTATGGGACTATTTTGTGCGGAAGCATACAAAATGGCTGCGTGCTCAAAATTTTGTTCATGGAGGTATGAATTAAATTTTTCGACCAATCAAATCGCTTGTTTTTGATAGACGAAACTAAATATTAAATTATATATGTATATGCTACAAAGCTGTAACTTTTTACGTGGATTATTTAAGTAAAGGCGGTCATCATCAAGTGACAAAAAAGTAAAGTAAACTAAATTAGTTAAGAATTGTCTGTTATATGAAAAAGATTACTTTTCAAGCATATAGTTATAATTGTATGATCGCTTGTCCCGCCAAATGAATCCGCTGACTCCTTTGGTGACCTAAACTTCATAAGTAATGCTTGAATAAGCTATAGTTACCAAGTTTATGTGAACTAAAAAAGCTTCACAGAATGTCGGCAACATTCGGAGTTCCAAGTTCTCTTTCGGTCTCTTTGAATTAGTCGATTGATCCTATATGAACTATTCGATTGGTCGATTGATTCTCTGATATTCTGTTAATCACTCCAATTTTTTATTCTTATTTCTGTTCAAACAAACAAGTTCAATTTGAGCGCTTTGTTCTGTCTATTGGTATTTGAGCGCGTGCGTGACATTTCCAACCATTACACATGTGCGCCAAGTAAAGACTCAAATCAGCCTGTGCATCCGCACAGTCTGATCAGAGTCTTCACTCTGCGCTCTGTAGATAGATACTGACCAAAAGCTTCTTTAAACATTCAGCGAATATTCTAATTGGGGCAATTATAGCTGTCCAGGGTGCTCAATGTGTGCGAGTCACGCACCTGCGAAATTATTGGAAATGTCACGCATAGGCTCATTTATCAATTCTACTTGATTAATTGCTTTCTGGCTTACGTGACTGATTGATAGTCTGATTGGTCGATTGACTAAAGCATTGTTCCTAGTTATGTTCAATCATTCATCTTATTTACTGGTTTAACTTTGTCATATTTCTCTAAAGATGAATTTCATCTCAGAACTATTTTGTATTCTAGCACAACGTATATAAATGCATATAGACACCGTTTGAAATGTCAAAATCTTCGTTCGTTTGGCATCATTTAATTGCATACTATAATGACAGATCGCTGGCCAAGAGCTCTTATCTCAAACATTGCGATTCAACTTAGGTAATGAACAATATTATTTTATAAAATGATGTAGTAGGGGACATTAAATAAATGGCAAATAATTGATCTGAGACATAAACGTCGTAGTTTTTATTATATACCTAAAAATGAAATATGAATTAAAATCTCGCGATCTAATACAACTCGACAGAAAAAAATCAATAATCGGCGTGTAGCAAAATAAGGTATTCGTCGAGTACCGTTAAACACGGACTACTTTTTTGTGTATTGACGTTGGGCTTTTTTAGGAAAGTTGGTTATTTCTTATTCATTTAAGAGAATTTTTTTAATGTCAAGTCCTTAAGGTATATAATAAAAGGAATATTAGAACAGTGTGTTTTTTCTACTTTTTGTTATCATGTTCTCGAAACGTGTGCAGGTATTTTTATTGGATGAGACCGAAGGTCTCATCCAATAAAAAATACCTATACACACGGTTTTCGAACACTATAACAACAAATAGAAAACCACACTGTTGTAATATTCCCTATATATAGCTAAACCAACAAAAATGCTAAATATATGTGTCGGAGTCCACAGTTCACTTCTAGTCTAAATTAATTATTTGATTGGTCAATTGATTTTTAGTGGTTGCCGCGATCTATCAGTTATAAAAAATGAAAAGAAATTTATTGTTGTTTACATCGAATTGTGAAAATGCAACTCTTACGACACTTATGCGTGTAACCGTTTCGCGGCTTCATTTGGTGTGGTTGGTTTTCTTAATTTATTTTTCCATACTTCCACGAAATTAAAACGGTTTTCTCGAATTTGTAAACGTACCTGCTATGTAAAATGAATGATCGTAGGTTCCTCCGGAATCAACAATTATACCTAAAAAGAGAAATTGACTAACACAATTATTATCATACTTATCTAACGGAATATTTCTATTCCCTCCATTCCCAAACAACACTGCCCTTTTACGCCAAAAAGAAAGACTTAAAGGAAATTTTGATGAACGAGAAGAAATAGCCTTTTTCAAGCAATTTCTTCGTCTTCAACAATGTTTTTCAAACAACATCAACGACAAAAAAAATATAACTTCATCAACGAATTCGTCGTCTGGAACCCCTTTAATTGGAGCAGTTTCCATTTGTTTCGTATGATATTGGTAAAGGACAATTTCGATTATATGACAAAGGAATAATCAAGTACAGTAGTGAGTTGTTACAGTTCAGATAATTTATCTGTCAGTAAATATTAACTGAATTAAATAAATAGTAAAGTATTCCAGGATTAAAGAAGTACGTTTTTATACTAAGGTTTTTTTTTATACAAAATGGTAGATTCAATTCATTCAATTAGTGGTAAAGCAGTTAAATGAAAATTCATATAACAATATAAAATGTTTAAAGACGGTCAATGGTTTTTTCCATGTCTTGGATTTTAGTTATTTTCTTTTATCCCCTAACTCATAGAGTGTATAGATAAAATATTCTGACAATCATATTCGCAAGAATTAGAGATTGACTATCAAAAAAACGGTATTCGTTTAACAGTCTACGTATCTAGTTTATCTTTTTAATATTTTGGGGGGGAACGTTGAAAATGAATTGCGGGACAGTCACGCGGTACGTCATTATGTTTGATAACTCGTCGTGTCTCAAAACCATTTGTATAAACATATGAATGTATTTTGAATCTGTTCCATCGTTCCTGAATGATACCTTTTATACCGCGATCGATATATAAGTTAAACGTGGCTTATATTTTATTTGGTTTTTGAAGTTTCGTTCGAATACACTCTATTGCCTGCTCATCACTGTCTTCCGATACAATTTTTTGTGATTTTTAACTAGATTTTCTGAAGACTGACTATATGTATGTTGAATAAAGGAAATGGCCTATCCTAAGTTGCAAGAACTTGTGCCCAAGTTCTCTTGCTAATCCTTTATTCTGCTTATAAAAGAATATTATGTATATGTATTGATATAAATGCCATAAAATTATTTATAAACTGAACCTTCTTCACCTTTATTTTTGATGCATATACCTTGTAGTATCAATGTTAACTTGCAAAAATAAACATTATCTACTAAAACTTGGGTTATGCATTGATCTTCGTCGATGTGTCAGCTTAATCTCGATATCAATATGTATCACACATGACTAAGGAGTTATAATTACCATCCGTCCCTAGTCGGGAAATTGACGATGTTCAATGAAAATAAAGATTTTTTTTCTAAAAGCTGGAAAAGCTATTACAAATTTATCAGTATGTTCAAAATGTAGAGGCGTAAAACTATTTTAAATATTTAATTGAATTACACGTTTCTGCTTACCTGCAAAAACCGGACCAACTAAAGCACCAATCCCTCCGAAGAATAATTCTATTCCAGTGGCAGCTGACATGTAATTTACTCCCACAAATTGGATATTAACGCTGGTCATAACAACATAACAGCTTCCAAAAAATAAGCCCAAAGATACAGCATACACAACCTGACCCCAATAATATCTGGAATAGTAGGGTAGTAAAAATGTTGCTATAGAAACGATTCCCATGGACCCTGAATAAAGATGAATGTCGGAAAGAATGTCAAAGCTTGCAATGACGCCGGTCAGAAGACGCCCGATAACTGAGAGTATGCCCGAAACCGACACGAAAAATGACGCTTCCACGTGACTAAAACCTTTCAGAACAATATATGTAGGCAGATGTAAATATATTATAAAAGTTCCTAGACAGAAGTTAAACATAGAGCAACATAAACATAGAACTGCCTTATTGAGCAAAATATGTAGGTAACTCCGTAAGGCCCCGAAAGTTGACGATTTACGGCATGCAGCCTCTTTCTGTATCTCTGCTTCGAATTTCCTTTTGATTTTAGCGTCCTTCTCAAGTTTGCTTGGAAAACACATGACACCAAAGGTGATGATATTCAAGCCGAATGTGGCCAGTATAATGAAGAACCCCGTCGTTCCATAGTAATTTCGCGAGAACTGCATTGCCGGAGCCATTGTGAAGAGTCCTACTCCGATCCCGGATAGAGCGAATCCAAGAGCTATATTTAACCTCCTCCGGAAGTTGAACCAGACGACGACCATACTTGCTGTGTATCCGAATGCGCCTCCAAGACCTACAAAAATCAATATAATTTATTCGTTAAATATCTTGCTGTGAAATATTAGGATTTCTCAGTGTAATAAATTTTGATAACCTCACTGGAGTGACGATAACACTTTTCAGTTTCACTCTCTGTCGTAACTAGGAACTACTTTTTTCCCAACTAAGTGACACTATAAAGAGTCTTTCAAAAAGATTGGTTTCGATATTTTAATAAAAAAAATAAAATAATAAGATATATAACAAATAGATTAATCAATTGGTTATTCCAGATATGAACATTTTTTTCACTCGGATGCGTTGTTGTGCGTTAAAAAAAATCATGCTGCGCACTCTTTTTTTTTCAAAGCCTAACAACGCATCCTCGTGATTTTTTTTCTTATCTGGAATAACCATTTGATTATCCTTTATATAATGCTTCCTGCTGATTACACAATTCTCCTTAGGTTTGTCCCTACCTTCATTTATGCCGGGCTGCCGAAAGCTATTAAAGGGATAAGGCACTGATGACATCAGCGTGTTTCCAGATGACTTTCGTAAAAGTATATTTTGTTGAGAGAGATCATAATGATAATCGGTTTTTTATCATGTAATATCGATTTACAATTATATCTAGAATAACTTAGGGAGTGCTTTGTGTTAAATTCGCAAATCTTGAATATACATTTTTCTTGTGTATTCAGTTAACCCTTTCTAGTAGGGTTTTTTACGCCCCTGTGATTTTTACTATTCAGAAAATATAGCAGAAAAAGAAGAAATTGCATTATACAATCAATTTCTTCATTTTAAATGTTTTCTATCCTACTGAAAGGTTATTTTCATGTTAAACCAAAATTATATTTTTGTCTGTAAAACCTTTGAATTTGGACAGGTTTAAAATGTTGTTAAAGATATATAGATTTTACATCAAGACAAATAATAAATTCTGTACACTATGCTTGGGTATAAATTACTAAGATACTTAAAAATGATAATAAAGATCCAACAAATGATTGATGGTCACCATAAAAAATAATTGTAAGTAACAAACTCTGATAATTGCCCGTACTAATCTAATCTTTGTTTAATTTTTCTTATTGCAGTTCTTCTGCCTCCCCATCATAAAAACCACCTGATTATTTCCGAGAATTTTGGAACATAGTGGCTGTGACAAATTTTGAAAATGAAATTGAATGAGAATATTGATTGAAATGAACCTCCTTCTGATACATTGTGTTATGAATGTATTCATTTTCTAACTTCATTCCGATAACACTAGATTAAGGTATGTTTATGAAACTGAGAAATGTTCTAATTAGTATGGTTTTAGCGTTAGAAATTTGACTGTATTATTTGAAAAGTTAAACGAGCAATTTGAATCGAAATAATGTTTGATTATCAACAAACTTTAAGATCATTGTCGCGATTTGTTCTGTGAATACAAACTGACAGAGAGTCATATACATGGCCTTTGTGGTAAAACATGTCATAACCGAGCCGGGATCGTCAAAAGAAATCTATTAAATAGGGCGATCGGTCTGGTCTCGCGATGTAGCAGTTCGAACTAAATTTGCAAACTAAAGTTGCGCCTAGAAGTAATTTTGTTTATTCAACACAAATGGATTTTAACATTGCCGAACGCGCTCTAAAATGTAAAAGATTTTTTTTTCATAGAATAAGCCTTAAATACAAATTATGAGTGGAAACAATGACGAAACTTTTCAGTAATTTAGCTTCATTGTATGCTTTCTTGCAAGGGTAATATTGGCTTATTTCCGACTGGAAGAAAGATGTCTACCTTCGTCCTCGGCTCATTAGATATTACTTTTCAATCCAGGAATAAACCACATATCGTACACGAACAACTGCTTGAAGAATATAAGTAAAAATGTTTTAAAAATTAATACGCCAATTTAAATGGAATTTAAAACAAAAACACGAGTAAGACGGTTGAATTATAAGAAACTTTGTACATGTTGAGATCAAATTACCTACCAGCAACAATACCACAAGTAAAGATGGCGGTTTCTAGATTCGGAGCAAAGGCAGTTCCTAGGTAACCAACGACGTAAAAGACCCCTGACGCCACAATGGCGGTTCTGCAGCTAAACCTGTCGATGAGAGCACTAGAGATGGGCCCTGTAAAGAATCTGAACATGACTAATGAATGGGAAGAACATCACCACTAAAACAGAAAATTAAAGTGCTGTCGGCACTGTAATCCTTCGCTACTGAATAGATGACAACATTGTTGCTGCCTTGGCTGTTGAAGTTTTCTTCCATTCAAATATTGTTACCTTTGATTACAACGTATTTAATGCCTTCCCGTTTCTCGAAATTTTAGACTGCTCCAGTTTGAAAGAAGTTGCACATGACAATTAAAATTAGGTACCATTTGAAACGTAATAAACCTACTGGTTAGAAAATATTTTTTGGAAAAGCAGAAATCGCCTGTTACAAGCAATTTTTTCCCACAATGTTTTCTAAAGTATAAAATCACAGGAACATAAAAACTAGGGATTGAATATCAGAAATACGTAAGCAGTAAATCCGTTTCTTTGGTAAAGGCTAACCAGCCTTCGTTTCTTTATGTGATATGAAAAAGAAATGGTTACATTGATTAATTGACACTTACAGTTTGATTAAATTAATGCGGTTTAGCGCCACTTTTGACAGTATTTTGACAGTATTTCAGTCATCTCGCTAGAGCACCTACCAATGGATTCCTGGTATGTCTCACAACAGTACTACCACTAAATCCATTTCTAGCCTCCAGCTGCTATCCCACTTAGGTTTACGATTATCCACTCATTGGTAAGAGACAAATGTCGGAAAGAATATGTGCCCCCGCCGGGGATCGAACTCATGACATCCCTTGATTTAAGATTAGGAGTCTGACGCGCTACCGACTGCGCTATGATGGCACGAATGGTTACATAACCAGTTCTTCAAATATCCTTCTACTAAACAAACAACAATCAACAATTGTTTTAGCCCCTAATATTACATTTATGAGATATGTGTGTTGGACAAAGATGTCTTTTAAATGATATTGCACATTAATTGCCAATAATGTCAATGATAATAGCCTTAAGAACGGCATATTTTGTTTGAGATATCTACAAACTAAATTTGATCTTTTATCATCGATAGTTTTAAGAATCTATGAAATGAATCTTCAATAGACAGGAAACCAGACGGAATACTATATACAACAATATGTCCCTATTTTTCGAGATAGGATATGCAATGAATGAACTGCTTTCTCAGCTGTAAATGTTACAGACAATATCAGGACCTTCTGTATTCTGAGAAAGTTAGAGAGAGAGAGGGGTAGAGAGAGAGAAGGGGGAGACAGAGACAGACAGAGAGAAAGAGACATAGAGAGAAAGAGAGGCAGAGACATAGAGAGAGAGACATAGAGACAGAGAGAGATAGACAACTAGAGACAGAGACAAAGATGAAAACAGGCGGACAGAGGAAGAGAGAGAGAAAGACAGAGAAGAGTGAGGGGTAGAGAGCGTGAGTTAGGGATAGAGGGGGCATGAAAGAATTGTTGAATTTCAGACCCTGCTTTCCATTATGATTTAAAGTGAGTTAATGATAAGCACAAGAGATATCATGAATAGTCCCGAAGTTATTCCGTTTTCCCAGTTACTTCCCTTGAACTCTGAGTAGTAAAAATAAATCTTGCATAAGTAACAAACTTGAAGATAAGTTTATTTCAAAGCATTGAGGAATTTCATAAATCCATAAGTGAATCATGCTTTTGTTTGTTTGTACATAATGCCTTTTCCTTTTACTTATAAGTATTTGCATGGAACTAGTAAGTACGTGTCGATCTAATTTTGAATGGAAAATAGTCTTTATTTCATTTTTACAACCTTATATAAAGAATCACACAACTAATGTTACATAGACTAAGATAATTTGAGAAGGTTCTGCCATGTGACTTATGACATCGCTGTTTACTGGCAGTATACTTTTTTTTATAAAATAGCCGATGGCGACCAAAACCTGTAACTCCAGCTCATCATTATCTATGGTTTATGTCGCTCATCGACCAAATGCTTCTTAAAGTTTTTGAATAACTTTTATTCGGTCGGAAGACCAATAGGCCTTTCTCAATATTTATGCATGTTTTACATTCCTTCACCAGAACGAGGCTTACAGAGCAAAAAAAGGTACACATAGGTGAATAGCTTATAGGCCCCCGGTGCATTCGGTGTTTTAAAAGAAATTCTAAAATGCATTGTTGTCTGCCGTTATGCACTTCAGATTCTAAATCTGATAGTACTTTGAACATTTTAAGATTTCTAAAATCATTCTAGGAAAAAAGAAATGGTTATTAAGATAAGAAGAGACAAAGGAGAATTTTCAAAGGTAAATTGGTGTTACTATATATCTATCTACACACTTATAGGATGGAAATTTTGCATCATTATATGTATCTACTTAAATTAATTTGTCCACTTTACTTAAAGTGAATCTTACTTTATCAACCAGAATCCTATAAAATCAAGGCTCTATAATTTTAAGCATATTTTTTACACTTAATGAATCTTAGAATTATGCGGTTTCAATGGCAGGAATCGCCCTATCATTTCTACTAAATCTATCAAAAGAAAGGGATAAACCACATTTCACTTACAAATGAGTACACAGTTTGCTTTACTTATGGTAGATCCGAACTGCTGATAAGCATTATATTGTCGTGTAAACAACTAATGAGGTCAAATATTAATAGGCTTGGTCTCACTAGTACCGTACAACTGCTATAGAATTGACTTTGCAAAATATTACATAATAACAAGAGCACATTTGTATGCCAATCCAGGCGTCACCCAGGCGTCGGCGTAATGGTTTGGATAAATCTTAAGTGCAAGTTTCATATCGCGGTTTCTGCCAATGCTATTGCTCTGAAACTTTGCACATGTTTTTATTGCAATGATATCAGCCTCTAGACACAGAGCCAATTGTCTGACATTCATTTTAGAGGAATTTTAACCCTTTTTGGACTTGAAATTCTTGCCTAAACCTTATGTGTTTTTGTGACCATCATATCATCTTCTAGGTAAAGATTCATTACTCCAACAATCATTTAAGTGGAAGTTTAACATTTATTTAAGTGGAAGTTTTACCCTAATTTAACTTATGAATTATTTGTAAAACCCGACGTGCAACAGCCATATGTCTTTGATACAAGATTTACTATTAGGTAAATCAGCCATACACAGAAACAAACAATAATATTTTATTTTACCCCACATTTATACGATCTGGGTCATATTGTTGTCTTACAGTTGTCTGTCAGCCTGTATCTCTGCCTTTCTGTCTGTCTGTTTGCACTCACACATGTATCATTGCATCATAGGATTTCATGATATTTTGTTTTTGCCATAGGTTAAATTTCAAATGTTTTATTTCCAGCACTAAGGATAGTTAAGCTTTGCTGTCCTCTGACAGCTATTGTTTAATATAATTGGGTCTTTATTTATTATTAAGTGAGTGAGACATTAAGTATACCTGGTAGTGTGCTACTTATAGATAAACTGTTCATATTTTTCTGTAGGTTCCGTGGTGGCCTATTGAAAAAGATCTTAGGGTGAGGTTCAACTGGTCCATATGAAGTACACGTAGGAAAGTAAAAATGTGGGAACATTTCCTTTATTTTACTAAAACAATTATTCCTATATGGCTTTCAAAAGCTTCAACCATTAGCAAATGCCTCAAGAATGTATGTCTCTTTTTCCTAGAACTTTTGTTATTATAGATTGTACTGAGTTGAAGACATAAATGTCGTCTTCTTTAGTTTTAAATTCATAAACTTTCTAAAAACACAACTGTTGCCTAATGTTTACTCGGAATAGCGGTCCCATTTGTTCCTGGCCTGTGTCCTATTTTAAAATTACAATTTATCTTGACTGCTAGACCTATTTAAGCCGGGGGATGATGCTAAGGTACACACATTCTACAAAATCAGAAAGATTCCTCAAGATAAAAGTGTGACCCCATTTTTCCTTTGATTTCTGTAGCAAAACAGCCCAGTGAGTTTTCAACACTGGATTTTTTGCAAAATAATTTATTTGTGGAATTACGGTAATGTGTATTCATTGATATTTTCGTGTAAATGAACCACCAGCACAATTTAGTTACATAATTTTATTGGAATAGTAATAAATATTTACAGATACTTTTAAGAGGATTAACCTATTTACTGTAAAGATTACCCTTTTATTTCTCTGTAACCTGGAAGCAAATATTATTGTGCTGGAATGCAATGTATTGAACATGTTTGTTTCATTTTCTTTTTTTTTTTTTTTTTTTTTCAAAATGATTTTGATTATACATGCACACCAAATCAGTAGAAAAGAGGGACAGTTCATCATTATCTGCTGGGGGGTTTCTATCCTAGGAAAAATGAAAATGTTTGTAAAATAAAAATGTTACCTTAACCTCTAAAGTCTTAAATGTATCCCTAAGTAAAGAATTTGAATCCTTTGTTGATTAATTGTCTACTAATGATTAAATTATTGTTTTTCGCATAATTTTCAACAAATCTAAATTATGTTTCTTGTACAATTCTAATATCCTTTTCATTACATGTTAATTTGGCTAAAACATCCATATTGTTTACTTGCTGTCAAGATAAAGCCTGCTCTGTTAGCCTCGTTCTGGATTAAAAATGAATATTCATGAGGGAATATTAGATAGGTCTATTAGTGTTCTCGATTCGTAAGATTTATATCGTTCCATTTTCCCAAAACAAGAAAGACAAAGTTGTAAACAATGTCTTTCGATTATTGCTGCTATCTGAGTTTCTTTGAAGATTTAGACTATGTTTCATCTTCATTGTTTTCGATAAAGGTTTAACAGTGGATACTGATGGTAAACAGCAAAATATAGCATTGCGATTTATAAAGTAAGAAATATCAAAAGTTAAGGAAAAATAGGACGCTCACATGATTTAAACAGGCTACAAGGAACAAATCAAACTTTTCCTCTCGGGTTGTACGTCTCGACAAGTACCAACCCATTCGCCGAATGAATCAGGTTGTGTAAAGAAGCAAGTAGTGAGCGAATCTTCATAAAAGACGATACTGCACCATTTTCCCGTCATAAGTTGAAAAATGCAATCGTTGTGTAACGGCTTATTTAGCAATATGCCAGCCTGTCCCAATCTATCGATATATCGAGAGGTAGCTTAGTTTGAATAGGTAATCAAGCCTAGAGAGACAAATGGGTCACGTGACGCAGGTGTTCTCTCAACGTATTACAAATATAGCTTAGCTTTGTCGCCAATGCAGCAAGTGCCCGCTCGGCGCAGTGGTATGAGCACACGCTCACCCTCCGAGAGGACCTGGTTCGAATCCGTCTGTTCTTAATAAATCTTATGTATTTACCCTACTCTTCATTCATTTGCTGGTCTACTATTAAAATCTGTAGAACATTTTATAAATATTAAAGATCCAATAATTTGTTTATTTTTAATCCTAATTTTAAAGCCTGAATGCAATTTTTCGGTGACGACCAGTTACAGTCCTTACAGCACTTTCAAACTCCACTCTTAAATTCTTTTGAACTTTATAAATTCGAAATATAAATCAAACGACATCCTTCGTTATTTGTATAAGGGGACATCTCGGTAGTCGGGTCTTTAAGAGATATATCCGGTGGAGCAGTTAATTACAACAAATAGATTATTGCGAAATCATAGGATACCGATTAGAAGCATGTAAGTTACTTGGATTAAAACAGGAATTGAATTGGAACGATATGGTTAGCTTTAAAAATTAGCTGACCATTAGGCCTATGAATATAAAAAAAAATTAAAGACCAAGAGGAAACAGACGAAATATTGATAACCAAGTGTATCTTAAACAACGGGATTCTCAGATTTAGAAAAAACACATTGTAAAGATATCTTTTTCTTGCATTATTTTCTGTTGTTATTATTTGTTTTTATTTTACTTGTTTTACTTGTTAAGTCTTTTCAATGAAGGGAACTAAAGGCAAAAATTCACCATAAAGGGCATCTTTGCTTATATTGTTACGAAAATGAGAAGTGAAATATGAAAACTTGATGAGAAAGAAATAATTTTCCTCGGAAGTGAAGACGATTAAATGTATCAGTGGAAGAATAAATAATCACAATAACCTCATATTTTAAGACAATTAAAAGAGTATTCAATATGTTTATGTATTTAATACTGAAAAAATATGTTATTCTGCTTATAACAGAAGCATTTAGTTTTAGCTATTATACACTCTTTGAAAGAACTGAAACTAGAACTACCCATGTAATTAAATGGCATTTTTAGGGACAACTACGTTTATCGGTTGGTGCGATTCTTTAAATCTGCCGCGGCCATAGCGCAGTTGGTAGTGCGTGTGATTCTCCCAGTCAAGGATCCCGGTTTCGATTACCGGACGCAGCAAATACCTTTTCAAGAATTCACCATAAAGGGCACCTTTGCTTATATGAGAAGTGAAATATAAAAACTTGATGGGAATGAAATTATTTTCCTCGGAAGACGATAAAATGTATCAGCGTAAGAATAAATAATCACAATAACCTCATATTTTAAGACAATTAAAAGAGTATTCAATATGTTTATGTATTTAATACTGAAAAAATATGTTATTCTGCTTATAAAAGAAGGATTTAGTTTTAGCTATTATACACTCTTTGAAAGAACTGAAACTAGAACTACCCATGTAATTAAATGGCATTTTTAGGGACAACTCCGTTTATCGGTTGGTGCGATTCTTTAAATCTGCCGCGGTCATAGCGCAGTTGGTAGTGCGTAGGACTCTCCCAGTCAAGGATCCCGGTTTCAATTCCCGGACGCGGCAAATATCCTTTCCAAGAATTCACCATAAAGGGCATCTTTGCTTATATTGTTACGAAAATGAGAAGTGAAATATGAAATCTTGATGGGAATGAAATTATTTTCCTCGGAAGACAATTAAATGTATCAGCGTAAGAATAAATAATCACAATAACCTCATATTTTAAGACAATTAAAAGAGTATTCAATATGTTTATGTATTCAATACTGAAAAAATATGTTATTCTGCTTATAACAGAAGGATTTAGTTTTCGCTATTATACACTCTTTGAAAGAATTGAAACTAGAACTACCCATGTAATTAAATGGCATTTTTAGGGACAACTCCGTTTATCGGTTGGTGCGATTCTTTTAATCTGCTGCGGCCATAGCGCAGTTGGTAGTGCGTGTGATTCTCCCAGTCAAGGGGTACCGGGTTCGATTCCCGGACGCGGCAAATATCCTTTCCTACACTTGGATCCCACCATCGGTAGGTAATCGTACGCCTAAGTATGATGAGTAGCTGGAGTCTCGGAAAAGATGTATTTGTAGTACTGGTTCGAGAAATACCGGGACTCCTTGGTTAGGTGCTCCAGCCGCCGTGATATGACTGAAATACTGTTAAAAGTGGTGTTGTATCTCATTCAATCAATCATTACCCTTTTACTATTTAACCCGAAATCGCATTTTTGTTTTAATCACAATGTTGTCTTTAATATTATTTTTCTTATTATATCACTATTCTTACAATTGAAGTACTACATGCCCGTTTCAAAGATATAGCCGAATTCGAGACGCAAAAGTTGTTTTATTCGGTAGAGTTAAATAGATGCTTGAATTGCACGGGGTTTAGCCGATACTTAGTATACGTAGTGTAAATTTGCTCAGCCATGCCAGGTCAAAATTAACAGACATGGTTCGGAGTTTGTTTACACTCTACTGACCACTGACACTGATCATTTAAACAATTCATTTGACAATTTACCATGGATATATTAAGCCCAATGTTAAACCACTGTCCTTGTTATTCGCGACTTAAAGGAGGCATTTAGCAAGAAATTCATTTTCTTCATCAGCGATTAAACACATCGACGCCATCAAAAAGACTTTCACTACACGTTTATGAGAATGCGTGGAAACGAGCCGAAATGCGTGAAAACTTGTTTCCGGTTGATCAATTTGTAAAACCTTTAAAAAGTATGCATATGCTCCTTTAATAGCAGCCACTTGTAAGTCAGTTTAGTATTGTATTCGCCCAGTTTAGTTAGAGGTGGGTACAAATCGCTCACACTGCTTGCGATTAGAAATAAGTCATTCGTCATTTCAAGGTTCTTCTTATCAAATATACCGCCAATTTAGCTTTAAATTATTATTTAGCTTTAATTGAAAATGATAAAACACAAAATTCAACTGACGAATCAAATAATTCCTTTATGGCGGATAGAAAATGTTTATCTCCAACTTTTAATTTATTAAATATAAATTTTTGTTCGCAGTCGACTTAAACGGCGTAATATCAGATTAGTAGAGATGTAGTCACAAAGTGTAGGTCGATAACCCACGGCTTACAGGTGATTTTTTACTACTATCCTATATTTTTTAAATTAAGTCATTTACTATCTCAGTAGGACTTTCTTGTTGGGTGTCAGTGGGCGTGGCTAATATATCAGCTATGTCACGTGAATGAACGTAAAGAAAATAATTACCTCCTGCTGATATTAAAGCACTATGAAGAGCGCCTGCCCAAGACGTCAGAGAGACGTTTTCGTTGAATTGCTCCAATAACGTTGAGTGTATAATACCAACAGCGTACATTGTTCCACCAATCAAACAGAACGTTCCAAAGCTGGCAATCATTTCCATCCATGCCCATCCGGTATCGAGGTCGTCGAAAACGTCATATCCGGTACATCGTGTAATTTCATCACACCCACGCCGTTTTGCGTCTGGCAATTCATTCGGCTCGTCGGATACCATTGTACCGTGCTTCCAAAGCAAAAAAGTTCTTCCTTCTTCCTTCTTATCTTTCGCTAGATAATATCCGACATTTCTGTAATAAAAGAACACATTTTCATAAATTAAAATTAACAGATCGCTGTCCCACGCCCACTCAGCTCCAACAGGATGTTTAACTTCGTTATTAATCGAGGCTATTCCGGAAAAAATATGGTATGTTACATACAGCATAAAAAATGAAATGATTGATTGACGACATAAACGTCGTAACAATAGCTACGAAGGATAGGTCGCCAAATCACCAAAATGATCAGTTCGGAGTTCAAAGTTCACTCTCAGTCTAAATACATGATTTGATTGGTCTATTAATTATTGGATTTACAATCGCTATACGTCATTTAACCCCTAATGACGATATATATATATATATATATGCCGCACCTATAGCGCAGTGGTAGGGCGCAGGACACCACTGCACAGGACTAGTCAAGCTGTCCCGGGTTCGTAGTCAAGGGGCCCCGACCGCGATGAATATCCTTTTTGACATTTGTCTCCCACCAAACGATAGATAATCGTAATCCTACTTGGGGTTAGCAGCTGGGGGCTCAGAAAGGATGAAGTGGTAGTACTGGTGTGGGAAATACCAGGAATCGATGGTTAGGTGCTCCAGCCCCGGCGATATTACTGAAATACTGTTAAAGTGGCGTTGAACCCCTTTCAATCCATCAACGATCTATATATTGTATGACTACCGGCTACCCTTTACAACTAAATCAGTGATATATGTTTATATGATTTTTCCCTTTTCAAATTACATTTAAGATTTTAGGAGTAAGCCTTGGATTTCGTTTATAAGTTGTTCGAGTTGAGTGTTTTGTTCATCGAGCACTACTATTCTTCATACGTTAGTGGGATCCGACATAACAAGCCAGTCTAAGTTGTCGATATTTCACCCATCGTATAGATGTCCACCTGATAATAGGTTTAATAAATCAAAGTACTGAAAGTACTGTAAGACAGCAAAGCATGGTTTTGTTAAGTAATTCTCTTTGTCAGAGGTTATCATGATAAATAAACGAGATTAAAGTAACCCAGGAGTTAAATAGCATGCTTTTGGGGGAGTTCTCTGAAGTGAATTCATATGGCAACACAAAGCATTGCACATATTGAAGACACTGGTTAGACTCATTTTGAACCAGATACGCTCAAGTAAGGTAAAATAAAAAACTTAGAAGATGAAATTACAGGCAAGGTTTGAAAATTAATGAAATACATTATAACTACTTTTTATAGCGTATGGTTTTCAGCGTATTTAATGGTAAAGCATCCAGTGGCAGTTGCACTCATTTAACTCTATATAGACCTCAAAAGTGTACTTGTTAACTAAAGCTGCCAACAAAAAATCAAACTGCCGAGATCAGGGTCATGAAGACTCTTATACTCGGAAGTTTTTTACCTAAACTTAATTCTATTGCTCAGAAGGTATTGCACTTAAATAACGGCCAAGCCGTCGTGGTCTTGAGACCCGGCCGCTCTATGCGATGTGTGTCAGTGCTCAAAACGCGTTACATTCCCTGCTTCAATTTGCCCATCCGTCGAGTGGTAAGAACCCTTTTTTACTCTTTTAATACGAACATAATACATTTTGAAGATATCTGATACGAATATGTCAGTTAATTATAATACGGCTACGACCGTAGAGCAGCTTGTAACACACTGGAGCTCTCAATCATTACGACCAGAGTTCGATCCCAGTTCGTGGCAAATATCCTTTTTTACATTTGTCTCCCAAGAATCGATAAACAATCGTGCACCTAAGTGGGAATTGGGGGCTAGTTGTAGAAGTGCTGTAAGAAATATCAGGAATCCACGGCTAGGTGCTCAAGCCCCCGCGTTATGACTGAAATACTGTGGTGTTAAACTCCATTCAAAGAAACAATCAAATAATCGCGTATCTGCTTGTTTCTTACATTCTTTAAAATAAACTAGACTTAACATATATATTCCATCTATGCCTTGAGATGACCTACTTAAATGGGAAAAAATATTCAAATTTAAGCATAAATTATCTTTCTGATTAAAAAAAAAAAAAAAAAAACACAAACAAAAACAAAAAACCCGAAATCATTAGTTTAAAAAATAATACACTTACAACATTTTTTGAAAAATTAGATTCGTCAAACCTTAAAGAAGCTACAGACGACAAATTTTGGTTAGACAAATTTTGAAAATCTAAATTTGAGGTAGAAAACATTGGGAACATTGAAGAACTAACTTATAAAAAGCAATGTCTTCATTTCGCATATTGTTTTCCGAAGATGTTTTTTCTTGGCGCGTATTTATTATTGACCAATCGCTGGCCCCGACCACTGGCTCCCTAGGTACCGCCAATTAACTCCGACAGGAAGTTCCGCTTCGATTTTCAACGGCGTAATTTTGCAAAAATTATGGCCAGTAGCATGTAGCAAAACAGTAATGATTGGTTTGTGACATAACCGTCGTAACTACAGCCTGATTAAGCTGTAGTTACGACGTTTAAGTTGCCAAACCAACAATAAAGGCTAACAAAATGGCGACCAATGTCGGAGTTGAAATGTCCAAGTCCGGTTGAATTATTTGATTGGTCGGTTTATTCCTTGATTGACAGCCGCGGTTGGTCAATTAGACAACTGTGACGTTTACCCACGTCATAACGTAGCGTTACTTAATCAGGTTTTCCTAGATAATAGACCATTTATATGTCATTTGTTGTTGACAATCTCAATAAAAAAAAAAAAGAATTAAATATAAGAATTTATATAAAAATAATTTCGCTTCTTTTCACAAACGGTTTGTAAATTTACCTAATTTACATGTGCATGTTTTGCTTTTGTTGTTTGCTTTCAATACTATTTCGTCGGCAACATAGACTTCGGTTTAAACACTTTTATTTAATTCTCTCAATAAAAAAAAACACCTTTATTGACTATACACCCAAGTTCAAGGACACTGCCGAAAGTCATGTGACAAGAGCTTGAGCGGGGACATTCTTGACTGTGACACATTTCTAGTAAGTTAACCAATTTTCTCATTTAAACACAGTCGTGGGTCTCAAATACTTTTAACAAATGTTTTCTTTTTAAAAAACAATGAATTAACTTTAACTAAGAGTTCTCTAATGATGAATTTGATGGAGCTATTCCCTTATTTCTTGTCGAGTATGTCTGTGTTTGTGTGTAAAGCGGCCATATAAGTCCATACCACTTTCATTTTCTAAAAGTGAATAAGTAGTTGGAAAACAAAATTGACTGACCTATTTAATTGGATTCTCTCGTTTTCATGTGCCGTGTCTTTATTCCATTACTGTTTTATCTAATCAATGCATGCGCAAATATAAAAAAACACCTTATTTCCAACCAGAACTCTGAGTATGATCCTTTATATCAAACCAGGCTTTACCAAATACCACTTTCACCAAAAGTAAAGGATCCTAGGAACAAAAAATTGTCAGAGTGTGCAATAAAAAGATAAAAGATATGTTATTTGTGCCAGGTGAAACGGTTACTAATTAATACAAAAAACAATGTTGACCGAATTCTAGGACGACATGTGATCTAGATTCCAGCAAGGTAGAGATACGTGTTTGTTAAGAGAACTGACACTGTTTTATGATAAGGAAAAAGAAGTACATCTGTTCTAGACTGCGTTACACTAGCCCAAGTGGTTTTTTGAGTGACGAAAATTATTAGGTACATATATCAACCCATATATCAACCCATTTCAACATATTCATGACTTCTTGTGTCTCAAAAGGAATGAGTTTGAAAATGTTACGACATGAAGATGAAGAAAACACCTGTTAAGACATGATCAAATTGATGATATTTTTGAATAGTGATAAATTTGTGTGTTAACGGGTTAACATAAGGTCACTTGTCGTTAATTAATGTGCGTGCCGTATCAAATTCTATCGTAGTAAGACGTAAAAAATGCTGTGTTTCCGCTAACCCGACTGACCTTTTTTTCTGACCCCCGACTCTACTGTTTTTATCGGCAAAATGAAAAAAATAATACAAATTTAAATGCGCGACCCATCCTTATTTTCGACCGATGAAATTCTCGAAATTTACGTTTCATTACATTTCGGTAGTTTTTTCCGTTTGTTTTGTTCGGAGTTACTCTTCCTAAGTTACTCAAGCGCTTTACGGAAGATGCAAACGTCAGGACGACTATGAAGTGAATAAATAACCCGGATAATTAGACTGGTTCCACTGCCGACTTTAATAAAGGCTTTGTTAAAGTTGACGGCGGTACCGGGCTACCCGGATAATGAGAAAGCGCTTCCAAATCACATAATTCAAAAATAAGAAAATAACGACTTACCTACCTACCCTGCAGCAAAAATTTAGAAAAAAAAAAAAGATTCGCCTACCTACCAACCCTCTTTTTTTTCTAGCCCGTTAGCGGAAACACAGCTATTTTTTAGGCCTAAGCTGGAGTTGAAGTACGATCAATTAATTATCTTGAAGTAAATCAGACTAGGTGCAGAAGAAATAAATGAACTGGACGTTCATTTAGGGAATGGGAGGGCGGATTTAGAAAACCGAGAGAACATTGTAGTATCAGCATAGAAAAAGCTATTGGAAATTTTCAGTTGGTTCGTTTCACAAGCTTTGCCTTCTCTCGAAAATCGCTTACTAGATGGGCCTAGCCATGTCAATGACGGATAGGGCTTAAACGGGCAAGTCTGTCAGGCATATGGGTGTACTATATATGAGTTACTATTTACAAAAAATATTTACTAATCTTAGGGCTTAATCCTTTCCGACAAAAACAATTTTTTATACTGGACAAACTTAAATTAATTTATAGACGATACTTTATTCTTAATGGAATCCGTTTGGGAAAGAAAACATTGTGGATAATGAAGGAACTGTTTGCAACAAGCAATTCTTCATTTTTCATAATGTTTAACAATATTTTTTCTTGTGGGGTGTAAAAGTTGAATTTGGTATGAATATGTTAAACCAATAAAAAATGAATATATGATTTTCAATACAAACAAATATATAATAGAAAGTTAGTGAATCTTCAATCAAAGAGTCCGTAAGCGAATCAATATGGGTGTTGTAGGGATAACTTAAGTTTTTGTAAAATAACGCCGTTTAAAATCGAAGCGGGACTTCCTATCGGAGTCAATGGGCGTTACCAAAGGAGTAAGTGGACGGGGCCAGCGATCGGTCAATTTCGAATATATCTGCTCGCATAGGGTAGATCGTTAGAGAGCGGATAGAGGACCAACGAAACGAAGTTTAAACCATTATTATACAACACCATGTTAGGCTGGTTCAAACTCAAAGAGACTGCAGACGACAAAGCAAAGTTGGTTTAAATGGAAACATAAGTGCACTGTAAGGTAGAAAGCATTGTGAGAAAAGAAGAAACTTCCTGCTACAAACAATTTCTCTTTTTCACACAATGTTTTCCTTTATTATTTTTCTTAAGCGGTGAAAAAAGTGGGATTTTGTTGATATTGGTTAACCAAACTGGGTTCCTTATCTTTACAATGGTTTTCAGGTATAACTACACGATTATCAAAAGTGCCTTAAAAGTATATTTATAAATCAAAATCACAAAAAAGTTCCTAAGGGAACTGTTTTAAACACTATACATAATCACTCCTACTTTGTATATTTCGGCAAAAACGCCTTTAATAGGAAAAGAATATAAATATTATATATTATGTTCTAGATATAATATTTATGTATATATTTTTTTAAGGCATTTTGTCCAAATATTGAAAATTAGGGTGATTATGTAAAATGTATATTTGTTGACACCCGTGTCCCTTCGATAGAAATTACTAAAGTGGGGTTTGAGCGTGAAATCATCGGAAAAGTTAAAAAGATCGTATGACTTTCGAATAATGTATTTGTTTTCAATGTATGTGTAGAAAGTCGAATGACAATAATGCACGTGTACAGTGACGTTTATTCAAAGCGTCTATCTAACGAGTTAAACAATCAAAGTACTGAAGATCTGTAGGCTAGCAAAGCATGGTTTTGTTATAAAATATTCCGTCTATTGTAGGGCAGAAAACATTGTGGACACTGAAGAAATTGCTTGTTACAAGCAATTTCTTCAGTGTCCACAATGTTTCCAAAGGAATTTTTGGGATTCTTTAAAAAGCGGGAGAGAATGGGTTTCATAGCATGCTGTTGATGAACTACTTTTTATTGCCCGGACATTCAATGAATTTAGTAGTTAGCCTTTTCCTGGCGATTTTAACTCATTGACCTCTGAGAAGACCACAAAATTTTGTCTGTTAACTTAAGCTATCAAAGCTGACGCCTTGCTTTATAAAAAGTATATACAGAACGTATATCTAGACACGCCCACTAAGCTCCAACAGGAAGAAACACATATAATCTAAACAGCGTTTGTTTTTGTTTGTTTGTTTGTTTGTTTGTTTGTTTTATTTTTGCAAAATCTATGGTCAGTGACATGAGGCAAAAAGTAAAATGTCGCGAAAAACTTGAACAAGTTATAGTTCAGACGTTTAAGTCGCCAAACCAGCTTAAAAAATTCACATAAATGTCGGCCAATGTCGGGGTTCAAAGGTCACCCCCGGTCTAAATAAATCATTTAATGTTTTTTTGTTTTTTTTTTTTCTGAATTGACAACAACGAGTAGTCAATATCTGATCACGTAAACGTTCACTTAGCCAATGTCCGTGGTCGCATCTACCGCCAAGGTAGCAGAAAGACCAGTCTTATGCCAAAAGTCATTTTGTTCCGACAGTAGAAAGCGGAGATGCAGCCACGAAAATATTCACTTGGCTGTGGAACTTCTTTTTCTCTCCACTGTTTTGCGATATGCCACGTTGTTTGACTAAGGCTGTACGCATTTTGAACATTTTTTATTACTTGTTTATAACGGCAAAGGACACTTATTCTTGTGCTTTCTTATTATCGTAGGCACAAGACTGACTCCGAATGCAATGCCCAAGGACGTACATGTCCTCTCTCAATCAATAGAGCAGTCGAAATCTCAGGTTACCAATCAACAACGCTAACCAATCAGCCATATCTGCGTTTTGTATAATAGCCATTTTTAACCCGTTACACAACTTTAGACTACCAAAGTTGAACAGAGTTGCAGACGACAATGTATGTTTTGAAATTTAGATGTTTCCATCTTTCTGGATAGAAAATATTGTGTAAAATGTAGAAAATGCTTGTTGCAATCAAATTCTTCATTTTAGATAATGTTTTCCCGATCGCTTTTCTTGAGGGGCGTCAAAAAGCGTCGCTGTGTGGGAATGGGTTAAGAAAGAACATGTAGATGTAACTCGTAATTTTCTTGGATATGATTTAAATGAATATTAATACAGAAAATCGTCCTAGAAATAGGACAAAGCGATTAAAAAAAATATATATATACCGTATAGGACGGAAATCGCCTGAACAAATCAAAATGACGCATTTTCCTGAATACGATAGTTTCCTATTTTAACATCTATTTTAATCAGCTATGCAATATGTGTAACCTGTGGTTAGTCGATACTCCGTGCAATAATGTAGCATAATCCCTGATAATTCATTGATGTCGTCAGTAAGAAACGGCGTAACAACAGCTCCAGACAAACTGTACAGTATATACTGTATATTTTACTCTTACCTAAATTATGGCAAATAATAATCCTTATTCTAAGACCGCTTTCCCACCTTCTTGCCTATAAAGTTGAAAAAAGTACAAACAGAACATAAACTAACCATGAAAAAAACAAATAACGGTAAGTTGCCGAATAAGAAGTATTGCTAAGCTATTGTAATCCTCCATGCACTAAGTAGATCAATAACCTATAATAATTAATCAACGATAAAAAATATGTTGACATTCAGTTTACACACGGTTTGATATATCTTGCAACCGATATCGCTAGGGCCTTCGCACACTCCTTTGTTGATTTTCGACGCGTAGGTCAAAAGTACCATGCAATAACGAAAGCGTACGATAATGCGACGGTAATCGCAAGAGAGCGATGACGAGGATAAGAAATGGTAAAAGACTTTGTCAAATGACCATCGTATTTAGCGATAACCCCCACCATGTTTTCGTACTATCGCGATATTATCATCGTACAGTCGAGTTATTACCAACGTTCTCTCGCCTAAGGGCCATCTTACTCTCGAGATTCCTCCATCGTAAACATTCTATCGCGATATAGCATCGTACAGTCGAGACATCGTCAGAGTAATGTCGCCCTAGGGTCATCTTACTCTCGTGAATCCATCGTCGAACACATTCTTTCGCGATATCGGCATCGTACATTCGCGTTTTCATCCTTTTGTGATATCGTTATCGTAGTACTATTTCTCTCGCTGTAATCGAGCTGTGTTTTGGGGGTGGCGGGGGCTGTTAATTACGCTTGCTTTGTTCACACGTTATCAGTTCATCGTCGAATGCAGGTCGTATACATTTTAAACAAGAGAAGCGTTGGCCCTGGGGCGCTCACCTGAGATAAAGGCTCTTTTTCTTTCAACAGTCTAATTTCATGTTAAGGTTAGGATTATGAAACAAGTGGGCCACAATTACATATAAAGACTATGAACCTGGGGATCCAAAAGTCTAAATTACAAATTTCAAGGCTTTGGTGCTTATTTGAAAGAAGGAAAAAACTTTTTCCGTGGGTTATAATTTCAGAAATAAGAAAGAAGTCTGTGAACTGATGATTCATGCCTATACTCCCCCGGGGCTCCGCCCCTAGGGAACCAAGGATCATGATTTTAGCTATTTTGAAAGAGGTCAATATACTGATGCTTCATGCAAAATATCAAGGCTCTACGCCTTCTGGGTCAGGAGGAGAAGATTTTTAAAGATTATTTTAAAATGTCACTTTTGTTGCCATGGCAACCAGAATTTTTAACAGATTTCAATTCTTTTAGCTATTTTTGAAGGGGACCACCTAAGGAACATTTCTGCCAAATTTGGTTCAAATTGGCATAGTGGTTTGAGAGATGTCATTTAAAAAATCGTTCTTTATTTCTATATACCCCCCCCCCGGGGGGCTCCGCCCCTGGGGAACCAAGGATCAGGATTTATCTATTTTGAAAGAGGTCAATATACTGATGCTTCATGCAAAATATCAAGGCTCTACGCCTTCTGGGTCAGGAGGAGAAGATTTTTAAAGATTATTTTAAATGTCACTTTTGTTGCCATGGCAACCAGAGTTTTTATCGGATTTAAATTCTTTTAGCTATTTTTGAAGGGGACCACCTAAGGAACATTTCTGCCAAAATTGGTTCAAATTGGCATAGTGGTTTGAGAGGAGATGTCATTTAAAAAATCGTTCTTTATTTCTATATAAATCCCACCCCATGGCGCTCAGCCCCTGGGGACCCGAGGTTCATGATTTTAGCTATTTTGAAAGAGGTCAATATACTGATGCTTCATGCAAAATATCAAGGTTCTACGCCTTCTGGGTCAGGAGGAGAAGATTTTTAAAGATTATTTTAAAATTTCACTTTTGTTGACATGGCAACCAGAGTTTTCAATAGATTGTAATTCTTTTAGCTTTTTTTGAAGGGGACCACCTAAGGAACATTTCTGCCAAATTTGGTTCAAATTGGCCAACTGGTTTAGGAGGAGATGTCGTTTAAAGAAATTGTTGACGGACGACGCACGACCAACGACGCACGACGGACGGACGGACGCCGGACAAGAGGGGATCACAATAGCTCACTTGAGCACTACGTGCTCAGGTGAGCTAAAATGATCGAAAATCAGTTTTCTGACATCATTACAGACTGTACAAGTTTTACAAACTACATTTAGATCTTTCTGAATAGACAACGCTGTTTAGGCGTTCTTCTTCAAAACTGTACTCGATGAGCATTTGGTAACCCTTATTCGCACCATTTTGACGGTGGTTATATTAAAACTAAGTTCCCGCACCTGAAGGTATATGCTGTAGACATCGATAGGGTTCTGTCCCTCGGTGTCTGGCGGAAAGCATTTGTCCCCTCTTCGCTAGAATTTTGGGAGCAATCATTCTATGTATGAAACGTCCAATTTAAAATACCAAAGGACTGAAAGTACAGAAAGTACTGAGAAGTTGGAATGCACTGAAAGAGTCATAACTGTGGAATTCGGTTCAAATTCATTTTATTACTTTCCGAGTGAGCCTCCCTCCTTTAAACTTAAATCAGCATTTCCATTCGTGTACATATGTGCATGAAAAACGCACAAAAACATAAATCCACATACATAAATAAAAAAAAACTAGCATTAGATTATTATTTGACCCTCAACTTGGCCAATTCTCTAACGATCATACTACACTGACGTAGATTTTCACTTCAAGTTTATGAATATAAGTGGAGATTTGCGGAAATGCGCGGAAACTTGTTTTACGGTTTTGACTTAGGAAAATGGAATATTTAAAGCGTTGTGAGTAAAATTCAAAAGAAATAAAAGACGTTTACGTTATTTCAACGTTGTTGTTTGTACATGGTAGTTTTGCTCTTTTCCCAAGAGTTCCTTTTATATGATGGAGATAGTATCAAATTATATTCGGCGCCCTGTAGTCGTGCGATTTCCTTATTCGTTATTCGGCTTTAGAACCGTAAATAATTTTAAGTCAAAAGGACCAAGCTGAAAGCTGGATGACACTTGTTAAAGGTTTGATGTGTTATTATTGATTCAAACTTATAAATAACGACATACTAAGGCATAATTATTTAGAAAATAAGTAGAAACCGGAAGTTTAATTGTTTACATTTTAATTTTCAAAATCTACTACTTCCTTTTTCATGTATTTGATTTTTATTGAGTAAAAGCTGTAAATCCCACAATAATCGCGTTTGCTTGATGCCTACGACCCCCCTTAAGCGCTCTAGAATGTTTTAAAACACTGGGCGGCGTGATTATTGTAAAAATACATTTGCGACCTGAGCCATATTTGTAAACATTGCCTATCTATAGTCACATGAATACCACATGTCACTTGAGACTACGTGATAACCAAACACGGGACGGTGAATCACAAAAATCTAATAACTGCGCTGAATATTACCTTTTTTATTCATTTGTCTTGTGTTCGCTTTGCGGTTTTGTTAAATCTAAGTTGGAAAGGCATTCCAACTTAAAAATGCGAAGTTTTCAAATTACTATTATTATTATTTTTTTTTTTTTTGCATTATTTTGTACTTGATATCATATTTCTTCTTTCTTTAGCCGTTGACCCTCCTTTTTGATGGACTCCGTATGCGTCGATCTTTGTTACCAAGTTTGGAAAATCCAGGATATTACTATGTTAGAAGAGAAGAAGTGCTCAGTTAGGTTCGATTTATTATTTTTAGAAACCTGTCTCCCAAAAATTACTGTGCAATTTGAAAATTGCGTAATACGAGGATAGAGTATTATTCGTAGAACGCGTAAAGTATCCTTTTAAATACGAAACACCTACAAACAGCCCGCTCAAAGTAGATGCGAAGGTCTCAATAACAAGGAGTCTTTCAATTATATAGTGCGGAGTAGTTTGCCTTCTATTTTGAGAGCTCAGCCTACCAGCTGTATACTGTGGGAGTGATAAGCTATATAGTTACCTATATCTAAAGATGTTCATAATTACTTTGAAGTATCCTTTTCAATCCATTACCAAACTACACAATTTTGGACTATTTACAGAGGACAATTCAAATCGCCTTGAGATTGAAAACTAAGGTCTAGATAGGGTAGAAAGCATTTTGGAACAAGCAATTTCTCCATTTCTTACCATCTTTCTTCGATGTAATTCTTAAGGGACGTTAACAATCGCGATTGTTTCGGAATGGGTTAAGCTTTAAAGTTTTTAAAGATAATACAAAATCCCTCATTCATTTCTTACAGGTAATAATTCTAAATGGATATTGCTAATCTAATATTGTCCAAGTTTCTTACACGATATCTTAATTATTTGTTGAATGTTTTCGGAAAAGGATAACCTCGGAAAAGTAAAAAGGAGTATTGATCCTGAAAGCTAATTAGAGTGCGACCAAGTGGATTTTGTTTGACGTGACTTTCAGTAGAATTACAGTAAAACCGAGGTTAGTAGGTGCACCCAACCATGGCTTCAAGTCATTTTTCACATCACTTAATTTTACAACTGCAACAATAAATTTTGGCCATCACATGTGTAGCTGCTCAGCCAACTTACATGTAACAGGCAAATTGCTTATCATATTTCCATCGATAACAGACAAATGACGTGTGTAACAATGGCATCTTATCCGAACTTTTGATCGTGCTCAGGACTCTAGGAAAGATACAGCCTCTATTACATGTGCAAACGTGTATTACATTAAACAAACCAGGCCAGCGAGAGGTTATGCTTAAAAACGATTGAATATATGAAAAATGACACTTTGTACACCAAATCGGGCATATCATTCTACTATGCCTGATTGGACGTCCATCATCGTTACTTTCAGTGCTTTGATTTTAGTTGTTTTTCGTGTTGGATACATAGCTTGCCAGTCTATGCTGGCAAACCCTGTTAAACTATGATAACTTAGCTCCCTTATCTAATGTGCGATATAACCACAGCCAAGCCCATCCACGTGCTTCAAAGAAAAGAAATTCGCCGACAAATGGACTTTGAAATAAAGCGACTGTATAGTTTCCATAACTTTGTCTGTCATATATTGAAATTACAACTGAAGGGAAATTATCGAGCACTTGGGCTGAATCAAGAATACAGAAGGAAACAAAAGAAACAGCGAACCTTTTTTTTCTGCACAGTACCAACACAAGAAGAGACTGTAGACTACAGACTACAATTGAACTTTTTTTTGTTGCTGTTTTTTTATGTTGCCTGTAGTAGAGATAATGAACACATACAAAAATATGCTGCGACTACGGTAAAATTATACGACAGGAGAATGGTATAGCCATGAGTAAGTAAGCGTTACTACGCAGTCTACAGTCTACTGTTTGGCAATTACACACTAAACTGTAAGCGACGTATAATGTGGCCGCAATTTTCGTTACAACCTCTTTTTTACCACAAAAATACAGACACATGTCACAAGAGAAGAAACCGTAGTATCAGTCACGGATTTGAAAGTTTGTTCATAACTTTAAATTAGCTGTAAAGTTTGACTAAGTCAAAGTAATTGAAATAAATTCCACTTAATACTCAAAATGAACTTTTCATACGCTATAGCTTGATCAATTGATTAATTGTATATGGTTAAGCGCAAGTTTTACCGGTATTTCAGTTATATAGCTGAGAATGGTACACCTAACTATGGCTTCTTATCGTTCTTCACACCAGTAACAAAGGAACATTCGATCAGCAGATACCAGGTACTCATCCCAATTAGGCGGATTACTTATCATTTTCCCATTGGTGAGAGACAATGACGCACGACGCAATAGCTATTGAAGAAATATGAAAGAACATGGATGAGCGCTGGTGACCCTAGGATTCAGAGATTTGAGAACACAACACGCTACTAACTGACCTATCTGACTTCGGCTTGGCATATCTTGAACTAGGCAAGTCAGAAAAATACAATTAAATAATAATTTCTAAAACGCACATTAAGCGGCTTTGTATAAGGTTAAATTAAAAATGCACTACACTGTAGTAGTCTGATGCAAATTGAACAGTCCTCCAGATGAGACTTTAAAACGAAGCACTGTTTCCATGTGAACCCAGGTGTAAAGGATGAACAAGGCTGAAATAATGAACACATTCATGAAAAAAAACACAGTTAAATGATTAATCTTATTAATCCCATTTTATCAATATACAGTGTATTTATTCTATATAGTTTTGACTGAATTTACACGCATTTTTAGAAGTTTGATTATATGAACGCTAGCGATGAGACCGTGAAAATACGATATAAAAGATGGTGAAAAACAATTGTCCATTGATGATAAGTTAAAGGCTCTATGACTCTCCTAGGGACAAAGCTTCTCGCCAATAGGAATCCTAAAATCTTCGTTGAAATTGTTTAAAGACGACTTTCCCAATACTTTGAGATAAGGTCACAAATACTCTATGAAATGCTTTACCGAACACCAAACGATAATTACTTTTAAAGCTATTTATTTTGGCAACATAAAATTTTTATTTCGCTTTCTGTTTGGCAACGCTTTCCATAGCGTGATTGTGACCTATTCTGAAAATATTTATTTCAGGATTCCTTTTGGTGAGAAAATTTTCCCTACCAGATCCACGATAGAGCCTCAAGAAAAACACTTAAGAACATTGATAGTAAATGATCGATTCAAATTACCATCAACTTTCTTATCGTGTTTACACCACCTTCCAATTTCATTTGTAAAACGATAAGAACGTTGATGGTAATTTGAATCGATTATTTTACTACGATGCATGAATTAAGAGAAAAATCAAACATGAAATCCATTGCTCTTTCCTCGCTGTGACATTTTTATTGTCATATATTTTCTCTTGTACAAATGAATCATTGCAAATAAATTATAATTTTCATTGGTACTAGTATGTGATTATCGGCCAATGCATATGAAAACAGTATTTCATTTAATGTGTGTCATTGAAATTAACTTATTGCTAACATAATGGTTATTATGAATTGTCCTTTTTTTTATTTAAGAGATATGAATCGCTAAGTATGAAGCCAGGGAGCTTCAGTATCACCTATCCATGTAAGAAAGCTTTTGATAGTAAAAATGGACGGACAGACAGACATACACTAGGGAAAATGATATCAACATACATCTACCTTTGGCTTCGGACACACATTATTATGAGAATATAAGACAACATTTGGTATAAAATATAGTTTAGGCTGCTTAAATTAAAGTACTAGAATCCATTCGGGTAAGGACTCTCCGTTTTCTCTTGAAAAATTAAGAATGATAAAAAATAGTGTCTATATTTGGTTTCAATAAAGGTATTGAAGTATGATTATTGTTGTTTTCTCTTGATTGCCATTCATCGACAAAATCAGTACTGAGGGAAACTTTCTGACAGCACCCTCTGTACATTAATTACGGCAGTCACCTGTAGATAAGTATAGAAACAAGATGCTTACTCAAATTTTAAAGTCGTGGTATGTCAAACATTTTAGTAGAACACGAATGCTGGATTATAAACCCTTGTCATGCTGAATAAAATCCTCTCCAGGTTTGGGATAAAATCAAGGGACTCAAAGCCCAGAAAGCACTAATTGTTGGGTAGGTAATGATTAAGAAAACCAATCTTATGAATATTACTGGCTTTAAATGGACAAACAGGAGGTCCACACAAAAAATCAAACTACTCGTGTGTGTAGCCTGATCTCTGTATAGATCTACTCCCAAAACAGGAATAATCCGGGTTGCGCACGGCAATCGTCAATAGAGGAAACTTTAAATGTAATTATTTACAAATATGTATGAGGAAATTGAGGCGTCCTTGGTACTTATAAAAATGGGTGTTGTACCTAAGCTACTTTTTGCGAGGCCGTGACCTATATTGTTTGATTTTTAAAAGCATCGTTAGGTAAAATAGTTTAAATACTTAGATACCTCGATATGTGGAAAAAAACAAACAAACAAAAAACTCTTCATCTCATGTGTGGTCAACCCATTACAGTATTTCAAAGTTTCGTTGCTTTCAGGACGATGTTGTTATGTGCGGGTGTTTGTGTGTGTGTGTTTCTTTATTGTTGTTGTTTAGATTTGTTTCTTTTTATTCCTAAAAAACTTCTTTTTCTTAATTTGCTACATCTAATTCTAATATTATTTCTACGAATCAAATCGTCGTTCGACGATGAAATTATCGTAGCTACAGACATCGAGTCTATATTATTATCCTTTAACCCGTATCCGCAAAATTGCGTTTTTTACCCATTCCTTTTAACTCATTTTATTCTTTAAGCATTTAACTTCCTTAATTATCATTACATGGGAAACTCATTTTTAAAAAGTCTGGAAAACATTGTGGAAAATAGAGCAATTTCTTCATTATCCAAAATGTTTTCTAACCAAATAGAGAAAAAAAATTGGAACAGTCTAAAGTTTTGTCGTTAAGTAATGGGTTAAATAACTGGAATGCTAATGACTCCAATGATAAAATAAATTACATGGAACTTTGCAAGGGGCTCAATTTTGAGTTCATGTACAGAAACAGAATCTTTTACCACTAGACTATCGGTCGGTTCACAGTGTATGATAAGGTTATGAAAAAATAAATCGTGTCATTTTTCACATAATACAGTCGGGGCTCGTGATTTTTACCCAAATTCCCTTACCCAAACGAGAGCATAAACAAGACAATGAAAGAAATATCAAGTGTGATTTATATCGATGTAAATAAAGTTGAAACCCAAGAAAAACCAATTATTCTGATTCAGGTTTTGGTTGTAAGCGGTGATTCGTGAACTGTCTCTTTATCTATGAAATCATCACCGAGATAGTATGAAAAATAATCAGCATGGCGTTTCGTGTTTTAGGAGATTTTTTTCCAAACTATTCTTTCCTTTTCGATGTTTCTGAAATCAAGATAAGAAAATCTTGCCAATTGCCGAAAAGTACGCCCAAACAAACATTTAATACTTAAGTTTGAGTCAGGTGTTATCCTCGCTTAAAGTGGCTTTTTGTAGTTATGTAGATTCAGCGGAATTCCAGGTTATTTTACATATCACGGAATTCGGTTGTCGACACCGCATGAACTCATTTGCGTATAGGAAGCTTAGAAATAAACAAGCGAAACAACCAACGTCCGAAATTATGTCACACCAAATGGGTAGCGAAAAACAAGGGTAAGTTTCTATATTCGTAATGACGCTTAGGACAGATTTGGACTGATCGTTATAGAATTGAAGACCGGTTAGCGAACATGACTCCTGATGACGTAACGATGACGTAGGTTTGAGCAAATTCAAACTGAATGCAGGATTCCAACGGCAATGACTCAATGTTCAGTTATCGGCTTCACCTTAAAAAAAGATTAACAGCCTACATAGGCTATTAGGGAAATACCCAAGTTTATTCTGATAAACGATCTCTGACTTTCGCAAACTTCTTTTAAGAAAATTTTATTATAATAGTTTATGAAAGGGAATAAGAATAACTAAATTCTGTGACATGCAAAAAACATCGATACCTACCTTTAAAATATTCAATTATGTTGATAACAAGAAACAGAAAAATTGTTCATCAAAGTAATAATTTAAATGAAAAAATGGCTCGATTGGTTAATTACACCCTATACTCATATATCCATCAGTGTAGAACGCGATATTTTATTCCAGTCTATTAAATGCTGCTGCATTATAGAAACGATTGTTTTGACTTCGCCGTACCGTTGTATTTTATTTTCGTCACTACATTTCATTGCAGTGAATATTGCAAAGATTTTATTGCGTGTGTCGCACCCATTCCGCAAATAATAAAACCATTTTTGAAAACATTGAGAAAAAATGAAGTAAGTGCTTGTGCTACCCCAAAAGACAAAGACGTTTAAAATTCCATCAGCTAAAATTGTCGTCTGCATCCCCTTTCAATTTGGAACAGTCTGTAATTTTGTTATCTGGAAATGGGTAAACAGATTGTAATGAAATACTGCGTGTAGGGTTATACTGTTATACAAATCTTTCAAAACTCTCTATAAGATCTTTAGAGAAATTTAAACGGCTACTAAATAGATTTTGGTTGAATGCACTTTTCTCTCAAATTCCATTCTTTCACACATTTGAAAGAAGGAGATAAATCTGATTTTGTAATAAAAGTGGCTGTTTATCTCTTTAATAGAAAGAAAAGGATAAGAAATAATTGGCGTTACGTAAAGTGAAATAAGTAAACGAAGTACATACCGAATGAAACCGAAAATCATCAGGTAATTGATTGATCTTTACCAACATAGCCTTATTAGTTGTTTCCATGACGTCTCAACTGCCGCCGTCATAGCGCAGTTGGTAGCGCGTCGGACTGTCAATCTAGAGGTCCCGGGTCCCGACGGCGGCACTCATCCTTTCCGACTGTTTGTCTCTCACCAATGGGTCGATAATCGTAGACCTATGTGGGATAGCAGCTGGAGGCTAGGAAAGGAAGTAACGGTAGTACTGGTGTGAGAAATACCAGGATTCCATTGTTAGGTGCTCCAGCTGCCGCGATATAACTGATTGTTGAAAGCGGCGTAAAACCCCATTCAAACAAACAATCAAATGACGTATCAATCACGTCATTTGTTTCCGCTAGCGATTCAGATGTCATCGACTTTCACCCGAAGATCAACGATCTCATTAGTTGTTTCCATGACGTATCAACAGCCGCCGTCATAGCGCAGTTGGTAGCGCGTCGGACTGTCAATCTAGAGGTCCCGGGTTCGATCCCCGACGGCTGCACTCATCCTTTCCGACTGTTTGTCTCTCACCAATGGGTCGGTAATCGTAGACCTATGTGGGATAGCAGCTGGAGGCTAGGAAAGGATGTAATGGTAGTACTGGTGTGAGAAATACCAGGATTCCATTGTTAGGTGCTCCAGCTGCCGCGATATAACTGATTGTTGAAAGCGGCGTAAAACCCCATTCAAACAAGCAAACAAATGACGTATCAATCACGTCATTTGTTTCCGCTAGCGATTCAGATGTCATCGACTTTCACCCGAAGATCAACGATCTCATACGTTATATACCGATGTTTCAAAAAGGCTATTCGAGATATACAACATTAAATTGCAATTTGTAGCAGATTAAACATCAAAAACAAAAAACAAGATACTTTTCCCATAACAAATTGTCACGATAAGTCTGTTCAAGAGCCGCTCCATAGGCACCCTTAAGTCGATAATTTCATTCCAATTGAAACAGTAATTTTTAGTTCAAAGTTCTCAAAAGTCCTATGTTAGTAAAGCAAATTATGACTGAAGTTTGAGATTAGGTAACTTATAACCAGTGGTCGCTAGTCTTATCGCTACCAAAACATAGTTACTATATAGCTTATCGTCAATGGGCTACTAAATATCGTAACTCCAGTCAACACAATATGGAGTTATGAGGTTATTGTAACATACCTGAAAAACTGACCAATCGATGTCCCAGCACATTTAATCGGTTGGCACCGCAAAATTAATGTCAAGCATCTTGTAACACAAAAGTAAAATGTTTGTTTGGCGACTCAAACATCGTAACAACAGAATGATTAAGCTCTAGTTACGACGTTTAAGTCGCTAAACCAACAAAAAATACTTCACATAAATAGATGCCTATGTCGGAGTCAAAATCTCTATTCAGAGCTAAATGAATAGTTTGATTGTTCGATCGATTTTTTGAATGACAGCCGCGATTGGTCTATTCCAGCTGTTGTTACTAGAAATTTGAAGCACATGGGTGTATTTCACCTACCTTAAGCATCCGGATCAATCCAGTATAATATAGTTTCCCAAGCAAGTTTGTAGAAATTTACAATAAAACGAAACTGTTCTACACTGCTGCAAGTAAATAAAGGGTACTGTATCGATAAAAGTAAAACGTCAATCAACGAACAATTTCGCAAGTGTGTAACACGAATTTTTAGAACAGCCTTTGTTTCGTTCAGTATGCCTTAACCCTTGTCATGCTGTATAAATTACCTTACTGAAATGCTGTAAAATCAAAGGGTTGTAGGCACTGATAGAACTTGTTGTTCAAAAATCAATATTTCTTTAAAAAATCAACTTCATAAACAACTCTAGCAGGAAAATTACAAGCAGGAGGTGTAGACTAAGATCAGCCTGCACATAAGTGCAGTCTGATCTTAGTCTACACCTCCTGCCAAAACCGGAATATTCTGGGTTCAGCATGACAAGGGTTAATACTAATGGCCACTTCTTAAAGCCCGCCTTTGACAAAAATCATCAGCAGAGCCGGGTACATTTTTAGGGAGTCCTTTGTCCACCCAAACGTAGGGAGGGACACAACCACATTAGATTAAGCGTCTGAAGAAAGAGGCCTTGGACAATATTGTAGAAAATAAAGAAATTCTTTGTTGCAAGGAATTTCTTCAATATAAATGATGCTGTTTTACCGAATGACTTAGATATTAAAAAAATACCAATTTGATTTGTCGTTTGCAACGTCCTTGAATTTGTACCAGTGTAAAACTTGTTCGTCTGCTAATGAGTTATTTTTATTCAATACGTATCATATAAATGTTCTTGAATATGGTGTAGTTCCTACATCTTCAGTCGAGAGATCAACAGAAATACACAACATAAATGTCTGGGTTCAAAGTTCACATCCAGTTCAAATGAATAATGGCGATCCGTCAAATGTAAGATGATTGAAAATCCGAGTGCTTAGGCAATCACAGCTTCGAATGTGGTTTACACTAGATGTATCTAAACTTCTAGTCATTTTATACTTGAGAACATATATTTAGCCTATCATTTCTTAAACACATTTGGAACCCCCCCACCCCCACCCCCACCCCCTCCCCCAAAAGAAGAAATCTTATTAACAATAATTCCTTGTTTAATCACAGTTCTTTCATCTCTTTAAAATGATTGAGATTTAGATTAACTCTAGGTCGTTGCCTGTATGACTTTCAGATTGACTTTCTAAAATTAACGGACATATGAATATTTAAAGGTTTTTCGAGCTGTAGTTTCTATATTTAGGTCAGCAGCCAACCACTCTACTTCCTTGTTAATTGTTATTGACCATAAATTTTGCAAAATAAAGCTGTTTCATATCGAAGACGAATCTCCTGTTAGAGTCAGTGGGTGAGGCAAGCGATCCGTAAATTACAGGCACAGCACTGTCATACTGTCCTCGACAGCTCAGGAATAACTTGAATTAGTTAAACATAGTTAGCGAAAGAAACAGCGCATGTGACTTTTTCGTGGCTTTGGTTTACTGTCAATGGAGGAATCGGATATGAAATAATCGTTTTTATTTCTTTGTGCATAATTTGACAATTTTGTAATTTGGTTATTTACAGTAAAATCGTCTTATATAAAGATACAGCTAAAGTAACGTAACTATAAAATAATGGTAAGATTTGTAGAATGATACCTTTCATAAAAGGGCTCGTAGTCACGTTATTGGGTGTAATTTAATGTCGACCGTCTCTCAAGTTAATAAAATATCGGTTACATTTATTAAAGAATTTATTACCAGCCCATCTTCAATGTGATTTTCAAAAACAACCTTTTTCCACATTTTATATATCATACAGTCGGGTCTCCAAAATAGTGTACTTATACATGTAGCTACAACTGAAATGAAATCGGCAAGTCGCTGACCCCGCCCACTGAATACGTTTGACAGGAAATTTTCCTTCGATTTTAAACGGAGTTTTTTTTTGAAAAATTATGGCCAGTAGCATTAAAAAGAAAACGGGGGATAGATGGTTGTCGACCTAAGTGTCGTAACTCAGCTTGAATAAACTGTAGTTACGGCTTTTAAATCGCCAAAGAACAAACAAAAGTCTACAAAATGAATGCAAATTTTGGAGTTCAAAGCTCATATCCGGGCTGAATAAATGATTTGATTGGTCGATTGTTAACTTGATTGACAGCCGCGAATAGTCAATAACACACGTAGTTACGACATTTTGTTCGCTCAACCACGACCTTCATATCGTAGTTATTCGATATTTATTGCCTACAGCATTTGATTTACGACAAAATATAAAGTTGCGAGTTAAGCAAATTTATTGTAAACTGCATAGTTCTGAAAATTTGGCAGATTGCAATATTTGATTAAATTCCGATAGAAAGGCAGGCACATTGTAAACGGGTCTTCTACCATCTCGGCCTCTATGAACTATATCCCGGTCTGGGATAACTGGATGTTGTACACTTATATTCTGTCTAATAGTAGATTTGAACATTTAAGCGACTCCGCAACGGATTTTCGTGAAAATTTGACATAGGAAAACCATCTCCTTTTGCAATAGTTATTAGAGTGATTTTAACGAATAATATTCTTCGAGTTAAATCTACCAAATTCACTATAAAATTAATTAATGCGGTATATTCCCTATGACCAGCATTGAAAGCATTCGAATTTATCGGATGAGGTTGTTAGTTAGCGAGTAATATCTTACACTGAATTGCTAGCGGAATCTAATGACGTACATTGTAATTGATATGTCACGGAAAATACCAATAAGGCGATTTTCGGTGCAATCGATTGATAACATATTCACCCGATAAATTCAAGCTCAAATGGATTGTACTTCGTTGACTTTTTTGGCGTCTCGTAACGCGAAATATTTTTGCTCCTTTTCTTTCTTTCCTTAAATAAAGTCATGAAAAGTCATTTTCATTACAAAATCTGTTGTAGTCTGAAAGCATTAAAGTTAGAAAATCGAGAGCAAAAGTGTTTCTTTCGTGATCTGTGCAAGAGCCGCTTTAAAATGCTTTCGTTGTTTGAAGCTGAAATTTCGTTTCATGACCGCTAAACATAAATGAACCGTTTTTTTATACTTCCGAACAATGAAATCAAATCTCTTTAACTATTTCACTAAAAACATATTTATTTATTTGTTGTTGTTGTTAAGGTTGTAGTTTTTAATGATATCCGGATTAGTTAGATTCAAGTTTCTTCTTTAACGAATTTCATATCATAATTTGACATGAACGCTTTTTAAATAACAGCAAATTATATGCGAAAAATACAAGTGGCCATTTAATATGAACCGAAAAACCTAATCACACTGTATGAATACGCGAAGCGGATTCATACATTGTGTGAATAGGTTTTTCGGTTCATACCTCCATGAAAACAAAAAATATTCTCTTCATGTCTCATAATTTAATAGCATCGAGCGTAAAAAAACAAAAACTTTACAAATTTTGATACCTTTTTGTATGGGACTATTTTGTGCGGAAGCATACCAAATCGCTGCGTGCACCAAAATTTTGTTCATGGAGGTATGAATTAAATTTTTCGGCCAATGAGAACGCTCGTTTTAGATAGACGAAACTAAAAATTAAATTATACATACCATGAAATGAATCAAGAACGAGTTTGCATTGACACGGTTGAAATAATTTATTTTTCCCTGAGAGCTTACAGCTTTCTTTCTGTGCTTCCAAATTATCTGCACTTGGAGTTTGTTGTTGACGTTGTTGTTGTTTGTTTCTTTCTTTCTTTTTTTGTTAGAGTTTGATACTCGAAATCTTAAAAGACCGAAGAAAACAAACAATATCTATCTACCAACAGATCAGATAACAAAATTATATATATCTTTAAACGATGATGTTTCAAACTGTATTGTTAAACAGATAAAAAATCGTTGCAATTCAAGATAAAACTATTGAGGCAAAAAGCTTGTTACCAAAAATTTTATCTTTTTTCACATTATTTTTCTAAGTTCTTCATTGCAAGGTCGTCAAATTTAGGGGCTGTGTGGCATTTGATCAATTACTTGCTCCGCCCACTTACTCCGTTTGCCCCGCCCTTTGACTCCAACACGAAGTCCCATTTCGACTTTAAACGGTGTTAATTTGCAAAATTTATGGCCATTAGCATATAATAAAAAATAAATAGTTGTTTGGCGATCTAAACGTCGTAACTAAAGCTTGAATAAGCTTTAGTTACGACGTTTAAGTCGCCAATCCAACAAAAATGGTTAACTGAAATAGCTGCCAATGTTGAAGCTCAAAACTCATTTCTGGTCTCAATGGTTTCGACGGGTTATTTCATTGACAGCCTTAATTGGACACCTGACGGGTCGCCGCTATCAATAAAGACGACTGGGCAATCATATTTTTCATCTTGACTACAAGTGAATGTTGACCTCCGATACCTATTTCACGCATTTGTATGGTATTGGTGACTTAACCCTTTCCTGGATAAACCCGGGATTTTACGTCACTCTGATTTATAATTGAGAAAACATTGTGGAAAAAGGAGAAATTGCTTATAATAAGCAATTTCTCCTTTTCCCACAGTGTTTTCTACCACATAGAATGGTTTTATTTGGAATTGCATCCAATTTTCATTGTCGTCTGCATCCTCTTTCAATTAGGACCAGTCTAAAATTTCAAAAACCAGGAAAGGGTTAAATGCTGTAATAATAGCTCATTCAACCTGTAGCTAAAAAGGCTTTTGAACAGATTTTCATGAAAATTTGTTAGAGGAAATTTGTCTGCTTTTCTACTAGTTATTCGTGTCATTTTCTTTCTTCGTTTTAAAACTGCTGTTTCAATATAGATTTAATAAATGTGAACTATTTCCTCAGCCCTACTTTGAAGCACCGAAATTTATTGGGTGAGGTCGTTTGTCTTCGGTCGGTAACGCCTGTAATACTAGCGGAAACCAATGACGTAAATAGCACGTCGTAAAAGCAACAAATAAGGTTATTTTCGGTGCATTTTGCAGACAACGAATATATCCGACGAATTCGTGTTTTTCTTCGCGCTCTTATTATGGCGTTAACAGACAACGAATATATCCGACGAATTCGTGTTGTTCTTCGCTGACTTATTTTGGCGTCTCGTAGCGCATATCTTGTATTTTTTATTTTCTTTTAGTGAAGTAATGAGCAGTCATTATTAATTAGCCTTTATCAACGTCTAACAAATGTCTAAAAGCATTATAGTTGAAATTTGAAAATTGAGAGACAAAAATTTTCTTCCATAATTTGTGCAGGAGCTGGTTTAAAACGTTTTTGACCGACAATTAATTAGGCATTCTTAATTGGTTTAATATATCTGTCAAATTATCGTGTCGGAAGTGAGTTTGCCTGACTAGCGAACTGTCAATTCGTTCTATAGTAGATGCCATCTTTTCTAAAACTCTCATACAAAATCATGCAGTATAGTGAAACTTTGTTACATTAAACACCACGCTGCATTACTTCAAAGTATATGAAAGTGTTATAACGTCACGCAGTCTGCATTTTATTACGAAACTCGATTTATGATGGTTTATGCAAGATTCGTTCGTTATGAAAACGAGATTGAAAGGGTCGATAACTTCACAGGCATAAATATTGCACGCACAGTCTGTGTAGGCTATGAGTCGATGACTCACGTTCTATTTCATAAGGTTATACATGCATCTCGTTGTCTCTTTACAACGGTTTTATCTGTAAAGTTCTTTTTCGTTGCTTTGAGATTTTTCAATACATCATAGCAATGTTTATATCGGAACCCGTCCTTGACAATGACTGTGAAACATCCAGCCAAATTCTTCGTAAGCCAATGGTTCTAACTCCTCTTTGGTTCTTAAGTTCGTAAGGAACAACCTTTGGCTGGCGAAGATGCCTGAACAAACGCCATATCGTATTAAATAGAAATGGGATTCAGACGACAGCCAACATCAGGGTTCCAATCAGGGTCAAAATCAACTTAACAACCGTAACCCAATCTCCTACAGTGCTGTTTATTTTTTTCCAAACCTTAAGGAAAAATGTGATAAATGAAAATCGTGCTCATTACAGGCATATTTTTCACTTCCCACAACGTGTTCAATTTTCAAATGTCTTGAAATTTAAAATTAACGTCACCAATGTCTTTCAGTTGACCAATCGCGGCTGCCGATCAAGGAATCAATGGACAAATCAAATAATGTGTTCATCCAGGACCTAAGCCTTCAAGTCCGACATTGATCGCCATTTTTGTTAACTTTTGTTGTTAGTTTGGCGACTTAAACGTCCAAACTACAGGGTATTCAAGCTGTAGTTACGACGTTTAGGTCGCCAAACAACTATTCTACTTTTTTGTTACATGCTACTGTCTATAGTTTTCGCAAAATTACGCCGCTTAAAATCGAAGCGGGACTTCCTGTTCGAGTCAATAGGCGTGGCCAAAGAAGTAAGTGGGCAGGGCCAGCGATTGGTTAATTTAAACCAGTCTGAAATTTTGTCGCCTGGAAAGGGATTGGAAGAAACTGATTTTATGGCTAGGTTTCTCAAAGACACGTGTCTCAAATAATAAGAGTCCTTGTTAACCCATTCTCACAAAACAAAATCTTAGAATTGTCCAAATTCAAAGATGTTGCATTCGGCACTCTTTAGTCAGGAAATTTTGAAATTCTTTGACTTTTTTTGATAGAAAACATTGCGGACAATGAAAGATTTGCTTGTTACAAGTATATCATCCCTTGTCGACATTGTTTTACAAAGCCTTTTTTTTTTAGGAGCGTAAAACAGCGGGATTGTTTGGGGATGGTTTAAACCTTTTCAAGACGACAAAATTCAATATTTTTTTTTTCTTTCTGGGTAGAATTCCTTGATTTCATAGGCTTTTTTCTGGGGCAGGGCGTAAAGAGGAAGGGTTATGAAGAAAGGGGTTAATTCGTTTCCAGGCGGCAAATTTAAGCATTATAAATCATTTTGCCTTTCGGGGTAGACACATTGTATTACTAGGTATTTTAGGGGGGTGAAAGAGAAGGATAATATGAGAGTGGCTTAATCCAACCTCAAGTACGATGGGTTATCACCGGTATCTTCTCGAAAACGTCAGATACAACGTTCGCCGTCATTTGTACGACAAGATGTTTTAGTTTTGTCTATTAAGGTTCGAGCGTTTTTATTGGCTTAAATTATTTTTACATACTCCCGTGAAAAGTATTTGAGCACTTCCCGAAAACGTCAGATACAACGTTCGCCGCCCTTTGTACAAGATGTTTTAGTTCCGTCTATCTAGGTTTAGGCTTTTTTATTGGCTGAATTTTTTTGTTTACATACTCCCTTGAAAAATGTTAGAGCACTCAGCTACTATATATGCTTGTGCACAAATAAGATACACCAAATTATACTCAAAGCCTGTAAAATGTTTGCTTTGTTTTGCTTGGTGGGATTAAATAACAAATGAAGGGTGTATTGTTTTTCTATGAGATATGAACCTAAAACGCGTATGAATCCGCTTCGGATAATCATTGTTGGAGTAGTTCATTTCTTAGACGAATAGTCGGATCGCTAGCCACACTGTAAGGAAACCCTATACGTCAAAATTGTTAGGTGCTTCCAAGATGGCGGATAGGATATGTTTTAAGGTACGTGTCATTTATTTCTAGTCAGAAACTATTGAATATGCATTTCCATATAAAAAGTTGGATGTCATCGTGAAGTCGTTTGATTGAGGAACCAACGAGTATAAACCCTTTTTGAATGATAAAGTACCGTTTGTCTGTAATGTTTGTTTGAACACCCTGTTTTGTGACGATGTAAATCGAAAAAAGATATTTTGAAAAATCGGTCTATATTTCTGAATACAGAAAGTTTCTGACAAAAACACTTACCTAGATGCGTAGAAAAATGTCAAATCTTTACTATGATATATAAATAATGTGCGTCTGTATTTACGTATATAGTATAAAAATCAGTTGCGAAAAACCCCTTTAAATTTTTATTGGTAATAGGACAAAGTGAGGATAGCACAAGAATGGTCACCATTGTATTTGGTATATCTGGTACCCACTGGATTAATATGTTTCAGCGAGTTGTTACGGCACATTTTCTTGCAGCCTTATTTTCTGTTCTCAGGTCGTCACTATGAAACATAAATGATTCGAGGACTTCACAAAAAAACCAATCTCGCATGCTTCAAATATCACCTTAAATGTCAATGTCACTACCAAACATGAAAATATAGCATGAATGCAAAATAAATTGCTATTGTTTGTTTCGCCAATAATTTAAATACTCATTTCGGGTAGGCAAATTACTCGCGAATGTAACCTTCTGTTTGCACTAGCTTCATTCAAATAACTGGGTCATCTGTCCGAAAAACTGCTATTTTATGAATAATAAGATAACACATTCAAAAGACTTGGAAGAGTTTTTTTTTGTTTGTTTTTTTTTTTTTTTTTTTTTAGAGAGAATATCATTGTGCGTACATTATCTACTTCTCCAATGAAATATTATATATTATTTTTGTCCGATTTTTATTCATGTTATAAGTAATATCATATATGAATTTATGTTTGTGAAATCGCTAATGTTTACATGTCTGATGAAAATGACTAAAATGAATATCCGCGCAACATATGTACCCAATAATCATTGATAACAAAAAAATCCTGATTTTATGATAGCTAAATTATAGTATTTGTAAGTCATTTATTTAAAGGCAGAAAAACGAGGATATTTCTAACCGACATTTTTCCCATCTTACAAATATCAATTAAGTGTTTTCAACAAATAATCATTTCTATTCGTTTTGGACCTGTCAAAAATATTGTCTGATAATGAATTCAGATTCAAGTAAAATATAAACCGGTATGACCAAGCTTCTGGAAAGTTTAAATTTACAAACTCTTCAGAATTTTATGTTTCTAGATACAAATTTTGTCTCCAATCAGTTAATAATCGTTAACCTTAATAGGATAAGCAGCTGGACGCTCAGAATACGTGTTGTGCTGTTGAATATGCAGATGTTATTTTCGAATAATTGTACATTACATCTGAATGATCAACTCGATAAGATACAAATTGAAGATGCAAGCATCGTAACCGGTTGTTCAAATTTAGTATCTCCTGCCGACCTCTCATCTGAGTCCGGTTGGGTACTCTCAATGAAAGAAGGTGTAAAAATCAACTTATTCTCTATTTCAAAATGGTTAAAGGATTATGTCCGCATAACCAAAGTTCATTAGTTTCTCAACGTATAAGAAGCACATCCTCTTTCAGCCTACGTGGATCTCAAAATCATAGAATTTCTAACTGTAGAACAGAGCTCTAAAGAATATCTTTTCTACCTACAGTCATTAGCCAGTGAAACAAATTGCCAATCGACATAGGAGATCTGGGCCTGAGGTTATAAAACTTTTTTCGTACTCAATTGAGAATTTACTTAAAATTCGATTGGAAATAAAAGATGTATATTATGTTAAATTCTACGGCAAATTGTTGAAAATTAAACATTATATTGGTAGATTGTAATTTAAAACAAAAATATCTACAGTTAACATAGAAAACAACAATCATTCAAACTTCAAATTTGAGTAAATTCTCAGTTGAGTACGAAAAAGCAATTTCTTCTTTTTCCACAATATTTTCTACCCTACTGAATGGTTATTTTTCAATTTAAGTCCACAATATTTTTTTCGTCGGCAAAACCTCTGAATTTGGACAGGTCTAAAAAATCTTAAATCAGGAAAGGGTTAAATCATCATTAGGAAGAAGAATATCATAAGCTTGTGCTTCAGTTTTAATCCCTTTTGCTTGATATTTATAGGTATGTTTACATTATTATGTACATTTATATGTAGTAATACAAATAAAATGTGTGATGGAAGGATGCAGTGGAAGTGGTACAAGGAATTCCATTTGGAAGCGCTTCAGTCACCGCGACATGACTAAAATACTGTTAATGGTGGTTTTAAGTCCCAATTAATCAACCAATCTACATTCAAATTCACGAATCAATAGACAAAGTCAATAGTACAATTTCATTCATAAAAGAATAAGACTTTTTGGCTCATATCTGGCCCCCAAACGTACAGAAATTCGTTTCACCGAACAGTACAGCAGGCCAGTTTCGGTTTGCAACGAACAGTACACTATGCGATTTTTCAAAGTTAAATTACAACAAAAGTAGACTAGAGACGCGAATTATTTTTATATTGTATTGAAGCTCGGTCATTTCTCTTCGTATCAAGGTATGTACTTTTACCAGGAACCTTCTGCATTCGGAAATACAAACCAATTTTTCAAACTCTCTCGCTTCGATTTTCAACGTCACAAAACACCGTGTTCAGTCAAACGTTGAAGGCAAACGGTACTATATCATTACAAATAGTTAAACTCATTGGTTCTTCAAACAATTCCCAAGAAATTTCTAAGCGTCAAAAGACGATATTTTTCATTTTTCAAGGGTGAAAATGTTGGTTTATGAGTCAAACACAAGCTACCTGTCCAAACCGTAAACAAATACTTTTATGTCAACTAAGTGACGTTTATTTGTGCGATCTGAGCAGAGTGTGTGCATAGCAACACTGTTACAATTTGTGTAGAAAAAAAGAAGTCTAGCTCTTTTGCTTAAACCTTTACTTTGTAAAGAAGCGTATTTGAATCTTTGACGTCGATACTGAATAAAGAAATGCAGACCCTTGCTTGCAGTGTTACCCCCCCCCCCGCCCCCCCCCATCTTGAACTCTATGAAATCTGATTGAAAGACTTCCATTACTAAAATGGCCATTATACATCTCTGATTCCATAATATGCGACACATTTTGAGTTCTAGTGGTACGAAGTCGTGAGAAGATAGATTTCAACAATCCGACACCATAATCATTTTTCCGGGTGTTAAAGCCTTTCTTCGGACATTTATCGTTTATGGGAACAAATTTCATTCAGATAAAGCTTAAAAAGTACAACTTTGAAATTAAAAAATGTGCATTTTCTTAGGATTTTAAAGGGACAATTTACCAAACACTGGCCTCACCCACTTACTCTTTTGGCTCCGCCCATTTATTCAAATAGAAAGTCTCGTTTCGATTTTAAACGGCCTTATTCTGTAACATTTATGGCCAGCGGCTTGAAACAAACATTTTGAATAGTTGGATGGCGACTTAAATGTCGTAACTACAGTTAGATTAACGAAATACGGTGTAAGGGGGAGGGTTAGAAAATGTCCGGACTTTTGACTCGTTCTCGAAAATCATTCAACATTTGTACTCTTTTCAAGATATTCTTCACCTACGTCTAAGCACCTTTTCCATCTTCGTTGGAGCTTTTGTATTTCCTCTGTGAACCATGACGAAGACCTATGTTTGAGATGCTGTGTAACAGCAGATATAAAAGCCATTCTGTTCTTATATTTCTTTTCAGCAAGCAATTTCTTTCAGTTCTGGAAACAAATAAAGGTCTGGGCTTTAATGCGGGTGAGACAAAAATTGCAATTTGTAAGAGTTGATAACCTCCACTGTAGCTGCGACGGTATTGGAGGTGGCGTTATCTTGAAGAAGGGGGCAGTTATCTGTGCTAACCTTGGGCGCATTTGCTTGAGGTTGTCTTTGAGATTGTTCAGAATTACTTCAGAATAGTACTTGAAAGTGACAGTTTGACCTTTTGACATGAAATGAAAAAGTATCATTCCTCGCGAAACCGAAAAAGGCAACAAGCATGACTTTGTAAGTCGAAGGTGACAGCTTACACTTTTAGGAGGTTTCCATTGCTTTTGTCTCAGGTTCGGAATACTGACACCCGTCTCTACTCAAGTGACAATGCGGTTAAACGGTATCTCCTCCACGATTGAAACGACTTAAGTATTCTTTTGCATTGGTTACTCTGGTTGCCTATTGATCTGCGGAGAGCAATCTAGGCACCCACCTGGCACTTACCTTGCTCATGCCTAAATGTTCGTGTAAAATCTTGTGTGCCGATGCCTAACAGATGCTAAACTTCTTGATAACCTCCTCTAAAGTTACTCGACGATTTTTGTTGACAAAAACTTTAACATTTGCAACCATTCTTGGGGTCATCCCCTCAGCTGGACGTCCAGTCCTAGGCCTGTCACATACACTTGTTCTGCCTTCAAGAAACTGAGAAACCCAGTTGTGGATGGTTGATCGTGATACGCATTTATCAAAAAAAAATTTTTTTTTAAACCTCTGAAAGATGTGACAGGGCTTTTCACATTCTGCAACCATAAACCTAATTAGAGCGTTGTTCTTCTAGGCAAGACTCCGTGAAAGACGAAACACCTACCATATATCAGAGTGCAAATACAACTATCATTGAAAATAAACTGACCACGTTATTGGCTAATGAATGCAGTTTGCACCAATATGTAATGTGTGTATAAACTGTGAAATAAGACCGTAAAATTTTGTCATTTTTACGTTAGTTTCGTTACGGTTTTGTACCGTATTTTCCCATTACAGAAAATAACCGTTAAAATGTTGCATTATGGGCAAGACAATTTTAACAAAGAATACATTTTGTTGACAACTGTCACCTATTTCGAATCGAATTTATTTGCTTGCGTTGATCTAGTTCGATAGAGTTCAAATGGGGGTAAAGAAAATTGCGGTATGATCGAATTCATCTTTTGAATAGTTAATGAACTCGCCTGAGAAAGGTTATTATCTTTATTCTGCTCTTTTAGTTTTCATATTACCCCACCAATTACTGCCCACCAATTACTGTTTGCTTATCATGCAATATCTTTGCTTTTGATTGAATGATATGAACATGCGTGTAACACGTATACATAGTTTTGTGGCTTTGATGGCCAACGTTGGAATAGAGATATACCCTTTGTGGTACTCTTTCCAGTCAAATAAAAGAATAGCGTCTAATAGGAGTTAAAACTTGATAATCCATATATTTTACACTGTTTGAATACAATTTATCCCACATTTATTTAAACTAATTAGTATTCTTGCATCCTCAGGGATCCAGTGTTTTAGAAAGAAATTGCGTTGGTATTTTGTTTTCTTTCTCTTATCCTATATATATATATATATATATATATATATATATATATATATATATATATATATATATATATATATTATTATTATTATTATTATTATCATTATTATCATCATTATCATTATTATCATTATTATAATTTTTGGTTTACATGTGTAAACCCTGTATTTCAGCATTAGTTGTTTTGGCATTGCCTGATTGTATCAGGCTGTAAGATGACCAGATATGACAAGAGTATTAATTGTTACCCTGATGCCATTTTGCTATTAACATGATGGCGGCAGACTGAAATCCCCCCACAGGTAAGTTATATAATGTTGGACCAGGATTGAACAAGGTTGGAACGTATACATTTCACTTCTAACACTTAAATAATAAGTTCACATGGCTGAATTTTTAAATAAATGTACAATATAATATCTGATGTGATACTATTTGAGGCATCTTACAGATGTTCGCAGAAAGGTCCCTGAAAAAACTACAAGATGGAAAGATGCTGTTGCGCTTGCACCTTACGCTTCAATTCAATATGACAGTTTCATTCACCAATGCTTACACCTGTGTGTAGGTTTGAAAATGACATGAATATACATCCTCATGTCGAACATTTTTGAGTTTGATTATTATCGATTACGCGTGCGGTGAGCGAGACATAGTTCTCACAATTTCACTCCAGTGTTATTGCGATAGTGCGTGAGTGCGTTGGTGCGTGCATACGTCCGTCCGAAAACTTGTCCAAAGAAAAATTTCTACGTCTATGAATGGATTTGAAAAGAACTTGGCAATGTTGTTCTTTTTTGTGAGTGCTAGTGTCATGCGAAACCTTTGTTGTGATACCTCCAAGGTCGAGGTCACAGTCGAAGATAAAACGACAAAATTGACCTTGTCCGGAGCATAACTTCTACATGTAAGAATGGGTTTGAGAATAACCTGGCTCATGTGTTCTCCTTGATGAGTGCTAGTGTCATGCGAAATGTTAGTTGTGATACCCCCAAGGTCGAGGTCAAAGTCGAAGGTCAAGATACAAAATTGACCTTGTCCCGAGCGTAAATTTTACATTCATAGATGTTTTTGAAAATAACTAGGCACAGTAACTGTTGTTTTACTTGACGAGTGCTAGTGTCATATGATATTTGAAAGGTCAAGGTCACTGGTGAAGGTGAAAGGACCTTGTCCAGAGCATACCTTTTACATTTATGGATGGATCTGAAAATAACTTGGCATAGTTGTTCTGCTTGGTGAGTGCTAGTGTCATGCGAAACGCTTATTGTGATACGTCCAAGGTCAAGGTCACAGTAAAAAAATATTCTGTGCAACGAATACAAACCAGCGGGCTCAACATGTTGTCCCTGGACAACCTATTTCTCGCAAAATACAATCTACCTACCAACACAGTTCAATGATGTGTTTGACCAAAAACTTTAATTGAAACCGGACCACAATATTAGGACGTAGTATAAGTTATGTAATGTGTCTTATATACTTCCTCCTTTTCATTTTAAGAGGTATTCAACCAGCCTTTCATCTAGAATGGTACAATTTAGCGGAAATTAACAACACAGATTATATGAAATCTTCAGAGGAAGATTAATGAGTACTGTTGGAGGAACCCAGTCTTAACCTTAAAGACATTTTGATGCTTTTGTGGGATTTAATTGTGATCATAATCTTCATTGTTAAATCACGAATGATTTAAAAAAACAAGTCACAGTTAATTCAACAGATATTTTAGTATCTTTGTTATGTTAACAAAAGAAATGTGTACATTTTTTATGGAGTATTTGCCTTTGTTTCTCTAGATATCTTGAAATGATGTAAAATATATTTTACTATCTTTGTGTAATTTACTGCAGCAGAAAAGCATTTTGATATGAAAAATCCCGTAAAATTTTACGGTAATAAACCTGGCAGCTGGTTTCCAGGACAAATCCCGTAAAATTACGGTGATTACCGTAACACTTTAACCGTTATTTTACGGGAAAAGACCTGGCAGCTGTGTACCAGGAAAGAACCCGTAAAATTACGGTTCATGTGTTACTGTTATCACCGTAATTTTACGGCATTGTTCTGGAAACCAGCTGTCGGGTTTTTTGTTGTAAAATTTTACGGGATTTTTTTACAGTGTATAGCTGCACGTGGAAAAGGGGGAGAGAATGAAAAGTCCTGACATTTTCTGACTGCCCCTTGTATAAGTCGCTAAACCGACAAAAAGGGTGAACAAAAATTGCGGCCAATGTCCGAGTTCAAAACTCATTTATGTTTTAAAAGTGTGATTTCATTGGTTGACTGGCTATTTGACAACCATAATTGGCCAATCAGTCAATTGCAACGTGTTGGACATTAATTAGAATTGTCACCAATTGAAGGACAAGGCAAGTATACAGCATTAGAAATAAATGTTTAATATCTTTTGATAGAAATTAACCCTACCAAATGTTTGAGTAGTATTTTAAGAGAGAATCAGCTTCATTCGAATAAACCCTTTATTTGTAGACACATGATTATAAAAACTATATTCCAGTCTTTTGAATACAAAGTCAATAGAAAGGTTTTCTATTCCAAAAGTGATAGTATAAAGCTAGCTGATATCATATTTGCGGAAGAGAATGACCTCTCATTATCAGTTCACCTAATCTCATTTCATGTATTTAGAATACAAGGCTTTTCAAATACCACCTGTTTCATTATTCAACATAGTTTATGCATCGATACACAGCATCATATGTATAATGTTATATTACCAGCTGAACGTGTTTTTCTTGCTTACATTTAGCACATCTAAATATAAATATCTGCGCATCTTTAAGATGCTTTACATCACTATAATTAGCGTCAGAGAAAAAACACTGTATAAAAGTTATATCATCAATTAAAGGATCGCTAGCCAAGACCTCTGACTTAATAGTACGACAAAAGAAATAAATCATTTTTTTTTTCACAATATTAGAGCCATAAGTTTGTGGTCAGTCCGATTAGCTCATTTGGTAGAACACTTGACTTCAAAACTTAAGTTCACAGGTTCTAGTCCTTGGCTGACTCTTTTCTTCAAGGCCTAATACTAACTGGGTTGGGAGAAGGTCTCCATTTTAAAATTTAACTAAAATCAACTTATGTTGCCATCCCAACCAATGCTTTCAACAGATTTCATTTATTTATAATTTAATTCTAGTTCCGACTATCAAAAACGAGCTTTCTGAATGGTCGAATTTTTTTTCATAACTCCACGAACAAAATTTGAGCACACAGCGATTTTGTATGCTTCCTCACAAAACAGTCCAATACAAAAAGGTATCAACATTTGTAAAGTTTCTATTTTGTTGTTGTTGTTGTTTTGTTTGTTTGGGTTCTTTTGCTTGATGATATTAAATTATGAGATATGTAGCGAGTTTTTTCAGTTCTCTTCATCTCTTAAATTAATCATTAAAAGTGGCCAACCAAATTTGATTAAATTGGCAAAAGAGTTGACTTCTTTATTTCTATTTAAGCCCAATTACCCTGTGGCTCTGAAATTTTAACAATTTTGAAAGAGGTATGTACTGATGCTTCATGCAAAATTAAAGATTCTTCAATTTCTGGGTCAGGAGGAGATGATTTTTTAATTTGTTTTTAATATTACTCTTGTTATCATAGCGACCATAGTTTTCAACGGATTTAATCTCTTTGGTTGAAATTTGCCCAGTTATTTGAGAGGAGATTTCGTTTTAAAAATTCTTTCTTTATTTCTATATAAGCCCCTACCCCTGAGGATTGACTGATTGAATTGGGGTTAACGCATCTACATTATTACAATTTCAGTTTTGTTACCATGGCAATTACAGTTTTCAACAGATTTCAGTTCTTTTAGCAATTTTTAATGCACATCATTAAAGGAACATTTCTGCCAAATTTTTACTGAAAATATCCAAGCGGTTTGGGAGGAAATGTGGCTTTTTTTAATCCTTCTTTATTTCTATAAAGGCCCAATCCACTGGGGCTCCGCCCCTGGGGACCCGAGGGTGGTGATTTTTGCAATTCTGAGAGAGGTCGGTGTACTGATGCTTCATTAAACTATCAGGACTCTACGCCTTCTGGTTTAAAGGAGATAATTTTGAAAAGCTAAAAACCAATTGTCTTTTGGATGAGGCTTTCAACCATGTCCTTGTGTGATGATGCTATCTATCAAGCACTTTAAAGAGCCAGGCGGGGCTCTCAGCAGTTTCGTCCTGTATCCTTGCACTATCTCCCGTAACAACTAACCGCCTTCCGGGGCGTCGCTCATATGGGCACGTGCTACGATGGCGACGATAAATAAAAGAAAATACATACAATGAGTCTGTTAGTGTGGCAAGCCCGATGATGGAATTAGCATTCTCAAGATTTGAAGAGGAATGCTTTACTTCCTGAGCTAATCGGATGACAGTTGTCGTCTTGTACTTGGTTTAACTGACTATCCCTCTAAATCTGAAAACGTTTTCCAGGGACCCAAGTCATGAAAACACACATAAGTTGAATACAACCGCTTTGTAAAGAAGAAAAATCTTTAATGACAAATTGAATATATAAGTATGTCTATATTCTAACAAATAATTGAAAGAGATGGTAACGCTTAATGACAGGTGTTAATATAACAATCACTCGGCTCTAATTTAGCCATCGACCTCTTGTATCGTTAACCCATGGGTGGTGTGGTTTCTAGAAGAAAGGACAAATAACATTACTTCAATTTCTTTTAATTAAGACGTTTCTCTTAACCCATTACCACACGACAAATTTATATACTGTTCCATATTGAAAGGAGTTTAGAGTTTATGAAATTTTAGATTTTTACAACTTTCTGAGTAGAAAACATTCAGGAAAATGGAGAAATTGCTTGTCACTTATAGTTTCTTCGTTTTCAACAATGTTTTCCCAATTGCTTTTCTTTAAGCGCGTCAAAAAACAGAGTGACCAAGTCTAACAAGACGCCTAGCCATGCGAAATATATGGAAAACCTGCGTGTTAAACTAAATCGAATTTAGTTGGTTACATGTACATGTATTATTAGCATTGTTTCAGTATAAAAGCACAGAAAAGCTGGGCGCTTTAAGGATAAGTTAGTCCCTAACTGTTCATCCATGACCGTCATGTATTGAGTAATACATTCAATTCAATCATTCTCTTTGTCAGCAGTGTCTATCATGCAGAACACGTTGGTAATAATGTGTAGACTGACGAAGACCGACTCGTGTTAGCGCTGACACATTTCAGTTAAAAGTTAAAGTCGTATCTCCCTTTCGAAGAAGGAAACAATATCACAAAAAAGCTATCAATTATTTGGTCTTCAAGGTATGGTGGCATAGAGTTGACAAGTGCGTTTGTTGTTTTTTTTCTTATTATTATTTAGACCAATAAGAATTCGAAAAATATTCATAGACGTGCGCGTTTTTTAAAGTTTTCATTGTTTTTGTTAAAAATGGAAATCGTTTTAAGGACCGTTTATCACTTTTTTCTCTTTCTTTTTTATAAGAATAAAAGAAGAAAGAAAACGAATTGCTATCTCGTGGGAACGAGATAAAGAACCAATCAAAATCGGTCTCTAAGTCCATTTTAAAGTTATAATTAGCTCAAATACATAAAGACCAACTTTGGTTATGTATCTCGTCCCAAAGATAGATAGAAATTCGTTTTCTTTCTTCTTTTTTTTTTTTTTTTTACATTTTACTTATATACAAGAAAAACTTTTCTTGTACAAGAAAATCCCGCTTCGATTTTAAAAGGCGTTATTCTTAAAAATTTACAGTCAGTATTATGTAACAAAAACGTAGAATTGACGGTTATCGAGAAATATGAAAATCAAAGTATTCATAATTTGCCCCCCTGAGAAGTAGTTTAGTTCCAAAAATGAACTGTTCAAAATTTCATTATTATCATTCAACTTAGAACTTACAACAAAGCCGTAAAAGTAACTGTGGCATAAAATTACGATTTTCCCTATCGAATTTTATATATACCAATCTAGTATTTTTATCATGATAATCCATAACGAAATTGGTACTTACATACACAAATTGACCATTTGCTTATTTCATTTTAATAAATAATTTGAATTTTTAAACAAAGAATAATGCAATGCTTTGCTATGTTATTCTATTTACTGTATTACCAATTTTATTCTAAAGTATAGGACAATACGAACCAAGATCAAGACCACCAACATAGTTTTTGCTGTACAAGTAATATTTTTGTATGGTCTGAACACAATCTACCCCGCCCTATCTATTGAGCACTGGTTGCCATACTTACTATCACAAGGGGGATATCCGCAATAATCATAGCAAAACTCTCTAGACCAACCATAGTAGGCGAGTGACGTACAGAGGTCTCCACTATCGTACTGGTTACAGTTAGGCTTCTTGTTTTTACAAACAAATGGCGTCGTGGTTACTGAAATGGTGGACTAGATATAGATTAATTTTGCCTGAAACCATTGTAAATGAGAACTCATGGGTTAGTGATCGATTGAAATAGGCTTTAACGAATTACCGGACGACAAAATTTTAGAATGGTCCAAATTGGAAGAAGTCGTAGAGAAAAAATGTTGTTGATGGGATTTATAAAATATTTGTCTATTTTGAAAAGGTCATGAATATTCCTGAAGTTGTTTGTAATTAGTAATTCCTTTGATTTTCAATAACACATTCTCTACTTTTAAAAGGGAATCAAAAAGCGGGTTTCTCTTGGAATGAGTTAATAAAGATGTTTTGAAAAGCCATTCATTTTATATAACTACACATTACTTTGAATGGTAAAAGTGAGATAATTAATGATACCTCAAAGTTTAGATTTACAAAAGACAAAACAATGATAAATGCATACGACTTAATGACGAAAACCGAAGGAAAAATAATTGACATGCAATACTGTGTAATTAAGCGTTTTGTTTTCCGCACTGAATTGCATGTATGTAGATCACAATAATATGTTTGAAAAAAGAAATAAAGATTACCGGGTCTACAAAATTTGCAGAACCGCCTACAATGTGCTTTAGCCCAAGGTATATATTCAGCATTGTTACAAATAAGTGGTCCATACTGGATACAGTTGGCGACAGTGTCTTCACATGGTTCTAAAACAAAGTAGAGCTATCACTAAATGCCGTTATATTCCCACCAGCACATTGTCACAAAAACAGTTTTTATCGTGTAATACTATATATTATATAAGAGTTGATACAGAACTTTCAAAATAAACATACAAGCCTACAACCTACCAGTTTACATTAAATCTACAGCGTTCCTATGTTTATTATTATGAATTGTGTATACATTCGTTGTTCTGTATCAAGCAATATACCGAGTAAGAGCAATTTTAACTTCCTATCCAATGAAGTAGATAGTTAACTTGCTCTTTCGGTTCATAGCCACTAAACTGAACATAACAAATGGGATCCTTAAACGTTTGCCGAATATTTCATTGGTCAATGGCTCCGCCGTAGTTATAAATAGGAAAGCGGAATCGTAGGAACGAATGCTTCGTGTATATTAAGAGAATGGGTATTCTGTGTAAATCAGCTTTCGTTTTTGGCCCAAGATTGCTATACTTAGTTCTACCGCATGAAAGTAGATCGAATCGGCGCACACGACTTCGAGTAATTATAATACGATCGATTGATAGGTGACGCTTTACGCCGGCATAAACGTATAACTTATTTTCATTTATGCACTTTGAAGGGGGCATCCCCTCTTTCAAATGCTACATCGACGCATGTAGATAATACTTTGTTACTTAATGGTAAAATATACTCAACTTTTCAACGATGAAATTGAAAATAAAATTCAAGTAAGCTAAGTTTTTATTTAGACAAATTATCACAAGACTTTGTCACTTCCAGTGCAGCTTATAAGCAAATTAAGGACAAAATGCATATAACAAGACAGTGAATTTCATTTTCCTCCAGTGTTAAGATAACAAAGTAATGCCAAATTTAGCTCAATTCATCAATGCTCGGTGTTTTTTTCACCAACAAGAGCGATTAAAGAAGTAAATCTAACAAAAAGACCTATTGTAAGCATAAAGATTCTTTTTGGGTTCAAAATTACTACATGTACCTGAGTTTGTAAATTTTACATAACAGCTTTGTTCAATGGATATGCAATATTTATTTCGTTAAAAGGCCAATTATTTTTGGTTAGAGAGAGACAACTCCAACAATTATCTTACTATCAAAAACATTATTTCCCTTACCCATTCTGTACAATGTGGACTTGATTTCGGCTCCTAAATCTATTTTACTACCTGAGAAAATTTGAGTATGGAATCAGCAGATGTGGGTACTCAATCGAATCTTTTAATCACCTACTATGAAATTCGTTCGAAAACATTGCCTGATATTGGTAACCAAACTGTTGTCCAAACATTTAACTCTGTCACTTGGCCACAATTTCGACATAATATAGGGATTACAATCCATTAAAAATCAGGCAGTGGTGCAGTCACATATAAATTTCCATCTAGTGCTGCTTTTGCCAAATAAAAAAATATAAATCATAAATCCTAATGAAGCATTATGACCAATATCAATCTATTAAGGTTGCATTCACATCTTTATAAAAATGCATGAAATATTGGGTTAAAATGAAAGATTCAGGCGAAATCATGATTTTTTTAACACTCCCGAATGATAAAACACACTTTTATAATATACGACAGCCATTCTCCAGAAATCAAAGCCAAATTGAATTGTGAGGAACCATTTTTTCGACCATGAGGAAACCCAAAATTTTGTGTTTATTTGTAAAGAGTAATACTTCTTTAATCATTATTTTTGGAAAGTTTACCCACAACATTTTTACATTTTTTGTTGTTGTTTATGATCCACCAGAATAAGTATGCATAAATGTATGTTATTGAATATAGAAATGATATTGTTGTCATAGTTGCAAGAGTTAACTTGATCATCTAATGTCAAAAATGAAAAGAACGCTTACCGTTTTGTCGCGGAAACATATCTTTAGTTCGTCGAATATCAAAAGCCAAAACAAAAGCATTGAATGAATAGCTTTGCCATGTATGTTTATCCTCGGGTTTGTTTTTGCTTTTTTTTTTTTAATAAAAGTTTTTATATCGGCTAATATTGTTTTAGATGTTATCTTTATCCTTTCTTCGATCCTTTCTTCGATCAAATAAGTTCTGAAAAAGTATACTGTCTATGGAAAGCATTCTCAATAACTTGAACAATTAATATCAAGTGTGTGGTATCTTCTTACAGAGCATATGCATATTTTCTTGATACAAAACATGTTTAATAACCCACACCACTGCTTACTAGCTTTATGAAATTTTAACTAATACTTGCCGACATATTCAATTGTTTTAACCTTTTATTCCAACAAATTGACAAGTAATATCTGCAAAATGTCTCAACTTTAAGATGCCAGAACGCGTGGAGTATCTCTTATTAAAACATACATCTTATTACAAATAAACAACGAATTTGATATTTTATTCCATTGTCAATTCAAGTTGACCCTCAGATACGACAATAACTGTTAACACACTGCAACATCAAGTTCAGTTTACACTTCTCCTCATTTAGTTAAAGATCTGTGTCAAGTAATTTTGAAGACCACCTTGTAATGAAGAAGTTATGATCCAGTAAAAATTGATCCGAACCTTGACTCTGACCTTAAAGCGGCTCTTGCACAGATTAAGAAATAGAAGCTTTTGCTCCCAATTCTCATGCGTTCAGACATTTGTAAGGTGATTAAATCGTATTTTTAATAAATATGACTGCTCATATCTTGAGAAAAAAAACAAAAACAAAGAAGCATTCGCGTTACGAGACGCCAAAAAAGTCAGCAGAGTACCACCGGAATGGAACCGCCTTTCATCGGCTAAATACGTGTTCTGTCGATTGCGCCAAAAAGTATTGTTTCCATGACGCATCAAATACCCCATTAGCTTCCGGCAGCAATACAGTCGTTATCGAACTTACCCGAAAACAAACCTCACCCGATAAATTACGAATTTTCAAAGTAGCGCATTGCGAATATATCAAATAGTAACTAGAAAAAAGAATATTATTTCACGAAAATTACATCCATAACTTTTGAAAAAGCAGATATTTTTCCTATGCCAATTTTTTTATGAAAATCTAGAGCAACTTTAAATTTGTGACACAGAAAGAAACCTTCCATGGCACATCTACTCATTGAGGGAATAAGTGGTTTGAAATTATTGTGCAATCTACAACTAAATGTTAGATTTATGGTACGGACAGAGTCGGGCGGATTTGTTTGAATGGGGTTTAACGCTGCTTTTAACAGTATTTCATTCATATCGCGGCGGCTGGAGCACCTAACTATGGATTTCTGGTATATTTCGCACCAGTACTACCACTGCATCCTTTCCTAGGCTCCAGCTGCTATCCAACTTAGGTTTAGTATTATCCACCCATTGGTGGGACCGACGGACGAACTGACTGGTAACTATTCTAACGCATTGAGGCCCATACACCAAAATGTAGTAGTTGGCATATCTTGCTGGTCAGAATCAAGCTCGACAAAAAATATTCCAATATTACATACTTCTTTGAAAACTATGTTCCATAACGCCAGGTTCCGTAACAGAGAAATTATCATTTACATTTTCAATTTCCCCTTCAAACGTTGATTGCGTCAAAACTTAAATTTTATAAATATGCAGTTGGTTGTCATATAAATATCAAACTTGAGACTATTATATACCAAATACATTCAAGTGTCCAATACTTCTGTAACGATTTTTAGTTATATTGGGGCATAATTTTGTACTTAAAACTTTTTTTTTGACGAAATCACGCAGTCAGGTCTGCTTAAACAGAACGAGTTCGAGCTTTATAGACAAAATCCCTTCGTTTTTCTACGAAAAAAAAAAGGATCATCAAGAAATATTGACTTATAATTGATCTTACTCTAATTATTCCTTTTTTCACTTTTTTGATGTTCAACTATAATTATTTATCTTAATTTTAGTACTTAAATTGTGTTTCGTCGAGGTTATCTGTATTGTAAAAAGGCTAATTCGTTAGCTTTCTTGAAGGACGTACCTCTCTCAGCACTCTCAGTACTTTGATCTCAAAGTATCTAGTAAGGTCGTTTAAGAAGTGAAACTACGCTTCAAAGAAATCTTTTACGTCTTTGAAGTGTTGTTCACGTGACGACCAAATAAGGAGATCAATTGGTTTAAAACAAGGAAACGACAAATCACCAAATACAGTCTCAAACCGTCTTGATCATGGTAAATAACGCGAAAAGTAGTCCGAGTTGTATTCATTTCTAAGTGATCATGCTGTTTCAATTTTCCATTTTTGTTAAATCAGAGTTGAAAATGCTTCGCATTTCAACTTATAACTAGATGGTTGTCCCAGGATAACTGCTGTCGAGCCCGCAAAGTTTTGTAGGTATCATGCTCCAGATAAGCACAAATTTAGTGTTTGACCTTGAGCTTTGACCTTGAACTTGAAGCTATCCAAATCTTCTTTCAAATGGCACATATTCTCATGATAGAGAACAGTTGTGCCAATTTATTTTGAAATTCATCAGTTATTATAGGAGAAATGCTCCTGAATAGCACACTTTAAGTGTTTGACTTTTAGCTGTGACCTTGAACTTGAAGCTATCCAAAAAATCTTTCAAATGGCTCCTATAATCATAATGGAGAATAATTGTTCCGAGTTATTTTGAAATCCATTAAAAATTGTAGGGAAAATGTACGGAACAAGCACAATTTTAGTGTTTGACCTTGAGCTGTGACCTTGAACTTGAAGCAATCCAAAAAATTCATTTAAATGGCACACCTTCTGATGATGGAGAATAATTGTGGCAAGTTATTTTGAAATCCATCCATAAATGTAGGAGTAATTGTCCGGACAAATTCGGACGGACGACGGACAAACGGATTAACGCATTAACGCACTAACGCACATACACCGACTTGTCATAGTGACAACTTTGTCTCGCTCACCGCAAACGGGCTCGACAAAAAGCATTTGGTAATAACCGTAGATCGGGCTCTATCAAAAGAGGAAAAAATCGCTGATTTCATATTATGATAAGCCATATTATAAAGCTTATAAAGGTACAAATTAAAAAGTTTCTCACTAAAAAAGTAATCGCAAGAAAAATCAAGAGGTTGAAGCACATCAAGGGTCCAAAATTCATTTTATATTGATAGTAGACCTATAATTTTGATAGTCTGTACTTCTCCTTGTCATGATATACATGTGTATAAAGGTACAAGTTTAAAACTTATAAGTTATGAAAAAAAAAAAACATAACAAAAAAAAGTAAAGGAATTTATAAAGATCAAGCGCCAGTACCTCCTAAATAAGGACAACATCGTTGAGGTTTTTGAATATTACGCTTCTTCTTGTCACTTTTAATCAGTGTATGCAGTCACAAGATAAAAGATTTCCTGCTATATAAGTTATAGCTGTCTGAACAATTCAGACTGACAGACAGACAGACAGACAGAGGTATGAACGGACGAAAGACATTTATTTTGACTATAACTGTATCTTGAATTTGAAAAAGATCAAGGGGCAATAATTCCAAAATATTGGTAGCAGAGCTAGCACTCCTAGTCATGTTGTATAAGTGTATGAAGTTACAAGTTGAAAGTTTTCGTAATCAAAAAGTTATGGCAAAAACAAAATATGATAGTTATGAATTAAAAGGAGCAACAACTCCAAAATAAGGATAGCAGCATTATAATATATTGCATCAGTGTATGAAGCTACTAGTTAAAATCTTTAATAATTTAGAAGTTATATATGTATGAGAAAATTCGGACTGACGTACAGAGAAACTTACGGGCGGGCGGACGGACTCACGATCAGACATGGTGACTCTAGTATACCCTCCCAGCTTCCTTATTTTAGGTATAATTAAATAACCAATAGGTATAAGAATGTACAAGGGAAACATTTTCTTCGTTTAAACTTAAAAAAAGAAAACAACGAAGTTTTTAATTAGTTGAGGTCTTCTAAACATAAAATGATATATTGTTTTGCTAACTGCTAACAGAGATAGCGTGAATTTAAATTCTGGTTGATACATGTATCTTTAAGAAAAATGATTCATGAGCGTTTCTTTGAGGAAAAAGACCCAATATAGGTTTAGAACAGTGTTCACCAAACCTTTTCACCCAAATTATCCTCTTTAACCTTTTCAAAATTTTAATGGAAATAAAACATAACGTTACTAAGACTCAACGGTGTTGTTCATCTTTAAAGTATATCACCATAACTGCGTAAACCATGCTTAGACGATCCTCTTTAAAAGAAACCTATTCCTATTTCACTTATATTAACAGAATATTGTTTGATGGTGGTATCAATTCAGTCAAACCATTCAAAGACAATCCCGCTTTTATACGCCACTCAGCGAAAAAGTTTGGAAAACTCTGTGGAACGTAAAGAAATTGTTATTTTGTCGAAAATATTTTCGACATTCTCAACAATGTTTTCTATCCAAAAATAAAAAAAAAAACCCAAAACGATGATTGTTTCAAGTTCAAAAAACTAAACTTGTGGTTTGCAACTTCTTTAAGTTTGGACCGATCTTAAATTTCTTTGTCTCATATAAGTCGGGAGATAGAGCAATTAGTTTCGAAGAAGAAAGGCAACAAGCATTCTTAGATAGAGATTACAGGTTATATAGAAAATATGCTCAAGCGGGAAAAAAGGGTTTTCTCAAATTATTATTTGTTATCCGCTATCAGTTATCGGTTAATGTTTGATACAGTAATTTGAAATACACACCTGTTGTAGTTAATTCTGCTGAAGACATAGTCTGACTTGTAACAACTGGGGAATCGGTAGAAGTAACTGTAGACAATTTTGGAGCAATTGTTGACGGGGTCCCTGTTGAAATAGTCTGTGTTGGCGATGTTGTCTGTTCCGATAACATCGGTGGAGCCTTTTCTGTTGACGACATTGTCTGTGTTGGCATTGTAGTTTGTGTAGATATTATTGGTGGAGCCTTGTCTGTTGACATTGTAGATGAGGAATCACTAGACGTTTTGGTTGGAGGAGCACCGTCAGTTGAAGATATTACCTTTGTCGATAAGGACGGGGTTTGTGTTACTTTTGAAGTCGATAATGAAGATGACAAAGTATTAGATGTGACAGTTGGGATTGATGCTTCCGTCTGACCAGAAGTAGTTATTACCGAAGAAAGTTTTGCCGATGACAAGGCCGAAGTACTTGATGAATTACTAGATGATGTTGGTGATCCACTAGACCCACTTGCAACTACTGATGATGTTGTTGAAGATGGTTTTGGTGCTGCTGTTGCAGAACTTTCAGGCACCGAAGACAGACTCACAGAACTAATGGTCACTACTTTAGACGCCATTGACGCTTCACTGGTCATCTCTGTGGGTTTGTTTGATGAGAGAATTGTTGGTGGTGAGGATGATAGCCGTGTAAAAGCACTTGTGGTCGTCGATTCGCTAGTTGTTTCGGCTGTTCGGATAGTTGGCACTAGATAATCGTTTCAAAAAGAAACTATTTGCAAGAAATACACAGATTTTGAATAGATTGTTTTTACAGAAACAAGCTCGAATAAACGAAATAGGAAAGCAAATTTAAACATGAATGTTGAATGCATTTCGAAAATGCCAGTAAAATCCATACTACAAGTAAAGGTCATATCGTCTATTACAAAAATCTAACCAGAAACGAATAACGTAAAAACATGTACAAGCGTCAAAATATAGTAACTATATTACCGTCAGATACCAAGGGTGGCACAACCTCTTTTGGTGTCGATGTAACGCTGGTGGTCACTATTCCTAGACTCGTTGACGTAGTTACAGTTGAAGATGGCGTCGATTCTTGAACTACAAAAGGTATTCGTTGATCAATTTTTAAGTATACACATATTAGGACATTGATAATAAGGAAACGCGTTATGACCATTCCGATTTCTAGGACCTGACCTAAGATTCCCCGTGTCACACTAGTTAAGGCTGTGAACACTGTTGCAAAAGGCTTTTAATTCTACAAAGTATCCAAGCGTCCATGTATAGAATTGAAGGCTCACCGGTACGATTAAATAAGATCGACTGGCTATTCATATCATTAATTTAGATCCATAGAGCAATGTTGACTACGATATATGTGTAATATATTTTTGCTTTTGAGCAACTTAAACATCGTAACTACAGTTTGATAAGCTGCAGACGTTAGGTTATTTACTAGCGATTTGCCTTTTAGGTTCAAGACAATCATTTTGTTAGCAAAAATCTGGCATTTGATATCTTAGACAAACTGCCTCGTCGGAGTGCATTTGGCTTGGCTAGCCAACTTGGCCCCTACAAGAAGTTCGTCTTCGATATTAAACGGAGTTATTTTTAAAAAAAGATTGTGGCCAGTAACATCTAAAAAAGTATTGAAATTTTTGGTTGGCGACCTAAACGTCGTAACTACAGCTTAAATAAACTGCAGTTACGACGTTTAAATAGCAGAGGTAACAAAACTTGCTTCACGTAAATGTCAACCAATCTAAGTTAAAGAGATCATTTCCTTTCTAAAGGAAATAGTTGATTAGTCAATTGATTCATTTGACAGACACGGTCGGTTAATTAATACAATAAGGAAGAAAACATAAATAAATGTAATTCACATTGGCATCTGAAATTGCGGCAATACAATGGCCGTGCCAATTTAAATGCAATAGAAGAGCAGGAAGGCTCTTTGACATGACAGATAAAGTGCTAATAAGTCTTACCCAGTTTTTAAGTACGGGATAAAAACCTCGGTTGTCATGTTTCAATAGTCTTGTAAGTTCATTCAAATTTAACATGCTTCCAGTGAACTTGTGTAAGACGTCACAAGTCTCATAGTAATACGCCAACTAAACCCTTACCATCGACAAAGAGTATAAATTCAGTAGGCATGACCTTTGACCTTCGTGTCAACAACATCAACAAATAAAAAATACATAAATAGATAAAAGCCAATCTATTTCACTTCAGAGATATTTTCATGGAATTTTATAGTCGAAGTTCAAATGTATTTTGAGTAAAATACGGATATTGTTTTCAAGCAACGATAATCTAAGTTCGTGATCTTTGGCGTTCGTGACCTTTTGCGTTCGTGGCGAATGAAGAAAGGGTAACTGACAGAGTCGTAGCCATCGTCTGTACGAAGTTTCAGAGATTTTCGTCGAGAAATTGAAGGGTAACAGTTAAAACTACTGATACAGTCTGTACCGACCATGAACATCAGAATATAATCCTGGATCGTATAGCCTTTTAGTTCATGCATGGAACCAGCTCATTGACTTTGTTTTTATGATACCCTTAATCAATAAGGCGCCTTCTTAGGTCATACACAACTATTTCTGCAGTTCAATCCAATGTGCTAGGTCAAACAGCTTAGGCGATAAATAATGTAAACGGGGATATCTACAAACGACGGATGGGCTGGATGATGTACGGTTAGACAGGTGGTCAGACAGACAAGCATTTCACAGTTATTTTTAAGGGGAGGCGTTCGTTTCGAAGGACAGATAATGTTAGATAGTCAACTTACCCGGAGCTTCTGTAGACGGTTTAGAATCCCAATTCTTGTCTGGTGTTGGGCGTGGCCTAAATTCACTACCTGGAAAATCTGTTAATTGCACATTTTTATAATTTAAATTTTAGTTTCGTCTATCAAAAACGGGCGTTCTGATTGGTCGAAAAAAGTTATTCATAACTCCATGAACAAAATTTTGTGTGCGCAGCGAGTTTGTATGCTTCCGAACAAAATAGTCCCATACAAACAGGTATCACAATTTGTAAAGTGTTTGCTTTTTTTCGCTCGATTTTATTAAATTATAAGAAATGAAGAGATTTTTTTTTCATTTAGGTATGAACCGAAAAACGGATTCATACAGTGTGATTAGTTTTTTCGGTTCATACCTCAATGAAAACAAAAAATATTCTCTTCATCTCCTTTGTAAAAGGAATGAGAAATTTGGATTGCAACTTACAAGCCCCTTTAATCTAGGCTTGATTCGTTGGTTCGCTTGCCATTCCCACTGACCTTCGTAAAGGTACTATGATTCTGTTAACTAACGACATAAATGTACGTAAAGTATAGCCATGGACATAAATAAAATAGGAAATTCGTTCGAGGGCGACGTAAATGTCGTGACTACAGCTTGAATAAGCTGTAGTTACGACGTTTAAGTCACATTTCAAAGAAAACTTATTAATTAATTGTCGGTTGTCTCCATTTCACTTATGATTTAAATCAATAATTTTATTTGTCAAATGCTTTCTCGAACGACAAAGGCGAACGTCAATGGTAAAGTACTGTTGAAGTTATAATTAGAACTTTAATACAATCAACACGCCAAGCTCATGGATGGTTTTGTTTCAATTTTGGTGATTTATAGTGTCATGTTTGAAGAATATCACATGAATCTCGATAACAATGTAGCCCCCTTTCGACTCAATTTCCATGGATTTATGTGCAGCAGACTAGACTGGTGGCGATCTTTGGGGTCAAAGATATCTCCTAAAGATAGAAGTACACGTTGTGCAATCTTTGAGTAGATCTAATGCGACTTAGATTATCACCGCGGATTGCCATACAGTACTCAAAGATTGCAGAACTACTTATTTTTCCCACGGTTTCATCTTTGCGAGTTCTTGCCAAACTACAATACAAATAAGCCCGTAATTGTCTGTCGATATCATAAAAAAGACCATGTTGAATTCATGTAGTCAAAGGACTGAATGTACTGATAATTTGGAATGCGCTGGAAGGGTCATAACTGTGGAATTCGGTTCAAATTCATTTAATACTTTCCTATTAAGCCTCCCTCCTTTAAACTTAAACCAGCATTCTCATTCGTGTACATTAGTGCGTAAATAACGCACAAAACATAAATCCACATACAGAAATAAAAAACTAGCATTGTCTTAACCCATTCCCAAACAGTGACGCTTTTAAATGACCCTCATTATGAAAGCTTTGGAAAACATTGTGGAAAATGAAGAAATTTCTTGTAACAAGCAATTTCTTCATTATCTACAATGTTTTCTGTCCAAAAGGACCAGAATTTTAAAGATTTAACCAACTTACAATTGTCGTCTGCTCCTTCTTTGAATTTGGACTGGTCTAAAGTTATATCGTGTTGGAATAGGTTATAAGCTCGTGTCACGCATAGCAAAATTAGAATTTTCAAGCATAACATTCTCCTTTTGATCAACTGTAATGTGTGTACTCCTTTCAGATTCTTGAAAACAGAGAATAAAAGCTTCTACAGTAAGAAATCAATGGCCTCGATGATTATTTGACCTTCAACTCGGCCATATCAATATCGATCATACTAAAATCACGTAGATTCTTCACTTCAAGTTCATGAGTAAACGTGTAAATTTGCAGAAATGCGCGGAAACTTGTTTCAGGGTGATCGATTTGAAATACCGGTTTAGACTTAGGAAAAAGAATATTTAAAGCATTGTGAGTAAAATTCAAAAGAAAAAAAAAAAGACGTTAGCGTTATTGTAACGTTATTGTTTGCACATGGTACTTTTGTCCTTTTCCTAAAAATTGCTATAATATGATGAAGATAGTATCAAATTATCTTTGGCAACCTGTAGTCGCGTGATTTCCTTATTCGTTATTCAGCTTTAGAACCATAAAAAAATCTTAAGTTTAAATGACCAAACTGAAAGCTAGTTGACACTTGTTTAAGGTTTGATGTGTTATTATTGATTTAAACTGATAAATAACGACAAAATAAAGCGTAATTATTAAGTAAATAAGTAGAAACTGGAAGTTGATATGTTTACATTCTAATTTTCAAAATCTTCTACTTTCGTTTTGCATCTTGAGTGAAAGCTGTAAATCCCACAATAATCGCGTTTGCATGATGCCTACTATTCCCCTTAATCGCTCTAGAATGCTTTAAAATACTTGGCGGCGTGATTATTGTAAAAATGCATTTGCGACCTGAGCTATAGTTGTAAACATTGCCTATCTATGGTCACATGACTACCACATGTCACTTGAGATCACGTGATTACAAAACACGGGACGGCGAATCACAAAAAACAAATTACTGCGCTGATCATTACCTTACTTTTCAATAATTTAAAGCAAACTAAAGCGATCTCGTTGGACCCAGAGTGCCTAGATTTTAAGTGAACAAAATAGGGTCTCTTTTAATAGCAAAGACCGTAAATTAGTCGAGGTAAATTTATAGCGGGTCAGAGCGCACTGTTCCAACTTTTACCTGGTACAAATTTTGTGATCGTAAAATAAATCACCGTTTTAAAAAGTTTTAACAAGCATTAGTATTATACTTGTCTCGGCCGACCAGAATGCCTAAGAATCATTTTGAACAAAGCCGACAAAGCAGGTTGTTGGGTAATAGCCAGTGACTGCTGGTGTTAAAGCGTCACAAATATATGCGTCAGTGAAAAGAGGACCTCCCGGTGCTCTTAAAAACAAAAACGTACAAAATATCGCATTTAGCAAAACGGAAATGAAATTCCAGAAATAGTTATCGCGTGAAGAAGAATTTTTAGCCTTGATTCAGAAAATCGTCAAAGATCGAAAGGTTCCTAACCTAGTGAGCCTGCGCAATTTGCACAGACTATTCAGAGTGATACTCTCTCACTAAATAGGAGGTCCCTTTTGTCAACAGTTCACATAATACATTACATATTCCTGCGTTAAATGCTATGAAGTAAAGGCCAAAAGGGAAGACCAAAAGCAAGCTCTGATCCTAGGGCATTTTGAAAAGTAAAGTTTCTGACCTTTACCAATGATATCCGTTGTTGATTGCGTTGTGTTTTCATCTAGTTATTAAACAAATTAAGTAATAGAAATATTAAATATTTGTGTTCCTTCCTCTAGATATACCACTTAGATTTTAAGTAGATATTGTGGATGATTAATACCGATATTCAAATGGGGAAAACCCCAAAAATATCTCTCTATGTGTAAAATTGTACCCTTTAACCATCTTAGAATTTACTAGTTGAATTTCACTTTAAACAAGCACAAGTTTTTTGTTCCCGTTCGACACCACAAAATGTAAAAGCTTTCACAGATTGACCGAAAAGTACAATTAAATGGAATGGACATGCTAGCTAAAAACCGCATTTTCATTTAATCTTGTTTCTTTCTCAAACGATCATACCAATCGTGAGTCGTCAGTTCGATTGCTTTGTTCTGTTTTTATAACAGCTCTAGTACAGATCATTAAAGATATATTTTGGCTCTCAATTTTTCAAATTTCCAACTGTACTTGAAATAAGTTAATTAATCTGATTTTGCAATGAAAATGACAGTTCATAAATATTTGAAAAAAAAAAAGAAAGAAAAGGAGCAAAAGTATTTCGCGTTGCGAGACGTCTATAGACCCATCACTTGCCCTATTTGTGGTTTCCATGACGTATCCATTACGTCATTGGTTTCCGCTAGCAATTCCATCGTTATCGACATCACTCGAATTCTAACGACCTCATCCCATATATTCTAATGTTTCAAAAAAGTGCATAGGATATACATCACATTTAATCAAATTTGTAGTGAATTTAGTAGATTTAACAGGAAGAAAAAAATATCGTGAAAACGATATCAATAACTATTGGAAAAACAGATAATTCCTTATGTCATTTCTTCATCAAAAGCTGTTTAAGAGCTGCCCGTAATAGGTACAAAAATTAAGGCCTTACCTTTTAATTTATCTGTGGTTTCTGACTTACACTCCGAACTGTTGGAGTCCCAACAGTCATTTGTCTGCCCTGAATGATGATGACTGGCGTGGAACTGTCTTTTCAATGGAGGGGCGTTTACTGTGATATAGATAATTATAAATAGTCAGGCTACAGAGAGAGAACTTATGTGAATTTTGAAGGTAAAAAAGCTCGGTTCGTGTCAGACTTTATAGGCTTACCTTGGTATCGCTTTTATTGTCAGGTATTTGACAAAGAACATGCATTATCATTTTCTAATCATGGACTTGCGTGATCTATATTAGATCGTAAATAGTCCGAGCTTCAAGTGGTGTCTGGTTTCTTTTTGAATCAGAAATGTGTAACTAAAATCATTCATTAAAACATGTTCTGAATAATGTATTCATTTATCCTCCATAATATGACTTTTTGAAACATATAAATGCAGATATTTTGAATTCCCGTCAAACCATTTCAATTCTATCAATTATCTGTTTTTACGTGAATGCTAAAACAAAAGAGATTTGTGCAAATCAAGCAGTAAATGAAGAAAGCGCCTAAACCAAGAAAGCATTTTAACCTACTTTACAATGTAGTAATTTCAGAATTTTTATGTTGTCAAAGAAGCAAAAGAACTAACAAGTTGTCGGCCATGCCAACTTGTCTCCAATAAGAGGTTCGAATTAGTAACTAAACGGCGTTATTTCGCAAGATTTATCGTAAAATGGTTGATTGGCTACCTAACCGTCGTAACTAGAGCTTATTCATAACAAAACATAACATTTATTCAGCAACTATAAGGCCACCGGCCAAAAATACAAAATACATTACATACATATTAGGACAAGAGTGACATTTCTACATTATGACTTAATCAAGAGAAGAATTTGTGTGTTCTATGATTTATATATCTCGTTCGGAGGATTTTTGAATAATGAACATGACATTCCTTCACAAAATAAGAATTAATGAGTAATGAATATGATATTGTAAAAGTTGGTATTTCGATTTAACGACAAAAACTCATTTTGATTGTGTATCTGTTTGCAGATAGACATTAATCTTTAAAAGGGAAAGAGAAGCTTGCATATAGAATGTCTTCCTAAATCAATATAGAAGCAACAAATGATAAACTCAATAAGTTTCCATTCACCCGTATAACTGCTATTTGCAAACACGTGCAAATACAGCTTGAATAAGAAAAAATAGGTACAGTAAATTTGAAATTAACTAGTGTTATACCTTTACTGAAATACATTCTTTAGATTTGTGAAGTTCCGAAAAAAGGCCATATTCTCCAGCTTATCATAGGCAACAAAAGTACATTTACATGTGCTATACACCATCTTTAAGTAATTCTGTTCGACACTTAAAAGCGTTATACAGAAAGTAAGCAATACGGGTAATACGATAATTAGACTGTGTTGCCATAATTACACGTCTTAGTTAAGACGTTTAAGTCTACAAATCAATCAATATAGGAGTTCAAAGTTCACTTCCGGTCCAAATATATGAATTGATTGGTCAAACGATTTTTGATTGACACAAGGACGATCCGTCAATGAAAGAACCTACCATGTCTTTTTCCTGGTTTTGGAGGTGTCGGTGGAGCATAACTTATCGTTGGTACATCACGACCTGGAATACAACAGAAACGTTTGAAATCAGTGTCAGCAGATTTGAAGGTTCGTAGTACCAACACAATGTATTACACATATCGTCGGATATATCAAGATATAGAAGCTGTACTTAAGATACTTTGATCGCACAGCGGCTGATTATTATTATTATTATTATTTTGTACACATTCATTTGTGAAATTTGTTATCAGGGAATAATAGAGAAAATACATGGTCGATTGCTTTACTTGGCTCTCCTTCACTGTGCAATATTCCTTGAATTTCCATCCTACTGAATGATTATTCTTTCAATAAAATCGAATTTGAATTGCCAACTGAAAAACATTGAATTTGGACAGGTCTAAAATTTTACAAAACAGGAAAGCGTTAATATCATAAGGCATTCAATATTTAAATATTTAACCCGTTTGGTTGATTTTATCATGGAATAACTTTTTGCACCATCATACCACATAATTCAATCCGTATTTTTTTTCCATAGAAGGATCAAATTAATTTTCAAGTGAAACAAATGCGGAATGTTGAGAGAGGCGAAACTAGAATCATACCATTGGGTGACTTATGCATATCATGTAAGCAAACTTCCAGTATTTTTGGAATTACTATAGAAATCATTTTGACCAGATGCCAGGGTTCTACATTTGAACATGGAAGTCGGTGGTTAGAATATATATATTTATAATGTCATCGCAACCACCTTCACCCCCGGAATCACTCAATATAAAGGAGATAGAAACATGAATGGGAAACACATTTGTTTTCTGACTCATTTTTCATGATACTGTGTATGATACCATCCGTAATTATACAAGATTGGAAGTAAATAATATGTATTGTAAACGACTCTTGATGAAAGTATTTGGTGAGCATTGGAATTATCGACACTTAGAATTGTGATCGTCTCATCTCTTCGTTAAATACTCTAGTTTGATTTGCTTGAATGGCTAGTGTGACAGGGTTATAATCTTACACCACAAGACTCTAAGACCTCATCATTCATATAGCTCTTCTAAGCGGCCTCTAACTTCAATCGAAGTTCATATGCAGACCGTATTTTTGTGACGTTGATGTCGAACCAAAGCAAGAATTATCGTTCAATGACAAACTATGTAGAGCATGCAAGTATTTATTTTATGAAATATGATCTTTAGCCTGTTCATGTACGAACAAATATTTCAAAGGCTTTTTCTAAGAAAGGTGAAGAACAGATGTTCGCATTAATATCGAAATTTATCCATCAAAGATGAATAATGACCTGAACAAAACTCTGAACTGTCATTGTGATCTGCAACCTACATAAATGAAATCTAAATGTTATTCCATCTTGAAACCATTCACAATTTTACAAAAATGTGGAGAAAGCAAATTCAAACTGTCGCCCTTAGCTATAGGCACCAATGATCGCAATAACATACATACACCAGACTGTTATTGTGGCAACTATTTATCACCACTGCTAGAGGACTCGATGATAACGTTAGTTTCTTCGACCTCGGTAAGCCTAATGTGACAGGTCAATACTTGGCCGATCCAATGACTTGTTAATTACCCTTGCCTTGCTGAACCCGGAATGTTCCTGTTTTGGCAAGAGGTACACACAACGGTCAGCATGCACGTATCTACACTATCTGCTTGTTTATATGTAGCGTTGTTTATAGAATAATTATAAAAAGATATATAAACCAACAATCTACCCACCTAGTACTACAATTTATGTTATTTCCTCAAAGGATCATATTCAGTCTGACGATTGTTAATGATCCTAAATCTGATACATGCAAACGCACGTGGACTTTATGGAGATATCTTGATCTATGATTTAAAAATTTCAGGGTAAACAATTTAGATTAATGATCTAGGAACTTCGATTTAGAGCAATTCATTGTTTTACGATTTCAGATTTACATGCTAAGTTTGTTCGAATACTTGCACTTCTAACCACTCTACACGTTGTAGGAAAATGGCGCCAATTAAGAAATACAAATTGAATAGTCGCTTGTTATTTAACCACATGCTTAAAAATAAAGGGAGGTAACTCTTCTTATACGGATCTTTTATTAGTCAGCACAATACGATTAAAAGAAGAAACAAGGTGTGTCCGTGCTTTGTTATTGTTGTTTGCTTTGAAAAACCGAATGTATTAAACGAGTCAATTAAAAATATTAACGACACTTTCTGTAACGAGGCTTTCTGTTTTTGATGATAGCTAAAAAAGCCAGTATTTGATGAACACGAATTTGATCAGCTTTTTTATAAGCATATAAGGCAGTTTGTGATATGACGTTACCGTGATGTTCATCTCAATTGCATAATTATTACCCTTGTGAAATATTGCTTATGTAATAACCAAATTATTCCCTATGATGATGTAAGTCATACAATTTTGTATATCAAACACTTTCATTTACTCTGAATCCCCGTTGTAAGAACCTTCAAGGATTTTCCCATTTGGCCCTATTTTTTAATGTTTAGGGCTATCTTGTAACAGCCACTTGACATAGCTTTACAAATAACAAGAAGGTAGAAAATTCCAATCTGGTCGAATATACAATAAATAAAACACATTACAGAAAAAAACTTTAGCAACAGTTTACATACATTAGACACAAAATACTCAATGGTCTGGCGTTATCCTTTCTATGAGGAAATAACAAAGATAACTTTAGTCCAAATAGTCCTAGTTTTATTAAAGCCCGATGTCTGTTCACAGTGCATATACGGATAGATAATTCAGTCTTTGTCAATCGTTCAATGGTATCGGTTCTCGCATCCATTTTGTCCTTATTTGCCTGAAAGAATAAGGACAAGATGGTTACAGTGCATACAGATGTCAAACACGCTTGATTCAAATTGTATGGCTGCAATGTAAACTTGACTGAGTTCTGAGGCTATTAGTTTAATAAATTTCTGTTAAATTTCACAGCATTTCAAAGCATTAACATTTAAGAGATACACGTATTACATAATATATATCATTTCTATATTTGAAAAAAAAAAATAAAAAAAAATACGGCAACAGTACATGAAAATTCTAAAATCTGAAACTTTATTAGAATTGATCTTCGCTAGAAAACATGAGAAATGGGTCTGCTTGAATTTTACTCTATACATTTGTCTTTACTTGATGTAGTAATCAAGAGTGCGTCGATTTTCTTGAACGTTCCTAATAAATTGATAGGGCAATTAGATATTTTTATGTCGAAATAACAGGAATCCTGTTGAAAACCCTAATCAAATGCATCTTATGCGAGGATTTCCCGTGGGTTTTAAGGCTTTTTTAAATTCAAAAAAGAACATATTTAATCTAGTTCTATTGCCTAAAGACGGGTCGAAATAATCCTACTGAATATTTTGGATACTACACGACCGATGCTACACTGGTGTCAAAACGGTGGAAGTGATCCGAAGCGTGTGATAACGCCTTTTAGTTAAAGTGAAATTAACGCCATGATACACGTTATGTAACGGTCATTCGTTTTAATGTATATTGCAAATAGATAAATTTGAAGACTTCTATCGAAAAGGTTATGTTATAGATAGAATATTGAGTTCGTGCTCATAAAATACCGAATTTCATATCATGGTCGTCATTTTAAGCAGATAAAACTAAAAAAGAACATCGCTTCTGTCTGTATAAAGATAACAATTTCGATTAATTCGGTATTCGGTGGCAACTGATTGTATATCACTCACCAGATATCGGTACAGGGGCAACATTGCCACCTGGTGTTGGTACACCATTTCCTCCGTTCGATGATCCTCCGGGACCTAGAAAATTGAACAGATTTCTCTTTGAAATAGATTGGTTTAAAGTATCTTCACAGTAGTTATATGGTAAAACATTATTAAGGCTGTTGACACAGTAGACATTGACGAAGGAAAATGTCTCAACTAGAGATATGTAGCTTTCGAATAAAAAGATACATCTATTTAATTTCGATACAAGATAAATGGAAACTGTTACAAACAAAACCACACGTCTCTATGCAAAGATAAAGTCAGGGAAAAGGCGAAATCAGTGTAGCCTTAAAGTGTGAACTTGAATTTAAAGAGTACAAAGTGTACTTTTTTTACCAAGTAATTACGGGTTTAGTTTTAATCTTTGGTTTTTATTCCGTACTCAGGGGCCATGAACGACTAAAAGAAATTATATAAAAGCAATCTAAAAATTTTCAGAGATCTCATCCGGGCACGTTGTTTAAAGTTTGAACATCGAGCAACTGTAATAATTTTGGATTTCAATATATACTATATACTTTCTGATATTTCATTCCGGTCATTTGACCTTGACCTGTTCTTTGCACAAATATGTCTAAAGCTCAAAAGATGTATATAGTTTCATCAAATCGGCTACAAAGCCAGAGATTTTTCCGTAAACGAAAAGGCGGCCTGACAGACAGACACACGCACCCAAACGAAAGAGATAAGCAAGCAAGCATACAGACCGTTGTAAGAACTAGGTAAGCACATTCAAGCAAAATGCAAAATGCGCTTGATTCTGAACAACGAACAAAACATAAGAGGCCAATCAAAGACATACGAACACTATAGATCCATGACAACGACACTCTAAAGTGTATTCGGCTTACAATATTTCAACAAAGTCTATATAGGAGGCGATGAAATATATTTTTGCATCATTGAGGTATATAATACATGAATTCTCTTCATTTCTTATGACTGGATAATATAAAGAAATAAGTAAAAATCCGCCAAAAAAGTAAAAAAAAAAAAAAAAAAAAAAAAATACAAGCTTGAGAAAATTTTCTTTGAACTTCGAACTTGTTTTTCTAAAAATATATGAAATCATTCTTTCAGCCAGTCACAATGCTGTAATTTTGATAGAGGCAGCTAAAACAGATTTTATTTACCTAAAGCGAAGACACTGAGCGTTCTTTATTTGGCTTACACATATGACATCTCAAGCTAATGTATAATCAGCATACAGTCGGTTAATCCGTTACCAGATGACAGAATTTTAGGCTGGTTGGAGAGTATAAATTCAAGATGGTGAAATTAAGAAAAAAACACAAGCTGCTTTGTAAAGTAGAAAACATCGCGGACAATAAAGGAATTGCCTGAATTGGGTTGTAATTGGTTATAGTTTGGTAGTTAAACGTAAAATATATGATAAGATGCATGCATTTTCAATCTTTTTGTTAAAGGAGATTTTTTTGTAAGTCTTTTTGTTATTTTTTGTTGTTGTTTGTTTGTTTTACCGATTTTTTGGTGGTTTTTTTTGTTTTTTTGTTGTTTTTTTTTTTTTGTTTTTTTTTTCTCATAATGCCAATATTCTATCTAGGATCATTATTCTTAACATAATGCCTCTTTTTACATTGTGGAAAATTAGGGAATTGCCTTAATTTCCTGTCCATTTTCTACACACTAAAGCACCGATTTCTAAAATTTCACAAATCAAAAATTGTTTTGTGTAAATCCTTTCAGTTTGGACTGGTCTGAAAATTTGTCGTTTGGTAACGGGTTAAATGATATTGAGCTTATGGTGGTAAAAATAAACGACGTGCAACTTACGTGATTAATCCTCTTTATCTGGGTCAGCTATAAAGCACGGCGGTAAAGGTCATCCGAAGCAAAAGCAAATAAAGCAAAGCAAGCCCATTATCAAGTCCTTACTAGATAAAGAGTCGCACAAATCGTTGACGGATGTGGAAAAAATTGAAACAATAGTAGAAAAGTCGAAGAATCTTACAGTATATATTTTACAATGGCTGCTCAGCCTACAGTATGTTCGTTAACCAGTTTATACAAAGAATTAAATAAAATCGTTTAAAAGGTACAATACCTCATCATTGGATTGATCTTTGTGGGGGTTTTGTTGTTGTTTTTAATATCAAAATGGTCAAAATTATAGAATCCGTGTATAAACATTCGATAAAATAAATCGTATACAGCCAGTCGACGAAATTGATGATGTTTTTTCAAGAGTCATTACGCAGAAAACTGGTTTTTGCCTCTCCCAAAAGGACATTTTTTTGGAAAAGGAAAGGTTTCAAAACTGTCAAGACTACGCGGAATGTGCGGGTTGGCCAGTGTCAAAAATTCTCCCTTGGCTCAATTAAAAAGAATGTTTTTAAGGCCGAAGGCGATAATAAGGCTAAATTCAGTATGTGTACACAGAATGCAGGTCAAGGAGTAAAATGTAATACCTTATAAATTGAGAAGAATCAATAATTGACCGCTAGACGCCATTTTGCTACAGATATTATTGACCAATAGCAGCTGTCAATTAAATCATTCATCAAGACATGAAACCGAATTTAACGTGAAACGTTTTTGTTGGTTTAGACGTTTAAATCACAAACCAACAATTTTACCTTTTTGTTACTTGGTTCTGATTATAGTTTTTTAAAGAAGTCATTTAAATATCTAAATAAAACTTCCTGTTAGAGTGTGGGTGTGGCTAGCGGAGTAAGTTGGCGGGGCCAGCGATCTATCAACTTGCTATTTTGACCAGTGGTTTGTATACAATTGTAATTAAACCACTGTTCCTGATACAGATTTCAACTTATAATTGTATGATTTCTAGTTTATTTGATTGTTTGTATGTTGTTATTGTTTGTAAACAAGTGAAAATTAACGGATCCTTGAACCCGTAAACTGACCCCGCTGGCCACGCCCATTGAGCATCAACAGGAAGTTCCATTTCGATACTAAACGGCGTTATCTTTTTTAAAAAAAATATATGAGCCTGTGCGTGACATTTCCAACAAATTCGCATGTGCGTGACTCGCACACATTGAGCACCCTGGACAGCCATTAGGGCCAATTAGAATATTCGCTGATTGTGTAAAGAAGCTTTGGGTCAGTGTCTTTTTACAGAGCGCAGAGTGAAGACTCTGATCAGACTGTGCAGACGCACAGGCTGATCTGAGTCTTTACTTGGCGCACACGTGTAATGGTTGGAAATGTCACGCACGCACTCATATATTATTAGTAGAGGACCGGACACGGTCAAAGAAAATTTATTTATCTAGGGTTAACTTTAAAGGACTAAAATTGACAGTATCCGCTGCCAATACAAAAATCAATAGATCGATTAAATTTTTAATCTATACAGGCAGAGGAATTTGAACTCCGAAATTCAAGTTAGGCATTTTTGCTGATCTGACTGCTTATATGTCGTACCTACAGCTTATTCAAGCAGTATTTACCGCGTGAAGGACAACTACCACAGATTTGCCAATTGTTTAAGGTTTCTGACCATAAGATATACAAACTAAGGTCGTTTGATATCACAGCCGAACTACCATGTCGGGGATCACTAGGCTTTACCAGCGATCCCACAATTACATGGCAATACTTTCGATTAACAAGGTGTAAATTAGGAATAATATCGAAATTATTTATTGATCATTGGTTTAACTCCACCTTCAACAGTATTTCAGTCATATCGCGGAAGATGGAGACCTAACAATGGCTTCCTGGTATTTGTCACAACACTACCACCATAACATCTATTCCTGGCCTCCAGCTGCTAGCCCCCTTAGTTTTACGATTACTCATCCATTAATGTGAGACAAATGTCGGAAAGGATATGTGCCGCCGCCGGGATCGAAGCAATGTCATCCCATTGTCATCCCATTATTGAAGATTAGGAGTCTGATGCGCTACTGACTGCGCTATGACGGCGGCTCCAAATGATATCTTTATTCAAGCTTTAATTACGACGTTTATGCCGCCAATCAACGTTGTGCCCTTTCCTTTTTGTCACAGACCATAAAATTAAACAATACAATCATCATTCATTACCTTTAGCGACCTGATGCGTTGGAGATCAGTAGACGTTGCCAGCGATCCGTCAATTATGTAAGAATTGGCGTATCGATAGTCACGCCTACTTTCCTCTGTTCAGAAGAAGAAAATCAAGCTATTTCGTATCAGAACAATAAACAACATGAATTGCAAAATAGTTGTTCATGTATGTTTAAAATCGTTGGTTGGCGGTCTTAGTGTCGTAATAACATCATATGCGGCGACAACCCATTTCTGTGTGATGGATTGTAATTCTATCGGCACGTCAGTTAGTCAAACACTAAACGTTCTGAATACATTTGCCATCTGAAGACAACAATGATAAAGAAGTAAAAACCCATGATCAGATATCAGTAATACTTTCTTGGCAAATGCGGTTTTTAAAGACATCGTTAATTCTATATTTCATTATGATTCTTTTCCAAATTTCGAATAGGTACACGTTTGTAAAAGATAGAAGAGATTTGTCATTCTTTTTATTTCTAGAAATTAACTTTCTATATTCATTCAATTTAAATGTTCGTCTTATGTATCAATTGTATATAACTTATCAATCCAGTGGTTTAAAGCTTTTTTGTGCGCGCGCGCGTGTGTGTGTGTGAGTGTGTGAGTATATATGTATTGGATGTTTCGTTTTGATTCCTGGCTTTTAATGGGGGATTATGGGAAACGCTCTCAACAACTGAAAGGTAGACTTTTCGCGCTCGTAGGTGTTTGTTGATTTACATATTTCCAAATGAAAAATCGGGTAATTTATCAAACCATCAAAGGATAGTTTTATTAGTTTATTTCTGCATTGATAGAAATACTTCTTTACTTCTAACTTAGATCTGTCAATATTAAATTTTGATTCAAGTGATCTTCCTTACATTGGGGATTGGGCTTTTATAAGTTAAACACTGATCAAAACCTTAAATCTGCGGTGAATCTGCGCTTGTCCCCGGACAAGTAATACATGATTTTGAAGGCATTTTTATAGACAAGGTTGCCCTAAATACATATTGAATACATATTTTAGACAAAGATTCAATATTGTAGGCATACTATAGACAAAGCTATTTTACTGAATATACCCATGTGTTATAGACAAAGCTTCTTTATATATTTGTTGGAAACATATCATAGACAAAGCTTCCCTTTGTTCACTTCATTTGCGTAGGTACCTAGCATACATGTGACTTATATTACAATAATAATTATAAAAAGGCCTGAAAGAAATTTCAGAAAGGGGTGAAATAAAAGCTATAATCCCTGACCATTGAACGTAGAAAATTCTTTTACATACAGGTCATATGCATTTCGCATCGATGTTCTTGGAAGGTCATCGAAAATGCTCTCTACATTTTTTGAGTGCACCAAACCTTATCTGGATGAAATCTATGCACACCATTTATGTAGTTTTGTCATATCTGTTACTGGTAGTCATTTATGAGGGTACAATACTGTGATCCCTATTGGTCCTATAGGAGCAATTGACGGAACGCGGTTGTCAGTCAAAGAATCAAACGGCCAACCAAATCATTCATTTAGATCGAAAGTGAACTTTAAACTCGATATTGGCTGACATTTATGTGAAGCTTTTTGTTGATTTGTCTACCAAAACATCGCAAATACAGCTCATTCAAGCTCTAGCTACGACTGTCAGGTCGCGAACAAACCAATTCGTTTTTTGTCGTATAATACTACTCATTCATTTTTTTTTTCGCAAAATTTGGTGTTTAATGTGGAAGTGGAGCTTCCTGTCGGGGCTCGGTGGGCATTGCTCGCAATCCGTCAATTGGTTCTAGGTTATGACCACGATGATATTGCCGACTAAATGCATTTTTGATATGTACAAAAAGAAACGTGCCGACCTGGCAAGTCTATAAAACAATATGCCTTACAGTTCAGCCAGCCGAGACGCTTGTGTTTACAAGTACTGACAAATCAAATCCCTGTATTAATATTGTTTTAGGTAAACAGTGTATGCACGTGACTTTTAGTGTTGAGTACCATCATTATTATATATTGTGATGCGTGATGGTAAAGCCGTTGTTTCATCGTCTTTTTCTATAGGTAGTCATGTGGGACCAAAGTTGGAATATTTTCTGTTTCGAAAAGTTACATCTCCCCATAAAGATATTTGCATGTTAAAAGTAATATAGTACATGAATCATGCTTCATCATTTTTGTCTATCGAAAGAATAAAGGTCGAGATTTGACAGATCAATTTATAAACCAATTTGATACCAAATTGACGATAAATCACGTACAGAGTCCGCAGAATTTCTTGCAGTTGTCCTCAGCCCACAGCCGGTAATTGGGGTTTGTGCACGTGTCCGCGTCGTATGCCTTACAATTTGGTATATGATCAATACACGCTGGTGGTGGTGTTGGTAAACCTGAAAGCAAGTTTAACCCTTTCCTGTTTTATAAATTTATATCATTCCAAATTCAAAGGTTTTGCGAACGAAAATTTAAAGCGGGTTTAATTTGAAAAATAAACATTTAGTAGGATAGAAAATATTGTTGAAAAAGAAGAAATTGCTTTTCTTCTTTTTCTACATTGTTTTCTCAATCATAAAATTTCGGGGGCGTAAAAAACACAGGGACTGAACAGAAAAGAGGTAAAGGGGAGATTATTCGGATGACCAAACCGTACGGGCAAATATGAAGTCAGGCTTAATTCTTTACATGCACTCCAGCAGTTTTAGAACCATGTATCATTATCGTGTCTGTTATTGACCAAGATATCTCATAACAGCTCGATAAGATGTAGTTACGATGTTTTGGTAGCTTATCAATGAGTTGCTTCGCTTTCTTTTCAGTTCCATATAGCCTAGTTTTGAACATCAATGTTATATTCAATGAGAAGTATAGGTGGATATCCATTTTAAACAACAAAAGTCAAGATCAGATGAACGGCCGTTTAAAATAGGCATTTCGTCGATTTTCTACCAACAACTCGTAATTACAACTTATTCCAAGCTGTAGTTTTGAAGTTTTGTTAAAACACCGTCGATTCCTTGCTTAAATTTAAAGGGACTAACACATTGAATAACCTCAATATCTAGGGCAGTTTACCCTAGCCCAGACTTTATACATGGGACGACAGGCTTTGGTTCCGAAGATCCGACAATCAACCTTATCGCCATATTGACAATCTGAAACAATATTTTTCAATCAATTAGATAAAGAGTAATCTGAAGAGAACTCACCTTTGCAATAGCCGCAATAGTTAGCACAATTATCTTTGGACCAAGCCTTGAATGTGTCTGAACAAGCGTTTGCTCCGTAGGCTCGACAATCAAGTTTATCTTTGCATTCTAGAGAGGTAATATTGAAAATTAAAATAAAATAACCTATAATTAATGAGGTTGTAAAGGGAATTATCAGAATGATATTTTCGGGAGATAATTGACCAATCGCGCTTGTCAATCAAGGGATAAACCGACTAATCAAATAGTCTATTCAGCCTGGACCTGAGCTTTTCAACTCCAACATTGGCCGCCATTTTTGTTAACTTTTATTGTTGGTTTGGCGACTTAAACGTCGTAACTACAGCTTATTCAAGCTGAAGTAACGACGTTTAGTTCATCAACCAACTATCTTACTTTTTTGCTACATGCTACTGGCTATAAAATTTGAAATATAAGGCCGTAAAATCAAAGCGGAGTTGGTGGGCGTGGCCAACGACGTAATTGGCGGGGCCAGCGGTTATTCAATTGACTTGTTTCGGTAAAACCTTTAAAAACTCACAACATTCAGGCGCTAAACAAATTTAAAAAATGTGAATGGTTTGACAGAGACTGAAAGAACGCAAAAAAGTTATTTTTTGATTCCAAAAGACGATATTCCCAAAATCGATCTGAGGAAAATAAAGTTTTATTTTTAGAATCTCGAACACATTTCAATAAAGTAGAAAGAAAGGCCAAATTTAGATTTTATAACTATGAAAAGGTGAAAGTTTCTAATTTTAGCAAGAATAGTCCTAGAAAATTTTGGGCGTACATGAATAAACACAGGCGCAAATAAACTACGAGTTATATACAGGATGAAATAATGTTCAATGATTTGATCCAGCATTTTCTAGTACAGCAAATGACGGTGATTCAAACAATATTTCGGACTCAATCCCATCTTCACGTGAATCCCAATTATACATTGATCGGCTAGATAGACCCTTTGCAGTTGAAGAAATTAAAAAAAAAAAAAAACATTTTGAATTTGAAAAGGAACAAAAGCCTAGATATTGACAATATTGTTGCAGATTTTTTTATTGATTCATGCGACTTCATCTCCCCACACTTAATGGTCTTATTCAATTTCATTTTGAATCAGGTATTTATCCTGAGGCTTGGTCAAAAGGTATTATAATACCGATTTTTAAAAATGGTGACCCCTCTAACCCCTCGAACTATAGGGGAATAACTATAGTAAACACAATGTCGAAAATATTTTCACTCCTTCTTAGAAATAGATTAAATGATTGGGTGGAGGATGAATCTCGTTTAAATGATGTTCAATTCGGATTTCGCGATGGACGTTCAACGACAGATGCTATTTTTATCCTTCATTCACTGATACAGAAAATTTTAAACAAAAAGAAAAAATTATGGTGCGTTTTCATCGACTTTGAACGGGCATTTGATACTGTCAATAGAAATGCCCTGTGACATAAAGTTATTGAGTGCGGCATAAGTTGTAAAATTATTACAATGCTAAAATCCATTTACGAAAAAGTAAAATCCTGTGTTAAATTTGGCAATTCAGTCCAGTTTTCTCATTTTTTCGAGGTTAGTGTTGGACTAAAACAAGACGAGCCCTTGTCTCCTCTATTGTTTATTCTATTTATCAATGATATTGTTGATGTAATTGATAGAGAGAATTTGGATGAAAATGACATTAACCTTCTATCTATTTACCTGCTTCTTTTTGCAGATGTTATAGTTTTATTTACAACCAACCCTGAATCTCTTCAAACTCAAAGCAATAATATCTGTAGGTACTCTACAGAATGGGGATTAAAAATAAATACTTTAAAAACCAAACTATGCGTGTTTCGGTCAAATAACAATCCAGTTTATTCAAATCTGACTATCAATGGAGAGATGATTGAAGAGGTTGATCATTTCATTTATTTAGGAGTTGATTTTAATAGCAATGGTAAATTGAACCTGAGTGTTAAAACACTAAATGACCAAGCTCTTCTGATGACTCTTTTTGATCAAATGGAGCTAGATATAAAGACTAAATTATCTCTTTTTGACTTTATGATTGTACCAATTATTCTTTATGGTTCTGAAGTCTGGGGAATTTACAATTTTAAAGATTTTGAAAAATTACATCTACGATTTTGTAGACATTTACTAAGCGTTAGGCAACAAACTCCTAACTATGCATTCTATGGAGAATTAGGCCGTTTTCCACTTTATATTGCAAAAGAAAGATCTATTAACTTCTATCTTAAAGCTTAAAGAATCCTAATTCTTAACTCTTTTATTTGTCGAAAGACCAAATTGGCAATAAAGTTAAAAATGGCTGGGCATATAAAATGAAAAAAACTATTGACCACCTAGGTTTCAATTATTTGACCAATCTTTCTGATCTTAACAACAATACCTATAGTTTGCCAACGGTCGCCTTACTGCAGAATAGATTAAGAGATCATTTTCTTCAAGACTGGTTTGGATACATCAGTAGAACCCCAAAATTAGAATATTTTTGTAAATTTAAAAACGAATTTCGATATGAAAACTATCTACATGAAATTCAAAATGAAAATCTACGAAAAAAACTCACTAGCATAAGACTAATCTCACACCAGTTAGAAATTGAATTCGGACGACAGATTGGCGTTGTTAGAAACGACCGTCTTTGTAAAGTCTGTAGCTCTAAAGTCATTGAATCCGAATATCACTTTATATTATGTTGTCCCCTATATAACGACATTCGTAGACAATACATCGGTAAATTTCCATGGCATGCGTTGCAAAAATTTTATAATTTAATGTCTTCAAAAAACAGAAATACAATGTTAAGATTAGAAAAATATATAAAGAATGCCTTATTGATGAGAGAGCAGGCACTGAAACAGCTAAACTCCTAGTACGATGATTAACGATTCCTCCGTTTTAATTCATTTGTGTGTGTGTGTGTGTTAGAGTGTAATTTGTAGGAAATACTTCCACTGTGTAATTTCTCTTAATTTGATTTGTCTGGCGTTCTATCTTTTGTTTGTTTTCCCAAGTATGAATTTTTGTATTGTTTTCATTTTCTATCCATTTGTACTTGCTTATTTTCTTTCTTTCTAGTGTCTTTGCCATATCATTTTTTTTTATTTTTTTTTTTTTTTGTAAATGGTCAAAGGCAACATATATTGCTGATATCCATTAAAATGTATGTATGTATGTTATTTTTGAAATAGAAAATCTCTCGAAAAATGACTTGTAAGCCGTTGAAAAACGAGTCCATAGGACAAGTTTTAAAGCTGTACAAAGCATTTGCCAGGTACTTTTCATATAAAAAATAAACAGTGTGTTGTCGATTCCCAAAAGCTCATTTTTCATTCCTTTTTTTTTTTTCTTATTTTATGGTCACTAGTACATCAGAAACCCTTTTTCCACAGGATTTTTTTCTTCTTCTCCTTTTTCAACGTATGTTGCAGACACTTTTCATGTCCTGGCTAGTATTGGGATCAGAGTTATCTTCCATTGACTAGTGTATGCTACTTTAAGTGGAAACGGGCAATTTGGCTTTACATCATTTTCGAGCTTTATCATTGAGCATTGTGTTAAATGATGTTACTGGTCGTAATCTAGGTTCGTTTTCATGGTATAATAATACAAAAAAGGTTCAATGAATTTTTGAAAACTTATCTTTGAATTTCAAAAAAGTCAACCGATACATTTTTCTTATTTTCAAATATGTTTATACCTTCATTCGAGCAGAGAAAGTTTTGGGGTTACGGCGATGTTATTGACCCGTACAGGGCTGCGCAGTCCAAATCTTTTGCTACAGACACCGTACCATATAATTGCATTTGATTTTTATAGAAATTCTTTGACACTACACGATATCGTAGGCTACGAATTTTGTGTTCTGGTTATCTTGCGGTGATCGTGCAAAAATACGCGAACAAGAACTATCACTGAAGACAACGAAACCCCCGAAAACTGTTATATGAGTCCATACATTGACCAACTGCGGCTTCCTATGAAAGAAACAATCAACCAATCAAATGCTTCATTTAGACCGGAAGTGAACTTTGAACTATAACAATTATGTAAAGCATTAAGTTGGTTTGACGACTTAAACGACAACTAACCTTTTTAGCTAGCAAAGCGTCAGCTTTGATAGCTCAAGTTAACAGACGAAATTTTGAGGACGTTTCAAAGTTCAACGAGTGCAAACTTCCACTAAATCCATAGAATGTCTACGCCATAAAAAGTAGTTATAATGTATTTCAGGAATAATGCAAACTCTCTTCAAGTTGTAGAGAACTCTTTCAAAGCAAGCTATTTAACCGTTCCCAATCAAATTCGCTTTTTAAGTATCTCAAGGAAAAAGCTCTGGGAAACATTATGGCCAATGAAGAAATTGCTTGTTACAAGCAATTTACTCAATATCAACAATGTTTTCTATCAAACAAAGGAAATATTTCTAGATACAACCAACTTGAAATTGTCGCCTGCAACTTCTTTTAATTTGCATCAGTCTAAGATTTTGTCGTATTGTAATGGGTTAACTCCTTGGTTACTTTAACCTCGTTTATTTATCATGATAACCTATAGCCGAAGATGAATACTCAACAAAACTATGCTTTGCTAGCTTACAGTACTTTCAGTACTTTGATTATTTGTTTGTTACATGGCTACAAGTTTTGAAAAATATAGCCTTTTAATATAGTAGAGAAATTTCCTGGCGGTGGGTGTGGCCAGAGGAGTCATTTAGCGGGGTGGGGGTATATGTATTACAAAATGGTTTGATTATAAGCGGATGAAAAGTCGATACTAATATCGTACTTCCATCTATTTATATGTATATATAAATAGATGGAAGTACGATATCGGTATCATAGGAAACACATGTATTATGTTACGAAAGCGATACAATATATATTTGCTCTGAGCTACGGAGGAAAATTTTGATTACGTTTATTCGCATTATGACGCAATCTGCAGAATGAAAACGACGCCATCTTAGACTGCCTTATATGGAATCGTATTTGACACTATCAGATACGGATTTCTTTCTGCTATGTCCGATTTTGTCTGAGTGTAATGTATATATTTTACTAGAGATATTTTTAGGTTTATGACAAATGTGTATATATATGTGTGTATTCAAATTTATAAACGGTACCTATAAAGTAAAATTCTGCCAGAAGAAGTTGAACTTACTCTCAGGTGGAACTGTTGTCTGCATAGCATCCATACGGGCTAATTCTTCGGCTGAAATAGTTAAATTATCACTCTATAGAACTTCAAGACGGCCAACAGTATCTGAGATCATTTGTTGTATCAAGTGTATTCAGAAAAATCAAACACCCCCTGCATCCTGTCTTCATATTTAGCTCTAATATTAAGACAAACTCAATCTATTTGAATTCTCAGGACAATTTGGGATTCGTTCGTTAGCATTGGTGGGCTTAATCTATCAAAGATAACATTTTCCCAAATTCCAAAATGTGGCCTCCTTGATTTTTACAAGTAAATTATCTTTTTTATATCCTTTGAAGCTTTAATATCAGTTATAAAATGGTGGAAAGTTTAATTATTTGGTAAAAAAAAAAACTTTGAGTTATCCAGATGGTTTCCGTAAGGATCAATGAATTTTCAATAGAAGTTTTTCTTATGGCCAGCAACTAAGCTTAGAACGTTTCAGTGGAGCCGAATAATAAATTCATTTGTGAACTACATTACTTATAGAATCGGTCCTTCCGGTGCTTAGAAGGCGGAATAATCGATCCTTTAACCCTATTACGGACTGCCTCGATGGTCGAGTGGTATAGGTACTTGACTCGTGATCTGAAGGTCACGGGTTCGAGCCCCACCGTCACCGAGGTGTGTTCATAGGCAAGACACTTAATAGCCAGCCTCAGTCTACCCCGCTATAGAAGTCGGTAGCAGTGGGGCTAAGCCACCGCCTCTCTTTCAAGGACGCGAAAACATCTTTAAAGCTTTCGTCGCAATCGAACTAAAATAAATTAGTATAAATTAACTAGCCCTATCATGCTGAATAAAACATACTACAAAATTGCATTTAAATTAAAGGACTGAAAGCACTAGAATCTCTGTTTTTGGTGAATAATTATTCTTATAAAATTTGATATAAACAACTCTGGCTTTACAGGCACAAGCAGGAGGTTTGGTAAATTAGTAGACTGCACATACGTGCATGCTGATCTTTGTCTAGACCTTCTTCTATAACAGGAATATTCTGGGTTTAGTATTACAAGGGTAAATTATCTCAAATTAATCTCATATGTTGACGTCCGATTATGTTCAAATATGTAAGCATAAACTTACGTGTACACATACGACAGTAGTATCTGCAGTTCTCCCCCACCCACTTGGTGTAATCTGGGTTGGTACAGACATTTTTGTCGTACGATTCACAATCAGGCAGTTTGTCCTTACATTCTGGTTTTGGAGTTGTAGGTCCTGAAACGGTGACGAGGATAAGTATTTCGGAGGTGGGTGACCAAGAAACTACAGTTTGAAAAGTGTCAGTTACGACATTTTTGGTTTCCCTCTGACTATTGCACGCAAGGACACGTAAGAGAAGACGCTACACAAATTGACGGATCACCAACACAATCATTACTTTGGCGAGACTAAACTGGACTGGTATACATGTAATTGCTAATTTGTTAAATATAGTAAATCTTGTATTAAGCGACTACTCAAGGGACTACCAAAAGTGGTCGCTTAAAATAATAGTCGACAAAATGCACTTTTTGAAAAAGATTTGAAAGATTGAATCGATTGCAACATAAGTTATTACTGAAATTTCGCTGAATGTTGTTGGGACTCATTAGAATCTTCTCGTTTAGACAATTCATATTAGTTCCATAGGATGTATTTATTATTTTAATTTTTAGAAACATATATTCACGTTACTTGGCTTTTGTTTTCTAAAAAAAGGGGGGTGACGATTATATTCGCTTATTAGGCGTGGTCTCTTAACTCTTGTCATGCTGAATAAAGTCCTATACAAAATTGTATTAAAATCAAAGGACTAATGGCACAGAAAGCACTTATTTTAAGTTGGTATTCTATTAGGAAATTAATGTTATAAGTAATGCTGGTTTTGAAGTGACAAGCAGGAGTTCTAGACAAAGATCAGACTGCACATAAATGCAGCCTGATCTTTGTCTAGACCTCCTTGCCGAAACCGGAATGTTCCGGGTTCAACATGACAAGGGTTAAAAGAGGTAGTCGCTTAAGCAAGATTGACTATACAGGATTTACAGGGTAAAGATTTAAATATGCAAATAATGTACTTTTGTGGCGATTTTATGTCAAATATCTTTATAAATTCGGAACTAGTCCAAGAGAATATGCAACTTGAAAGCGTATGAATTAAAAAATAAATGTTCATATACGTTTGATCATCATGGAAAAATAATAACACAAAGTAATTCCCTTTTTCCTCCGACAATTTTCAGATTTAGATTCACGATCCTCAAGAAATATAAAATAAAAAATTCTCAAATATTTGGTGTACTGGTTTGCTTGATTGATTGAAAGATTTAATGCCACTTTTAATTTTCAATTCGGTTGTATAGCGGTGGCTGGAGACCTAACCATGGATTCCTGGTATTTCTCACGCCAGTACTACCACTACATCCTTTCCGACCCTCTAGCTGCTCATCCCACTTTGGTTCACGATTATCCAACCATTGGTCCGACTCTACCGGATCATATGTCTTTTCTAATAATTGGGTTCCTTTTTGCTTATATTACATATGTCAACAGCAGCTCTAAAGTATACTAATTAAGCATCCCGTTATTGTAATGGCCGATTCAATGAATATCTTACCTATGCAGATTCCACACCTATTTGGACAGTTGTCTCGGGCCCACTGCTCGTAGGGGGCATGGCAGCTAGATTCAGGCATATCCCAACAATTTGCCATTTTATCCACACAGTCTATAAAAAGAAAGACTAAGACTATATTATGTTGTTTTGAACCCTTATCTGGACAGATTACTGCGAAATTTACTTATTCAAGTGCTTCCTATACTTTTCGAGTACTGTATTGGAACACTGAATGCTTTGCCCAAGAACGTGTCGCCAACTACACAACGGGGGCTCGAACCCACAACCTTACACATTCTAGGGTTACTTGTCTGTTATTTTAACTACAAAGTCCCACAGGACTCAAAGAGAGATACAAGAGAGATTATGCTAATACGCGAAAAGAATTATAAATGTGCCTTACGTCGGATTTCTACCAAAGGTGTTTTTCTTCGATTATTGATTGTTTAACTTGCTTAACTACAGACAAAAACTTGAAGCTTCTAAAAGCGGGTAATGACCTCGAGGTTATTCTCAAAAAGTTCCCAAAGTGCAGCAGAGTTGTTTCTATCAATATCAATACTTTCTGATGGGCTAAAAATCTCTTTTCAATCCTCAATGAAAACAATTTTATTATTCTTATTATTATTGCACATAAATTACTTCTATAAACCTGCCTTAAATTGGTAAATATTTTCTTGTTTGACCTATGTTTATATGCCTTCGCGGCTTCATACGATTTGAAAATACTTTTAGTTTGATACCTTTGTGAAAATATAACCCATTACAAAAAGAAAAGAAAAGACAAAATACGTCACTACATGATGTTCGAAATTCCCAATGTTTTGATGACGTTACAGTTGTCTTATTATTGCTACTCCAATCAAGAAAAGGTCAGGAAAATGTTATGGAAAAAAGAAGAAACTGCTGTTTACAATCGATTTCTTCATTATCTAAAATAATCTCTACCGAATCTAGATCTAAAAAGAGTGTTCAACTAAAAATCGTACTCTGCAACTTTTTTTAAAATTTGACCTGTCCAAGATTTCGTCGTCTGGTTATGATTTAATGTACAAAGGTAGTTTGAAACTTAAGATATTGACATTATTTTCAATTTTGTGAATATACAAATGTTACTTACACTAAATCTAAAAAAGGGGGGAGTTGATATTTTTTGCCATTTAGGCATGTTTCTTTGATTAACGGATCGTTATATTACCTTCATTCCTCGAAGGAATTGAGAAAAGAAACTTTTCTGAAGATTATACAAAAGTTGATGCATGAGTATCATTTCACCCATTCTCACACAATCCCCCCTTTTTACATCCCCTAAAAGAATAATTCTTGAAAACAATGTGGAAAATGAAGAAATTGCTTATTACAAGCAATTTCTGCATTTTCGACATTGTTCTCTACCAACAGGGTCAATAGTTTTAAACTTTTTTTTTTTCAATTTGATCTAGTCTAGAATTTCTTTGTGTAGGAATGGGTTAAAAGAAAGCATTATCTACTCTACTTTGTATCGGTTCCGTTTTCAGAATGCCAAATGAAATTATTATCACGGCTCTATGACTGTCGCGGTATAGGCATGGTAAAGCCATAGATAATACTATGTACGTGGATTTAACTATTTTTGCATGAGTATTTAAAGACAGGCCAACGTCATTCGAGGCGACGAATTTAAAAAAGATTTTTTGTTTGTTTGACGCCAATTTGTACAGTATTCAATTTAGCTAGCAAAGCGTCAGCTTTGATAGTTTAAGTTAATAGACATAATTTTGAGGTAGTCTCAAAGCTCAACGAGTGCAAGCTTAACCACCTAATATTTTGAATGCCTACGCCAACAAAGTAGTTATTTTGTACTTCAGGAATATTGCAAACTCTGTCTGTAAGTTCATCTCTGTGGTATTTTTAGCTAACTTGAGCATATTGTGATAAAATTGAGGTTGGTCAGCATTCACTATGCTTCCGGGTTACGGGTTTGTATGGCCACATGAATTTCATTCAAATTGTAGAGAACTCCTTCAAAAGCATGCTATTTAACCCATGTCCACTCAATCCCGCTTTTTAAACATCCAAATGAAAAAAAGGATTTGGAAAACTTTATGGACAATGAGAAATTGCTTGTAACAAGCATTTTTTTCAATGTCCACAATTTTTTCTACCCTACAGGGCATAGATTTTCTAAATTCCTACCACTTGAAATTGACGTCTGAAATTTGAACCGGTCTAAGAGTTTGTCATGTTGTGATTGGTTGACTCCTGGGTTACTTTAACCCCGTTTATTTATCAAATTAACCTATGAAGAAGATTACTATACAAAACCATGCCTTGCTAGCTTACAGTACTTTCAGTACTTTGATTTTACCTATAAAAACTTACTTGGATCGTATGTGTTCGGCGCACTAGTTGCTATAAGAGGCGGTGCTTGTTGGCCATTAATCCAGCCTCCACACAAACCAACCAGTAATAGCACGCGAATACACATTTTTCCAGAAATGTTTTAATGTACTTGGATTAATTGAGCAATTATCACAGTACCCCCCAACACGTCCTTATTTATAAGGACCCCTTCGTGTACTTGGTGAAAAGTCTTAAGGTTTTGTACTACCGAGAGTCACTGGGAAAACGGCATATGTCACGTTTGTCAAAAAGATAATGGCCGGATTAAGGCATCAGATAAGAGGCTAGGCTTTTTTTCTAGTTTTTGAAGATTACAAAGTCTGTGTGTTGGTGTTCTACCAAAACCTTTTTACTACAGCTTATTCAAAGTTACGGAGTTTTGGTAAAACAACAACACTTTTTATTTTGCGGCCTAGATTTTATTTATGCTTTCATTGTAGGAACGGAATCAACGAATACTATATGTATGATTTATGATAGCATTAACCTGAAAAACAATATGATGTCATGCCCCATGTGTACTATATACGGAATTGATATGAATATGTTTTATGAAAATGTAAGCATTCCAATCAGCAACCATACCAAACATTTCAGAAGCTGGATGAACTAAAATTGATACTATAGTAATACCAGTGTAAACGTGCCATATATATTCATGTTATTCAGCGTTTAATACATTTGCACACATTCCCACTTTTACACCCCTGAATAATTTTGCTTTGGAAACGTTTTTGAAAATGATTAAATTACTTGTAACAAGAGATTTCTTCAAAAACAGCTTGGGAAACATTGTGGAAAATAAAGAAATAATTTGTAACAAGCAATATCTTCACTTCACTTTATTTTAACTTTCACCAAGCTGATTGCAATTTCCTTCAATTTGGTAAGAGGTTAACATACGTCGTAGTCAATTTGACTCTAAAGAGGTTAAATTTATGTACGGCATTTCAAATACAAGATAAGAAAATGTTAACTGAAATGAAACATTTTATGATCGCATTGACTTAACATAAGCTTAAGTGCGATCTAGACCTGTACATGTAGTATTTCATTAAATGAAAGATTTTTTTACGCCCTTTTTGACATTAATCTCGCTGAGAAAACATCACGTTTCTTCCATACCTATCTTAATGAAATGGTGTAAGAATTTTTAATAAATGTATTGTTCGTTAAAAAAGCTTCGGTAATTCTATTTATTCGTCTATCTATTATTCATATGTTATTAACGTTTTATTTTTCATTTTATTTATTTATTTATTTAACCTCTGCGTGACAACAAATTTACTTAAGAACTGAAGAGAATAATCTTTGCTTTAACTAAGGTATGAACCTAAAAACTTAATCACACTCTATGAATTCGCAAGTGAAAATAAATTGGTTGACTTTTGTGCGCAAGAACACTACTAAATAATTGACCAATCGCGACCGTCAATCAAGGATTCAAGCGACCGAAATTGGCCGCCATTTTTGTTAGACTTTTTTGTAGTATAGCGACTTAAATGTCGTAACTACAGCTTATTCAGGTTGTAGTTATGACTTTTAAGTCACCAAACAACCATTTTATTTTTCATTTTATTCTTTTGTTACATGCAACTGGCCATAAATAACACCGTTAAAAATCGAAGCAGAACTTCCTGTTGGAGTAAATGGGCGGGACCCAGGGAGTCAATGGGCGGGGCCAGTGAATGGTCCATTGCCTGAAGTATGAAAAATAAGTTCAGCCTATCAAAATTCTTAAATCTTGATAGACGAGGTTCAGTGCGTGAAGAACAGACATTAAGCAGCCTGGATAGCCACATAGTGCACGTAAAATATCGCTGATCGTCTAGATATACTTTGAACAGAGTGCTTAATGAAGATCCTGATCAAAATGGACGAATGCGTAGGCTGGTCTGATTTTTTGCTTTGCGCTCGTGCGAAGGTCTTTACCAAAGCTCATTTATATTTTGCCTTATTATTTGGTATTCTGTATATAGTCTCTTATAATCAAATAATTTCTTATTCAAATGGTCATGAACTTTTACTATTTTATTGCGATATTGTTTGTTTGTTTGTTTGTTTGTTGTTGTTGTTTTTATAACATTGCTGTATATGAATAAGGCTTAATTAGATAAACGAACGCGAAATTGGAAAGTTGTTGTAAATTGAACTCACGTGCTCGTGTTGTTATTGTTGTTTTAGTGATGGCCCATGAAGTTGTATCGTATGTATTACAAAGTAATCACATATCATATATCAAATCATATATGAGCCTATGCGTGACATTTTCGACCATTTAGCAGTGCGTGACTCGAACGCATTGAGCACCCTGGACAGCCATTTGGGGCAATTAGAATTTTCGCTGATTGTTAAAAGAAGCTTTGGGTCATTATCTATCTACAGAGCGCAGAGTGAGGACTCTGATCAGACTGTGCGGATCAAGTCTTAACTTGACGCACTTGTGTAATGGTTGGAAATGTCACGCATGCGCTCATATTATATTGATTGATTTATTGAATGAGGTACAACGCCATTTTTAACAATTTTCATTCATATCGCGAGGCCTGGAGTACCTAATAATTGCTTCCTTCTATTTCTCACACCAGTGCTGCCACTACATCCGTTCTTAGCCTCAAGCTGCTATCCCATTTTGGTCTACGATTATCCACCCATTGGTGAGAGACAAATGTCGGAAAGGAAATGTGCCGCCCCTGAGGATCCCATGACATCCCATGATTGAAGATTGGTAGTCTGGTGTGCTACAAACTGTGCAATGACGGCGGCTTAGGCGTTTTAAGCTGATTAGAAAAAAAAGCGGCACCGTGTGTCATGAGTTAATTGACCCTGCCGACTGACTACGTTGGTCCCGCCCATTGTCACCGACAGGAAGTCACAGTTCAATTTTAGACGATGCTATTTTGCAAAGTTTATGGACAGTAGGATGTAACAAAAAGTAATATGGTTGGTTGGTGACCCAAAAGCTTTAATGAGCTGTACTTACGTCATTCAAGTCGCCAAACCAACAAAAAGGGTAAACAAAAATGGCTGCCAATGTTGGAGTTAAAAGTATACTTCCTGTCTAAATGAAAGATTTGATTGGTCGATTGAAAATTTGGTTGACAGCTGCGATTTGTCAACCATCTGGCGGCTCACCAACAGGTCGCGTCAATTCTTAAACATCGGACTTTCTTCGATCGAGATTCGAAACTCAACTATTGCACTGGTGTATGAAAACGGTTATGTAAGCACACCCTCTTGCACTTCGGTTCATTCCTCATTAACCTCTGTAATGCGCTGCTAATACGTAATCAATACCGCAACGGATGTCAATTGAAAGCCTGAGCATAAATATGACATTTTTTCCCATCAGCTTTCAAACTGTTTTATAACAAAAGTAGTGCGGTGGTTTTAATGTAAAGTATTCAGTTTTATGCTCATATAATGTATCTTAAATCATAATTTTTCTGTCTTTAACGTTTTATTTCTTGTCAAACGACAGAAAAGTAATATATATTTCATAAGAATCTTGTCACTTATCCCATAGCAGAAGTGTTTGGTGAAAGTAACGAACGATAACTCTGCTTGGAGATTGATGTAAGCAATGCATTTCGTGACTATTAAAACGAAAGAAACTCTGAACTTTCTGCATATAGATCAAGTTAACATTATTCCAGTCCATCTAAGGCTGAAAAAAATGAAATGTTTTATTTATCATGTAACAAATATGTTCTGTTATATACATAGATTGTATTTTATTATGATTAATGGAATGCAACTAGTGTTTTCGTGTATTGTATTGCCTCATGTAACATTTACTTTTATACATTCTTATAAATTGTTTATATAGAGACCAAGAAGGAAGACGGGGTTTATCCAGCTGTGTAGCCTTATCAAATAAAGTCTTTATAATTATACATGTAATTATTATCATTATCATGATAAACCATATCATTGTTATTATCATTTTCGGATAGAAATAGCTGGTACAAAAGGTTCATAAACCTACACCAGGAACAGTTATGAACCCCTGACAAGATCTTGCTGGTATTACGTCAAAAACCTTATCTTAAAAGAGACAAAAAACTTCCTCAAACAAATCAGGTCAACACGTTCATTCTGAACCCTTATTCCGTCGGTCCAGAATGAACCTGTATTAACAAGAAGCTGAGACCAAGATCAGCCTTTAATTGGCGGATCGTGACTGACAATTAAAGAATCAGTTGACAAATCAAATCATTCATTAGACCGGAAGTGAACTTTGAATAACGTCAATGGTCGACATTTATGTGAAGAAGTTTTGTCAGTTTGGCGACTTAAGCGTCGTAACTACAGTTTATTAAAGACTGCAATCACGTGAATTTGGCTTAGAGTTGCTTTCAGTAGTGTTTCAGTAATACCGCGGTTGATAGGTGCACCTAAGCGTTACTTCCTGTCACTTTTCACACCAGGTCATGTACGACTACAACATTAAACTTGAGTCTTTAGGTGCCTAGCCAACTTAATACTGTTGGTCATATTTGCATCGGCTCGAGACATGTCTTGTTTGGCAATTTACTAAACTGGAGATCTTACTCTTGTCACTAGAATAAAAAACATCCTGTTTAAGATATTAACCCATTATCAGATATTTTTCGGACTGGCCTAAGTTCAAAGATATTAGACAGATGACAAAATTTAGTTAGTGATAAGTTATTTTCTTCAGTAGGATCTGGACCATTCAACATTCACGGCAAAGTAGAAATTGCCTCGTAATTTGATCCAACCTGTAACTACGGGGTTTAAAACGTATACAAATCGCAACATAAAGCGCGTTATTTGCTATAAATTTGATCTCCCTGAAGTTGGCAGCCTGGAAGCCTAGCAGCCCATTCCTCTGCATGGAAAAAATAATAAATTAACAAACATTCATTTATTTATTTTCGCTACTGCCGTGTCCCCATTGAAATTTCGTCAGCCTTATTTGTTCTCTAATAAAGTACCGAATGTTGATGCTATATCAAACAGCATTGTAACAGATTCAATTTGAAAAAAAAACTGATAGAATATTGATTGGTATACATTACAGATATAATAATTTATTTAAAATATTACCTCAACTTGATACATCTACCTCGCCAAACAGTTTTACGACCATGTTATGAAATATGGGAGGATCTCGAACTAATTGGTCCCATAACACTTTAGATAATATCATGACACTTGAATGAAAAATGAGATCTATATTGTAATGTAATCTAGTGAAATAACAAGTAAACTGCCAGATATTGTCGTTGACTTTTGACGGGCGAAAGTTAATTTAATCTATATGTAGCCTATGTTCGATTTCAAAAAAATAATTCTCTTTTGCGATGTCCTTTCTTCATTATTTTTGCTGCTCTATTTTGTCCTAACAATAGGAGTGAAAAAAAAAAGAAATTGAAATTTTCAAAACACTGGTGTTATGAAGAAGGAACGCGAATGTCAACTATAAAGAATCAATCGACCAATCAAAAAACCATTTAGATCGGAAACGAAGGTTTTGACCTCCAACTTTAGCCGATATTTATTTGAAATATTTTTGTTGTTGTTTTTTACTACTTAAACGCCGTAACTATAGCTTATCTAAGTTGTAGTTACGACGTATAAGTCGCTAACCAACCATTTTACTTTTTTGTGACATGCCACTGGCCATAAATTTTGCAAATCAACGCCGTTTAACCCATGTCAAGCTAAACCCGGAATATTCTCCTTTATACCATGGATGTTAACAAGTTAAATTTTCAAAATAATTATTAACCCACTATAATTTAATTGTTAGTTTCGTCTATCAAAAACGAGCGATCTGATTGGTCGAAAAATTTAATTCATACCTCCATGAACAAAATTTTGAGTACGCAGCCATTTTGTATGCTTCCGCACAAAATAGTTCACTACAAAAAGGAATCAAAATGTGATAAGTTGTTGCATTTTACGCTCGATGCTATTAAATTATAAGAAATGAAGATAATATTTTTTGTTTTCATGGAGGTATGAGCCGAAAAACCTAATCACACAATGTATGAATCCGCTTCGCGTATTCATACAGTGTGATTAGGTTTTTCGGTTCATACCTCCATGAAAACAAAAAATATTATCTTCATCTCATAAATGAGTTCTATAAGTAATGCCAGCCTCTTTGATTTTATAGCAATTTTATAGAGGATTATATTTAGCATGACAAGGGCTTATGTAGAAGTAAAACCTCCTGTCCGGGCTCAGTAAGCAGGGCAATAAATCCGTTAATTCACAGACTGGTTGATAGATATAAAATCACCAAACCTTATTCGAACACTAGGGATATAGTAAATAAGAATTGATGGTGTTGCATGACGATTTTAAACCCTTACTAAACAATTTCGACTTTTACAACCCTGAGATATAATATTCAAAAAATCCGGGAAAATGGTAAATTCATTGTGATTAATTATTTCTACTTTTGTAACCCTTTTTCTACTCATTGAGATTCTCGGTTTTCAATTTAAATCTTCTTTTAAATCCTCTATCAATTTGCACACGCCTTAGTTTTTTCTTTATGTAAATTACATTTTTGTTGTTGTTTATTTGTTTGTTCTTTGTTTTTAGTTCCAAAAGATAGATAAGTAGATAGGTAGGTAGGTAGGTACATGTATCTATGCTCGTTGTACTGTTTAAGTTTTAAAAGACATGGGAGGATCGCAGGCTAATTGGTCTTATAACACTTTAGATAATATCATGACACTTGAATAGGAAATACATCTATATTGTAATATAATCTAGTAAAATAACAAGTAAACTGTCAGTTATTGTCAATGACTTTTGATAGGTAAATTCTGTGATTATGTCCTTGTCGACATGTTGAAGTCATGCATCCTGGTCAGAGTGTTTGAATTTCACAATGCTTCATTCCCAAATGTTTCACATCATTCTAGAAAATTGGGGGATCGCTAACTCCGCACGCCGACTCCACTAGGAACGCCAACTGACTCCGACAGGACGTTTTACTTCGATATTAAACGTCATTATTTTGCAAGATTTATAGCCAGCAAAAAAGTAAAATCTTTGGTTGGCGACCTAAATGTCGTTACTACAGCTTGTATAGTTGTAGTTAGGACGTTAAAGTCGCCAAACCAACAAAAATATTCAACAATAATGTCGGCCAATGTTGGAATTCAAAATCCACATCCGTTCTAAATGAATGCATTGATTTGTCTATTGATTATTATTTATTTATTTTTGTTTTGTTTTTAATTAATTAGACTTAGACTTAGCCTAGATTTTGTGACATCACCGAGACATAACCAAAATATTATTCAAAACGGCGTAAATCCCCATTTTAGCCGTCCTGTTTCAAAATGAACATAATTTATTTGATGAGAAGGCTTACATCCATTTAATTGACTAATAGTTTCGTTCTGTATGCGCCTTGCCAAATCACTTTATGTAGATTTCCCGTGTCGAGAATGGTTATTCTACCCTATTTTATGTCTACTTCAAAGATATTGCCGCTGACTGACATCTTCTAGACCTTAAAGAAAAGAATATGTGTTTTAAGCAGTTCTAAGTTGGACTTCGCGGCATGACGGGCACATATCTTATCCTGCTTGTAGAATATTACAATACCCGCTTTTCTCACCAAGTTTAAAAACCAGTTTGAGGATCGGTGACCTACAACAGTGAGTTGGACTGAGACATAACTTGTCGTCCTTTTGAAAGGTTTATGATGGGTTACAGGTAACAAAAAGATAAAATGGCTGTTTAGCTGTTGAATAAGCAGTAGTTACAACGTTTAAGTCGCCAAACCAACGAAACAGCTTAACCCTTTCCCGTTTGTGGAAATTTTAGACATGTCCAAATTCAAAGGTTTTGCAGACGATATTTTAAAGTGCATTTAATTTGAATAACAACCATTCAATAGAGTAGAAAATATTGTGGAAAAAGAAGAAATTGCTTACAAGCAATTTCTTCTTTTACAACAATGTTTTCTCAAGTATAAAATAACAGCAACGTAAAATCCCGTGTTTGTACAGGAAAGGGTTAATTAACGAAAATATCGGACTTCAAAAGTTTGCTTCTGGTCTAAATAATAGATTTGATTGGTTAATCTACTCTATTACTGACATTGGCGAACCGTCAATCCTAATTTGAGAATTGAGATCTATTGAGCAAGTCAATGATGAACCCATGCGTTCTTAAATGTTATTCAATTCTATTAAATATCTGACACTTTGCTTTGTGTGTGTTTGTTGTTTTTGTTGATGTTATATTAAATACAATAAAGCAAATATAATGGGTATTTACTAACTAAAAAACGAAAGCGAAGGGATGTATATTTCCATAATTGCATATTTTCAGACGACAATGGTATAGACATATTTAGTATGTTCTATGGCTGGAAGCATGAAAGAAAAAAAGCATAATTGTTGGTTGGTGAGTTAAACGTCGTAAATACAGCTTTATTAAGCTGTAGTTACGACGTTTAAGTCGCAAAACTAACAAAAGGTGTTAACAAAATGACGGTCAATGTCGAAGTTCAATTTCATTTGTGGTCTAAACCAATGATATCATTGGTCGACTGGTTATTTAAATGACCACGCAATTGGTCAATTTCTTCTGTTGATAAAATGTTACAATTATTTCTCTCAAGTGGCAAGATTGTATGCCGATATATTAAGAAGCCATTGAAAAGGGGAGCCTGTAAAAAAAAAGAAACATCATATACGTAATATATCAATTGGTTAGTGCAAAAATATCGAAAGTTTCTATACATTGTATACATGTATACACTTACGATGTTTTTGTACGAACCCGTCGATATGCTGGAAAAATATTAAGCATGAAAAACTAGAGGAGATATCGGTGTTTATAATTGGTGGAAAATGTCCTTTTGCTTTCCTATATCCAATTCCTGAGAAGTGGGGATTCGGGAAAATAGTTAAAATGTCGCATTTAGAAGATTTACCTCATGTCTACGGACATGTAGGGACGAGATGGCGATGCGATGTCTGGGGATAGAACGACAAATTGTCAACAAGTTTATTGTGAAGATGTGAAGTAGGAGGAGAAGTGACTTATCAATTTACAACGAAGCATGATAATATCATGACATCTTAATCACGTGATTATCTATCGGTTATGGTAGATTCGGAGAAATAGAGAGAGTGGAGAAGGGAGAAAAAACAGACGTTGGGGAAAATTGATATGGAGGATAAAAATCATAGAGAAATACATTTAAAGAAAGAATGAATTGAATTAAAGATAAGTAGAACAAGCATTCTGAAGTATTCCATGGCAATACCAAGTTCTCTACCGGCTTTATATATATATATCCCTAGAGCGGTAACTTTTTGGGTGGTAAAGGGATTACTACCCTTCGAAAATATTACAGTTGTATAAGATTTTATTAGCAATTCTTAAACACACACAAAAATAGAAAAATAAAAAAAATAGAACAAGCATTCGGAAGTATTGCATGGCAATACCAAGTTCTCTACCGGCTTTATATATATATCCATAGAGCGGTATCTTTTTGGGTGGTAAAGGTATTACTACCCTTCGAAAATATTACCGCTGTATGAGATTTTATTATCAATTCTTAAACACACATACACATACATACAAACATAAAAAAAATGTATTCCTGGTAATTCTCTCACCAGTAACAACCTAACATTCTTGGAAAGGCAATGGACTACAATTAAACTTAATATTACATATATCATGTAACTTATTTTGCAAAAGCATCCCATCTTGCTCAAAAATCAATGGACTGGAACAGAACTTGAACTCATTCTGATACTCATCAAAGCTGCCTCACTTACCAAATATCAGCTCAATATCTGCAAGAGTTAAGAAAAAAGTCTGGAAAACTGTGATTTTCTAAGTCTAGCATCCATATCTTTCTAAAAAATAAATGGACCAGAAGAAAACTTTACTCGTTCTATAACTTATCAATATTGACTAAATTACAAAATAAGCTCAATACCTGCAAGCGTTTAGAAAAAAGTCCGGAAGTATGAAATTTCTTGGTAAATTTCTGAGTGCAGCATCCGTAATTTTGCATAAAACTAAAACTAATTCTGCAAGTCATTATTGCTGTCTCACTTACAAAAAAGTCTGCTCAATACCTGCAAGTGCAAAATCTTGAAACTGTAATTTCCCAGTAATTTTCTAAGTCTAGCATCCATATCTTTCTCAAAAGATCATTGAATCGAAACAAAACTTATCTCGTTCTGTAACTCATCAATATTGACTCACTTACCAAAAAACCAGCCCAATGCCTGCAAGCATTTAGAAAATAAGTCCGGAAAACTGAAATTTCTTGGTAATTATTTGAGTCCAGCATCCTTATGTTCCTCAAAAACAATGGACTGGCACCACCTTCATATTGCAAAGGGTTTAGAACAAAAGCCCGGAAAACTGACTTTTCTTGGTAATTTTCTAAGTCCAGCATCCATATCTTCCTCAAAAATAAATGGACTTGAACCAAACTGTAACTCTTTGATGCGGACTCACATACCAAAAACCAGCTAAATATTTCCCAGGGTTTGGAAAAAAGTCTAGAAAACTGATATGTCCGGACGAATATACGGACTGACGGACGGACAGATTGACGGAGCACAAACCTAAAGTCCCATTCGCTTCGCCGGTAGAGGACTAATAAAAGGGAGCATTTGGGTGAGAGAATGGGCGTATGAGTGTTTGTGTGTGTGCTTTCACGCGCATGTGTGAATTGGGGGTGGGGGTTGTGAGAAAGCGAGAGAGAAAGAGAGAGAGAAGAAAAGAGAGAGAGAGAGTGAGTTTGAGTGAGAGAGAAAGAGAGAGGGGAGAAGGGGGACAAAAAGAAAGAAAGAGATATATAAAGAGAAAGGACTAGACACATAGAACGAGAGAGGGGTCCAAAAAGAGATAGGTCGGGCGAGGAAGTGCTTTTAACAGTAAGATGGTAAACGGTAAGATTTTCTCTGCTACAATTAGCCAAAGTTTCGACCTTAGCCAGTCTGTCCAGAATTTCGACCCTGATATGATTCGCCTTTTCCATATTGACCATTGTCACATTACTTAACATAACGTCGATTTTCTCAAACGACCACCTCTATTAAGCCACCACCTTTTTTAAACCACTAACATAAAATTCCCTTTACATAGGATCTTCAAAATTGTATGTCTTTGCTGATAGAATTATAAAAATGATAAAAGTTAGGTTGGTGGATCACATTAGAGTTGTCTCATACATTAAAAATGTCTCAATGAGACGATTCTAATGAATCCCATCAAAATAGGTTTATATGAGGAACCGGCAATAATTTATGTGTGCAATCAAACCGGTCCTTCACGTATGTTCCAAAAAAGTATAGAAAGCGACCGGTCTCCAAACCCTTTTCTGTGCAAACCTGGGATTTAACGTCGTTGTTATTTTATTATTAAGAAAACATTATGGAAAAAGAATAAATTGTGTTTTAAAAGCATTTCTCCTTTTCCCACAATATTTCCATCCACAATTTAAACTGCATATTGTCGTCGGTAACTTCTTTCAATTCGGACCAATCTGAAATTCCACAATTTGGTCGTCCCTTGAGTGGTCACTAACTGTATTTTTTACAGAACACGATTAATACAGACGGAAGCACAGTATCACAAACATCACGACATAGACGCTCATTCAATTCACTTCAATTTAAAACACTTGATCATTCAATTCATTTCATTCCACTTAGTTACGCAATTTGTTATCTCGGTTTTTGACGTCCCCCCAAGAAAAGTTGCATTGGAAAACATTATGGACAATGTATAAATTAATTTTCTAACAAGCTTTTCTTCCTTAACGGTACCGTATTTGTTTGTGTTTTCTTCTAAAGGCTTTTTGAAATGTTGTCTACTATTCCATTCAATTTGGACCATTTCAAAAGTTTGTTGTTATGAGTTAATGAGTTAATAAGGCTTTCGGATTTTACGCGTTAAACGAAACGCGACCTTCTATGAACTCCATAAATACTTTCACTGAGAAAAGAACCGGTTCAAGTAACAGCTACGTTAAGAAAGCTGTGTTTACGGTATTTTAGTCGCCCTTTGACGTTTTTACATGTAATACCATGAGATAACGCTACGTAATTGAATATAAAGAGTTTCGCGTGAGTAGTAGATCTTGTTTGTCGAAGGATGTTGCTCATTTTCAATCATTATTTTCTTTCGTGAAAGATGATTTTTATTCAAACTGTGACCCCCTATACAAGAAAGAAAAAACCGGAAACTGGGTATAACAAATATTTGAAAAAGAGATAAATGATCCCATGGAGGACGGCCTAAGATAGTTTTTGAATATATACAATATAAAATCGCCTTTCTACAAAATATCAGGTGTGCCGACCCTTGTTAACTGCGCGGTTCAGGCATTCTGACCAGGATCGATAGTTTTCGCACATCCCAGGTGATCCCTTTAACCCATTCCCACACGAAAAAATTTAGACTGTTCCATATTGAATGGAGTTGCAGATGACAATTAAATATTTATGAAATTTTAGATTTATTGATCTTTCAGGGTAGAAAACATTGTGCAAAGTGAAGAAATTGCTTCATACAAGCAATTTCTTCATGTTTCACAATGTTTTCTCAGTGTTTTTACCAGAGGGGCATCCAAAAGCGTAACTGTGTGGGAATTGGTTAAACTGGCCATATGATATATATATATATCTTCCTGTAAAACTTGCCAACCATTTTTATCGATTTTAGTGTACGATCTCAAGGCTCTTTGTCTCTTGACCCATTACCAGACGACAAAATTTTAAACTGGTCCGAATTAAGTTAATGAAATTCTTTCTTTTTTTCTTCTTCTTTTTATCTATTAGGTTAGAAAACATGGTGAATAATGAAAAAACTGCTTGGAACAAGCAATTTAATTATTTTCCACCATTTCTAAAGCTCTTCTCTTTAAGGATGTAAAAAAGGTTATATTGTGTGGAAACTGGTTAAAGCCTTCACAAAGAACAAGAATTAGCTACATATTATGAATATTTTATTTGTTTTACATATTCACAAAATCAACAACAGTAGATAACAAATAACAACAAATAACAAATTTATGCTCTTAGTCCTTCAGTTACCATTGTGTATATCTCTCTTTGACAGATTATTGTCTATACTGTTCTCATTTTTTCATAGGAAAAGTGATATTTTTCCATAATCTTTCACCAGAATCTATGCTATAAAACGTATGGTATAAGATAAAAGCTACACAGAAAAGAGATTGAGCATTATAACACTGTCTTACTTTCTTTTAGAACATAAGTTTTTTTTTTAAATTTCAAAGAATAGAAGATCGTAGTCTACTTTCTTGAGAGTAAGGATGTGAGTAATAAGCCGGCGCAGTGATGCTGTTGCGCAATATATCCTGCCTTGAATCTAGAACTCTTCCGTAAGGAGTCACAGAAGGTGTACAATATGGCGCGGCAAGATATCCAGCAGCAAACTGTGGGGGGACGGGAATCTCATCCATTTCTCCGTTAATTTGTCGCTTCCATTTATTCCTCCTGTTCTGGAACCAGATTTTGATTTGAGTTTCAGACAGGTTCAACCTAGCTGCAAGTCCAGCTCTCTCGGCACTCGAGAGATATCGTTTCATGTCAAAAGCGGACTCTAACTGATAGACTTGACTCCTAGAGAATACAGTTCTTGTCTTCTTCTTCTTGGCTTTTAATGGACTCGGGGACTGCTGGTAACTTTCACCTAAAGAGTCCAAACTTTTTTCCGAGGGATCTTCATTATGTTTAACGTTCAATTTAATTTCATCACTTTGTTCACTATATTCTTTTCTGTAGACAAAGTCACTTGGGCTTTCGCTGTTCTGAGTTCTGATTGGTTGAATCTGGTGACTGTAGACGATGGGTCGGGGATGATACAGGGGTGTCGGGGATGGATATTCTTCATTTTCTGGAGTACTGCAAGCTCTTGGTCGAACTGTCGATTCTGAAGAGATAACGTTGATATGATTCAAAGAAATTGTTTTAATTGCTTCTTTACATATTTTACATTAAAGGTTCTATATCCCCTTCGTAGGCAGTATTAATGATAGAGGTAAATAACCCAAAGTATTTTTTTATCGGGGTTTAGCATATTTGCTTTTGAACTAAAAGTTTCTTGCAAACGATTTTTATTCATAGGTTCACCCTCTATAGAAAAAGTATGTATTCAGAGAATAAAGAAACAATAAGGGATATTGTATACAGCTTATATGAAAGTACAGGTAACAATATAATGTGAATTCATTTCTTAATACTAGAAAAGGTACGAGTGTGGTTTTTTCGGGTTTTCTTTCTTTCTTCTTTTTTTTCCCAAACCAGGTTGCTCGATTTGACATACAAGATGCCTAAAAATACAATAGCTTAATCAGCAGTTACATGTATCTATAAAAAGAAATATAGTTGTGACTACCAAAACATCATATCTACAGTTGGATTTTCCAGTATTTACGATAAATCGGTAGCTGTTGATATTTCGTTAAAATAAATTTTAAGTGGTAAGTCTTTTATATGAAAATATGAAAAATATTTACCAAAATGTGCATAATCGTAGTTGCTCTGTCCGTATGTCTGTATTTGAGACCCGTAGTGATGAATTGTTCCGAAATGTAAGGGAACCCTTGGCTCCTCAAAGTCACGTGGTTTGGTTTCTGTAACAGTGGTTGGTTTAGTATCTTCTAGTATACGGCTTATTGAAAAGCTAAGTGGTTTCTTGTTCGATGCCATTTTATCTGTGTCTATTAGTTGCGTTATACTGTGTGCCTTTTGTTCAATCATAGTTCATGTACATTTAAACACTTTCCACGACTTATATTTTCAATAACACAAGACGTCTATTATTAAGTCCCAAATGTTATATGTAATCAAGATCCAGTGGTTAAAATTGCAACAGAAAGAAAGTCACTAACAGTATCCAGTGATAATGAGACAATAACATATAAATATATTTCACCGAAAAAAATGTAAAATTAATATACACTTTATTATAAATGGTAAGTCAATATTATTTAGTTGTTTATTTCTCAATGTCAGAAGATGTTATGTCCAAACTCAGATTGAGATGGGGTATAAGTACCTGCTAGGTTTGATGCAAATTAGATTCAATAGCAATTAGCAAAATCTAAAACATTTCCGTTTTAGTCAAATGTTTTGAGAATCTCTGTGTGCTGATTGGCCGACCAATTAAATAGGGTACTGTTCCTTTAGAGGCGCCTATTGTCAAATACAGTAACAATCAAGCAATCATAATTGACCCTTAGATTAACTACCCACCAATTGAAAATTAAACGCATCAATTGTTCCAATTGTATAGTAGAAGTATTGCGGGCATAGTATGTCCCCTTGGCTGACTCCACCCCCTAGGTGAACGGGAAAAAGGAAAGTACGATAAGATCTGATTTGGCTGCAGATAATAGTAAATTACCTAAATTTGACACAGTATTATGAATTTATTGAATAGATGGTTTTGTTAAAAAAGCCACGGGGTTAAGTGGATTTGTGAATGAGAGAAATTGTAGATGGGGTTTTAAATTGGGCGATATTAATTCTAATATAGACAGGATAATCCCCAGCCCTCTGGCTAGGGATTTTAAGACTTTAATGAAAATTTATTAGAGGGATGGAAGGCGAGACAAACTGGTGTCTTTGTATGCGAAACGTTTTTCTCTAATTTGACTTCTAAAAACAAACAAAGAAGCTTTTTTCAAGTATTTCGTGTGCAAGGCGAAGCCTTGAATTTACTTTGCTTTCTATATTCAATATTAGGACTTTAAATAGTAATGAATATTTTTAAAATCGTTTCTAGCCCATGATTTATTACATCATTGAACCATTTCTGGTTCAATCCCTAGTTTTTACGTCCCCGTTGTTTTATAATTGAGAAAACATTGTGGATAAGAATAAATTGCTTGTACCCAACTAAATAATTATTTTTTTTTACGAAATCAATTTCAAATTGTCGTCTGCAAAGCCCATAAATTACGAAGGGTCTAAATTTTTCCAAAACGGGAAAAGGTTAAAGTTAACCAACTATCCCTGTCACTACTGGAAACGCAATTTAATATTCTACTCTCTGCGTTTTTTAAATAGATACAAAAGCACCGAATACAATTCATTCATTCCTGACATTTGATCTCGATGTACTTCTCACTTAAGTCGAAAGGGACCTGTGTACGAAACAATATGTAGCGCCCTGAAATAAAATGGGAAGTGAAGGCAGTGCAAAGATTTTTTTCTTCAATTTTCTTACCGAACAGTATCTGGGAGAAAATGACATACCGTCGAAGTCATTCTAAAACCTTGTAGCTACAGCTTGGTTAAAGCTGTAGACACTAGTTTAAAGAATTACACCTACGATGTGTTGAGCATAAATGTAATGTATATCTAGACTTGTTTGGTACGTACCGAGCTGTAATCTATTGACCCAGGTCAGTCTGAGCAAACTGCGCAAATTAGCAAGATGCGTCTTATTTTGCAGTATCAAGATAGCATCTTTTGGCATGATCAGTCGACTAAGATCAGTAGACTTGAAATAACTCGCCATTCAACTAAAGCAACTATCCCTAACTAACTTGGCCAGACATAGGGAAGTTGTGTCGTCTTTTCGGCTAGGTTGGACAATGAACGGGTTGACCAAACCTATCATTTAGCTAAATATTAATATCGCTGTTTGGCATACAAAATAACGTAACTACAGCTTGAATAAAGCTGTAGTTACGATATTTTGTACGCTCAACGACGATATATAAGCTGTTTCCTTTTGGAGATACCGGTATTTGTATTAAAGTGATTCATTTCCATGAGTATGCAATGAAAATCTGAATTACTTCATGCCAAACATGTTGAACTGGTCTATAACATTTTTGTCATTTTTTATGCTTTTCCCATTACCAGATGACACAATTTTAGACTGGTCCAAACTAAAGATTTGAAGACAACATTCTAATCTGCGCTATAATTCGGAATTGAGTACGAAATAGGGAAGGTAACATAGTTAGAAAATGACAAATTGCTCGTTTCAAGTAATTTCCCCTCTTCTCAAAAAGTTTTCCATGGATGTATTTATCAAGGGTGTCACTGTATAGTAATGGGTTAAATGGAAATCCATCTGACAAGTTGCATATAACACACATGGAAGGGTTTTGTTTGTTGGTTTGTGTGTGTGTGTGTCTGGTTTTTTTTTTTTTTTTTTTTTTTTTTTTGGGGGGGGGGGTCTTGGGCTTGTGTTTGGTGTTCGACTATGTGCGATCAAAAGTTTGTATCCACAGCTTATATGGTGTTTTGTAAATCACAGAAATGATTCCGTCATTTTCAGAAGGTTATATCCAATTAGAAATCATGTTATAGAACATACATCAAGTATTTAAATGGATAAAGAAGGATAACGTCGTCTTGTGAGCAAAAAAAACCGTCGTCTTGTTTAAAAAAAAACGTAATTACATCTCTATTCAAGCTGTAGCCACAATATTTCGAGGGCCCAACGACGATAACCAAAACTTGTTTGCTCTATGTCTCGAATCAATATATTATAAATAGAAAAAATAGATAGTCTTTGTGACGTGATTATTCAATATTTATTTATTCATGTAGTATTATTATTTGTTTATTTACTTGTTTATCCATTGATTTGACTATTTATAAGTTAAGTCCTTTATTTGTCATTTTTCAATGTGTGTTACTATTAAAAGGCGTCTTTTTGTCTGGGCCACACCATATTTTCTCCAATCAAAAGTATTGAATAAAGCGCTAAATTTCAACTTTCTGTTCCACAGTAATCATCGATTACATTTTTTCAAAACATACCAATCATTATTTAGTTGTAATATGGTCAATTGACTCGATAATTGTACAAATATTTATTTATCAATAAACTTAGGTATATATTATCAAATAGTTTTACTCTCTAGTCCACGGTATTTAAGTATAGGTTGAAATCTTGATTGGACGTTTAAGATAAATTGGTAGTAAATTGGTATGATTTTGAGGAATGCCAATAGAAACAATATTATTTGGTATATATATTTTCAATTCTTTTAAACGACTTCAAAATAGAATTTCTTAAAAGGATTTTTTCCTATCTTTCTTAAGGAAATTAAAAATCACAAGATAAATGTAATATTTAAGACATATATATAACAAAATGGCTTTAATAACTGAATTTATAAAATGGGTTATAAAATAGTTATAAATACACTTCAAGTTAGTTCAAGACACCCAGGTCCAAATTGATACACATTAAAGATGTTTTTTACAGTTTGATAAGAGGGAAACAAATGCAGTTTTGAAAACGTTTTGAGAAAGGGAGAAATTACATGTTATAAGTAGTCCCATCTTTCTATATTTAACAATAGACTATCAAAAGTGTGAAATGGTGCATGTACTAGTGGGTTTATACTCCTTCCAAAAGGATGAATCGAACGATTGTATTTATAATTAACCCATCATGTAAATCAAAGTACTGAAAGTAACGTAAGCTAGCAAAGCATTGTTTTACTCAAAAATCTTCTTTGTCAAACGTTACCATGATAAAGAGACGAGGTTTAAGTAACCAAGGAGTTAACCAATTCCCACACAATCCCTCATTTTTACGCCCCTCAATAAAACAGTTATGGAAAACAATGTGGTAAATGAAGAAATTGCTTGTCACAAGCAATTTCTTCATTTTCCACATTGTTTTCTACCTAAGGAGATAAATATTGTAGAATTTTCAACAATTTGAAATTGTCGTCTGCAACTTCTTTGAAGGCTCTGATTAGAGTCAATTTGAACACGGAGTGTTCAAGTGAGCTGAAAATACCCCGGAGATGAACTTGTAGGCAGAGTTTGCAATATTTCTGTAATACATAAGAACTACTTTTTATGGCGTTGGCATTTAACAGATTTATTGGTTAAGCCTCCAGTGGCGGTTTGCACTCGTTGAACTTTAAGACGACCACAACTTTTTGTCTGTTTACTTAAGCTATCAAAGCTGACGCTTTGTTAGCTAAAAAGAGGATCAACAGTAAAAGTATAGACCCTGGTTAGACTGGTTGTGCTGTGAAAGCTGATCCCGGTCGGGGTTGTTGACTTGTGCTAAATCCGATCTCGTTTTCAAAACAGTAAACGGGTAATGAAAGGGAAAGAATCAAAATAAAACTTGGGGAATTCATTCTCTATTGAGCATTAGATAAAAAAAATATATCGCCACTGAGAATGCAAAATGTCGTAACTACGGCTTTATTAAAGATGTAGTTTCGACATTTTGAACGCCCAACGACGATATATACGTCTAGGTTTTTTAAGTAGCTCTGTCAAATAATTTTTATTTTGTTTGTTATTATATACCCCTTTTTTTCAATAAGTACGAAAGAAAAATATTGAATGCTTTTTTTTTGTAAAACTGACATATCGTCATATGACCGATCTACCCTTTCTATAATATTTTTTTTGAAAACATGTGGTTTTTGTTTTGGGGGTTTCCCCCCACTCCCCCCCCCCCAAAAAAAAATTAAATAAAATAAAAAACTTTCAGAAATCACTGTCACCAATAATGTTTGCAATTCAAAATAAAAAAAAGATGCGTTTCTTAAATTTCGACAGAATAAAATTATTGTCTGCAAGTTCTCTCAGTTTTAACCAATCTTTCGTCGATGAGCGACCAAAATTTCGCGAAAACAGCATTATTCAAGCAGTATTTACGACAAATTAATCGCTCACTTACACTATATTCCTATCGTTTGGTAATGGGTTAAAAGCCGGTCAATTGCTGAAGACAGTAAACATTATTATCCCATGTTTGGCCAGACTGTTGGTCGTGCCTTATGCTTACCCTACCGTGGGAACACAGCCAATATTCCCAAACTGCTTAAATCGTCTTTAAGCTGATCTCATTTAATTGGTCTGCGGCTTAGTTAGACAATTTCTGTGAGAAACTAGTACATTCTACCACAAAGAACCGGCTAGGTGTTTATGTTAATGATAAAAAACGTTTTAAGATGTTCCTTCTGTCCAAGAAAAGAAATAATCCATAAATGAATGAATAAATAAAAACAACTATTTCTAAGTATCAGTGCGCCATCGAATGAACTCAAGGCAACCTGCAGCCAAAACCATTTAGTGTGATTTATTTTTTCTTTTTGAATTCAGATCTGCAACGTTTCCATTCATTTAAAACATCGTTATACCATACCCTCGAGAAAAGGCTGTGGAAAACAGTGTGGAAAATGAAGAATTGCTTGTTACAAGCATTTTCCTCATTATCCAGAATGTTTTCTACCCGAAAGATAAAACAAATCCAAGATTCCATAAGCTTGAAATTGTCATCTGCAACTAATTTTAATTTGGACCAGTCCAAACTTTTTCCGTCTGGTAATGGGTTAACTGATACAATATATTTCATTCGGAATCAACAAATTTCAAGAACTAAGCTTCATTAAGAAAAACACTCTGTCATCCTAAATACAGACCATGGTTCGTCATATACAGATTGTACATTATACTCATGAAACAAATGTAGGAGGAATTAAGGCCTTTTTGATCTGGTTCGACAGCGTTCATACTCCAGCCGCCACGATATGTCGGAAATACTGTTTAAAGTGCCGTCTAACCCCATTCAATCAATCAATCAATCGACAGCGTTCAGCCTTCGTCATATAGTGATACATGTATATGTAACTAGGACATTCGAATGTAAATAACTAGAACTAACAAATCAATATTGTTTGATCATATTAGGACCGTATAGATCGCTTATTTTAAAAGAAGGAGCAAAACATGCATGCGTTCTAAAACATTTGCCGTAAGACCTTTATCAAGTGGGTACCCGCTATAGTATATCATTTCGGAAAAGTATTGTTCCATGCGCCAGAGAAGTTTTAAAATAAACTCTCATTCTCCCATTCTATAGACCCCTACTGTATAGGTACTCAATTGTTGATGAGAAGGCCTTATGACATAGTAGGAAAATTGGACTAACCGAAATCATACCGTATTAACTGGCGTTCTGAAAGTACCCTCTAACAACCAAGATGGTCGTAAGTTGTCACGCTGGTAAAGTTAAATGACTTTGTACGGTTCTTTCATCTCGATTTAATGACTCAATATTTAATAAATGGTCTTAAATCTGCCTATCTAAATCTCTAATCAATGTTTGTATTATGTAAACCATTATTACTAATTTGATTCTGCCGCACAAGAAAGGGGTATGTCTTTAGTAGTCCAGTAACTGTATTTTATTCTTATTCTCATTGAAACTTAATTGTACTGCCTTCGACCCCCTCCTCCGATTCAATTATTAATATAAAGCATCTAAATTCTTAATTCTAAATTCACGGAATTAAACTATCAGCAAAATCAAAGGAAAAAGCTATAGTCTATAATGCATCAATATATTACTTTTTTTTTTTCATTAAAATGCAGGGTGCTATAGGGTCTAAGCAAGACAGTTAACAGTGACTAATCCATCCTGCCTTTTTATACAGCAACAGGATAACAGACAATACTGTATCCTGTAGATGGTCTGTTTGACTCTTTCTTGTACAAACACATGATTTTACGTTGCTATGATTTTATACTTGAGAAAACATTGGGGGAAAAGGACAAATTACTTGTAACAAGCAATTTCTCCTTTTCCAACAATATTTTCTGCCACATAGGATAGTTTAATTTCAAATTGAATGCAATTTAAATAGTCGTTTAAAACTTCTTGCAAATTTGACCAGTCTAAAATTAACAAAATCACGAAAAAGGTCAATCTATGCTGTTGTAACTTTAAATGAATAATTCTTATTTTTCCGTGCCATGGCTTAATTTTCTTGAACCACTTGACGATGAAACACAATAGACTACTAATTGCATTTCTAAATAAACGGCTTAAGTTCGGTGGGGAAATATATAGAGCTGCTTAATCCCCCAACCAAAACTGATTCGTTCCCACGGACAGACTTTTTCTCTAATTTTTGCTCTCATCGTTGGATTTTGGAGCACGTGTATGCTAAGCAAAGCTAAAAAGTTTAATTCGTTTTAAATAAAGCAGCTCCTAAGTTTGACTGTATAAGAATTAACCAAATTCAAGGAAAGTGCGAGCGATATACATGCATCAGTATATAGCTAAAGACGCTCATTTTTCTCCAGACTATCGGAGAATATTCCAAATGTCATCTGTGGGTGTCGAACCTACTCAGTGTATTTGTTGAACTGTTGAAAATGTTACCCATATTTTCATCTGACCATAACGTCCCGGCAAAAAAATATGTTGAGCTAAGTTTTTTGGGCTTCCTTCATTAAAACTTCATTAACGAAATTTCATGGCTTTAAACTTCGTCCAACCAGTTTAGTAGGACGGGTATGTGAAAATAATATATATGAGCAGAACTAGTCTTTCCAAATATTTTCAAATATGAATGATTTTTTCCTCTAACACGTAGATTTGTTATTTTGTAAGGCAGTGGAACACTGTAGGACTTTAATTTCTGTGCATTCTTAAGATCCATTCTAAATCAATATCTTGGTAATGTGTGAAAACTCATTTTCCGATCTATGAAAATAGAAAGGGGAATGAACATTTTAGTGTCTCAAAGGAAAAACATCTATGAAGATAAATGGAAAAATATTCTCTGACACTAATCTTTCTTTTCTTAAGTGATCTTTCGATTTTTGAAAAATCGGGATAAATCCTTCCAATTGATTTGAGAATTTCTTCACTATCTCAGATGATATCTTTAATCTCCTATCACTTTATTTAAGTGTCATGTTTCTTAGTGCGATATGAGATTGCAATTAGTACGGGAAGGGGAAGTAGGGAATTAATCTATTACCACACTGTTACTTCTTTTTGGCTATCTAAGAAAAAAAGGGGGGCGAAATGACTTGTGAATTCTGGTTCTTAGTGGTTGCATTGGGTTAACCCATTCCCACACGGCAAAAATTTAGACCAGTCCAAATTTAAAGAGCTTGCAGATGACAATCTATTGTTTATTCGATTTTAGATTTTTTCAACTTTCTGAATAGAAAACATTTTGTAAAATGAAGAAATTGCTTGTTACAAGCAATTTCTTCGTTTTACACAATGTTTTCTCAAATGTTCTTCTTGACGGGCGTCCAAAAAATGTCACTGTGTGGAAATGGGTCAACCAATTCTCACACAATCCTCCTTTTTACGTCCTCAAAGAAAACAACACATTGGGAATCATTGCGGTAAATAAAGAAATGACTTGTTACAAGTTATTTGTAGGTTATCTACAATGGTTTTTATTCCTAGAGACAACGATTTAAAGACAAAGTCATTAACTGTATATTATAACCAGCAGCTTGGATCAGTCTAATTTTTTGTCGTCTGTAAATGAGTTACTAGCCAGTTCCATTATGGTCAGTCGTAAAATGGGTACACCTGTATCAATGGATTCATTTTTTCTTCTTTTTCTATTTGCAAGCACTTTGGTAACATCTTTCATGCTGTCATTCGACCGATCGCGACTGTCAATCAAGGAATCAAACGTCCAATCAAATTATCCATTCAGCCCGGAGTTTTGAACTCAGACATTAGCCGTTATGGATGTGAAACATTTATTGTTTTAGTTGGACGACCTTAATGTCGTAACTGCAGCTTATTCAAACAACAAGCTTACTTTTCTATTACATGTTATTAACTATAATTTTTTCCAAGTAATACTGGAGTCAATGAACGGGACAAACGTATTAAGTGGGATAGGCCAGCGATTGGTCATTTATTCTAACATAAATTTTGTTGAATGGGGTGAGTCAGGAAGGGCAATGTAATACATGTATTTAGTCAAATATCGAGTACAAAGGTACAATTTGACAGCCTTGGCCATTGACTGTTATGGAGAATTAGATTTCTAGTATAGCTGATACTCACAACTAAAGTAATAATACAATATCCGGTAACTGTATTTTAGTTGATAATCATAATAGGAAATGTAGAATCGGCGCTGCTATTAAAAGAAATCCATTGATCATTCAAATATCTCTTAAGAACCAGAAGGAAGTATTGTACCCCAACATGTATGCCAAGCGTTAATGTTAGTTTTGGCATTTAAACCTTGTAACTACAGCTTGTTCAAGTTTTTTCACGATGCTTAGGCCAATTTGTTTTACTTTATTTTTATTTCCTGACCACTTAGTAAAATGAAGCGGTTTTGTTTGAGCCGAACAAGTATATAGGAGGTCAGGGTTTCAACTATACAGTCGTAGTAGAAGAAATAGTGGTATTAGCGAAAATCTTTTTATCTATTTTTTCCTCGATATTCTAGATTCCAACTAAAACCTTTACATCTTATTTCATTAACTCACACCCATTTTATTCAAACGCCACTTAAATATAGGTGTGATTTAGAATTGCAATTAAGAATAAATGTCATTTTCTACATTTCCTTTTTTAACACAAAAATATTAGCGGGGTGACCTCATTTCATTCTAATTCGCACCCCACGTTTTGATGTTAAAAGGAAAACAGAGAAGAAAATGGATTCAACGATTTCTACATTCTTGTAATTGTACTGGTTAGAATTAACCCTTTACCAGACCACAACATTTTAGATTGATCTAATTTGAATGGAATTGCAGATAACAATTTAAATTTTATTAAATTTTAGATTTTCGACTTACCGAGTAGAAAACATTATTACACGCAATTGCTTCATTTAACACCATGTGTTCGCAATTGTTTTGTTTCAGAGGCGTCCAAAAGCGTCAGTGTGTGGGAATGTGTTCAAGTATGAACGAATAAAAAAAGCTGTCGCTACACAATAGTTATGTAATTGAACATTTGGATGTAACGATTGAAATTAGATGCTCCGGTACAACCATGCTTAGGCTAGCTAAATTGGTGCTTTTTACTTTTTAAACAATTACCACATGATAACGCCTTTTTACGCTTCTCAAGAAAAAGGCACTGGGAAACATTGTGGAAAATGAAGAAATTGCTTGTCACATCATTATCCACAATGTTTCGGAAATGAAGAAATTGTCTGCCACAAGCAGTTTCATCATTTTTCACAAAGAGACAAAGGTTTTTAAGATTCCGTCGACTTGAAATTGTCATTTGCAATGTCTTTCAATCTGGACCAGTATAAAATGTTATTGTGTGGTAATGGGTTAAAGAAGGTCCCTTTTCGTGTGAGAGGTCATATTTCTTAAGCTATGTTATATTCTATCTATCAGAGTATCTTCCCCCCCCCCCCTCCAACCGACCAACATGCCATGATCGTATCTTGACTCCTCGTAAAATGATAACTAACATAACAAGCCCATTTTTCACTTTCAACTTAAACTTGTTGACAATCTGTCCAAACAAGTCTTATAAAAACGCATAGCTTTTGTCGCTCAAGATCTTTAACTAGCTCAAGAAGACGGTATCTCAGAGGTTACTGATGATTCTAAAATGAATTAATTTAAGTTTCGTCTATCAAAAACGGCGTTCTGATTGATCGAGAAAAAATATTCATAACTCCATGAAATGTCGACCACGCAGTGATTAGGTTTTTCGGTTCATACCTCCACAAAAACAAAAAATATTTTCTTCATCTCTTAAATAACACTTTTTAGCTACAAATATTATCTTTTTGGTTAACTAAATCTGAAGAAGCATAGTTAATGAAAACATAATATGGAAAGGAGAAATTCCTCATACAAGTAACATTTCTAACAATGTTTTCTACCTTACATGTTACTTTTTTCCAAATGGCTCGCATTTGTCTACAACTACATGTACTTTGAATACTGTCAAGGCTGCAATTTTGTCGTCTTGTAATTGACAATATTTTTTCTGTGAACTACATGTACGTCTATTTGTCTGCGTAGCCTTTACTCATTGTTAAGAGTTTTACTTTTAAATATTTGAAACTAGTAAGGTCCTGGTTTTTAACGATATGAAATTACTAAACACATCTAATAGGAAGGTGTTTGCTTCTTACCGTTGTGTTTACTCTTTGTCCTTTTAACTCGTTTCCGCAAAGTTCATATTGTTTACGCATTTTAAAGAGTTTGGGAATGCAAAATGGAAAATGAAGACATTGATTGTTACAAGTAATTTCTTCGATATTTTACATTGTATTCTACCCGTAAAGAAAGATATGATTAAAAAATTCCACTAACTTTAATTTGTGGGCTGCATTTTTTTTATTTGGACCAGTCTTGATATTTGTAATTTGGGGATGAGTCAAACAAAAATAGATTTGTTATATTTGTTGTAAATTGAATCTAGAACGAATGAAAGAGCTAGAAAAATAAGGCAAGAGAAAGATTTCGAAAGAGATTCGAAAGAGAGTGAAAGAAAGAAAAAAAACCGAAAAAACAAAGAAAGTTAAAACAGAAGGGATCATAAATTTTGCCCATCAAAAGTCATTGACAATATCTGACAGTTTACTTGTTACTTTACTAGATTACATTACAATATAGATCTAATTCTTCATTCAAGTGTCATGATATTATCTAAAGTGTTATGGGACCAATTAGTTCGAGATCCTCCCATATTTTATAACATGCCCGTAAAACTGTTCAACAGGATTGATATCGTAGTGAAATCAAGAACGTTTATTTTAAAGTTATTATCGATACTATACTGAATATCACCATTCTTATAAGCTGAAGACAGTATGTTATTCCTGGTGAAACGTCCATATAATATTGTAGGCGCGCGAGCAAAATATCGTAACTACTCTTTAGTAAAGCTGTAATTCCGACATTTTGCTCGTACGCCGACTTTGGTAAAGCTGTAGTTTCGACATTTACTCGCGTACTGACGATTTGTTTCAGATCTAATAACTATTGCTTAGACTACACACAATTACTTGGTTATTTCAAAAAGTCACTGAAATGACTTGATTTTTTAATTGATAGAATGGGAATAAGCCATTTTGAAAAATTGTTCAATTATATTACGGCAAAGCGCCTTTATTGTATTACGGCAAAGTCCCATTATTCATGGCCGCGACCACAGAACAGGTAGTTGCGAGTTGGACTCTTAATCATGGGGTCCCGGGTTCGATCGCCGGTCGCGGCAAATATCATTTCCGGCATTTGTCTAATGGGTGGGTAATCGTAAACATAACTAAGATGATGTAGTGGTAGTACTGGTGTGAGAAATACTAGGAAGCCATTAGGTGCCCCAGCCGCCGCGATATGACATCAAAATATTGTTAAACGTGGCGTAAAAAGACGTTAGGTCTCGTCTCGTAACCGAGCTTACGAAAAATATTTCAGAGGTGCAACGGTAACAAATTAATATGTACAGTTTTCCGGGAAAGTCTATTTTTCCTGATTCAATGCATTTTCTTTGTGTTGTAGTTACCAAAATAAGTATCATCGTCACAGCTCTCGTAACTATTTGAACGTCCAATTACAATAATTTTACATCGCTGAAGCCATTACTTTACAGTTCCGCATTTTCTACGAATTGGAGAAATGAGGAAATAGTGGAAATGCTGATAAAAAGAAAATCTTTTATTTCTCTAAAATATTAACAACCGTATTTGAATGAAAAACTCAAGGATTTGGTAACATATAAGATGTCGTTCGCAACTCTTTTCAAATTGGTCAAGTCTAAAACTCTTGTAATTGCTAAAAACGAAGATACTGAGCAATTTTAACAACAAAATAGTGCATGTAGAATAAAGCATCAACAAACGAAAAAACGAAGCCATTAGCTTGACATGAGTCCCTATACGGGGCATATGTGCAGTTAACCAATTCCCACACAGTAACACCTTTTGACGCCCCTAAGAAAAGCAATTGGGAAAACATTGAGTAAAATGAAGAAATTACTTGTGACAAGCAATTTTTTAATTTTACTCGATGTTTTGCCAAGAAAGTTGAAAAATCAACAATTTCAAGAACTTTAAATTGTTTTCTGCAACTCCTCTCAATTTGGACTAGTCTAGAATCCTGTTGTGTGGGAATGGGTTAATGGAAATGTGACGCACAGGCTCACACTATTTCATAAAAGATTGAGGCCTACTGAGTTAGAACCGGAAGCTTCACTTCGTTACTAACCGTTGCTATTTTGTCAAGAGTATGCTCAGTAGCATGTAACAAACAAAAACAAAACAAAAATAAAATAAAATAAAATGGTTGGTTTGCGACCTAAACTTCGTAACTTCAGCTTGGGTTATCTGTAGCTACGACATTTAAGTCGCAACGCCAACAAAAATAATCACATAAATGTCCTCCATAGTTGGAAATCAAAGTTCACTCTCCCGGTCTGAATGAATGATTTGATTGATCGATTGATTCTTTTATTGACGGTCGTGATTCTCCAATTACGATAATATAAGGAAGCTATTTACTTGAAAGTATAAGAAAGATTATATTTCTCATTGCAAATATTATTTGTAAGTATGGACTACATGAATGCGTTATATAATTCTTTAGTTGTTTTTGCTTCTGGTTTGCGATAAATCTCTTACAATATTTTCAATACATATTTATGACACGTTTGTTAATTTTGAAAAAAATGATAGTTTAAGAAGAAAAAGAAATCATTATTCGTTTCAAAATTTTGAAATCAAAACTCGGCCAACAGGTAGAGATTAAAAAGTTGCACCCTTTAGGGACCCGGGTTTAACAATATTGGCGCCGAATGTTGCGCAATGTCTCTGCCCATATTTCACAATATTTAAATCAACATTGATATATGAAATTAGTATATTTTTTCTATCAGTCATAGATAAAGGTGTCATGATTTTTATCACATTTTTATCCGTTTTCTATGGCAGATGGGGCAGAGCAGCCCCTCCTATTTTTATTAGGGTCCTGTCTACACCCAGACATCCAAAGGAGTTCGACCGCCGTCATAGCGCAGTTGGTAGCGCGTCGGACTATCATTCAGAGGGTCCCGGGTTCGATCCCCGACGGCGGCAAAACTCTTTCCGACATTTGTCTACCACCAATGGGCAGATAATCGTAAGCCTATGTGGGATAGCAGCTGGAGGCTAGGAAAGGGAGTAGTGGTAGTACTGGTGCGAGAAATACCAGGAATCCATTGATAGGTGCTCCAGCCGCCGCGATATAACTGAAAGATTGTTAAAAGCGGCGTTAAACCCCATTCAAACAAATCGACCAGAATAATGATTGGTCTCTAGATATTCCGAGGCTCACTATTTAACTATTCTTTCTGTGTAAACAGTTTATTACATGTACCGAAATACATGGAATAGACTGGCCTTAATTTAAAGCTTTTACAGACGACAATTGCTAGTTGATGAAGTTTTGACAAACTTTGTTTTTTGGGTATTTTTTTTTTTTATTTTCTACAATGTTTTCCATAATTCTCCCCCCCCCCCCTCTCTCTCTCTCAATTGGTGTAAAAAGAGTATTTGTGTTCGAATGAATAGGTGCGATTGATTTTCGATTATTTGTAACCCGTGAAGCGAGGGATCACTCGGAATGAGTAGAAAGTAATGGTACGTGAACTTAATTTTAAGTAAGAATTACAGTTAAAACTGTTTGATCAGCCACTTTTACCAGTGCGCCACTCGCATAAGTTAGCCACCACAAGACACTCCTGTAACGAAATACTAGCTCCACTTGTCTAACCTAACCAAAAGCCAGTACTTTTGATCCCTAAACGTGTAAATCTATTTGAAGAGCCCTTCATGAAACAAAGAAAATTCATTTAAGAGATGAAAAAAGAAATATCTCTTTTTTATCTTCTTCTTCTGTCCTTTTCCTCGTATTCATAGATGAGTGGTTTTTGTTTGTTTGTTTGTTTGTTTGTTTTTGTTTGGGGGTTTTCTCGTTTCATACATCTATGAAAACACACAAAAAAATCTATTTATTTCTTATAATTTGATGACATCAGGCGAAAAAAATCCCAAATATTTTACAAATTTTGATACTTTTTAAAGAACTATATTATCCGCAAGCATACAAAATCTCTAAATTTTGTTCATGGAGATATGAATATTTTGTTCTACCAATGAGAACGCTCGGTTTTGACAGACCAAACTAAAAATGAATTATTTGATTGTAAAATTTATTTTGATAGGTCACCTGATTCGATCTTGACATTGTGTTGTAATCTAGAATTAGATGTAGTCTTCTTATCACTAAGGTCCATGAATCAAGTTGATCATTTTATCTATAAAAACAAAATGAACTACCTGATTATGGCCCATTATACATTTAACACATCTGTAATGGAGACATTTTCTTCTGTCCCAGGAATGGCAGTGTTACACAATTTCGACTGCATACTTAAAGTTATTTTACTTGTCGACATATCTGGATCCTGAACAGAAGCGTAGAAGTAATATTAGTATGGGACATGAACATACAGTGTGAATTCCGTAGTCTGACCGTCTGTAAACGAATCGATATATTAAAATATGAACCTATAAACGACGAAAATTTGAGGTCTGACTATAATCAGAGCTATTTGCTTTTTGCAGGTTTTCTGATATTGCCATTTAACTATACATCATATCGACTAAGTTACTCACGACACGCTTCATCGTTGTATAAACAATTCTTCGTATGTACAGTTTAAGTTAAAATGAAATTAACTCCTTTAGGACAAAAATACTTATAGACAGATTTCTCCGCTTTCAGAAAAAATATCCGATTTGCTATTTTTGTCAGAAGTGGCCATCAGTTTTTAATTATAATTGAATATCAGCGCCATATAGGTACATAAATGTCAATCTGGTACCTGTAAACTAGGATAGTAATGTTATGAATCTCTCGTCATATAAAAAAATATCAGCCAAAACTAGAAAGGGTTGCATGTTCACATTATGTACACCAAAATGATCAAATTTGCACGAAGACATATAACATTGTATCAATAGCATAACGATTGCAACAAGTAGTCCATCGTATCAGTCTACTTTAATAGTACCTTGTAATGTTTGTCCATCGACGATTTGTATTGAGCTGGTTTATACAAAAATAAATAGTTGTTTCTTTATTTCACATGGATACTTTGATATAAAAATATTCAGTAATAAAAGCATTCTAAAACTTATTTTCGAAAATGTTCACCATCGCTGTAAAAATTACGCATCCTTGATATGTATATATGTAATATTATAAATCGCCGTTTTCATTCTAAAACCCGAACCTGTACTTACGAAGTTTTGGAATGCAAGCGAGGATATTATGGTTAAGCTGAAGAATTCGCTATTTTGCTTTGCGTACAAGTTGTTCTAATAAAATAATATTTCGCCCACCGGGGGACTCGAACCCACGACCCTCAGATTAAAAGTCTGATGCTCTACCGACTGAGCTAGGCGGGCGACTGCCTGTCTTAACGTTTAGAAGGAATGATATAGGAACAAATGCAGTTTCGTGTTTGTGCTAATCCGTTGATCAATAGGTCTGTAACACACTCACTGTTACTTACATTGTAATTCTACTTTTTAACGAACCTCATTGACAATTTCAAATATCTCGTCTACGTTAAATGGTCTCCAAATAGAAATGCAGGAAATTCGACTTAATTATACAACAAGGTTATTTTACTTTATTTATGACAAGTACCATATTACTGAAAGGTGAAATGGTTGGTTGGTAAAATAGGCCGTGGTTATGACATTCACATAACCAAACCAATAAAATAAACTTAACATAACTGACAGAGCTTAAAAAGTTTCATTTCCCCTCTTGGTCGATTTTTTTTATTAATAGCAGTGATCCTTTAAATGTCCTTTGTCTCCCGTAAGTAGAAGTAGATACGTTCTTATAGCGAGGTAAAAAGGGCTTTTAAGGGGTCCAAAAGAACAAAAGAACGATTTCAGTTATTTTATGTGATGTCACATCGTCAAGGCTATTCTTTGACCCTTTCCTGTTATGCAAAATTTTAGACATGTTCTTTCCTTTTATGCATAATTTCAGACCTGTTTCTTCTTTTTTACGATGTTTTCTCTCTTTTTTTTATTACTGTGGTGTGTGGGAAGGTTGTTTTTTCATAGAGCGCCTTAGTTAGCTGAGTCCAAGTACGCTTCACCTTAAAGGTGCCTTTAATCCAGTGTAGACTTGGTTCTTTCATTGACCCAAAATTAAGACTCATTCTCTAGGAAGCAGAATTGAGATGGATAAAACTAAGGTGGAAGAACGCGTTTATCTGGTCTTAACCTTACCAAACTGGTTCAACTGTAAAGGAGTTTCAGACGACAAATTATTGTCAAATGTATTCTAAAAGATCTTTGTCTTTTAGGGTAGAAAAAAAAGTGGTTAATGAAGAACTTACTTGAAACAAGCAATTTCTTCATTTCATACAATATTTTCTAAAGCCCTCTTTACCTGGGTGCATGAAAAGGCGACATTATGCTGAATTGTGAGGAAATTGGTTAAACTAATAATTTTAGGGCGAAAGTTTGTGTTCTTAAGCTGTAACATGTACAGTGTCTATTTGTGTCCCATAAAATACCTAAAATTATAGAGGAAAAATCAGTACATGTCTGTCTACAGACAGCTTTTCAGATTGTGTGTCGGTAACATGCAGCCATTTATTTTGGTATTAACCCATTACCACATAACAAAGTTTTAGACTGATCAAAATTGAAAGAAGTTGTAGATGACAGATTTTAGTTTGTGGAATTTAGGAAATATTTGCCTATTAGGATAGGAAACATTGTCACATGTCTTCAACGTCCACAATCTTTTTATTAAAGCCTTTTACTTAAGGGTGTCAAAGAGAGTCATTATGTGGGATGGGTTAAATTTACGGATCACCTCAGTAAGCTCCTCTTACTGAACCCCGACAGCGTTATTTAGCAAAATACAGTCTGTAACATGAATCTAAAACAGTAAATGGTTTGTTTGCGGTCTAATCGTCGTAGGTACATACTAAATAAGATTTAGCTACGACGTTTTTGTCGCAAACCTACGAATTAGCTTTACATTAGAAAAAAAAAGTTCTGGACGAATTGGTTTATCGTTGGTAAATCAAGGGAGATCATATACCTAACACATCATTTTTGTCTCGACCGAGTAACTGCTCTTTGATATACAGCTAGAATGCTATCCCGCGCTACACGTGCACTTTTGAAAATAGCGGATTCCAAGACGGAAATGTCCACTACTCATCTCGAGGGCTGCGTCCATAGCTCAGTGGTAGAGCGTAGGTTGATTGATTGAATGGGGTTTAACGCCGCTTTTAACAGTATTTCAGTCATATCGCGGCGGCTGGAGCACCTAACAATGGAATCCTGGTATTTCTCACACCAGTACTACCATTACATCCTTTCCTAGCCTCCAGCTGCTATCTCACATAGGTCTACGATTATCGACCCATTGGTGAGAGACAAATAGTCGGAAATGATGAGTGCCGCCGTCGGGGATCGAACCCGGGAGGTAGAGCGTAGGACTTGTAATCATGGGTCTATTCGATCACCGGAGGCGGCGAATATCCTTCCCGACATTTTGTCTCTCTCTAATGGGTGGATAATCCTAAACCCATGTGGGATGAGCAGCTTGAGGCTCGGAAAGGATGTTGTGCTAGTACTGGTGTGATAAATATCAGGAATCTATTGTCAGGAGCTCCAGTAACCGTGATATGACTGAAATATTGTTAAAAGTGGCGTTTAACCCTATTCCATTCATCAGTTTCTCATCACGAACGTGGGACAGGTCTGATCTTACCTTGGATTACAAAATGATTAACCCATCACCAGATGACAATATTTCGAACGGTCCGAATTGAAAGAAGTTGCTGACGACATTTCAGGTTGAGTGCATGTAAATTGAAAAGTACGTAATAGCTGATGTAAAAACTCATATTAGAAAAGGAAAAACTGGTTGTTATTAGACTTTACTTAACTGTTTCTAAAAGAAGTATTCTCCTCTGTTGTAAACACGTGGGAATGCAAGGGAATTTGTTAAACAGGACTTCCCAATGGATTTTGTATTGTGGGTCGAACATACACTCAACACACATTTTCTTGAATACTCTTGAATAAGCTGTAATTACGACGTTTAAGCCCCAACACCAACGAAAATACTCAACATCATTGTTGAAGTCCAAAGTTCACTTCCGTTCTAAATGAATGATTTGATAGGACAGCCATTTTTAACTGACAAATTGTCAACCAAATAACCAAATAACCAATCTACCAATAAAATCATTCGTTGAGACCAGAAATGAGTTTCGATCTCCGAAATAAGGCACATTTTTTTGTTAATCTTAAAAGTTGGTTTCGCGACTTATACGTCATAACTACAGCTTATTAAAGCTGTTGTTACGAAGTTTAGGTCGCCAACCAACTATACTACCTTTTGGTTACATCCTATTGGTCATATTTTTTTTCAAAATACCGCCGTTTAAAATCAGGGCCAGCGATTGGTCAATTATTATTACCCAAGCCGGAATGGACATGTCAGAGGTCAGTGGGTGTGGCCAGAGATACGTCAGTTTCCTAAATACTTTTGAAAATTAACAACCCGGCTGTAGATTCATATCTGTAATGGACCAATAACTGTATTTACGTTGTTTTCTGATATGCGTGAACAGTCAAGTGAAAACAGTCTGTTAAGAAGTGCAAAGGGGTCAACCTGGTCAGACTGCGCAGCCACACAAGGAAATTTGTCTTTTGATGTCGTTTTCTGAATTAAATGGGGTGATTCCATCGTTTAACCCTTTCCTATCCAATCCCAGGCTTTTACGTCTCTCTGTTTTCTCTTGTGAAAATATTGTGGAAAAAAAAGAAAGTGTTTGTAACAAGCAATTTCTTCTTATCCACATTTTTTTCTACCCTACAGAATGATTATTTTTCAAATTAAATAGACTCTGAATTGTCATCGGCAAAACCTTTGAATTGGGGTAGGTCTAAAATGTTAAAAAACAGGAAAGGGCTAAAAATATTGTCTCTAATTGCCACCTTCTTGAACCTAACCTTTATTGTTGTTTTACACAATCCCATAGATGGAGACTTTTTTGTCATATATTCATGAAAGGGATAAAACTCTAAGAATTAAGAAATCATTTGAAACGCAATTACCGTTCTTTGACTAAAGATAATTGTAATGCCGCTGTACCAGTTAAAAAATCGATATTGTAACATTATCGATTTTTCAGCGCGAAACAGTTGTAACTGCCTATAAACATATTTGCAGTTACGACTGTTTCGCACTGAACCTTCGATATGATTCTTTACCGTGCAAATCCTGCAGAATTGCTTTTACTTTATTACTTTAAAATTCCAATAATTCGATGAAACCAAATTTGTCTCATTGTTGCTAAAGCTACTAAAATATATCATAAGATAACATTGTGGAAAATAAACAAATTGCTTGTTACATCATGAATTACAGAATAGGTCATAAGCCCGCTATTTAAAGCTTTGTCGATCAGGAAACGAAAATAAATTTCGAATTTATTTTATGTTAACATAAGGTAATTTTGTAATTTATTTTCGTTTTCTGTTCGACAACACGGACGACTCATCAAAGGGACAAAACTCTAATTAAGAAATCAATTGAAACGCAATTACCGTCCTTTGACTCAAGATAATTGTAATGCAGCGGTACCAGTTAAAAACTCGATATTGTTACGTTTTAAATAACCAAATATAGATTTTTAAGCGCGAAACAGTTGTAACTGCCTATAAACATATAGGCAGTTACGACTGTTTTTCGTTTTCTGTTCGACAACACGGACGACTCATAACTACATCTTGAATATGCTGGATTAACGAGAAATTGGTCGTTCCCCTGATTACATATAGTTTGAAACATGTGTAGCAAAAAGTTGTGCTTGTTTCCAACTATTAGGTGTTCTATATTGTCAAAAATATTGTCACGGTTAAATTGGCTAGAACTCATTTGACAGACTTTCACAGGTCTGGTATGATACCGCGTGTTTGATATGGTGACCTGATGAAACCCGAAAGAAATTGTATGCTGTTAAACGAATAATTGTCGGTTTTTTTCCCCCAACTGCTGATGCGCAAATACACGTCCGAGGCAACTATAGATTAAACTTTAATTAAATCGGGAATTGGAAAAAAAACGGGAAGTGACGTTATGATAACCCAAATGATATGAATTAAATCACAACTCGACAGAAAAAAAATCCGCATTCGGCGTGTACTATAAAACCGTATTCGTCGAGTACCGTTAAACACGGACTAACTTTACTTTTTTATGTATTGACGTTCGTTTTTTATTTATTTATTTTTTCCGAAAGTTGGTAATTTCTTAATAATTTAAAAGAAATGTTCTTAATGTCATGTCCTAAAGGTATATATTAAAAGGAATATTACAACAGTGTGTTTTCTATTTGTTGTTGTCGTGTTCTCGAAACGTGAGTAGGTATCTTTATTGGATAAGACCGAAGGTCTTATCCAATAAAAAAAACCTACACACGATTCTCGAGCACGATAACAACAAATAGAAAAACACACTGTTGTAATATTCCCTATTTAGCGTAACGTCGTTGATGCCGTGTCAATTGACCAATCGCGGCTGTCAATCAAGATATCAACCGACCAATCAAATCTTTTATTCAGCCCGGATTAGAGCTTTATACTCCGACATTCAAGCTGTAGTTACGATGTTTAGGTCGCCAAACAACCATTTTACTTTATTGTAACATGCTACTGGCCATAAATTTTCCGAAATAACGCTATTAAAAAACGAAGCGGGACTTCCTGTAGGGGTTAATGAGCGGGGCCTAGGTAGTCAGTATAAATCTTTTGCGCCAGTAGTTATTGATATTATTGCCTTATTTTTTTCGTTGAATAACGAACTACTTGTAATTGTTTGCTTTATTCTTTGCGAATAGTAGTGTTCGGTAAATATATAGCTATAGTAAATTCAAGCATATAATAATAGTTGAATATTTACAGTGATATCATACCGAAACAGGCGTCTAGATTTGAGGCGCATTACGGAAAGTTCACAATTAGATCTATGATTAAAGCGTTTAAGGAAAATAAAACATGTTCAACATGATGGAGAATAAGGAAAATATTTTGCAGTATAATAAATCCGCTGTACAGTTTCTTTCCAGGGTATATGACGATTTATCCTGACTAGGGAAAAATGATGTACACCTTGAACTGCAGCCTTGGAGAGATTTTGTTATGTTTTCTTTTTAAGCCAGGAATAAATCGTCATATACGCTGGCAAAATAAGTTGTAGCTGATATTCAATCAAAACGTCTTTTGATAAACTTACTATGATGCCCTAAAATGTTCAGCTGAATATGATGTCTTGTATTTGGTTCGATTATTCATTTATTTCTTGTATCGAGGGCAACTGCAACTCTTTATTTGAACATTACATGCATAAAATGATCGAGAAATAATATACGAATAAAGTACAAATTAATAAGAAACGAAATCAATGTGGTTATAAAATGGTTTGATTTACAAATGATATAAGTCCGTGTCGGTCGGAAAACAAAACGTCGTGTCAATGGCTTCATTTAAGTATGTTTTGTTACCCATCCGACTACATCTACACATGACTAGCGAACACAAGTTAGTTTTATCAATCGTCATTGTCTCCTCCATACTGCCAGTAATATCCTTCTTGACCGCTCCCACCTGATCCTCCCTCCCCACCTTCATTACCACCACCAGATCCACTGGCCCCTCCACTACCAAACCCGCCCATTCCAAACCCACCGCGACCATAAGCTCCATAAGCCCCTCCTCCAAATCCTCCGAATCCAGCATACCCACCGTAACCATAATTCATTCCATAGCCGAAACCTCCTCTGCCACGCCCAATGATAGATGAATATCCCCCATAACCTCCAACACCTCTACGCCGTAATAAATAAAGCATGGATAAATCACTGTATTCGTTATCGCGAAAACCCATGTCAAAAGATTCCCCATGTAAACCCGACATTACATAATCTCTAAAACCATACCCAGTTTGGTAACCCCGCCCATAATAATCATAATCAATATCAATACATCTTCCCCCGACATACCTCCGCCTATAACCACATCCTTTAACAGTCTGTGATCCAGTACTTACATGTACAGGATAAGGCTGCGGTATGTGTACGGGATATGGTCTAGGAACTGGAATTTGGACAGGTTGCGGTATCCCGACGGGCACTGGCTGCCGTACAGTCACGGGGACTGGTACTCTAACTGGTATAGGGACGGGGATTGGCTGGGTGCGCGTTCTTGTACGGGTAATTGGGACGGGAACCGGTCTAGGTACAGGGTACGGGACAGGAACGGGAACTCTTGATGGTCTTTGAATAGGAAGTGGTCTAATTGCCTGTCCTGCTATACCGGCTGTTCCAATATTACCCTTGATGTGACCGTGGTCTGCAAAGAGAAAACCAATTTTAAGACAGAGAGATAGATTAAGACAGAATTAAATATGGATAAATGTTCTTGAAAATTATAAATAATTCAATTTTCAGTTTCGTCTATCAAAAACGGGCGTTATGATTGGTCGAAAAAAAATGTTCATAACTCCACGAACAAGATTTTGAGCACGCAGCGATTTTGTATGCTTCCGCACAAAATAGTCCCATACAAAAAGGTATCAAAATGTGTAAAGTTTTTGCTTTTTGTGCTCGATGCTATTGAATTATAAGAAATGAAGAGAATATATTTTGTTTTCATGGAGGTATGAACCGAAAAACCTAATCACACCTATGTATGAATCCGCTTCGCGTATACATACAGTGTGATTAGTTTTTCGGTTCATACCTCCATGAAAACACAAATATTCTCTTCATCTCTTAAATAGTTGCAAATGTTGTTTAAGCACCAGATAACCTTTTGAAAGAACAGCTTTTATTACTTTTTGAATATTCATGATTCTAATTGTGTTTTTATTCTTCTTTTCTTTCAACGAACAAGAATCTATTGTTAAGTTACATAGTTCACGTGGTTCATTAGTAACAGTAATACCCATGGCCAAGTTAAAGAACGCAAAAAAGGATTGTCAACTTGGTACAAATGACCATTGTTCACTTATACGTTCCTAACACCTTTGCGTATCGACCCGCGTAAGCGTGGCGTATCACGATAAGAAAGGAACGCCGTGACAACGTGGCAGGAACGCGAGTTTACGTAGCGCATACGCCTCGATACGTAGCATGATCTCCTCGTACGCCGAGGGTCGACGTATTTTTAAGTGTGCACTTAAAAATACGTAGCACGTACGTGACAGCTCTGATACGCCGCGCTTACGTAGTGTATAAGCCGTAGAAACGAAAATAACGTGGCAGTTACGTAGCAGAAACGTAGCTCTTACGCCTTGTACGTGGCACGAACGAAAAGCGAATCATGCCGCGTAACCACGGCGTAAGCCCGCGTATGCGTGGCGTATGTCACTACGTTTTCTTGGTTTGGATTTCGTAACCACGGCTACGTTTGTACGACATATCTCGCGTTCATGCTACGTACGTGTTATATATGTTTCGTTTCTATTTCGTTGCAGCTGCGTTGGTGTTGCGTTGTCGGAGTTTCTATGGCGTTCAAAGAGTTTGTGTCTGAATAGCGCCATAGTACCAGTATCCTTGGTCTGCTCTCATTATTTCCAAAGTCATGGACCAAGAAGATTATGATATTGCTGTTGTCGGACTTGCCTGGACATTTTGCTTACAAAGACAAACTGAAAAAGCTATTAGGTGGCATCTTTGGCTGCTTTCTGATGAATGACTACAACGATGTGAAATAAACAGTTTTATACCCCAAAGTAAACAGTAAACGTCGTGATTACGCAGCAGCAACGCCGCGCGAACGAATGGAACGCCGTGCTTACGTAGCGGTTACGCCGCGACAACGCCTTATACGCCTCGCTTACGCCTCAGAATGTTGTACTTACGCCGCTTGATCTCCATACAAACACGGGAACGCAGCAGGAACGCCGCGGAAACGCCGCAGGAACGTAGTACATACGCCATACCATTGAGATCGAACAAAATACGCCTTGGTCATCGGCGTTTGATCAACGTAAAACATTTTTGGCCCAAACGCCGCAGATACGCAAAGGTGTGAGAGCAGCATTATCATCTTTCAAGCTGTACTTAAACGACTCGATATACATGTTGGAAAGGGTCGTTAATGTACCTTTCAAATATTAATAACAAGTTTTACATGTATAAACCATTACATATGTTTGTAATCTGTAGCTTACCAATACATCTCAACGTTGTTTAGTAAATTAGCAAAGATATACATGTATAATATATACATCCCATGGTCTACAGACAGTTTGGGAATCAGCGCTAAATTTGCATAACATTGGCAAAACAACAATATTTAGCCCTTTCCCTTTTACATATCATTATCTTTTTATCAGCATGTAGTATTTGGCCAAGTGTATAGAAATAGTTGTTATAAATACCACGGTCATTTCTCTATATGTAATTATTGGAAAGGGCATTGATTCATCAATTAAATAGAATTTATCTTCTGTTTATTTGAGTGATCATAATTTGGTTAAGGTAAGAAATGCATGCAATTGCATCCCATAATCGCAGATCTACTAGTAGATTAATAAATACATGATTAAATCCAATTTATCGAAGGTTTCTTTTAAGGCTTGTTTGCATTAGAAACACCGTACGTCAAATGGTACTAATCCACACGAAGAATAATGCCTTTGCAGTCTGAAAAATATTTTCTGTTCTTTTATTCTCTTTGATTGTTGGTATTTTAAATTATAGGCACAATTTAAATCGAGCCGAATTTCAGTGAAACGGTTTAGGCTGTAAACTTTTGAATCATCCTTGAAAGAATTCAGTGCAAGATATAGGATACTGTTATCCTCTAGAAAGGTCTTATTCATTTGGTGAAGAGGAAGGTGATTAGAAAACTGGCTTACAAATATTTGTATTGATTTTGGATAACTGTCAACGCGAAAATGTGCAATAAGCTCTAAGATGGGATAGATTTTTAAAGAAATCTAATAGTTTTCTAGATTGCGTTAAAGCTGAGTATCATTTTTTAAAAAAAAATTCACAGCATTCATAAAATTCAGTGCACATTCTTGTAAAGCAGACTTATTGATTTCTTTCTTCATCGATATCAAATTACTAAAATCAAAGCCAATGATGTGGACTGACCTTTTTTGTGTTCATCATGAGAATGGCCAAAATGGTGTTCCGTAGTTCTAGTGTGTTTGGTGATTCGTTCCATCGGTATGACATTGCCTGCTAAACCGGCCTGTCCACCAATCCCGCCAACCATTCCTCCTTGACCAGCCACCAGTCCACCCTGCCCGGCCACTCCAACGAACCCATCACCATTGAACTCATGTCCGTTCAGCTTACCATGGCTTAATCCGTTGTGTATCCCGATCGGTTTGCCGTGGGTAACGCTTATAGGTGATACCGATTGTATTCCGCCATTTAGAAATGGTTGCTGTTGTCCTCCCACACCAATCAGACCTTTATCGCCACCCGGTGGTACAAATATCGGCTTCACGTCTTTTTGACCTGTAACCACTGCATTGATGACAAGTAGTAGGATGGAAACCCTGCAGGACCAAATTTTATTCAAATTCTTCATGGCGTGTTAAATCTGAAATAATATTGAAATAAGATGTTAATCACAAATTATTAAAAAATTAATGAGAGGCGTCAAAATCAATGAACATATCTAACTTTTATTTAGTTAAGAGATGAAGAGAATATTTTTTGTTTTCATGGAGGTATGAACCGAAAAAACTAATCACACTGTATGAATACGCGAAGCGGATTCATACATTGTGTGATTAGGTTTTTCGGTTCATACCTCCATGAAAACAAAAAATATTATCTTCATTTCTTATAATTTAAGCATCGAGCGAAAAATGCAACAACTTAACAAATTTCGATACCTTTTTGTAGTGAACTATTTTGTGCGGAAGCATTCAAAATGGCTGCGTACTCAAAATTTTGTTCATGGAGGTATGAATTAAATTTTTCGACCAATCAGATCGCTCGTTTTTGATAGACGAAACTAACAATTAAATTATTAAGGGATAATTGTGTGTAATTTTTGTAGTTTAATTACATTTGATTATGTATTGCTGTCGAAATACTTTGAATAGGTTTAACAATTTCTGTGACTAATCCATGGTATTGCTTTTACCGAATTGAATTCTTTTAACAATTTCCGTGAATAATCCATGGAATTGCTATTTTCATATGGGGGGGCTCGAATTCGTTTCTATTGAACCAGGTCAAGGGCTTTCGAAATAAACCTTATTTCAATATTACAATGTCGTTTCACATCATATTGCAAAGAGATCAAAATATATAAAGTAAAGTCTATTTTTTATGGAAGATCCGTTTTTCTTCTTCATCATTTATGGTAATATCATTACTGTTATCATTTTTGCGTAGTTGTTGTTAAAAGGCCACGGTACTTTGTATAACATGCTTGTTTTGGCGACAGATAATAAGTAGTCAATGAAAGAGTCGATGTCTGCATACAACTCCGAATAAAGTTATCTTGAAATTTGTTTTACAACGACTTTGAATCTAATCTAATGAAGGTTTTGCGGGACGGAACCCAGCCACTTACTCTACTAGCCACGCCCACTGACTCCAACATGGATATCAATCGGTGTTATTTTGAAAAATACATGGTCAGTAGCTTATAACAAAACAGTAAACTGGTTGGTTGGCGACCTAAATCTCGTAGCTACCGTAACTACAGCTTAAATAAGTTGTGTAGTTGGAGCTCAAAGTTCACTCCCGGTCTGAATAAGTTATTTGATTGTTCGATTGAGTATTTGATAGAAGCGCAATCGGTCAGTTACATTGGGGCGTAGTAGAGTTGAATGCGACAGTCTGACTGGAGTTAATGGCTTTTACAATTTAATCCAATACCAGGCAAAAAATTTCTAGACTTGCCCAAATTCAAAGAAGTTTCAGACGACATTCTAAGATGGCTTAAAATTGCAAAAATAAATACAATATTGGCTACAAAACATTGCATGAAAAGGTGAAATTTCTTGAAACAAGCAGTTTTTGTTTTTCAAAGAACGGTTTCCTCAAGTATGATCTTTCAAAGGCGTTGAAATGTGGTCTTTTGAGAGAATGTGTTATTCCATTACCAGACGACTTAATTCTTAAACTTGACCAAATTCAAAGATGATGCAGACGACAGTTTCGAAATCAAAGGTTAGGTAGTGACCAAATTGTTGTGACAACAGATTGAATAAGCTATAGTTACGACGTTTAGGTCTCCTGACCAATAAAAACCCTTCACATAAAGTTTGATTTCAAAGTTAACTTCCTATCAAAATGAACAATTTGATTGGTCGATCGATTCATTTCATTGACAGTCGTGATCCGTCAGCTATAACCATGCCGGGCTAAATAAGACCTTTCTCGGAAATAAGGAAAGTAACGACTCTGATCAGACTGAACAGCTTGACCAGGATCGAAACATTGATGGATCGCTTGTTCCGTCCACTGACTCCAATGTTCACACCCACTGACTCGAATAATAATTTTACTTCGATATTTAACGTCATTTGAAAAAAAATATGGCCATTAACATATAATAAAAAGTAAAGTTGTTGGTTTTCGTTCTTAACGTCGTAACTACAGCTTATATAAGTCACAAAACTAAAATTTGTTTCACAAAAATATTTGAGTTCGTAGTTCACACCCTTTCTAATTGAACGATTTGATTGGTCAATTGATTTTTTTATTAACACTCTAGATTGGTCAATTTACCTTTGCTGTACCGAGTCTCTTTTTTACGAATTTGTTTCTCAGAGTTCCCATTAGGTCCCTTTATGCATTACTTATCTAAGTTACTCGCTAAAGGATATATGAGCGCGTGCGAGACATTTCCAACCATTACACATGTGCGCCAAGTAAAGACTCAGATCAGTCTGTGCAACCGCACAGTCTGATCAGAGTCTTCTCTCTGCGCTCTCCAGAAAGATACTGACCCAAAGCTTCTTTAAACAATCAGCGAATATTCTAATTGCCCCTTATGGCTGTCCAGGGTGCTCAATGTGTGCAAGTTACGCAAATGCGAAATTGTTGGAAATGTCATGCATAGGTTCATATGCTATTTTAAAAAAATCCAGCATGAACGTTTTGGAATGATGTGCTCAACCGATACCTGGACGATATTCAAGGTCATTTGAAGACACCGAAGAACAATTAATTTTCTGTAATGGTTTTTATTGATTTCCATTCAAAGAATGTCGTAATACATAGATTGTTGTTATTGATATGCTATGACAACAGTATAAATAGTAACAGAACGATTCAATACCCAATCGTATGAAATATGGCCATTATTGATCTTTATAGATGATGACCCAATAGAATTGGGAAACAGTGTACTGTACTGTACAAAACTTTTAATTTAATGTCGCTGTGATTTCATAGTAGACAAAACATTGTGAGAAAAAGAAGAATTGCTTGTAACAAGCATTTTCTTCATTTCCCACAACATTTTCTACCACATAGGATGGTTTCCTTTCAAATTGCACTCAGTTTTCACTGTCATCTGCGACCTGTTTTAATTTCGCACCAGTATAAATTTCAAAAAGCGGAAAACACTTAATTGTTAAAGAGAACCTGAAACTAAATATCAAAATGCATTTTGCAAAGCCACAAGTTCAATGTCTATGTAAATAAGTACGATCATTTATGATGGGATAACCTTGATCGTGATCTTACACTCCTTTCTCGAGGAAGATTTTCCTTTATTGTTTATGAGTACAAGTTGTTCGTAGATGGATCGCAAATGTCAATCAAAAACCAAATCAAAAACATAAAAGATAATGGCTAAGTGTTATAAATAGGATTACATTTGATAACAATTTCCCATTGAAATAATATTTTTAAATAATAATTCGCAACCACTTTATGATTCATTTCTACTCGTATATACTAAAACAGGCTTGAAAATTGGGCTAATATCAATAACATGATTGAACTAGTCTACCTTTGAACGATTTGACCATAACCTTTCAGGAATTATCAGTTACGTATATATCAATGCATTTTTCGCCCGTTTTCATCTCAAAGCAAGACAAATCTGGTTGTCACGGTCAATATTTAGAATGGAAATTGATTTATGGATATTCTGACTTCAAAAGGACAAACAGGTGATAAAGAATAAGATCAGACTACACATATGTGAAGGCTGATTTTTGTCTATGCCTCCTGCCAAAGCAGAAATATTTCGGGCTCAGCATGATAAGGGTTAAACTATAGTCCAGCAAGATTTAGACAAATCAATTTCCGTACGCCGTCTCCGTCAGATATATGTCCCATGAAGACATCGCAGAAGAAGGGTCAAGTGCATATGAGCATATGAGTGTCACGTGTTTTTCTTGATGAACTATTACTTTTTGGATTGTTTTTTTATCGATCAGTTATTATACTATATAAATTATTATCACCATTATTTCCTTTTTATTACAGTAGAATCCTCTTAATTACAACCCTGATGATGGTAATTCACTGCTTAATTGCAACTGACCTTATGTACAAACATTAGATTTAACCTATTCCAACTCAACAAAATTTTAGACCGGTCCAAATTGAAAGGAGCTGCAGAGGATATTTTCAAGTTGGTGGAATTTAAATTGTCTTTGACTTTTTTTCGAGGGAAATCATTGTGGATAATGAAGAAATTGCTTGATCCAAGCAATTTCTTCATTTTCCACAATGTTTTCCAAAGCTTTTTCTTTGAGGGGCGTAAAAAATAGGGATAGAGTGGGAATTGGTTAAAGAAAGAATAACTCCTTTTAATAGCCTCTTCTGGTTATTTGCAACAGAAGTGATGACAAATTTGTGTCGCATTTAACAGGATTCCGCTGAATCATCACCAGTTTTTACCTATCCCTAATTTTCTGCCGAGTGAAATCATTCACTCTTATTTAATACATTATGCAGTATACAAAATATGCATTTAGATTAATACAGTAATGGAAATATAACTAATTTATACCTTTTTACTGAAATAGTATTTCCGCGTTCACACAGGACTCAAACATCAAGACTCCATTTGGCCATAAAAATGAGATGGAACAAAACGTGAATCTACCTTTTTATATGAAAACTACCTAAAACAAAAGCAAGACTATCATTAATTGGTCGTTATATTATCAATTACGGTTCATGGGTGCCATTTATCAAAAAACCATCATGGTGAAATCGGACAGTTGACATGTGAACAAGCAAAATCGCGTTCTAGTGTACGTGATCGTATGTTTATCGTGACATTTCGTTCTTTGGGATATATGTCCATATTTGCAATTTCTCTTTGTTCTTACTGAAAATAAAAGCGTCACCTTATAAACAAGTGTAAAAGGACAAGCACGTATTCTTTGTGTTATTTTGCATTGATTATAGTTTCTAACATAAACGAACAAGTGACAGTCCATTGGTCAAAAGAAATCAAAAAGTTTTACTATAGGCTTGTTTTTTCTTCTTCTTGTTGTTACAAGAGATCGATTTTTTAATGTTTTTCTAAAATATGGTTGGTTTTGATTAAGCAAAAATTTCATTCTCACAATAGTTTGTACTTTGGGGTGTTTAATCGGTTTAAGATCTAGATTATCAACCGATCAAATACATCTGTATAATCGAAACGATATATGACTCTCTGCAAAATTGAAATATACGTATACTGCTTTACTATGCGAAACAAATCTTTTTCTCGTTCAGAAACGCATTATAGTCTAGTTAAGCGAATACGTTTGAATCAATTGTTTGAGTAAATGGTATTTCTTACTGCACCTACTGCACTCCGAATAAAGCATTTCCGTGATATCAGACAACATGAGTACCCCGAAATGCATTGACTTGGACTTATATCAAAATGCATAACGTTACGACGTTTAAATCGTCCGCCAACCTTAATGTTGAAGGAATTCACCCAAAGAATGAATAAACTCGTTGCTTGGTATATCATTTTTAACCCATTACCACACAGCAGAATTTTAGACTGGTCCGAATTTAAAGCAGTTAGAGACAACAATTAAAAGTTCGAGAAATTAGCTTTTTCGAATTTATCGGTAGAAAACATTGTAGAAAATGAAGAAATTGTTTGTTGCAAACTTGATTTCGATCCCCCCCCGCCGCCTCACACATACACCTTAAAAGTTGTGGATTTGCAAAATGTCACAATATGAATTATTTTCAACAGTTTAATATATTACGCCTTAATGTCAAAAGAAATTGAAACAAATTTGAACATTGACAACAAACATTCACTTTATAAAGAAAGAAATGTCATCTCGATTTATTCAATCCGACTGGATGTTGACAGTTTTATACATATTGCAAAACAAAACAAATATCGTCAAATATCGCGGTAAAATGTCGTAACCACAGCTTTCTTAAAGTTGAAGCAACGAATTTTGCTCTCGCGCCGACGATATACTCTTTCTTTGAACCTAGCTAATTGAAAATTATCCATTACAACATGTCCTCAAGAAATCAGCTATAGCTGGCGGATTTCTGATTTCAAAATTTACCAAGTTTGATATCTATTGGATTTAACTAACTTAAAAAGTTTTGTCTAGTAAACCGGTATAGACTGAATTCGCTATTTTGACAAGTGATGTGAATACAACTCTATAGAAATCACTATTCAAAATACCGTATTCTAGTTATAAGATATTTCAAAGAACGGGAAAGTTTTCTGTAAGACTGTGTTTGTATTGAGTTTTAGCTGCTCCGATTTTAAATATGTTATATTTGTAATAATGCAATTTAATTCAATAAACAACATAGGGAAAAAATAAAAAAAACTTCAACCCTTTATTTTCGTCTCTGTTAGATTTCTTTCACCTTGAATAGTCACCCTGATTTATTATGCACGCATCATCATTTTCGAAAACAAACCCCGATTGAACTGTCTGATCTTATCCGCTTTTCCTTATTGTTGTTTTCAGGAATCTAGTGATAGTCCTAATACGAGCGGTGGATCACATAGACGTAGGCTACTCCTGTTAACCCGTTCCCATTTTTCAAAATTTCAGACTTGTCCAAATTCAAAGAAGTTGCAAACGACAAGTAAAAGTGAGTGCAATTTGAAAAGTAACCAACCTACAGAGTAGTAAAAAATGTGGGAAAAGAAGGAATTGCTTGTTACAAGCAGTTTCTTCTTTTCCCACAATATTTTCTCACGCAAAAAAAAACAGGGACGTAAAATTCAGAGATTAACCAGGAAAGGGTTAATCTTACATTGGAGTCCGTGGTCTGGTGGTTATACGCAGGACTGGGAGAGGAGGGTCCCTTGTTCGAATTCCGGCCGCACCATATTTTTTTTTCTATTTTTCAGAGCAAAAGACTAATTCTCCGTTGTCCCTGTTCACCCATGAGTATAAATGGGTACACATAAGGGTTGTTAGTCAATGTTCTGTTTCTGCACTCGCGTCGTCTATAAACAGGCGACTTAGAACTCGATGATAGTTAGTTAAGAATTGCGAAGTCGATGAGCGAATTTCTATTTGAAAACGGACAATAAAATGAAATTCTATATATGATAATAGATTTCTTACCACAGAATGGTGACGTTTTACCAAAATCTGTGTCGAACTGTCAAACTGTCATGTTTCCATGTTTACTATTATTAGTTCATCAGTAGGATAATTGACCAATCGCAACTGTCAATCAAATAATCAGTCGACCAATGAAATCACTCAAGATCAGTTTAAACTCCGACTTTGTTCGCCATTTTGGTGGATGATTTTGTTGGTTTGGCGAGTTAAAAGTCGCAACAACAGCTTATTCAAGCTGTAGTTACGACGTTTAGGTCGCTAATAAACTCTTCTACGTTTCCGTTACATGCTACTGGCCATAAATTTTGAGAAAAAAGTCGTCAGTAGGCGGAACTTCATGTCGGGACCATAGGAGACAGTGGGCGGGGCCAGCGATTGATCAATAAACGGTGTACTGGTTCCGATCACTGACCTACAGTAAGAATTTCTACTTTGATACTAAACGGAGTTATCATGCAAATATGTATAGCCAGTAACATGAAAAAGGCAGTAAAATGGTTGATTGGGAACCTAAACGTCGTTACTACAGCTTGAGTAAGCTATAGATACAACGTTTAAGCCGTAAAGCCAACACAACTGCTTCAAACAAATGAAGGCCATGGTTGGAGTTCATTGATGTGATTTTTCGACTGATTTTCTTTAACAGATACCTCAACAAGCTCTGCAACATGATACCAAATGTCACGCCGATCACCATGTAATGATTGATTCAAGGAATTTTTTTTTAAAAATGAATACCTGACGATAAAATTTAAGACTGATCCGAATCAAAAAGGTTGTCGACACAAAGTCTTAGTTGGTGAAATTGCAGAAACCATTGCGGATAATGAAGAAATCGCTTTTGTTAGAATGGATTAATGCTAATTTACATGGCCAGGGCTTCACGTCAGTCATGCACAATAGGCAACTTGTCTTGTGAGATAAAAAGCCATTTTGAAATAATCTTTTAGCTTATACAAAAAAAAAAGAGAAAAGAGATCAATCAAAACTACCAGAACTTCAATAATAGAAGTAAGACTGCATCTCTTGTTTCTTGAAAATATTCAATAATTCTTAGCATTGTTAGTGACGCGCAGAAATAAGAAGAAATCTACAATTCAATATTTCAATCGACAATCGAAAGACTATCTGTAATGACTTGCTCTAGTTTTCTACATGTTATATGTAAGAATGAGCGTTAATTTATAACACCTTTTGGTTTGAACATCTTTCATATGCTTTGGTGCTTTAGATTTAAAGAAAACAAAAGATGCTTAATCTAAAACGTCTAAAACTTACTTCTTAACATTTCTTGCGTAAGCTTAAGTTTATTTAACCCATTACCAGACGGCAACAAATAAGCTTGTTCCAAATTGACAAGGGTTGCAGACGACATTTTAAAGTTGATGAAATTTTGTATATTTTGAACTTACTTTCTTTGAAAACATTGTGTAGAATGACGAAATTGCCTGTCACAAGCAATTTCTTAATTTTGCACGATGTTTTCCCGATTGTTTATAGGGAAGGGGGCTCCAAAAGAGTCATTGTGTGGGAATGGATTAAAAACGGGGTGATAACAATAACAATACATTTTGTGTTTTAATTAAAGTATCGGGTTTTTTTCCTATAAACTTTATGTCGTAAATTTTAACTAGTTGAAAATGAGAGCAAGTGAATTATGAAACCAAGACGAAATATCTGAGACTGAGATACGATTTTAATGTATCCTGTCCCTCAACTATTTTAAAGCAAACAATTTGAAAAAATTATTTATTTTAAAATGAGTTAATTAAGATGGAATTCCTCACTCATCAAGATCGAGACTTTTATTTCCTTAAGCGCATGGGCCATCTCTTTGAACGTCTTCAGTCACGTCTTTTATGTTGTTGTTGTTGCGTCATATTTTAAATCCTGGCTATATGTCAGATGATAAAGATCAATGTCAAAAAATGCAAATATGATCATGTGATTTTATGAGTGTATGTGTGTTTATTTGTCTGTGTGTTGTTGTTGTTGTTGTTGTGATCGATGTTGTTGCGTCGATTTGTGTGTTGTTGTTATTTATTTGTTTATTTTCTTTTCCACTTAATCAAAGCAAAATGACACGAATGTTAACTATTCAACGTTAAAGAAATTCAGGTGACATTACAAAAAATCATCATGCATTAATCTTCATGTGCAAAAAAAATGGAATTATCTGGAAAAATATTTTGGAAAAGGAAGAAATTGCGTTTTTCCAACAATGCCTTAATGATTTTATTTCAAAACCAATTTGTATAACCGTAGAGTGGGGCAAAGAGGAAGTGACACCAGCTGTAGGCAAAAAAAAAAAAAGATGTTCGATACTAGTAATCGCCGGCCCCGCCCACTCTCTCCTTTAGCCACGCCCACTGACTCCAAAAGGAAGTCTCGCTTCGATTTCTAAACGGCGCTATTTTGCAGTAACATGTAACAAAAAAGTAGAATGGTTGGTTGGCGACCTAAACGTCGAAACTACTGTTTGAATTAGCTGAGGTTACGATATTTAAGTCGCCAAACGAACAAAAATATTTCGCACAAATTGCGGTCGATGTAGGAGTTCAAATCTCAATTCCGGACTGAATGATATTTTGATTGGTCGATATACTCCTTGATTGACATCGCGATTGGTCAACTGTCATTATTGGGTTAATTTGCTTCATTCGGTTTCATGCTCGAAAGACAAATTGAACACTGTGACTCGTATGCAATTCATATTCCGATGCATTTGTTAAAGCCTAAAATTTTACTCATGAATAATTCGTCGTTTTGCGTGCCGAACAGTAATATATGTTGTTCTTGGGCAAAACACTAAAGCCATTCAACAATCGCGCCTATTGACGACTTATAAGAAAATAATTGTAACAAAAAATTTCTTCAGTGTTCACAATGTTTTCTTCCCTGAAATGCAAAGATGTTCTGAATTCGGCCAATTTGATATTGCCGTCTGCAACTTTTTTTTAAATTTGGGTCAGCGTAAAATTCTGTCGTATGGTAATGGATTAGTAGTCGGCATCCCTCTTCCTTCGTGTAAAGCAGCAGTGTGTTTAGGTCACAGCCTTTCGCGGGTTCGTTAAACCATCTGGAGAGCGGCCCTATAAGATTTAAGCTTATCTTTAGAATCAAACTTAAAATAAATTGAAACAAATTGAAACAAATCAAATATCATAACAAAACTGTTTCGGTCGTGATTGTACAACAATTGTCACATTCCGTGAACAAAATCAAAGCATCATGTGTTAATTGGACTAATGCGGGTCAAGGTTGGACAAATTCACGCGTTAACAGTAGACCACCTCTAATGCGCGACCGTTTATATTAAACGACCAGGAAAAAAACTTCTCCCATCAGAAACACAAAACTCCTCTACAATTGACCAGTCGCGGCTGTCAACCAAGGGGGAGAAAAGCCAATCAAATCATTAAATTTTGACTGGAAGTGATTTTGAACCCCGACATTGGCCGACATTTCATTAAGTATGTTTTGCTGGTTTGGCTACTAAAATGTCGTTACTATAGCTAATTCAGACTTTACGACGTTAATGTCTACAACCAACAATTTCACTTCTTTCTAATATGTTCCTTGCCATAAAAAATACAACATAACGCCGTCAAAACTTCCTGTCGGAGTCAGTGGGCGTGGGCAACGGAGTCAGGAGGTGAGGTAAGCGACGCTCGCACTTTCATGTATAAACCAATCCGATGTCAATCAACTCTGTTCTTTTTTTTTTTTTTTTTTTCACATTAGATACATTGTGTATTTCTAAAATGTCGTTGTACATCGAAGTCGGACCCTTTGAATGACAACTACTTGTCAAAGTCGACTGAGGTAATAAACAATATTCTTTCGTAAATTATGTTCTTATAGAATTCGTGGCTAGCAACCGTAACATCGTAAATACATTGAATAAGCTGTAGTTACATTTTTTTAGTTATCACACAAAAATGCTCATCACGAAGTTAAAGTTCAGTTCCGGTCTAAATGTACAATTTGATAAGTCAATCGATTTTTATGGCTAGTCGGTCAGCCCGATTAGCTCAAACCTCAAGATCACGGGTTCGAGCCCTGGGATGACCATATCAACTAACAAAACTAATCGTCTTTCGGATGAGGCGTTAAACCGAGGCCCCGTGTGACGATGCTATCCATCGAGCACGTTAAAGAACCAGGCGGAGCTCTCAGCAGTTTCGTCCTGTATCCTTGCACTATCCTCCGTAACAACTAACCGTCTTCTGGGGGCGTCACTCATATGGGCATGTGCTACGGTAGCGACGATAAATAAACAGAAATAATGGCTAGTGGAATACCGTCAGTTGATCTTAAAGAGTACATGTCAGTAACTGTGCCGTGTTCGCTAAAGCGTATTATTGATTTAATCTTATTGGTTTCCATTGTTATTCTAAGAGTATATAAGAGTATTATCGATATATAGGGTAAATAGACTAAAGGTTCAATACTGCTATGAAAACAATAATAAATTCTATTATCAAATGGTAACTGATCGGTTAACAATTGGTCTCTTAATCATTTCGACAAGGCTCGACCCTGGCAAGTATACGAAGAAAAAAAGGGATATCTACTTAACCCATGCCCAAACGAATTTGAGACTGATCCAAATTGGAAGAAGCTGCCAACGACAATTTCAAGTTGATTATTTTTTTTAAATCTTTGTTTTTTGGGTTGGAAAACTTTGTAGATAATGATGAAATTGTTTGTAACAAGTAATTTCTTCATTATCCCCAATGTTTTCTATAGATTTTATATTAAGTGGCATTTAAAGCGTCCTTGTGTGGGAATGGGTTAAAAAGGCAGTTTCGTACCTCCATGAAGAATTAGAGTAAGGAATAGTTTTGTATAGTTTAAACATATGAGCGCATGCGTGACATTTCCAACTATTACACATGTTCGCTAAGTAAAGAGTCGGGTCAGCCTGTGCATCCACACAGTCTGATCAGAGTCTTCACTCTGCGCTCTGTAGATAGATACTGACCCAAAGCTTCTTTCAATAATCAGCGAATGCTCTAATTGCCCCGAATGGCTGACCAGGGTGCTCAATACGTGCGAGTCACGCACATGCGAAATGGTTGGAAATATCACGCACAGGCTCATATTTTATTGCCATTAATGTACAAACATTACAAATTACACTATAAAACAAATATTCATATAAGTAAGGCAAATGGGCCACAAATTCTTCCAACTTAGATTCGGCCGTCCCCACTTGGAAGTACATACATAATTCAATTTCTTCTATATTTGTTCATTAAAGAGTATGCCAAGATAAATATGGTAAAAAATGAGAAAACAATGTAATCAATTATGGAAGTAAACAATTTTAGATAAAAAATTTATACTAGTGTTTAAAATGTTTGTAGGTAGAAAACAAATAATTATTTTTGGGATCATTCCAGAAAATTTTGGATGTTATTGAGAATGTTTATCCGTCTGTCGGGCTACCGGCCGCGATCGCGGATCACACGAAATTTAAGCAAATCTTACAGGTATTACTGCTCGATGTTATCATTTAAAACTTTCAGTGTCTTTAACAAAGCTTTAGACATATAGAAATATTGTTGAATTTTCTTCTAAACTTAATTGTGTTGAACCATAGAGTAAAAACTTCGAACTTAGAGGATGAAAGCGAGGTAGTTTGTGGACCATTTTAACTATTTGGGCTGTAAACCGTGTACATTGGAAAAAGTACTGCTCCACAACCTCAACTGGATAACCACAGTTAAATCTTGGGCCAGGCGATAAATGATTGATAAAAAGGTCAGAGTTAAGATTGCTGCATTGGTTTCGTAATCTCGTTTTATATACAGAGAATTTTCTTTCCCAAACAAAAAAAAAACAAAAAAAAAAAAAATGACGCGGTACCTCGTGATTAGCAAATGTTCGTAATAATGAGGACCTAAATATAGATAAGGAATCGATAGATTTTATAGGATTAGGAAGCTCATTCCATAAGGAAAAAGTTGATGGAAAAAAAGATTTTGAAAATAATTCTGTTCTACAAACGATTGCATCAATGTCATCAGCATTACGTTGGGAATAACTTGTTCTGTCGTTAACTTGTTGTGGAATTAAGTCAGAAATTTAATTTGAGATGTGAACATTGACTATATTATAAATGAGAACAAGCTTTGGTATTTACGTCTATTTTCTAATTTTAGACAGCCGATTTCTTTGTATATGTTGTCCAAAGATGTTGATCTAGTTAAACATGTTACAATTCTGGCTGCTTCTACTTGTACTTTTTCCATGGAATCTTTTTCGCGCGTGCCACAGTTATCTCAAACCACTGCCGCATATTCAAAAATTGGACGCAGGAACGAAACGTAGATTTGGTTCAGTGATTCTCGCTTGGGTTGGAATTTTATATTTCTCATCATTAATAATAATGATGAGACTGATTTGATTAAGTTATCCATATGTACTTTCCATTTTCTATTACTACTTAGAGTTAATCCAATATGCTTGTGACAATCCACAAATTGTACATTGACCATTTCAATAACAAGTTCGGATTTTCTGCGGTTTTATTTGAGAATGACATTTTTTGTATGCTTACATAAAAAATAGTTCCATAAAAGAATGTTTAAAACTGGTAAATTTTTTGACAATTTTTAAGATATATGCTTTGGTATTATTAAATTCGAAGGAATAGAAAAAACAAATGATTCTATGAAACAAGAAACCTTAAGGTTCATACACTTCTTTATGAATTTGCATTAAGGGGTTGTCATGGTAAATCAAAATTCTTGTGACCAACCAAAACTTTCATTAAGACTGGAATCAAATATAGACTTCCAACATTTATTTCAAGCATTTTTGTTGGTTTTGCAGAATTGACTAAACGCTGGTCAATCCCTTTATTTCGTTGGCCACGCCCATCGACTGCATCAGGACGTCCCGCTTCAATTTTTAACGATGTTATTTTGAAAAACTTATGGCCAGCAGCATGTAACAAAAACGTATTATTGATAGATGGCGACCTAAACGTCGAAACTACAGCTTTAATAAGCTGTAGATACGACTTTTAAGTCGCTAAACCAACAAAAAAAGGCTCACAACAATGACCCCCCCAATTTTGAAAGCTCAGGAGCGGACTGAATAAATGATTTGATTGGTCGGTTGATTCCTTGATTGACAATTGGTCAATTAGAAAGAGTTATCAGGTGTTTATGTTGTTTCCGCAATTAGCTAGAATGTTATAAATGCACGTGATTTAGTAAATAATTTATTATTTTTCACAGGCACATAACACTATTTATTACATGATATTGTCTACAACAAAGCCTTTAAATTTGGACAGGTCTAAATTTTTGCAATATAGTAAAGGGTAAGAAGGGGTTAACATTTACTGTGAAAAAACTCGAATTGTCGCATAGCGGACTCATACAACAACCCAACAAACAGCGTTTTGACCTTTGACCTAAATTACCCACAAAACAATAGGGCATGGAGCATGGGCAACATGTGTATTTCAAGGACTTGGGTCAAATGGCACATGATTTAAAACGGTTTTCAATCAAGATTCAGTACATTTGACTGGTGTGACCTAAAAACGATTGCACACTGCATTGGATCAATGGCAATAATTGTATGATGTTTCGAATGTGTTTGTCAAGTGTTGGCAAATTGGTTCCAGAGTAAGAGCTCGGAAACGAAAAAATCTAAACGCGGACGGATAGACATACACGCAGACAGACGTGTTGAAACCAATGTACAAATACCTGTATAAAAACGATTAAAACTACGCAAAAGTTACCCCCTCTTTATACCGAAAGCAAAATTATGAGTAAAACACAGATTTCCATTAACCCATTACCACACAATGATACTTTTAGACGTACGATCATTAAAATCTTTATGGTAAAGGAGGAATTGTTTGCAACAAACAATTTCTCCTTTTCCCACAATGTTTTTTTTTTTCTTCTTTTTTTTAACATATCAGACACTTGTTTCTAATTTTAGCCAAATTCAAAATATCGTCTTTCACTTCTTTCAATTTGGTCAAGTCTTAAATTCTGTCGTCTGACGACAGGTTGAGGATGAATAGGCCCCATATATGTCATTTCAAAGAAATGCATACATTTAGAATAAAATAATCCAGAACACACCCAGCTCGCATAAAAAGAATTAGGCAGTTCCCGTGTATTTCTATAGATCGTATGATGCAAACTGTGATCTGCCTGTTCGGATGTATATTTCAGTGAATTAATGTATTCGTTGAAAACGTAATCCGCCAAAAGAAATGACCACAAATACATGTATCACAGATCGAGCTTTTGTACGCTTTGCCTGTTATTCCTTGCCGCAGACCATAGAATGTGCATCAATTATTGTTGAAAGGGTTGTTAAAGATTCATTGAATACAGTTCTCTTTCCATCTGTCCAAGGGCACACACTCCACAGAAACATAGAGAAAGATAGTCACCGCATATGGAACCCTAAAACAGACACAAGTTAAAATATTAAATATCTAAAAGCAGAAATGCGTTTTCAAAGTACCTATTCGATTAAATTGGTCATCTCGATCGCAACTGACGTATGGCCGTCGTAAATTTTAAAAAAAGCGATTAACCAATCAATTCATTCATTTAGGCCGGGGGTTGATTGTTCATTGGTTCGGCGACTTTAACTACGCACCCATAGCTTATCGAGGGGATAGTTGGGACGTAAAGGTCGCCGAACAGAGATTGTTTTTTAGCTAGCAAAGCGTCAGATTTGATAGCTTAAGTTAAGGGTCTTCTCAACGAGTTCAACGAGTACAAACTGCCACTGAAGGCTTAACCACTAAATCCATTGAATGCCTACGCAATAAAAAGTAGTTCTTATTTCCGGAATTTTGCAAACTCTGCCACAGCTTTTTATGGCCACATAAATTAACTATATACTTATTGTAGACAACTCCTTTTAAATCATCTCTGATTGTTTCTAATTCTGACCATGACTTAAACAAAATATCCAGGTCGTACTACCATGGTGGAGGTCAGTGGGCGTGGCAAGCTCCATCAATAGACCCTCGAGCCTAATATTACTCTTCTTATCAATGAAAACTCATTAATGACAACACTCTACCAAATAATACGATTTCTGTTAAAAGAATCAGATACTTGAAAAAAGGTACTATGGCCAAATTAGGAATCAGGTCTCGGATTTATAGCAGGCGGATGGATATACATTGGCTGCAATACAGAAATTCGGAATGTCTTTAAATTGATTGATTGAATGGGGTTTTACGCCGCTTTCAACAATCTTTCAGTTATATCGCGGCGGCTGGAGCACCTAACAATGGATTCCTGGTATTTCTCTCACCAGTACCACCATCACATCCTTTCCTAGCCTCCAGCTGCTATCCCACATAGGTCTACGATTATCGACCAATTGGTGGGAGACAAATAGTCGGAAAGGATGGGTGCCGCCGTCGGGGATCGAACCCGGGACCTCTTGATTGATAGTCCGACGCGCTACCACGGAACGTCTTTAAAACTAGATAGGAGGTTATGAATTCGCAATCAAACAACAGGTATGGGTGCACGTAAGATATTTATTATAATTGTAACTCTTGATAAAATTCCTAAGATTTAAAATCGAGATTGATTCCATAAAAGAGTTGCTCGATGGATTCCGATTTGGATTGTCCCGTGCACAATTAAGACGGATAAACCTTTTCGGGTTGGAACGCCGTCGCATGCTGACTTTTTTTACTCGTTACACTTCGAAAACTGACTCCATTAGACTCATTAATCCTTTCCTGTACTTACCCAGGATTTTACGTCGATGTAATTTTTTACTTGAGAAAATATTGCGGAGAAAGAAAGAAGAAATTGCTTGTAACACCTCTTTTCCCTCAATGTTTTTTCCCTTATCGGATGGTTTCATTTCAAATGGCATCCAATTTTCATTGTCCAATTTTCAATTTGGACCAGTCTAAAATCTTTTTTAAAAAAAAAAAATCGGTAAAGAGTTAAAGAAAGCCTCACATTACCTTAATTCCACCAAGCGTTCTCATCCTTGTTCTCAATGCTATCAGACCACCCGGCACACAGCAGGCCACCAGGAAATTCTCACCCAGTCTTTTAGACACACTTGCCATTGTTGCACAGGGGAACAGCCAGGTAAATAGACCTAAAATGCAAAAACACAGAAATCTATTTCATCAAGTCGGTATGTCTTGATGCCCAAACCTATAATTTGTGAAACCAAGTAAGCACCCGAAAAGTGAACTTTGCCGTGATATAACTTTAATCCTTGTCATGTTGAGCCAGGAATGATCCGGTTTTAGCAGCAGGTAAAAACAAAGATTAGGCTGCACATAAGTGCAGTCTGATCTTAGTTTACACATCCTGTCTATCCTTTTGAAACCAGAGTTGTTTATTAAATTAATTTTCAACAGAAGTAATGACAAATGAACAACAAGTACTACAAGTGCTTTCATCCATTTGATTTTTATACAATTCTGAAAAGGTTTTTCATAAGTGCAGTCTGATCTTAGGTTACACATCCTGTCTATCCTTTTGAAACCAGAGTTGTTTATTAAAATAAATTCCAAAAGAAGTATTGACAACTGAACAACAAGTACTACAAGTGCTTTCACCCCTTTGATTTTTATGCAATTCTGAAAAGGTTTTTATTTAGCATAATAATGGCTAAGAAGTTTGTCTTAAAGATTTTCAGTGTCGTTAAACTCATACAAACAAACAATTTAGTCAATTTATCAAATTCTTCTGTACGTAGTCAAAGATGAAGATTTCGTTAAATTAGGAATTAGGTACGTGAACGAGAGGCTTATAAAACGCGAATATTTTTCAAACATCTAAGATTTGTTTTTCTTTCTTCCTTGTCAGAAATAATTTAAACTCTTTCCACACATTGATTTACATAGTACTCATTCGTTTTTAAATTTAAAACACCATTCCCACAATTTTCGTTGAATGAAATAACTGTTACGGAAACAAAGATTGCATTGGACGAAAAGCACAGGAAATTTTGACGTCATGATTAATAACCGACATATCAAAGCTTAAACACAAGCGACCGGATTGAAATAAACTGAGAGTGTACGTAATATTCAGACTATTGTTTCATCATGCAAAGTTTCAAGATATTATTTTAAAAATAAAAACTGCAACAAGAACAAAACAGTAACACTCACATTTACCAAAACCACGTCAACCAATGCAATTGAGGAATGTTTTAAGAGGTGTGAATGAAGTTATTGAACGATTGGAGTGAGGTATTTGAATGTTACGAATGAAATAGTGAACCAGCGAATGAATAAAACGAGTCTCATTTACATGAAGTTCTTTACGGTCAGGGAGTGAAATACGCGGATGATATTACACTGATGTAATAACTGCAAATAAAGTCGATTTCACGTAATGACGTTTGTAATGACGCCATTTTACAAACGGCGTTATATGTTTCACAGAATATAATATTTGGATGAATTCTACTAGTGATTTATTGCAAAAATTAAGGTCATACTATAAATGGATTATCGAATTCCTGATCATATAATCCCGAATGTATCGAACTCGCAGAGCTTTCTTCATATCTGTTGACTGAAAGCCGGCGCTTGACGCGAGCTTTCAGTAGGAATGCGTTTTCATTATACACATGGGAGGAGGCATCCTTGGACTACTCCTGATTAAAATGATAAATGTAACCTGTAAATATTACTTTGCTGCTTAACCCTTTCCCGTACAATCCCTGGTTTTTACGCCCCTGTGATTTTATACTTGAGAATACATTGTGGGACAAGAGGAAATTGACAAGCAATTTCTCCTTTTCCCACAATATTTTCTACTTCTTTAGAAGGTATCAATTCCAATTGCATCAAATTTTCATTACTGTCTGCAATCTCTTTAAGTTTGGACCAGTCTAAAAATTCAAACACGGGAAAGGGTTAATGGTTAAAAACACTCATCCTTTTGTTAGAGATAAGTTTGCTAGTTTCTGATCCTTCAGCTTTAACGCTATCTCTCTAGTTTCCTAATGTAAGGTTATAATCATTACCACTATAGAGAAGGTGGCATTTCATCTAAAACCGAAGGATTTTTGTAAAACCTGTCAAAATAGAATTATGGCCATGAAGACATTCTTAATTTATATTTCTATACCAATGTGCACTGGAAACGAGTTCCTTTTAGCTCTATAGACTGGTGATTTTTTGTCTGAATATCAGGAGAAAACACCAAAAAGACATTTTTTTCATTCCCGTCAATAAATTACTTCTCCAACCAATCTTTGTCAAACATCCCTGAAAAGGTATTTTAGTCTTACTATATACTAATTTATTTCAGTCTTATTACATCGAATACTTTTAAACAAAACCATTAGTTGCCCTCAAAATAAAAAAAACAAAGTGCTTCACAGTCCTGAAAGAAAAGCAATTTCATCCCCTGCTAATTTGTAACTGGATTTTAAGTGTCTTGCAAAAAACACATGTCAGGAACAGAAGAACTTGAAACCGTGATCATAGGCAGCTAGTGTGGTCTTGAAAATGACTCTCTTGACTATGCCGAGATTCCCACTAATGGTACACGTAAAAGGATCCAAGTAAAAGTTTTGGTAAACATGTAATTTTTTTAAATTCTATTGTCATTCAGATAAAAGATTATCAGTGCTGCAATTTTATATAAATCATATAAGTCAACATTTTATACATTTGAATGAAAAATTCTCACTGATGAAAACCAAAGAATTTACCGGCTTCGTTGATGCCCTGCATCAAAGTTTTATCATGTAGATAATTTGTATTTCCAATATCCTCTATTTCTTTTGGGTAAAACAAGAGAGAAGCTTTGTCTATTTTGATTAGAGAATCATTTCGCGTAAACGCAAAACGCAATGAAACTAGAAAATCAATGCTAACGAGGGGCTTTGTACATTCAGTTAGACTTCCTGAAAATACCTGTTTGTATGTAACAGAATAAATGACCATGACCATTAACTTTTAACTTCCAGAATATAAAGATGATAAATATTCGAATTTTGATTCTTAACCCTTTCCTGTTTAATCCCTTGCTTTTACAGCCCTGTGTTTTTATACTTGAAAAAACATTGGGGGAAAAAGAAGAAATTGCTTGTAACAAGCAATTTCTTCATTTCCCACAATATTTTCTAACCCACTGAACGATTTTGTTTTTCAAATAAGTTCGATTTAAAATTGTTGTTTGCAAACCTTTGTATTTTGGATCAGTCTAACATTACAAAAAAAAAAAAAAAACACAAAAAAACGGGAAAGGGTTCAAGACAGGACAAAATACCTGATTCGGTTAATATCACTTACATGATGTTCTTTCGTCGAAGCAATCAAACATATCGGTGGACCATGTTCTATGTCCTTCCAGTGTACTGACCATCTTAACGTCTGCGGCAGGCTGCTGTAAAATGACCTGACCCTGTGGCTGCTGGAGTGTGGGCTGGACGGCCATGGTTTATGTTTGATAATCTTAGAAAATGAAAATGATAAAATGATTCAATGACAAAAAGCTCAATTAAGATGTAGTAACGACGTTTAGGGCACCAACCAACTACTACTATTATTTGGTTTAAACATATTTTATTCATATCATTTTTAAAGAAGTTACAAATACTGACATATACACATTGAAAGATAAGATACAAAATGGGTTGGAACGAAAGCTTTCGCTGATATAGTTCTGTACATTTATTTGTTATTGGCAATAAATGTAGTAAATAAGGCTGTCGTATATTGAAACGGGACTTCCTGTTGTAGACAATGGGCGGGCTCAACGGAGTGTGTGTGTGTATGGGTGGGTGGGATGCAGCGATAGATCAATTGCGACAACCAATCAAATACCAATATGTCCTTTGTTTGTTTGTTTGTTTGTTTGTTTGTTTGTTTGTTTGTTTGAATGGGGTAAATGCCGCTGATACAATTTTTAAGTCATATCACGGCGGCTGACACACCTAACAATTGATTCCTGGTATAACTAGCAGCAGTATTACGATTATATCCTTTCCTAGCCTCCAGCTGCTATCCAATGTAGGTTTACGTTTATCCACCCTTTGGTGAGAGACAAATGTCGGACATGATATATACCGCCGCCGGGGATCGAACCCATTACAAATCGATCCTAATAGGTCATACAAATATCACTGAGGCAATCCTGTAACCAAGAATCAGATGACAAATCCAAATTGAAAGAGGTTGCAGACGTCAAATCTAAGTTTGTAAAAAATAGAAAATCTTTCTCTTTCGGGTAAAAGAAATTGAGTAGAATAAGGATTTTGCGAGTTGAAAGCAATTTATTCATTTTCCACAATGTTTCTTAAAGCTATTTTCGTATGGGTTGTAAAAATCGGTTATGTATGGAAAAAGGGGTATGATAACAATATTAGAGTTTGATTTTTGTAATAAGTAATGAAGTTTCAACTCCAAAATTAAAAAACATTAATTAGAAAGGTCGATATAATTTTAATTTCTAATAAATCGTTGAATGGCTACAAAATGTCAAAACCACAGCCTTATTCAAACTTCGATGCCACCAACGAACTCTACTACGAAACTAATCTTACCTAGAGGTCCAAAGTCTCGAATAATTAAAGATTTAAGACCAACTATGACACTAATAGTATCCAAGGAAGATTAACGTAACAATAGCATTATCCAATCAGATTATGCGTCATTTAGGTTGAAGTTTACTTGTTTACGAGGGTGTAATTCAAGAACCACATAACTACAGATTGTCACAAGGAGCATTTAAGAGGTTGAGGTTCTGTGAAGTAATTTATGGATATTCAGATTTAGTTCAACAAGTTCGGCCAGGTGATATACCTATCTAAAGTTGTTTTAAAAACAAGTCAAAGACGAAATAATCGAATTTAGAAAATGTAATATGGATGGGGGGTGTATTTGGTGTTTTAATTGATAATCCAGGGCTATACAGAGACGTTAAAAACATGAATTATATGGTGTCTCAAAATTTCATATGAAACTTACTAGTGATGTATTTCGATAATTACTTAACCCATTCACAAGACAAGACATTTTAAACTGTTCCAACCCAAAGTTGTAGCTGACAAAAATTTCAAGGTGGTATTTTTTTTTTTTTTAGTGGGGGGGGGGGAGACATTTTGGATAATGGAGCAATTTCTTCGTTCTTTCACAATGTCTCCCAAAGCTGCGTATAAATGCGAGATTGTGTGGGAATGGGTTAATGTAATGAAAATTGCTTATATTGGGTTGAGTAAGAATTAGCCATTTTGTTTGTTCATTCGTCTTCTCGTGTTATTTATATGATAAAAGTTATCCTTTATCAGTGTGTGGTGACTCAATTTAGAATAAACGTTAGTATAATAATTTGTACACTTCCCAAATTGTTCGAGAAATGAAGAGAGTATTCCTACTTTCATTGAGGTATGAACCTAAAAACTAGATCATACTGTGTTCGCAAACCTGATTCTTGCATTAGTGTGATTAAGTTTTTAGGCTCATACCTAAACGATAACAAAACAAAATACCCTCTTCAATACCTATTATTCAATGACACCGATAAAGACAAAGCAAATATATATATTTTTAGCTAGCAAAGCGTCAGCTTTGATAGCTTAAGTTAACAGACAACATTTTGAGGTCGTCTCAAAGTTCAATGAGTGCAAACTACCACTGGAGGCTTAACCATTAATTCTGTTAAATGCCTACGCTATAAAAATAGTTCTTATGTTTTTCAATATTGCACACTCTATTCAAATTGTAGAGAACTCTTTCAAAAGCATGCTATTTAACTCATTCCCAATCATTTCCGCCTTTAAAGCACATCAAGAAAAAAGCTTTTGAAAACATTGTGGACAATGAAGAAATTGCTTGTAACAAGCAATTTCTTCATTTTCCACAATGTTTTCTACCTAACAAGGGAAATGATTTCTAAATTCAACCATGATTTGCTAGCTTACAGCACTTTTAGTACTTTGATTTGTACTGATTTTGAGTAGAATTTAACGTATCTACTTTGTGCACAAGCATACAAAATAGTTGCGTGCTCAAGAATTTACTCATGTACTTATGGAAAGAATCTATTCAATCAAAATCTTGATAGACGAAACTAAAATGGTATACGGTTATAAGTAATACTTCGTGTTATTTTGATTTTTTAAGCATCTCCGTGTTTTGTTTGCGTAATAAACACTAGGTCTAAACTGATGCCCGCCTTTATTTAACTTAAAAAATATAACAAAGTCATACATTTTGTAAGACCCGAATAAAAGTTGGTTAAAAATATGAGACATGGTCAGATTAACCCATAAACAGGCGACAGTATTGTAGAGAGGACCAATTTCATTTTATAGAATTAGTACAATGTTCAGCGTATACAAACACGATAATACACTGAAGAAATCAAATCCATTTTCCCAGCAAAATTAGAATAAAATGGACCAAAGATATTTGTTAATGTCATGTTATTGAACAGAAAGTAGCTTACAAAAACATTCTTAATAAAGGGTAGGTTACTTGAAACACACGTTTTATTTCTCCTCTATATCTTCTGAAATATTGAAATTGTAGGGTGCGAGTATGTTAGCGTCGTTACCGTAGCACATGTCAATATGAGTGACGTCCTAGAAGACGGTTAGTTTTACGGAGAATAGTGCAAGGGGATACAGGAATGCTGAGAGCCACGCCTGGTTCTTTAACGAGCCAAATGTATAGCACCGTTACACGGGACCTTTGTTTTACATCTCGACCGAAAGACAATTAGTTTGTTAGTTGATATGGTCAGCCCAAGGCTCGAACCCGTTATCTTGAGGTTTTATGTCAAGTGCACATTGTAGGGTGTATAAGGATTTCAATTGTGGCAATTTGAGAAAAATTTGTATCATCTATTGTGAAAAGTTGGTAGGAACAGAATGTTTATTAATCTATATTTATTTTTCCCATAAAGTTTTGCAAATTTAATTATTTAGAAGCATAAGAGACTATTCCAACAAGAAATTTTATCATAATTCTTCTTAATGATTGGAACCTATAAAAATTGATAGACACTTCTGAGGAAATTCTTCATTTGCCAATTCATATCTCATGGTTCACACTTCTAAGGTCGGATAGCTCACAACTTAACCACGCATGACATCTATTTCATTTCAGTGATCGGACTCTATCTATAACAGTGTTAATATACTGATCGACTATAATGGCCTTTAGACTAATTTCAATATTCCATTTCTCTGTTTCTAAAAATCGATGCCCTGTGGCCGTATTTCTCGCCATTTATTCAAGAGCAGTCTTGTTTCATTAAATATTTATTCTGCTCTAGTTGTAGTGAGCCTTTATTTATAGCAACCGTGTTATAGCCTCTATAAACAGTGTACGGAATGCCGCAGGGTGGATAGCGATTTTGGTCAGCGATTGAAAGACGTACTACGGACCATTAAGGTAAATTGACGTTTTTTAACTTGTCTTTTGATGACTCTGTTCAAATCTGATCTTATTTAAGAAAAGAAGCTAATAGTCGCTCTGCAAAATGCTGACGTCAGTTTTTAGTTCTTCTTTGGGACATTTTTACGCAGAATGAGTTACACAAGTATGAAAAAAAGGTACTGTTCTCAGTTGTTCTAGCCCTATTTTTATCAGGTCTCCCCTCCAATGACGCTTTTAGACGTCCCAAGAAAAAGACTGTGAAAAACATTGTTGAAAATGAAGAAATTGCTGGTTACAAGCAATTTCTTCATTATCCCAAATGATTTCTACCCGAATGGTAAATAAATCCAAAATTTCGCAAGTTTTAAATTGTTGTCTGCAACTCAATTGATTTTGGACCAGTCTAAAATTCTGTCGTCTGGAAATGGATTAAAGGACAGTCACTCTCGATTAAATTTGACGTCGAGCATGAAAGAAAAATAATTGATTTTGCGGGTCATCTTTTTTGGACTCCATCCGTACCTTTTTACATATTAAACCTTTTCATTTATCCCATTACAAGAGGACAATAGTGTAAGCTGGTCATGATTGACGGCAATTCAAAGACTGATTCAATTTCAAAAATAGTGTTATAAGAACATCATGAGAAAGTGAGAAATCATTGTTAAAAACAATTTATCATTTTCTCACATTGTTTTCCAAAAATATTTTCATCCGTGGTTAAAAAGCAGGATTTGTTGGAATAGGTGAAGAGTTATCTTATACATAGTGTGAATATTTAGTTTTTGTTGATCGGAGCCTAGTCATGGTTCGACAAAGTCTTTTTAGAATAAATAAGTCGTCAGTGGACGACTGAATCATCGTAGCTACAGCTTATAAAATAACAACTGTAGGTATGAGGTTTCGGTCTCGTATCGACTAATTCACTTTTAGTGAGTGAACAAATAGTTCAATCCATTCTTGTTTGTTTAACTTGCACCTACCATTAACAGATTTATTGTATTGGGTTTAACACCACTAGAAATAGTAGTTCAGTTACACTGAGACAGTTTGTGCACCTAACCATTACTTCCTGACGTTTCTCACACCGATAAAGCAACTACATTTCAGCCACCAGCTACTCCTCTTAACCCAAACCCAGACGACAATATTTTAGAACAGTCCAAATTGAAAGAAGTTCCAACTACAATTACTAGTTGATGAATTTAGAAAAAAAATATTTGTCATTTTGGGTAGAAAACATCGCGGGATGTTAAGAAATTACTTCATTTTTCAGAATCTTTTCTCGAGTGTAGTAAAAAGCCAGTAATATGTGGGAGTAAGCAATTACTTATGTTTTGATCATTGACTCGAGACAAATGATTCATGTCCTGATGATTTTTGAATATATATTTTTGCTGTCTAGGAAAAGGCGAATGGTCTTAACCCATTACCAGACAATAACCTTTTAGACTGGTCCAAATTGAAAGTAGGTGCAGACGACAAATTAAAGCTGATGAAATAGTTTTTCTTTTGTGGTAGAACTTGTTCAATTTCCTCAATGTTTTCCAAAGCTTTTTTTTCTCTGGGGCGTCTTAAAGCATCGTTTAAGTTGGAATGGGTTAAATGTATGCAATGCAATATTCCATGTGTATTTTAGTTTTATAGAAAAGAAAAAGAGAATGGCAGTACAACCCATATATGGAGCCCAACCACAGCCCGTCTACGGAGGCCAGGTGATCCAACAACCACAGAGTCAAATCGTGGTACAGCAACCTTCAGCCGACACTAAAATGGTCAGCAGTCTAGATGGTCATAGAACATGGTCTACCGATATGTTTGATTGTTTCGACGAGAGAACGTCATGTAAGTAAAATAAAAAAAAACTAAAATCAAAAATGCAAACTCATATAAGAGGGGCGATTGAAAAATCAGACAGATTCAGACCTATTATAAACATATGAATTAAGTTCTGGGCGGATATAGTATTGTGACCACTTTGCATTGGCAGTAAGAGTTTTATCTGTTGTTTGACAGAATCGGTTCTTTAATCTACCATCTATGAATAATTGTAAACCCATGGACAATGTTGGTGCGGTTATTCAATACCTTAGCCTCAAAAGCTAATCGTCTAATGAAAGTCTTGAGGATATCGTATTAACGTTTGGGGTGTGCATGCCCCATGTTATAGCACGGTGAAGAAATAGGCCACTGAATTTGAGCTCAGTAGGGAAGATTTTGAAGATGACCCCTATCCTTGCAGGCCGGAAGCGGTCTCAAAGGATAGGCCAACTATCAATAAAATCCATAGTATAATTATAGCAGTTTGGCGAATTACAAACCCCAAGCAGTTTGTACTGTTGATGAACCTTTGGTTCAACGCATGGTATTACCCCCCCCCCCCCCCGAAAAAGTCCAAGATAACATCATCCGCTGGGAATGATAACGGTTTCTGGCATTAAAAAAGTGCGCTGCTATATTGGGTTGTACTGCAAAAGACCATACTAACATTGGGGGTGTAATTACACTGATCGGCACAGGCAGCATCGTGAATAAATTAAAAAGAAAAGGCGTTGAAAACTAACTGCCATTAGGTTTACTTTCCCATCAAGACTGTGCTATAGCACACAAACCAATTGTTCCATGTCTGCTATTCAGGAATGTTGTTTCAAACTGGCTGAACATCCGCATTATTCACATGAAGTTGCTTGTTAAAAACGTTTTCTCGTTTATCACGAGATTTTCTGTTCTAAATGGTAATCATTTTTAAATTCATAAGAAGACAAAATATGGTCGGCAACTTTCGTTAATTTCAACCAGTCTAAAATTGTGTAGTCTGGCAATGGTTTCTAAACGAATAATACAACAATAAGACCTGCCATGCATACATTTGCTATATCTGTATATCTGCTAGGATAACAGCTAAAATTTCGATAAAATTTAATTATCATTTATTGTTTGCTTTTTATGGGTTCGTTTATGAATTAAACATTTAAGTTCAAGTAACACTTAGTCATTTTTTTCACAAACAAATAACCGTCAGCTTATTTGTGCCGTGTGTCTATTTCAGTTTTAAATTGAATTTCACCAACTTTTTAAACTAAGAGTATACGGCCCGAACAGTGAACTTCTATTTACCACTTGCGAATAGTTGACGAGTTTTTTGTTTGTTTGTTTGTTTGTGTTTTTTTTTTTTTTTTTTCATATTTTCAATTAAGGAGATAAACCTTTGTGATATTGGTTGATTAAATTTTGTCCGTAAGACGTAAATAAATTTTAGGGCCATGAATAGTCGAGTGATATTTCTCGAGATAAAAAGTTACTGAGGTTTTGATTCAAAATCAAAACACATAAACAACGTATACACAAATAGAAATTTCAACAAGGAGGGATAGGTTCGCCTGATAGATCACAAATATTTAAGAAAGGTGATCAGATTAAGCACAGGTCAAAATGAGCTTGAATTTGAAAAATAATTATACTGTAAGCTAGAATGCATATTTCTTATATCTATTAACCAATTTCCACCCAATCTCGCCTTTTTACGACCTTCTATATAAAACGTGGAAATCATAGTGGAAAATAAAGAAATTGCTTGTTACATGCATTTCTTCCATTTCTAACTATGAATTCTGCTATAGAAAAAAGGCGAATTTAAATTAATAACTTTTAGCTTTCATCTGCATCTGCTTTCAATTTTGATCATTTTAAATTTTGGATCAAGGGTGAAAACAATTGTGTACATGCATTTTGGTCAGTCTGTACAAGTTGTGCGGTCTGACCAATATCGAAAATGTTTGCGCTTTCGATGTGATTCGTGTTAACGTGACAGAACACGTGAAGTGAAAAATTGTTTATGTCGTTGTACTGTGCTAATTTCAGGCCTCTTCACATGGATTTTCCCCTGTGCAACCATGGCAGAAGTTTCAAAGCGACTGGGTGAAAATTTCCTAGTAGCTTGTTGCGTTCCTGGTGGCATGATAGCATTAAGGACAAGAATGAGAACCCTTGGTGGAATCAAGGTAACTAACTCATTCTAACCATCAAACGAAATATCAAATGTCCTGAGCTCTTTAAAAGGACGAAGAAGAGATCGAATTCATTACATGACAATCCGGACTGAAATATAAAGAATAGAACAATATTAAATGATAAAAAAGCAAGAACAAGAAAAATGAAGAAGCAAAGTCGGGTATGCTTCATTTAGAAAATCTATCATGAAGAGAAAATATTGATCCAAATCGGTCTGCGTCATTAGTGCAGTCTATCCAGGGTCAAGGCTTTGGTCATATCAGAGATTTATTTCTTATTCGGCCACAGTTTTATGCATCAAGGGTTCTGTCCTTTAAAACACAATTTTTTTCTGTTTTTAAAAAATGTATTTTGTACTACATGTATATAACCGAAAAGTATTTGTGGTATGTGATGTTTAACCTATTCCGAAACAATGACGCTTTTAAACGCCCCTTAATTAGAAAGCTTTGGAAAAAAATGTGGAGAATGAAGAAATTGCTTGTTACAGGCATTTTCTTCATTATCCACAATATTTTCTACCAAAAAGACACATGTTTTAAAGATTACATCAATTTAAAATTGTCGTATGCATTTTCTTTGAATTGGGACTTGTCTTAAATTTTATTGTGTGGGAATGGGTTAAGAAACTATCCAGAAATTCCATAAACTAGACACAGACACTTTAAAACACACATAAACAAACAAGGAAAACCCACCAAATACGAATACCTGGCGTTTGGCTGTGGGTTTGTTCATAATGTGTAAGAAAACTAAGTCAAAAGGGACGTGTCGTCGTTTTTAACAATGCATTTAAAACGATCCTCCTATATACATTTACATTTTAATTCGTTTTGATATTAATATATCTTCCGATCTACAATCCAAAAGCCTACGTGATAAAAGAAATATATTAAAACTGACAGTTTTTGCACGCAGAAAACTACTCCGATGACGCCGTCGCCCAAGCAATATCAGTAGGTCTGGTTTACTTCGGAAGCAGCCGAGGTACTGATGTAATTGTGATGTGTAACGCGAATGACGATTCATTCCGACCTCTGTTAAAGAAAAGTGACCAACGGGCGACAAGAATACCTCAATTGATCTTTGGGCACGCCCATTCGATGGTTCAGCGCGAAACAGTTGTAACTGCCAAACTGTTTCTAGGCAGTTACAACTGTTTCGCGCTGAACCATCGCGTTGAGTTCCACTAAGAAGTTCCAGTTAGGTATTAAACGGCATCATTTTTTTAGATATTTGACAAGCAGCGTTTGCTGTAGTTAAGACTTTTAAGTCCCCAAACGATCGAACGTGCTTCATATTAATGTCAGTTAATGTTTTAGTTCAAAGTTAATTGCCGATTTAAATATAATATCCAATCGTTCGATTAATTGACTATCGCCATCCATCAGTTGTGTTCATTAACGTTAGTAAGGTAGAATGAATATTCTAGATTTATAAAGTCGTCAAAAAGCTTAAAGTTTCGAAGCAGATCATCCTGCTTTCCATGTCGTTTGACCAGGACTGATCTTGTTCGTACTCCCTTGCTTGTTCCTTTTTTATAGGTTACAGGTTGATTCTTGTTTAATTTCAGGGTTCGATATGCGGCGACTACCTTTCTCTGTGTTTCTGTTGTGTTTGTTCTCTTGGCCAGATGGAGAGAGAACTGTATGCCATGAATATTTAAAATCGATTTCAACAATATACGTCAAACACTCAAACAACGGAACTCGATCAAATACCATCTGTGATATCTTCATTTTTTATGTAACTCTTTTAACCCTTTCCTGTTTTACGAAATTCTAGTCCTGTCCAAATTTCAAGATATAGCAGACAAAAATTTAAGTGGGATTAATTTGGAAAAAATAACTATTTAGGAGGGTAGAAAATATTGTCGAAAAAGAAGAAATTGCTTGTTGGAATCAATTTCTTCTTTTTCTACAATGTTTTCTCAATTATAAAATCACAGGGACGTAAAAACCAGGGATTTAATAGGAAAGGGTTAAAATATAGGCAGTGTTGAAGGAGAGTTATTGACGGAATATCGTTAAGACCAACACATTCCTCGATGGTAAATTGGAAGTCGAGTCTGATCAGTTCGACGATTTTACGATGACAAATTGATAATACTTTCATACGGTTGTGATATCGTGAGGGAAAGACAACGAAAGCATAAGAGTACGGCGGAAAGAACACAAGAGCGGGACAATGAGAACACGAATTTATATGGTACTCACATCGTCGGACTCTTGCAAAGTAGTCTTCTAGTTGACTTATCTTAGTCGTCGCTGTACACTCGCGCATTTACGATCTAGTTAACATCGGAAAATGCGATGGCTCTAGCAGATTTTCATAATAACCTAAACACAATACAGTTTATTGCAAGTGTCACTTGAAATCTCCCTTAAACTGCCCTTTCGGGGATCAATTGACGGTTAGTCAATTATTTACATAGCTAAATTAAATACGAAACCTAATTGATTGCTTTACATATCGTCTTTTTGGCTACTAGATTTTGTAAATACAGCTCAACCAAGCTGTATTTACGATATTTCATTCGCTGAAAGATGATATGTTCTAACAAAATAGGATTTAATTGGAGCAAATAAGTCTTATACTTTTCGAGTGGTAGCATCAATTAAGGTCACTTTATAAAAGTATCGCTGCATAAAAGTCACTCGGACAAGACATGACATGCACAACTGACGTTAACAAAACATTGTGATATAACTGAAATGTTGGTCAAAGCTGCGAAATCCGACACAAATAGGTATATGCCTCTATTGCAAGGGAAGTAACTGCTGTAATCCTGATTCGCTAAATTTTCACGTTGTTGTGTATTCAGTTGACGAATCGCGAAGTGTGACTTCGTGTTGGAGCTCAGTAGGCGTGGCCTGCGATCTGTCAGTTGAATTGGAATAAACGGACACCATTGCGAATTCGGGTTATACAGCATACATGTATTTACAAAAACAACTTTATAAGTTGAGAATATTGTTGGAAGATATCAACATGTATCACCAATTCCGTCCATTAAAACCTCGTGATATTTCGAGGATTTTATATTTTGTTACAAAGATAAATTTTTATTTATGAATGTTTCTATTTTACGTCGACGCATTAAACTCGTATTTTACAACTTGTACCTTTGTTTTATTTCTATCGACAGATTGTCCATCTTAATTAACCCATTTTTAGCTCGGCTGTTTTCGGTATTGTCATCACCTGAGCGTCGTTCGCGTCGGCGTTGGCGTTAGCTTGACAAACCTTAACCTTGGTCCTATCTCTGTTGTTATTGAAGATATCCTCATGAACTTGGCATGTGTATTGACCATCACAAGAGGTGTCTAGGATATCAAGGGGGATAACTCTAAAAGCGATTTGTTAGAATTATGCCCCTTTTTCTACTTAGGATTTTTGCATTATCCAGCACCTGTAGCCGAGCGTTGGTACCCATTGGCGGTTCTCTTGTTACACTATGACGCTTTCTGATAACCTGGAGAAATTCCACCATGGAGAACTTTGTGAGTAGAGGAGAAATTTCTTGTAATAAGCAATTTCTCCTTTTCCACCTTCTTTTTCCAATTTAAGCCTATTAGAAATTTTGTCTGCAACTTCTTTCAAGTGTTACTAGTCTGAAATATTTTGACTGTTAATGGGTTCAAACAATCGATTTGCCTAATTAACCATTCGTTTAGAATGTAAACCCCCTTTTCCAAAACGATTTTGGATCTTTCATTGGTGCGATAACTTGTGTATTCCGTAGGAGGAAGAATCGAAAGGAATTAATATGAGAAAATATGAACATGTTTTCCAATCGACGCAAAACAAATTTATAAGGCCATGTTGACTTGCATGTTCTCCTTCAAGTATGTAATATATGCAAGTAGATGTGTCATTTATGGCGATATGGAAATCGTTCAGAGTATGTCGAACATATTCTAGTCCAAACAGATATTATTTTTAGTTAAACTTTAAAATTTATGCTCGGTTACTGTTACACGCTACAAATTGGTAACCACCGCTTTTCAGAATAATCGTTCATGCAGTTTGCGTTCCTTACACGTAACTAAAATTGATAACCCATTTCATTTTTAATGGGTTATATAGCCAGTAATACAGTGCACACAATAAGAAACATTAACAATATAGAATTAATTCACGCTGTTGTATTCTCTTCATTATTACACGACATTTGAATATATCTGTTTGATTTAGTACGTTTCGTTCTTTGTCTTCAACTTATCCGTAAAATTTATAGGGCCGAATACAAGATGATTTTCATATATATGTTCCTTGAAACACTGTACTGTCGATTTTGGTGTGATGAATGTTACTATGCTTAGAAAGCGCACACACTAAAAGCTGGCATGAGTTTTCAATGTTTACTAGAATTGTCATCTTACTTTTTCAACAATCGTGTCTAAAATTTCGTCCACAGTATACAGTTTTATTCGAAGTTCGGTTTCGAGTTGACTGATTGCGTAGCAGGCTCTCAAAACGGGATAACATCTGCTAATTTCGGGTTTGGTCCTACCAGGAATAAGCAGATATTATCCCAATTTGAGAGCCTGCTACGCAATCAGTATGTGGTACTACCCTTTCTTATTTTGGTCAAATCGCCTTGCGCCTTGTGCCATCTGTCTTATATGCACTCTAGACACTTATAAAGGAGAGTGCCTTTCATTTTGGTCGTTTTTACCCGAATATTCGGACTATGGTAAATCCAGATCTTTTGGAGTAAGAAATATTGTCTCCAGATCAAATGTCTAGATTGACTTTGTGTGCAATCTAGAAAGTATTTTCTTAGTTCTAATGTTCAAACTTGGTTATGTAATCTTGGACAAGTCAATATTGCGACACCTAGGGTAAAAATGAAATTATCAAATCTTTTGGTAAAGCAAGCTGTATTGAGCCTATTAAGCCTATTAAGGCTAAAAGTTAATGCCTTGAAACACGGCCAGATTTTTTTTCTGTGGAAAAACATACAGTGTGTCCCGTGTGTAACGATAGATCGCATGAACTCTGTTTTTGTCTTACTTGTTTGTTACTCTGCATGTCCAAAACAATTGAATGGGTAAAGAAATAACACTGTCCATAACGTTTAGATTTTACGTTATAGGGCTTCGATATTGCTCGTGTGTATTCAAATTGATAGGACATTTCATTGGTAATGTCGGAAAGATCAAAAGTCAAGTTTTGAATGGTGAGAGATGTTGCGTTCATTCTTCGTCCGCGAATTCCTTGCATTAGAACTGTGTGTTTACACGAAGTTCAGTATCGTCGGCCAACGTCAAGATCAAATATCAATTGATTGATTGATTGAATGGGGTTCAACGCCGCTTTTAAACAGTATTCCAGTCATATCGGCGGCTGGAGCACATTACAATGCATTCCTAGTATTTCTCACACCAGTGCTACCACTACATCCTTTCCTAGCCTCCAGCTGCTATCCCAATTAGGTTTACGATTATCCTTCCATTGGTGAGAGACAAATGTTTAAAAGAATATAAGCCGCCGCCGGGGATCATCCTAATAACATCCCATGATTGAAAATTAGGAGTCTGATGCGCTACCGACTGCGCTATGACGGCGGCTCAAATATCAATGAAAACTTTATGAAATTGGTTTCTTGTGGAGGCATTTGTATTTATCAGTCACTTCTTGTTTTCATCTTTTCATTACAATATCAAAAATTGAAAACAACACAACAACAACATCAACAAAAAACAAACAAATCAAACAAAAAAAATCGACCTCTATCCACTAATGTAAACTATCAAGTGAACAAGTTTTTACGCTCTAATTTTTGGGTGAACAACGAGATCGCGATATCCAACGGACCACCTCTCGCAAGACATTGCCTCCATGCCGAGTTGACTTCCTGTTTCGGATTGACCGTGTCATGTCGATCAAAATCTTCATTTCCTGTTGGCAGTATAATTCATTGTATTTGACTGGAAGGAGAAAAATTAACATTTATTTCAAGCTTAACAAAAACTTTTTTCAAGCTGCTGTTATGCGTATAGGTCGCACTACTACGATCATTCTTTTGATTGGTTTTCCCTAATTATATTTTTAAACAAAATTATTTCGTTAATATCTCAGTTGAAATACCTTGTCGGAGGTAAGGGGGCGTGCTGGGCGATCCGTCAATTATAACAGGGGTCGACACTAACCTTGCCTTAATGGGATCCCACAAAAATCCCTACTTAATACGTCAGGGTTTCCTCCAGATAATCAGGGATCCCTCCTTGATATACATTAACTAATGTACACGCAATCCTGCCCTTCTAAACCTAACTTGAAAAAAAGCTCCATTAAACATTGTGAAAAATGAAGAAATTGCTTGTAACAAGGAATTTCTTCATTATCCACAATGTTTTCTAAAAAAAAAAAAAAAAAAAAAAAAAAAAAAAAACAAGCAAAAAAAGTCAGGAGCTTTAGTTGATACATTAAGATCTATTGTACTGGAGGAATATTGAAGGATCCTGACGAAATCCCAAGCCTGAGATGGCTCGGGTACCTTCCAATTTTCAAGGATCCTCGGGATCCCGGGACACTGTTTGTGTCGACCCCTGAATACTAATCTACATACCGTCGGTGGACGGGCAAAATGTAATAATATAAACTTTATAAGCTTTAGTTACGATATTTTGCTCGCGCAACGACGGTACATTTGATAATCAAGGTTTCAATATTATTATATTTGTAGGCATTGGACCCCTCAAGGGGGTCTTATGCAAAGTGTTGCAAGCTTGAACCCCAGGTGCGGTCCTAGTCACGTAGACATGGTTTCTGTCAATGTATAATTTCTGTGCAGAAAAAAGTAAGGTAGCCCGTGAGGATGATAGACAAATAACTGATCGATCGCGATTGTCAATCAAAGAATGAATCGACAAATTAAAACATTCATTCAGCCAGGAATTGGACTCTGAACTACTACATTGGATGTCGTTTGTGTTAAACAGTTTTGTTGGTTTGGCGACTTAAACGTCGTAACTTTAGTTTATTCAGGCTGAAGTTACGATGTTTAGGCCACCAACCAACCGTTTTACTTATCTATTATATGCAACCGGCAATGAATTTTACAAAAAAAAAGCCGTTTGAAGTCGAGACTAAATTTTCTGTTTGGAGCAAATTGGCGAGGCCAAAAGAGTAAGTGGGTTGGGCCAGCGATTGGCCAATTCAAAGATAAATAAAAACGGACAAAACTCGTAGAGTCAAATAATTTAAAAGACAGCTAGCCACAACCAGTGTCTCCGCATGTCACGCCAACTGACTCAGATAGGAAGTTCCTCTTCGATATTTTGCAAAATGTTTGGCCATTAAGTGGAAACAAAGAATCAAAATGGCTGGCTGTTGACCAAACGCTGTTACTTTAGCTTCAAAAAGTTGTAGGCACCTCATTTAAGTCGCTAAACTAACAAAATGCTTCACTAAAATGACAGCCAATGACGGAGTTCTAAGTGAACTCTTCAATAAGTCGATCGATTCTTTGATCGATAACCGCAATCCGTCAATTATTATGTGTGTAAAAATAAGACAACGGATTATCTTGTGAACCATATGTTAGAGATTTTATTTCAACCCTTGTCATGCTGTATAAACTACCTTGCTGAATTGCTGTAAAATCAAAGGACTGAAATCACTGATAGAACTTTCTGCTCAAAAATCAATATTTCTTTTCGAAATCAACCTCATAAACAACTCTGATAGGAAAAATACAAGCAGCAGATTTAGACCAAGATCAGTCTGCACATATGTGCAGGCTGATCTTGGTCTACACTTCCTGCCAAAACCGGAATATTCCTGGTTCAGCATGACAAGGGTTGAATGAATTATTCCATTTCTTGCCGCATGTTATTGGCATATCTAAGTCGAACTTCCTGCTGTAGTCAGTGGGCTCGGCCACTGATCCTTGAATTTAGCATGGTCTCACTCTGCGTGACTTGTCAAGTAAACATTTCCCTCTTTCATTTGGAAGTTTTAAGTCCAAATTACTATAGCAACAATATAGGCCTGGCCATCCTAAATGATTTTTGTCAGCTTTTCTCGTGACAATATTATTTTTTCAACGTTTAGAAATTATAGATTTATAGCATCTCCTTCTTTGTGGAAGAAAATACCGTGGAGGTGGAAATGTAAGAAGTTATCCTTTTAAAGCTTTGGAAAACGTTGTGGACAATGAAAAAATGCTTGTTATGATATCCATAAGGTTTTATTCACTGAAAAGGCAAAAAAACAAACTTTGATCAACTACAATTTGTCGACTGCAACATTTGCATTTAGGCAAGTCGAAAACATTTTCGTCTGGTAATGGGTTAAGGTGTTGTCCTCTTAATATACCTTCAACAGAAATTATCGAACTTAAAATCCGGATAATTCCCATTCGGGGGGCTGCAGTCGATCCTCAAATTGTGTATACACGTGTTATTGTAAAATATGTGTTTAGTATTACAGAAGACTTTGTAGCCAAAGAGAATGTCACTTTCTTTTAACACATTTTCCCTTTGAAAATAAATTGACCAATCGCTGGACCCACCCCCTTTCTTCGCCTACCGACTCCGACAGGAAGTCCGGCTTTGATTGTTAACGGCGTTATTTTGAAAAAAATATGCCGAGCAGCATGTAACTAAAAGGTAAAATAGTTGGTTGGCGACCTAAACGTCGTAGCTACAGCTTGAATAATCTGTAGTTACGACGGTTAAGTCGCCAAACCAACAAAAAGGGTTAACAAAAATGGCGACGAGTGTTGGAGTTGAAAGTTCAGGTCCGGTCTGAATAAGTGATATGATTGGTCGTTTGATTCCTTGATTGGTCAATTATGAAAGCCAAAAACAATATGCACACGATGAGAACATGTTTCGGAAATAATAGAAAGAAGATTATTTCAAATTAGTATTTTTCTCAACTAGTAAAAGTGTTAAGAGAATTTAACAGTTATCAATTTATTCAAAGGTGTTTAATTTTGTGTTTTTCGCACGTATGTTTAAGCTAGCCGTTTTACATGTAATCTTAGAGTTTGTTTTTTTTTTCAAAAAAAAAAAAAAAAAACAATTTTGTAGTGTAAATATATTTTTTCTCTCTTTGCTGAGAGGAACATGAAATACTTGGTAACAAACGATCACCTCCCTTCATGATACTTACCATCAATCTTGCAATTTTAGCACTTTTAAATCATATACGTACTTTCTGTATATAACTTATGATTCTATACTTGAGAAAATATTATGGGAAAAGAAGAAATTACTCGTAATAAGTATTTGTTTCTTTTACCTCAATATTTTCTAACCAATAGTTGGATACTTTTCAAGTTGCACCTACTTTTTACCATCGTCTGCAATTTCTTTCAGATTGGACCAGTCTATTTTGAAAAGGGGTAAAGGGTTAAATCTATAGTCTTATTGATTTGTAATTGGTTAGAAATACATCAAATAATAAATATCCTTTTGACATCGCATAATACTTTTATAAGAAATATCAAATTTCTACTTGTTTCTCAAGATCTTTTTAATATTATTCAATCGATTCTTTTGCTAGTTTTTTTAATCTTATTTATCTGACAATAGAGTTAAACAAGTTCAAACAGATTCCAAAACAAGATTAGTCAGAAAAATGATGGATAAATCTGATTGGATAAACAACCCGTTTCTACCAAAATTCCTTAGTAACAATCTGGTTTATGTTATATATTGTCAAGTCAACAATATTTCACCAAACTAAATTTAGGATTTTTCAGCACAGGGTATGTACTATTTTTTTTTCTTTCTTTCCATTTACCCATTCCCACACAACAAAATTTTCGACTGGTCTAAATTCAAAGAAGCTGCAGACGACAATTTCAAGTTGATGAAATTTTATTTTACTTTTATTTATTTATTTATCTATTTTTTTTTCTTCTTGAATAGAAAACATTGCGGACAATGAAGAAACTTCTAGTGCAAGCTCTTTCCTCATTTTCCACAATGTTTTCAAAGGCCTTTTTCGTGAATTGCGTAAAAAGGAGGGATTTGTGGGAATGGATTAATCCATTACCACGGAATTTCCGCATTGTATGCGCCGAAGAAAATTGGTTGGAAAAGAATTGTGACAGAAGATAATTGCATGTATTGCAAATACAAATTTCTCCTTTGGCAACAGTGTTTTCTATCCTGTTTGAAACTCGATTTTCAATGGCAATCTTCTAACTTCATTTTGGACGAGCTAACATTCTATCGGCTGTATGATTTACATGTATCGCTTAACCCATTCCAACACTGCAAAATTTTAGACCGGTCCAAATTGAAAGAAGCTGCAGACGACAATTTCAAGTTGATGGAATTTTGAATTTTTTCGTCTTTTTGGATAGAAAAAATTGTCGATAATGAAGAAATTGCTTGATACAAGCAATTTCTTCATTATCCACAATGTTTTCCAAAGTTTTTTTCTTGAGGGGCGTAAAAAGGAGGGATTGAGTTGGAATGGGTTAATAAGAACATTTTCACTAAACAAGACATAACCAGACATTATCAGATGGCAGATTTCAAATTGAAAGGAGTTGCCGACAACAATTTAGAGTTTATGAAATTTTAGATTTTCAACTTTCTGGCTAGAAAGCATCGTGTAAATTGAAGAAATTGCTTGTTACAAATAATTTCTTCATTCAACACAATGCTTTCCCAATCGTGTTTATTGATGGGCGTCCAAAGGAATTATTGTGTGGGACTAGGTTAAAATCTGTAGACGACTTTTGATACACTGTCTACATTTTGTGAGAGCAAATTCACATTTATTTCTGCGTGCACTGGTCTGTTAAGATATGTACTACATGTAATTGTGATCCGCTAATTGTATAGCTACTATCTTGGACCTGTAAAAGTTATGGATTCTGTTTGACTAGTTATCAAGCTATAATTGTTAGTACTTGTTCAATGTCGGAAAAACGTTGTTCTAGACAGGTTTTTAACCGACAACCCAATGATAAAGACTACAATGTGTTGCAGACTGAGATAACAGTGCTGCGCTATGTATTACTTTTCGCCTGTTTGTGACCTGTCTCGCAAAAAGTAGACATCTCTGAAGAGCAAAAGGTTCGACTCAAGTCGGACTAGGACTAGTGATTTTACGCTTTTGACCCATTTCTTAAAGTAAAATTACTGTTTTTCCTCAATTTCAAATGTGATTTCCGGTTGGCAAGTGCTTCATCCAATCTATTTCATCAACCACTTTTGATCCCTAAAAAAAACAAAATAGGGTCTCCTGTAACTTCGAGTACAGATCCTGGTCAGGCCGAGCAGTCCTCGCAGGCTGATCAGGGACGAAACTTTCCGATCGTTGTAGATTTTTTGAATGTAGACTGGCAATTCTTTTTTTTTTTTAAATCTTTGTCATGCTGAACCCTGAATGTTTCTCTTTTGCAGGAGATAAAGACATTATAGTCTTTACCAACCTGCAATGCAATTTTCCATTTTCCCTTTCAATCTTGTTTAGACGATAGATTACTATGTAATTATTGAAAAAATTTAATACTTCCATCGCTTCCAGCCAATTGAATATAATGCATATTTTATCAGAGGATTTTATTTAGCATGACAAGGGTTAGAAAAGTCTATCTCTTATTATCATTTTCTAAACCCTAACTCCTTTTCTTTGAAATAATCGAATCACGCAGCTTCTGAGATAGGACATGTTTTGGCAAGTTTAGTCGCATTTCCTTTCCAAAATTCCAAGTTGGTCGCAAGTCGCATGATAATTAAACATTAAGTGACTAGATAGCAAAAATATTACTTGTTCAGATTTAGATTTCACCGAATTCGACAAATCTACACTACCTTAACAATAAATCATGACCATTGTGATTTACTGAGCCAATTACCATACAATCCCACATTTTCACAAGCTGAAACATAAACAGGAAATTTTTCTTTAATGCTGTCCACTTTATTATGCTAATTTTACAGTCAATTATAATTTAACATAGCTGATGGACATCATGGTTCAATTCCGGTCTAAATGAATGATATGATTGGTCAATATACTTTTTAATTTACATCGGCGATCCGTAAATTTTGTAAATGTTTATAAGTCGGATTAAAAACGCAAAAGATCTTAGCTGATTTATTTTACTAGTTAGCGAATTGCGCCTAGGGGTCACTGGCAGTGAGTTTTGGTTCTAAGCAAGATTGCTTACAAAACCGACCAAGTTCAGTTCATCAACCTGGTTGCATTAAGAAATGGCGAGTTCAATTAATTCCCCAAAACACTGGTGTAAGACCATGCCAGAGATAATAGTTTGTTTATAATATCATCTTGTTTTAAAAAAATACATTGTAGAATAAAATAGACCTTATGTTTTTATTAACTTTTGTGTCACCGAAAGAGAAAAAATTCTTGTCAAAAAATCATAAAATTTACCTCCCAAAAGTTCATTTTAATTGTTTTGACTATTATAACGTCACATCTAGGGAATGTTAGCCCCATGAGGCCTTTCGAATACATATTTCCCCTCAACCCCAAGGCTTTTCAGCTATAATTGATAAATCGCGGCTGTCAAACAAATAATCAGTCAATTGATGAAATGATTCGTTTAGATTTGAAGCTCAGTTTGATCTCCAAGAGTGGCCTACCCTTTGGCAATTCAGTTTTGTTAGTTGGGCGACTTAAACGTCGTAACTACAGCTTATTCAAGCTGTAGTAACGCCGTCCAGGTCGCCAACCAACCATATTACTTATTTGTAACATGCTACTGGCCATAGACTTTGCAAAATAACGCCGTTAAAAATCGAACAAGAACTTCATGTCGGAGTCTCTGTGCGGGGCTAAATGATTAAGTGGAAGAGACCAGTGGTTGATTAATTCGTTGTTGAGTTGGAAGCTACCGAACGCATCTGAAGAATTCTCCGTCGTTTTTATCGCCCTAGCTAACTGACAAATCGCGATTGTCAATCAAATAAGTCGACCAACTGATATCGGTTATTTAGACTTGAAGTTAACTTTGGACTCCAATATTGGCCGCCATTTTTGTGAAGCATTTTTGCAGGTTTGGCGTTTTAAACGTCGTAATTACAGCTTATTTTAGCTGTAGTAACGACGTTTAAATTACCAACAGATTTTTCTTTTTTTTTTTGTTACATGCTGCGGACCGTAAATTTTGTAAAATGTCGCCGTTAAATATTGAAGCGGGGCTTCATGACAGAGTCAATGGGCGGGACAAAGGAGTAAATAGGTAAGGCCAGCGATTGGTCAAATGACCACGTGTGTATATTTAATAACGTGTCCCTCTTGTTTTCAGTTTGTCAGTATCAAACTCTCATGATGGCAGTACAACCCGTAAATGGACATTACGTGATCCAACAGCCCCAAACACAAGTCGTGGTACAGCAGCCAGCGGTTGACGCTAAGATGGTCATTAGTCTCGAAGGACATCGGACATGGTCTACTGACATGTTTGATTGCTTCGACGAGAGAACTTCATGTAAGTTTACGTTCTTTGGCCCATTACATCATGCTAAAGTTTTTAATTGGTCCAAATTTGTTCCAAATTGAAAGGAGATACAGATGACTTTATAAATGTATGAAATTTAAAAATCTTTGTCTTTTGGGAATGAAACATTGTAGTGTTGTAGAACTTACTTTTTAACAAGCAATTTCTCCATTTTCCACTATGTTTTCCAAATATTTTCTTGATGAGTATAAAGCGGGATTGTACGGGAATGGCTTAATCTTTTGCTACTTGCGATATGGTGAACGACGACTCCAATATGAAAAGTTTTAATAGCAGTTTTGATTAAGCGTAGAAAGCGTAGTAGAAGTAAATTTGTAATTATCAAAGACATTTTTCTTGAAACGACTTGTTAACTTTTCAATATTTTTTCAGGTCTTTTCACGTGGTTATTCCCCTGTGCAACAATGGCAGAAGTTTCAAAAAGACTGGGTGAAAATTTCATGGTAGCCTTCTGTGTGCCGGGTGGTCTAATAGCTCTCAGGACAAGAATGCGAACGCTTGGTGGAATTAAGGTAAGAGTAATCAAGGCGTAAAAAGGACCTTCAGGGAGTGCAAAAAATAACGACTCTGAGCAGACTGTGCAGCAAAGGATTGAAACGTTTCGCCCATTTGCGATTTCATTAATCTTTAATGATCATTTTACCCTATTGTGCAATCATTCAAAAAATACTTCACTGGTTGACCTCTGCCGGATAGATCTCTATTTTAAGTATCTGTTTAACGGTACACTTTGGGGCTTCATGTTCGTGCAACATGATAATAAATTATGTCGGCAGACCGTGACTCTAGAAGTAGCAATGTTGCAGGACTAGCGAAATGCATCGATTCTGCACAGACTGCAAAAATTGCGCATGCTAATCGGGGTTTATACTTTTCAAATTTTGAAATGTGTTTTTAAAAGAAGTGTGGTACACTTGTTTCAAGTACGAACATGTAGCTAACAGCTATAATTTTCAGACGAACAGTTTTTGTAATCCCAATTGTAGGCCAGAAAGTAATTGTTAGAAAAGGTTATCGAAAATTCCGAATCAATGGATCTCCATTGTCAATTAAACTATCGAACGACCTATCTCAAACAGCTTGGCATCTGCGCTCCCTTTGGTTCCTACTACGCTTAGTTTGTATAGATTTTCCCGGTCCCTTGCGCTACGAACACCGAGGTTTTCCGTAAATGACTTTTATAGATAATTGTTGGCAAGGGAGATATTGCCAGTAACAAGCAATTTCTAATATCGTTAAAAGCTTCCAAAAATATCTTGAGGGCTTTAGAAATACGGAAGTGTGTAGTAACGAGTTTAAGGAAGGTCGAACAGCAACAATAGAACTTACCCGACACCTTCAATGTGGTATCGTTTGTTGCCGTATTTTGTATTTGTTTTTCCCCTCCCGCCCGATGGCCTCCCCGGCTATCCCCCCGGGTCTGAATCAGGGGCCTTCACCGGGATGTATGTTTGTTGCCGTACAAACTATCTAGTTTATATAATCACTCCCAAGTAATTGGCGAATCCCGTATGTCAATCAAAGAATCAACCGACCAATTAAATCATTCATTTATAAACTATAATTGCTCTCTTCCTAAAGATCACGATCACCTGACTGACCCAACTAACAAACTAACTGTCTTTCGGCGAGACGTTAAAACAAGGCCCTGGGTGATGATATTTTCACGGAGCACTTTCAAGAACCGGGGTAACTGAGCTATCAGTAGTTTTGACCTGTATCCTTGAACTATCCTCCGAACAACTAATCATCTTCTGGGGGCATCGCTCATACACGGGCATGTGTTAAGGTAGCGACAATAAACGGAAATACAAACACCCTCTCTTGTAGGCGCACTTTATCGCTGTAACAAGTACCGTGCAGACGCAATTTATCGTTGTTACATGGCAGATCCCTTTGTGAAGTTTCCGTGGACGAAAACGTCATTTCAAATTCCTATTTACCAATTAATCACACTCCCATCACTCTGTCAACTATGTTGCGGTCTATAACATGTGACAACAACAACAAAAAAATCATACAACACGATACCATCTTACAGCAAAAGAGTGTATCTGCCAAAAGGTAATCGGTTACAGCCTCCTATAAGAATATTCTTTCTAAACGGGGGTTGATGTTATCATTTAAGAATATCTGTCTCTGCCACGTAGTTCTTGGGAAGTATACCGAAGCGATTTCTTCAGAAAAGAATTGTTCGAAAATAGTTACATTTTACTTTGATATGTTCATTACAGCCAGTTATCATAGATTATATCGTAGTGTTAAAAGACATGACATTTATTCAGTTTCATTCTTTTTCAGGGTTCAGTATGTGGTGATTCCCTTTCGGTGTGTTTATGTGGAGTGTGCTCTCTAGGGCAGATGGAACGAGAACTCTACGCGATGAATCTTTAAAAACGCTTGCAAATTGGACAACGGTTTAGAAACGCGGACTGGTACAAAATGCAATCTGTGATAAATTTCTTTTCTTTTTTTTTTTATACAAATGTGGTTATCAAGCTTAGTAAATTTAGAATGAAAGCATTATTCATTCTATTGCAAAGTGAAATGGAGAACATTTCGGAATTACTATAATGCATGTACATGTATAGTTAAGCCCTGTGGTTTTCAACATGAACAAGTTTAACTAGCTATTACAGTAGTATTCTTTATCATCTTTTACACCTTGATTATTTAGTTTATCAGAATATACGATCTCTGGAAATTGACTGAGCATGTTAGATTAAAGTCGATTGAAAATTCTAGGGATTTTTTCAGAGCATGATGTAAAGTTACAATTATAATGTATATATCAGAAAATAGTTTTGCCAACAACGAGAATGTCAAGAAAGAAAAGATGATCTTTGGTTTCAATCTCTCATAAAGATTCCTGGAGTATTTGCTCGTTCTTTAGATCGAGGTATCGGTCGATCGTTGGCCACGACGACATGCGTTTTCATTATTTAGGATAAAGAACGTAAAATCGTATGTTGGTGACTTAAACGCAGTAGCTACAGCTTGAACAAGCTGTAGTTGCGACGTTTAAACCACCAAGCCAACAAAATACTTCTCATAAATGTCAAAGAACACCTTTCACTTTCTGTGTACATGAATGATTTGACATGAAGTCAAACATCTTTTTTTTTTATTTTTGACGGACAGCTAGGATCCATAATTACTAAGATAGTTTAACATTTTCATTCGAGAGAGAACTATCGCCTAGAGATGCATCCTTTAGATTAAAATTCTTAGATTGTCAAACGTGTTTCTCGTCACACTCTAAGGAATTCTTTCTGAATCGCGAGGGTTATAAAAAGTGAAAATCCTGAATATTCTGATCTATAGAGCATTATTATTGAACGTTTGTAACAAAACTGTAACATAAGCGCAGAATCGACGCCGCCATATGATGGCACGTATTTAACCCTTTCCCACACAATGACGCTTTTTTTCAAAAGAAAAAAACTAATGAAAACATTGAGGAAAATGAAGGAATTGCTTGTAACAAGCAATTTCTTCATAATCCAAAATGTTTTCTACCCAAAAGATAATGAATTTTAAAATTCCATCAAATAAAAGTCATTGTCTGCAACTTTATTGATTTTGAAGTAGTCTAAAAAAATTCGAGTGGGAATGGGTTCTAAAAGACCTCACAAGTTGGTTTCGACTGTCCCTATCTAAATCTGTACACATGTAAATCAGATTATTCGTAATCCCTCACAACAGAGATTTTTGATATCCTTTTTGTGTACCAGTTAAAATTACACGCATGCGCACAACACCGGAACCTTGAAACGTTGGATGTCTTGAGCAACCTTCGTTTTAGCATCTTTTTGTATAATGGCGTAGTGACTCTAAATCCTGACTTTCTTTCCAACCTCCTCAGTCTGTAGCTCCTGTAACCATTGCATGGACAGTTCTCTGTGCAATGTGTTATGGGTGTAGACTTGAAGATTTGTTCAGCATCATATCCACTACATGATTCTTGAACTACTTCTTCTCTATGCAGGTCAGCAAAGTCAGGTTCAATAGCAGACCAAGTGCTAAGTCTATGATTCATGATTTCCTTAATGAAACTGTCATATAGCCCTGTATTGCTCTTTCCACCGTGGTAGTATTCGTAATTCATAGTAGGACTATAATCTTGTCCATTGTTTGGTTCTAAAGAAGATGGCAAATTATTGATGGATTCCGAGCATTTCGTAAACAATGATTCCTCGGAGAGAAATGCAGCAGAACTCTCAATCCCATATTGTGACTTTATAGTTTTAGTATTATTAAGACATTCTAGTCTCCAAGACCGATTCATTGATTCAATGTTTTCATTTGAATTAATACTCGTTGATGAGTCTATATCAGCGGTATTTACAGGCCTCTCAAACTGACTCCATAGAGCTGAGGACTTTGTAAAACATTCGGGTATCTCCGTTTCAGCGAGACTATCAGGACTCTCAAGCTGATTCCGTAGATTTGTGAATTCCTTTAAATCTTCGGGTTTCTCCGTATCAGCGAGACTTACAGCACTCTCAAGCTGATTCTGTAGATCAACCGTTTCCTTGTAATATTTGGCTGTCTCCATATAGGCAAACCAGTCTTGTTTCTCAAGTCTAGCTCCGTGTTGTAAGGGTGCAGATTCTGTAAAGGCAATACCTGTAAAGCAATAACGAAAAGTCGAAGTGATTTATATAGAATTATATGTGGACCATAACCACTCTATAAAGTCACTAATCTTATCAAATTCTTATTCAACATCCCTTGTTGATTCTATTCAAATTTTATTCTTTTAAATCGTTCAAAAGGCAATTTGAGGGAAGCCACGATGTTGATTAAATAATATTGAAACTATGATTTCATATCTAAAGTTTGTTGTTTTTTTCTGCATATAAAATAGAATAGTTGTTTATTTTGGTTCAAGAGCGGTAGATCTTTCATTTTGTGAAAATCAACGAATTCATAATTTAATTGACAAATCTCTGGGTCCGACAACTTACTCCGTAGGCTTCGCCCATTGACTCCATAGAAAGTTCAACTCCGATTTTAAACGTTTTAAAACCGCAAAATTTACTGCCAGTAATATGAAAAAAAGTAGAATCGTTGGTTGGCAACCTAAACGTCGTAACTACAGATTGAATAAGCTGTAGTTACGACGATTAAGTCGCCAAACCAACAAAAATGCTTTACATGAATGGTGGCTAATGTTGGAGTTCAAATTCCACTTCCGATCAAAATAAAACATTTGACTGGCTGTTTTTTCAGTGATTAGTGGCCTTGATTTGTCAGTTTGGGGCTTGACAGTTACGCTGCCAGGATATGGCTAGCCATTCAATGAAATATAAATAAAGAATCATGGAAAACGAAGAACTTCTATGGACCAATCGCGACTGTCAATCAAAATATTTCTTAGCCAATGAAATATGTCAGTCGAAAAGAGGCTGCATTTTCATCTCCAACACACTCCGACCCACTTTTGCCAGACAAATATTAAGTTGTATTCGCTCCGAATATCATGACGTAAGAAAAATAAGATCCCGACACAAAATCATTTGCTTTCTGTTTTCTTTAACCCTTAATGTCCCCAACTAGATACTGAAGACTAATGTCGTCTGGAACATCGGAAAAACTGCCCGACTCGGTCGCCATTTTGATTTTCTCCTCAGAATTAGGTCAAAATGGCGATGAATGTTGGAGTGTTTAGAGTGATTTCCCCTGAGTGGGCGGAGCTAGCGAACCGTCATTCTTAATGTGAATGAGATAATTTCCCCGAAAACAACAATTTTGCAGATAGAGTTTCATAATAACATATGATTGACTTTGGATCCGAATTGAAATAAATTATGTCCTTAATTTTTGTCTTCGTGAATAAATCCTCTTTCAGAATTCCATTTAAATCACAGGACTAAGAACAATGGAAAGTCTCATTGAGAATAATTCTTTCCTTTGAAAAGTATTTTTTATGAACAATTGTTTTTCTAATATACCCAGTGGTTTTCCTTATAAGATACTTTCATTTATAATAAACAAATAAAACCCGTATCAACAATGCACTAAAAATATATGGATATGGTTAGATGACGCCATTTTCCCGGTAAAGTGACGTCATGTCAAATTTTACAAGTTCCGTGGAGTTAGTCTACAAATAAAACCAGCAATACACTAACTCGATACGAAGATATAAGTTACAAAAAATTTGTAACGAATTTCTTTGCTCATCATTTGAAGTTCCGTGTAACAACAGCAAAAACAAACATGAATCCCCAGAAATTGAAAACATTGGATACCATCTTGGATTGCCCTTTTATTCTTTCTTTTATCAAGATTACAAGTTAAACACCATTACTTTCCATTTTATCCAAGTAAAATGATATGATTATTTATACCTGTCTCATATCGTCTTCTTTTCTGAAGATATCCATCGGCCAAAATCTCTTGGTCATTGGTATCATTTATTTCCCGACAGAACTTACGTTTTTCAACCCGGAACTGTGAAATCACTGAAAAAGAAACAATATTACGTGTTAAAATGCCGTTACTAGCTTTTTTAAAAGTCGTATTTCTTTGAGATCAACAGCCGAAAAGACACAACAGTAAAGAATACGTTCCAGTATATACGCTAAGCTTCTGTGTCGTTATTAAAGCTAAATTATCATCCATTATCACTCCCCCCCCGCTTTAGACGACTTGAAATAATGATTTTTGGAAAACTTTATAAGGAAAATAGAAAATAATCTTAAAGCAAAAATTTCTCTTTGTCCTATATTGTTTCAACCTTACATAGCTCTTATTTTCGAATTTTAGAGCACTTTGGAAGTCGTCTCCAACTTTATTTATTCGGAAGAATATATTTTTTTCTCCTAGCAATGGGTTAAACGGAAAGCAAATTTGTGTGGTCATAACTATCAATTATATACATTTATTCTACCTCCTATAGAAAAATATAGAAGCAGAAATTAGCTTACGAATCACGCATGGAATAAATTAAGTGCTAAATACTGGGAATAGAAGAAAGAAATCGAGATGAAAATGTGTTAGATTACAAAAATACCATCCGATTTTTGGCGATGGACAATATGCTTTAGTTACCACAAGGGTGCAAAAAGGAACTTGTTTATAAACAGTGAAAAAGAAAAGGGATGAATTCAAGATAGCAAAGATTGCAACCTGGAGTACTTTGAACTGGCTCTATACCCGCGACCTGAATCGCTGTGGCCAGAATATCAAAGGACTCGACAGTTGTTGACAGTTCAGAGGCTTGAACTTAGGTCAAGGATAGGTCTTGTAAAGAGCTGTGTAATAGAGGAAAGATGGTGGTAGAATCGTAGTCAGATCCAAAACGTATGAACCTGCGCATGTTATTTCAAACAATGTCACATATATGGTATACCGAATGGGTAAAAGTGTATTGTAAAACGAGTAAGTAAGAAAGAACGCTTACGAAAGTACACCCACAAATTTAAGTGTGTTCGCTCGAAGATGAAACGGACACGCTTTATACTACTTATACACAATCTTTAAGATGAAGTAACTTCATTTTGTGCGCGTACTTGGAATGTATGAACTCGCGTGCATTAATGCTCGTGCACAATCAAATTTGTGAGCAACTTACATATTTGCGCTTAGTGAGCACTCTGATCATAATGAACGTGTGCGCAGGCTGATCAGAGTCTAAATATGCTGAACACAGAATTCACGAAGACTTATCTAAAACCAGAAATAACGAGAAGAAAAAGACCATATAGGAATTCTACGAAATAAATATTTGTGAAAAATAGGCAAATATCGATCGAAAGTCGGGATATCCGATACCAATGATCAACTTGGTACCTGATAAAGTAGTGAATGCAACTAATGTTAATAGTTTTAAAAATCTTTTAAATACATGTTGGAAAAATGTAAAATAGAATTCACGCCCGACATCTATGAACCGGAAGCGGGAATGAAGTAAACACCACATCAAGATGGATAAGAGAGGCAGGAGCCTACATAGATCTAAACGCGAAGAACTCGAAGAAGGAGAGAATTAACGATCAGAAAACATGTCGGAACAAAAAGATTTCAACCTGTACACGTTACTATTGATGTGGTCCCTTTTCAAAGAAATATAAAAAAAATGTTGAATTTAAGCTTATACAGCGTACTCTGCATAGTATTCGATGTAAACACGCGCATTAATTGAAGTCTTCTAATTTCGGGTTTTTTTTCCTTCTAATTTACCTCTCCTACATGTTTGTTAGTATAATGTTGTTGTTTTTTAACCTTCTATTTGCCTCTAATCTAGACAATCGTTGATTTAAGTTATTGGTTTTTGTAAGGCATTAACCTACCCAATGCTTGACAATGTCTTTTCATCCGCCTGTTGTATTTTCATGCTGTAATAAATGAATTTTGTCAGAGCTAGGATTTGCGTTTTAATTACTAATAATTCTAAATGGCGTTTGAAATGTAAGATGCGTTTTTTCGTCGAGATGATAAAAACAGCTAAATAAGATTTTGAGACGTCTTGCAAAACGGTTTTTGTTGTTTTGAGTGAAAATATTCGACGTCGTCATGGCTACTCGTTTAAGCAAATGCTGAGTACGCTTAAATTTCTCATTAAGAATTCTTAAGATTCTTATTTAGCGTCTTAAAAACCTTAATCTAAAGAACACTTTATCTTAAGAATCTAAATAAGAATCTTAAGAATCTCGACGAAAAGAACGCACCTTTTATTAAGGGTTCCGTCAAAATGTTGTATGGTGGGAAATGGCACAACATATGACAATACATGACGTCATTTGAAGTACGTATATACCTACTTTTCATAATAAAATTGCTCTTCTTGTAACAACCGATCTAATGATATTTCCAATGCTTAAGTCTTAAGTGTGCAAAGAGAAGATTGTTGAATAGATTGGGCGAACATTATAAATATATTTAGGCCAGCACGATTCTGATTTCAGATATTAGGATAAAGCGTTCTTTTGATTAAGATTTTAAGCGGAGAAAGCGAATCTTAACCCATGTCACGCTTAACCTGGAATATTCCGGTTTTGGCAGGGGATGTAGACAAAGACCAGCCTGCACATAAGTGCAGTCTGATCTTGGTCTGCACCTCCAGCTTGTACTTTTCCTACCAGAATTGATTATGAAATGGATTTCTAAAAGAAATATTAATTTTTCAGCAACAAGTCCTATCAATGCTTTCAGCCCTTTGATTTTACAGCAATTCAGAAAGGTAATTTATACAGCATGACAAGGCTTAAGAACATATACTTTATATTACAAGCGCACTCAAACAATTGACCAATCGCTGGCCCCGCCGACTAACTTCGTAAACCTCGCCAATTGACCCAGACAGGAAGTTCCGCTTCCTCATTTAAATGTATTATTTTTGTTAAAATCTATGGTTAGTATTATGTAACAAAAGGTATAATCGTTTGTTGAATACTTAAACGTCGTAACTACAGCTTGAATAAGCCGTAGCTATGACGTTTTAGTCGCCAAACCAACAAGGTGGTTCACATAAATGGCGGCCAATTTCGGAGTTCAAAGTTAATTTTCAGTATAAATGAATGGTTATTTGGTTGATAGTCACGATTGGTCGTTTGCATCAAATTTATAATATGGACCAACGCAATAAACTGTGAACTGGCACTAACACAATACTCAATTGAAGCCTTTACACTGTAATTGTGACCTTGACCGTCGGCCTGCAGTACCGAATTTCGTACATGTTATACTGCCCCGTGGAATCTACGATGCACCATTACTATTTAACAATTTAAGGAAAATGGTCTTCAAGGAGACAATGTATTAACAAAGGGTTGTTAAGAGTTAAATTTTTATCTTGTTTAATATAAATTCGCGATGTTGACCAATATATTTAACATGTAATAACGCAATTTAAACAAAACATTGACAAGGCGGACCTAGATGTGAATCTTGATTTATACTTTGCATTAGCTTACGGTATGTGTACAGCGATGGGCTGAGAAAGCTTGACGTACTGTCGGTGTGGAAAGCTTTCCTAAAGTCATTCATTGTCTTTGAATAGTTTAAACTATTTGAATATATGATGGTTCTCAGAAAGAAAGAGTGCTTAGAGTGAGTTGTTTCATAACGGGTTGATTTGTAGGAATTTTGTGCTTCTGTGATGTCATTTGATGTAATAGTTAGCTGGTTTACATTGTATTACTCTATTGACACGTTTAGTAGTTAGATTCATAGTCGGCATTAATATGCATGCTTGGATATTCGAAATTGGCTGATTTTTAGTTTTTGAGCCTGAGATTGGGTCAGCAATCTGAGGCTAAAGTTACCATGCTAAAAATTCAAACCCATGCAGAGCTTAATGTGAAAACATAATGTAAAAACATCTACCGCAATCAATGTGATCTTCTGTCGCGTGAAAAGTAGATCGGATCTGACCATAAATTAATACGCCCGATTTAGGCGAGAAGGACGAAGGCGAGATATGACTCATTGAAAGCTGTCGGCTTGATGTACAGTACTTTCGTGTGAGTGTTCTGAATTTGGCAAAATTATCAAAACTTGACGAGTGAATGGAAAGACAGAAAAGAGATATATAATATATTGGAAATTATTAAACATGTATAATCATATGGAATGTTTTGTTTAACAAATTAATTGGTCATTCATAGGATCATATTCGCACTGTCTGAAAACAATTGGGTCGTGCTCGGACTTTGTGTCTATATATTTTTACCTCCGAATTCTACCTAAAGGATGCAACGTCTACATACCGCTTTTGAGAGGTGTACATGATCATGTTTACCTGGTAAACGACCACCCGCCCTCTCTCGCTCTCTTTATCTGGAGATTATTAAGCGCATGTTTACATAACGAAATTGGTCTGTTTGGTAGAATACTCACATCACACGCAAGAGCCTCCTAGTTCGAACCTGGCTACACGCTCCATTCCCCCATCTCTCTCACTCTCTAGCTCTCTCTCGCTAGCTCCACTGGCTGAAAGCCAACGAGCCTTTGTCATGATGTGGTGTCCGTAGTCCGTCCATCCGTCAACTTTTACTTTAAAAATCTTCTTCTCAGAAAGTACTGAACATAATTCAACCAAACTCAACCAAAATTCACAGGAAGGATCCTTGGGTGGCCTTTATCAGATCCCTTCAAAGCATTTTGATCGGGTAAAAAATATGTAACGATATATAAATGTAAATATATCGTTACAATACCTCAGCGGGATGAAATTATTGCGGGCAGGTTGTGTCCCCTATAGTGCACAAATTGGCAGATCTGCGCATAATCGACAGTAGATTTGGGTAGAAAGTGGCACCTCCGATAATTCGACCATCAAACTTTTTCTGCCCAGATTATATATCTCCTGTATACATATCTCAGGCTTTCAGCGCTTTCAGTGCTTTGATCAAGACCGTTTGCGTGATAGCTTGTATAGACCTTTGAAATAAAGCGAAATTGTTTTCTCTGTTCCATTTCTTCTTTTTAATGTCTTTTTTATTCTCAAGAAAATGTTTCCAATATTTCATCCGAGAGTCAATCTTATTTACTATGGTCTTGTATGCCTTTGTGATATTTCAGGTTACATGTTAGAAAACAATTATACCAAATTAATGTGCATTTTTTATAGGCAATTTCGTTCGCTAGGATGTCAAATTTGAGAGTTTCTGTTAAAGTTAAGGAATTGTTTTAAAACGGTTGGATTTGTTGTCTATCCTTATGACGTTTATTAGTTTATTCTTGTGATAGTTTTTTTTTTCTATTATTATTTTATTTTATTTTATTATTATTATTATCACTATAATTTTTTTCCTGTACATAACCTTTCTTCTTTTACACAGACTGTGTTCCAAGAATCTCAGCGAAGCACCTATTCTGAAATACTGGAATCCCTTCTGGTCATGAGGAGTTCCCGATAATTGGACTTGAGTGGGATTGCATAAAGAAGACAAATTAGCAATAATATTGCGATTTAGAGCGTATGCTAGGTTTAGTTTTTCTGACACTATCTTTAAAAGGGGGATAACAACAGCTCTGACGGAACACAAACGAAAAAAATCCTGGTCCATTTATGCTCCCTTAAGAATCCCAGGACTCTGTAAGTTTCGAATACTGTGACGGACAGATTTGACGATAGGGACCGAGTCCGCGGGATGCATTCGTCCATCATTGAATCTAGAGTATTTCAGATTTCTGTAGTTGAAGGTGTTTTTTGTTTAAATACTTTTTGTATTGGAGAGTTTTCGTGAAAGAGGTTTTTTACAGGAAAGAGCCAAGCAAAGATCCCTGAGGGAGTAGTACATGTAACTCTACACAGACCGGGTCCGATGATACTTCTACTTAAGGCAAATATTTGTATTGTTTGTCGGTAAAATGTGCCAAGCCAGTTGTTCATGTTTCAATCTATGCCTTTTTGATCATTTTATTGACCATTGATCATTGATCGAATTGGACTATGATAAAATTACTTTGCAGAAATTCGTGACCACCATTCCTGCTCAAAGAAGAATACTTAAGTTTCTTCGCTAAGAGCCTGGTTTTACTGTTTACGTTTATAACGGGTAAATAATCTTGAGCCAAGTTCATTCATTGAGGCTTGGTGTTTACCACCAGGAACATTTTGCGGCAGCTATCACTTTACTTAAACGAGACATTGATATAGATAATACATAATGTAAAGACTAATGGTGAAACCCCCAGAAATGGAAATCATCTATCTATAGGAATTTCATATAGATTGATAACACAATGATCAAAGATATGTATACGGCTTTAAAGTAGAAAGTGCATATTTGGTTATGCTTGCTCTTCTATGATTTATATATTCCACGATAAATCGAATATCAAAATAAAGAATCTTCATAGATGTACCAAAACCTTAAAACACTTTTACTTGAATTCTATGTATTCCCAATCTCAATCATAGAAGGGCTAGATGTGACTTTCAAAATATGTTATGTGTCCACAGGGTATTTGATGAAAATACGCAATCGAAATGCACATGAATAAACGTGTACTAGTGACAATAAGGATTATGTTATTCAAAAAGAGCAGCCCAAGCATAATACAAGTTCATATATTTGCAGATACATGATGTAGGTGACATAAAGGACAAGCTTCTGTTTGCCCTTTTCCCTCTCATTCACTTCTATCGATGTTGAGGCTGTATAACCATTCTTGGTTAATGAATCGCGTTTGACAAAACTTTTTTTTTCAAATGGAATAGCAGATAATTAGACTCCTTGCAAAGTAAAAACCCTAGAATCACTCTCAATATATATTCTCTGGACAAAATATAAAAAATCCTAGGAAATGGAATTGAATTAAATTCCGTCTGTTAAATTCTACAATATCAAGGGGGAAAAAAGACATACAGGTGGTTTATGTTATGACACATGGAATGATATTTTTCGCTTTGCTGTTATTTTCATATATTGTATTTCGAAAATACCATTTTATGCATTTTGAGCCAAAATACTTCAAAAATTTATATACTTCTGTTTTGTGTTATGGTAGGATATTTACCATTTACCATCGTTGAGAGGTCGCATTTCTTATGTGTATTGTAAGCCTCTCTTGATTATTTACACCCATGCATTGTATTCTGAGTAAGTTCTGTATTGTTCTTCTCCAACTGGATCATCCAAGCTGTTCTTAAATTGATCGATAATTGTTGCACTAATGACATATTCAGGTAGGCTGTTCCAATGCTCTGTTATTTTCAGGGAGAAAAAGTACTCTCTATTCTGATTTCTTTCTTGTGTGTTTTCTTTTTAAATCTTAACGAATGAACTCGTATATTATGTTATTCATTTTCACTTTTTTCCAAAGAATATGTTATGGTTGAGACCTTCTTTTCAATTTTTAAGTTTCCAAGCTTGAATTAAGTCTCCTCTATAGGATAACCATGGTATTTTTCGGACTTTTAGTCTTTCAGTATAAGGCAATTCCGGTGGACATTTCACCTATTTTGTGGCAAGTATCCGAGTTATTTCAATCGCATTGATATCTTTCCTAAATCTTTGGCTCAAAATAATGTTACAGTATTCTAAAGAGGACGTATGAGTGACTTGTAGAGTTTTAAAAGGAGTACTGTAGAGTTTTAAGAGGGATAAAATACATATATTCCAGACAGGGTGGAACGGGTTGGATAATTCCTAATTTTGTTACCCTAAGGCAAGCATATATTCAGTAGATCACGTTTAAATTTGATGTCAATACTGATCAACCCCACCCACTTCAAGTATGTGGCTAATCAACACGCAACATACTTTTTAACAAAAAACATATGAAAATGAGATGGTAGACACCAATGACTAAACATACTTATTACAAGTTAACTTACCTTACACTTGGCGAGAAATCTTTATTCAACTTCTGAAAAATCATACCGAAATTAATTATTTTTATAGAGCTTTAATTTTCGTGACAGTCCAATGCAACGTAAACTATGACGTTGTCATTGGCGATCGTTGCAGGGTATAATGACGTCACAAAAAGTAATTGTGCGGAAAGATATTAATGGTGAGGAAGGAAATTCCGTCGTCGCTGATAATTTTTAGTTTTACCAACGAATAATTTTAAGCTGACACGTGCATTTATTGTACGAGTCAACTAACACTCTACCTAACATATTCCAACACAATGACGCTTTTTAACGCCCCATAAGAAATACAATTCGGGAAAAAGGTGGAAAATGAAGAAATTGCTTGTAACAAGCAATTCCTTCATTTTCACCATGTTTTCTACTCGGAATGATGAAAAGTTCTATAAATTTCATCATTTTTAAACTGTCGCCTGAAACTTCTTTCGTTATGGACCAGTTTAAAATTTTGCCATCAGGTAATGAGTTAATATTTTGCTTGGAGATGGACCTACAATCCCGATCATGTAGCAACATTTTGTCCCATGATATATATGTATGATTGTTGGGGATCTTCGAAAATGCGAAGCTACAGCTCATCCAAGCTAAAGTATAGATTTTTTTCAGACCTTACCCATGTTTTCAAACATATGTACCCTATATAGCGTCTTTAGGCGACCAAACTGTTGTATCTACATCTCATTCTATCTAATGGTCAAAGAGTAGTCTTATATTTACGGTAACATATCCAAAACGAATCTTAGGCTAGGCGTCATCTAGTTTTCAACTAGCAGGGGGCCTCCTCTTATAACACAGATTCGCATTTCTTGGGTGGAAGTTATACATATTTATCTAGAAAGTGACTTAAAGCCTATCCAAACTGAAGTTACAACGCTTTGCTCACCAAAGAACTTTATCAAAATTAAAATTAAGTGAGAGGCTGTCACGCGTCTTTTTGGCTCATGCTTACGTTTTCATTTTTTTTAAATCCTTGTCTAGAATAGTTTTGATGTGACAAATTCTGAAAACAAACTTGCCTCCTAATGACATTAACCTCTTGTATTATTGCAGAAGGCGGATATCTTTCGTGATACATGTATTCTATCCCAAAGACAATCTGATCTAAACCCTTTCCTGTTCAAACCCTGGTTTTACAGCCCTTTGATATTTATAATCGAGACAACATTGTAGAAAAAAAGAAATTACTTGTAACTAGCAATTGATTTTTTATCCACAATATTTTCTTCCAAACTTTTTTCTATCAAATCCACTTTAAATTTTTGTCTGCCGCTTTTGAATTTGGACAGGTCTAAAAACAGGAAAGAGTTAAACCGAATATAGAGTAGAACAATCGATAAGCAAGCTTTGGCAAGCTAGTCTCAAAGAAAAATCTAGCGTGCTTCTTGATACGCAACGGTCACAGCAGCCAGAACGTCGGATCTGTAGGCAACATTGACTGTGACAGCTGATGACTTCATACATAAAGTGATTTTGTATATAGCAATCCAGCTAATTTGGGCTATGATTACGAATTTACGAGGTATCGATTATCCATCGACGATATGTTAGGACGAGTACATTACCGTTGGATATCTACAGTATAAAACATGAACATGTCAAACAGCGTTGATGAAATTAATGAATTGAATTCGAAAAAAGAAACCTTAACCCATTATCAGATGGCAAAATTTTAGACTTGTCCAAATTGAAATGAGTTGCAGATGATAATTCAAAGTAGATGAAATTTTAGATTTTTCAACTTTCTCGTTAGAAAACATTGTGGAAAATGAAGAAAATGCCTGTAACAAGCAATTTCTCCATTCTCCACAATGTTTTCCAATTGTTTTTCTTGGGGGCGTTTAAATGCGTTATGGTGTGGGAATAGCTTAAGGAGCTCTGGAGTAGTCCCACAATTGGGCCAACTCGAGTGATAGATTGGTTTTTCCGAGTCGTTAACCGCCCTTTACTTTATCGAGAGAGAAAAGGGTACACGTGTACATCTATCTCTTCATCCGTAAAAGCCACTTGGCTGTCGATAGTCAAAAAATGGAGTTGCGAAAAAGAAGAAGAAAAAAAAGCTGTCTTAAACGATATTGCGAAGAACTTCAACTCGTACAAAAAACAACAACAACAAAAAACACACAAAAAAAAACTCTAAGGATGATGAAACAGCTGCCAAAATAAATTGGACACAAGTAATTTGAAGTCTTGTGTAAAAAGGAAAGTAGCAGAGGAGAGACGGGAGTGTCAACTTACAGGCAAAACGAGAAATAATACTACTGTTGCCTTCTACTACTACAAATAAAGTTATACCACTACTACTACAGCTAATAATACTATTACTACATCTTCTAATAATTCTTAAAAAAAATAGTATGTAACAAAGAAAGTTAAAACCAAGTTAAAGGTTTTGAATGATTTTGTTTTTTTCACAAAAGATAATGCAATTATTCTACCAAAACTTCCGTCGGAAAATGTCCCGAGTTTTTTTTACAAAAAACACACGCCCGATAATGTCGGGCTCCATCCCTTTTTGGAGAAAAGTACAAAAAGGAGACAATGATACTTCCGATATGGAGCTATGAACAGGAACTGAACAGAAAAGGTAAGAAAAACAGTGCACCTCGCATACAATTTGATCTCCTATTAACCTATTATGCATTTTCCCAAAACGTCCAGAGTTTCATACCACATAGAAATGATTATATCATCCGTTGGCGTGTTAGATTTAAAAAATAATTCCGTTTGTGAATAGAAACTTGAATTAAAGTTTGGACATCTGACCCGATCAAACACGAAAATGCGTGTTGAAATCGTTCAAATCCATGTTATCAACAGTTCTGAAAGATTTAAGTGGCGATGACTGTGAAATAAGTTTTGGAATCTAACACCGCCAACGGATAATATAATCATTTCTACGTGGTATGAAACTCTGTTCAGTTCCGGTCCTTGGCTCCATATCGGAAATATCATTGTCCCCTTTTTGTACTGTTCTCCAAAAAGAGACGGAGCCCGAGATTACCGGGCGTGAAACTACTTTAGCAGATTTCATCTTTCTGTTGAAATATTTCAGTTTAGTAGTATCATCATAAGAACAAATATATACAATAAAAGAAGCAAACAGGGCCTTATCAGTCACCTGAGTCCAAAGAGCACAAAAACAGATAAAAGTCAACCAGATTATGCTACATACCAAATATCAAAAATCTTAGCCTTTTAGTTCGGGAGAAGATTTTTTAAAACTTTTCACTGAACAAACCTATGTTAAACTTGCAAAATATTGGAATATCTGACCCTGTGGCCATAATTTATACAATCTTAATAGTGGTCCACCAAATGATGCTGTATACCAACTATCAGGGCTCTAGGCCCTCCTGTTTGGGAGGAGAGTTTTAAAATTTTCACTATATAAGCCCTATGTAAAATTTGTGACGCTCGGGAATGGGCTAATTATGACCCTGAGTCCATAATTTATACATATTTATAGAGATCCACCATATGATAATACATACCAAATATCCAAGCTCTATGCCTACCAGCTTCAGATTAGAAAATTTTTAACGTTTTCACTATATAAGTCTATGTTAAACTTGTGACGGCCGGGAATAGGCTAATTTTGATCCAGGGACAATCTTGGTAGAGGTCCACCAGATGCTGCTGTATACTAAATATCAAAATTCTAGGCCGTCTTGTTTCGGAGAAGAATATTTTAAAAATTCCACAACATAAGCCCTTTGTATAACTTGTGATGTCAGAGGTTGGGCTAATTATGACCCTTTGGTGATCACTTATATAATATTGATAGAGATCCACCAAGTTATGTTACATACCAAATATCCAAGCTCTAGGCCTATCTGCTTTAGAGTATAAGATTTTTAAAATTTTAACTATATAAGCCTATGTTAAACTTGTGATGTCCGGGAATGGGCTAATTCTATCTCTGGGGCCATGATTAATACAATATGGATAGAAATCCTCTAGATCATGCTACATACCGCTTATAAAAGCTCTAGGCCCTCTTGTTTGGAATTAGAAGGTTTTGAAATTTTTACCATATGAGCCTATGTTAAACTTGTGACGTCCGGGAACGGGAAAATTTTGACCCTAGGGTTATAATTTAAACATTTTTGATAGAGGTCCATTATATAATGCCACATAGATGTTCAAAGTTGTCATAGATTTTCAAAGTTGTCATCATGTAAGTTTATGCACCCCCACCTTTGCCTCCCCCAACCATCTCTCGACAGATTTTTTTTCCTTGTATAAACTTGATAGCCCTTGCCCTAAAGAGTCTAAATACCAAAAATGAATCCAATCCGACAGCCGGTTCATGACAAGAAGATTTTTAAAGATGTACCCTTTTTGGGGTCCCCAAGGGTTTTAAGAAGAAGTCGAAAATGTAAACAGTTAACGCACGACGCACAACGGAGGACGAAACACGATCGCAATAGGTCACCATTTCCTTCGGTAAGGTGACCTTATAATCTACTTTCTTGTTTTCAAGATGTTTTAAAAAAATCCTTTTTGTTTATATGTAAAACCGGAAATACCCTAGTCCCAGACGAATTCTAAAGTTTTCTTTTTTTTGTTTCCAAGTACAAGTGGGTCAAGATGGCACTAGATCGTTCATCTTACATCTTAATTGAACAAACAAACGCGGAACTGCAAATTCAAGGCGGGTCTTTCAGAAAATGTCGTTGAGGCCCCTTCTTTCAATGTTTTGAAAGGGAACGTTCCTGTTTTCAACAGGGTTCGTCTTTTTGACCTAACACTCATTCTGGCAAACGCTAAGAAAGGTTGAGCTAGAATTGTTGCCCCTATAGTGATTCTTAAGAAGACGTTTTCCATTTGGACCTCACCATTTTCAATAGGTTTCACCATTACGACCTAACAATCATGCTGACCAAGTTTAAAATTGGGTCAAAATTGTGGTCCCTAGAGTTCAAACACTTGAACTGACAAGGGACAATTAAGGATAAAATTAACTCACCAGGACAATTAAGGATCAAATAAACTCACCATGAGGATGTTGTGTTCAGGTAAGCTAAAATAGTGTGAATCTAGGTGGGGTCGAAATATTACTAAATGGGCATCAAATGAACAAACTTGGTAGACGTCCACCAGAGGATGCCACAAAAATGCAACATTCCAAATTCCATGCCTTGGTTTCAAGCATTTTTAAAAAGATTACTTTCTTTGTTTCAATGTAAAATATGGTGAACTGGACAGACTCAAAAAGGACACAAGGAGCATCATATAAAAACTTGGAAGAGGTCCCCTAGATCTAAAGCTCTTGACCTTGTTTCAGGGAAAAAGGATGTTAAAAATCGCCTTATTTTTATATCATTGAAAAATAGGCTTTGCCAAGGCCGGACCAAAATGAGCTGAGTAAAGTGAATACACTTAGTAGAGGTCTCCAATGAGACAATGCACACCAAATTCAAAGCTGATCTCTGCCTTCTTGTATCAGTGAAAAAGATTTTATCCTTTTCACTCAGAAAAAGTGTTGCCATAGCAAACAATGTTTATTGAACAATTTTGAACAAACTTCCAACTTTCATCAACATCAGCCTACTGTTTCAGGGAGAGAAAATTTTTTAAGTAAAGTGTGCTCTTTATGCTCAAGTGATATTAAATAAGCTAGGATACAGCAAAAGTAAATCAGGTTTGGTATTTTGAAAAAAGATAAATAGTCACGCAGAATGGCTATTCTACTTTGAGAGAGGCAAAAGGTTTTGAATTTTGACAGCTTCGTAGGCCTTATGTACTTTGCAAACTCTAAATAAAGTAGATATCATATGAAAAGATGAAATTACAACTAGTTAACAACAAAACGTGTAATAACGAGACAATCTAAATTAGAAAACTTTTATTTCATATCAATATTTGAAATAACAATCAGAGATAAGAAAAAATTAGAATTGTCAAAGCAGGCTTATAACCCCAACAGCACTTTGTTACGCAAGTAGAACAGTTGCACTTTGACCTATATTGCCCTAAAATAACAGGGCATCTTCTTTGGTCAAGGAAAATGTGTATAAAGTTACAAGATCCTAGGTGAAATGGCTTTCAAGTTACAACACCAAAAAGTTTTCAATCAAATTTCTAATGTGAAATTGACCTTTGACCTAGGTTAACCCAAAATGATAGGGCACTTCTTTGGGTAATTGGCAACAATTGTATGTAGTTTCAAGGTAGTCAATTTATACTAGAGTTAGTGTATGGAAATGAAATGTCTATGGACAGATGGATGGATAGACGGACATACATGGTGAAACCAATAAAACCCCTCTACTTTGTGGGTTGGCGTATAAAAAACGAAAATACTTAAATCAAGATATAAGTAAAGCGAGAGCCCCACCAGGGTGCCATTGATGAATTGCAGGTGTCAATGAAAATGTCAATTTGCAATCAAATCACTTGTTTAGACCAGAAGTAAACTTTGAACTCGAAAAATTATATCAAACATATTTTGCTAGATAAAAGCAAAGAAAAATGACAAGAGGTGGTTTCCTTACAGAGATACATTTCATCATCTCCCTTTGGTTGCTCTTTCTATAATGAAAATACATTTCAAGTTAAATGACTTGAATAATAACCAAGATAATCCCTTACAAGGTGATAAAATTTAATCTGGTCCAAATAAAACAGTTGAAGATGAAATTTCCAAGGGCACTAAGATTGGAACATGAATGCCAAATAAGGTAGAAAACAATGTGAGAAAAGGAATAATTATTTGTCACAAGCATCTTCTTCTTTTCCCACAAGGCTTTCCATTTCCATATTTTGTCTAGAAATCAAAAAGCAGGATTGTGTGGCAATGAGTTAATTTTGAAGGACTAACAACAAACACAAACTCAAATGCCAGCACCAACTCTAATAATATTGACAATAAAAAAAGTGATGATAAAACCCATATTTTTTGCTGAGATATAAATCACAATACATACATCAAACTAATGCATTTTCGGCATTGCTCACATACATTTACTCACATCATAAAATTGTTGTCATTCTAAAACTTTGTTACTACAGCTTGAATCAAGCTGTCGTTAAAAGGACTTAGAACAACAACAACAAACAGATATAGACATAAGATTGATGGAATTTACAATAGAACAAATATAAAAGGTCAACTAATACATAATATCTTGATTCTATCAACAAATGCAATACATATTTTTCATGAATAACAGACACAAATGATTTGAACGTCTAAAAAGGTGGAGTGAACTTACTGGGTTACTACTTAGCCCATGAACAGATAACGAATTCTGAGACTGGTCTAAAGTCAAAGAAGTCGTAGACAATAATTTTAAATCGATGCAATTTTAAAATTCTTAGCCTTTCTAGGTAGAAAAAATAATGGCAAATGAAGAAAACACTAGTATAAAGCACTTCTTTATATCCAAAATATTTCAAAAATTTCTTTCTTGTTTGAATGGGTTAAACCTGTATGTACTTTAATCAGACACAATTAGAACCCATCTAAACTTTATGCATAGCTTTTAGAACTCCTTGTCATTAGGTCCCAGGTAAATTCCCCTACAGTGGCAAATATCCTTTCAAACATTTGACTCTCACAAATTGGAAGATAATGGTAAAACTAAGTAGGATGAGCAGCTGGGGACTCAGAAAGGATGTTATAGTAGTACTGGTTTTAGGATTGTAAGGAATCCATGGTAAGTTGCCCCAGCCGGGCAATATGACTGAAATACTGTTAAGAGTGGCATTATACCTCATTCAATCTATGCATGCCAACTTTATGAAAACTTGTGATACTATTTACAAGTATGAGTATTATGTTTAACTTAACCCTTATCCTAACAATCACTGTTTTTCATAACAGTTTTCTGGACAAAAAATTTTAGTCTTAGGTTAAAATTTGTACATGACGATGACATTTCAAAAAGGGTTTAATTGGAAAAAAAAACACACCCACAAAAAAAACAACAGCACAATATAGTAGCAAATGTGAGAACAGAAAAAAATGTTTCAGCGATATAATTCTCCTTTTTTCACATTCTGCTGATGACTCTTTTCATTCAGTGCATAAAAATGTAGGATTGCAACGTATTACTGGCTACAGAAATATATACCAGAAGAGTACAAAAGGAGACTAAAAACTTAAAATATCCACTTTCAACTTCAGCTTTTCCAATAAGTAAAGGATCCTTATTCTACTTTCGATTTGAATCTGTATGTTTTGAAACAACAGTCTAAATTTTGTGGTCTTTGAAAGAGTAAGCCAATTACCAGAGGACAAACTATTAGACTGGTCCAAATTGAAAGAAGCTGCAGAGCAAATTTAAAATTGCTCTAAAATTGGAAAATAAATGCCAAATATTTTGAAAACATTTTAAGATTGTAACAAGCAATTTCTCCTTTTACCATGATTGTATTTCTTCTGGGTGTCAGAGAAGGTCAGGGTGTGATAATTGGGTTAAATATTAAAAAACGAATTTTAAATCTTCTTGTTTTCAAAGACACTAATCTCTGATATATTCTTGGTAAACACTTGTCCATGTTTGTATACAAATAATTCCTAAAACCTTTGAAAGACAGGAGGAAATGTTCATATAGTCTCTGATATCAATGTAACCTGTCACAAAAAAAAAGAGACCATTCAGAAATACCACTAAAAACAATAATAGATATTTGAACAAGAGAACCATGATGGTCCTTAATTGCTCACCTGGTCATAATAGCTCTTGGCTTTTTTTTAACAGTGTGAAGTAGTTTGGTAGCACATAATTAGAACACATTGCTTTAAACAATTCATACAAAGAATTTACTAGACCTCACTATTTGGGAGCTGAAGTTTTACTAATCAGTTGCAATTGCAACCAAAGTTCTTAACCAATTCCTATACAATCACTTTTTCACGAGAAACATAGAAAAACATTGTGAAAAATGAAGAAATTGCTTATTACAAGCAATTTTTTCATTATCTACAATGTTATGTACCTCAAAAGACAATTTTACTTAAAAATTTCATAAACATAACATTGTCATGAGATTATCTCACCTTATAATTAACAAGCTAAACACCCTTCTGAATAAAGAAGTTACAGCGTGACTAGTTTTTTTTTTTTCATTTCTGAAACCAAAACAAGTATGTTTACTTTTCGTCTCTTAACCCATTCCCTCACAGTGAAGTTTCTTGACCCCCTTAAGAAAAATGATTTGGAAAATGTTCTATTGTAATCCATCCGTAATTGAAGGAGCTATGCTTTAGACATGCTTCATTCTAACGTTCGACCTTGAGATGTGACCTTGACCCTTAAATTATCTGATTTTTTTTTCTGTCAAATGGCACATATACTCATGAGAGAGAACAATTATGCAAAGTTTTTTTGAAATCAATCCATAATTGAAGGAGCTATGCTCTGGACAAGGTCAATTTTAATGCTGACCTTGAACAATGACCTTGACCATGGAGCTATCTATTAACCGGGAAAAAAGCGATTGCACAATGTTGTGGAGATATTGTAGCAGAAGGACAGATAGATAGAAAAAGGGATGGACAGACGAAGCTGTGGCTATATGCTGGCCCTTTTAGGAGCATAAAAACTTGTGAAAAATCATGCAAATGGAACAACTTGAAAAAAGAAAAATTATTGACATTGGAAAGACTATGAAGTCTGTCAAAACTTTTCTATAGTAGTATTGTACTAAAGATTTATTTTTGAACTATGATCCGTGGTTGACATATGCTGTATCTTTTTCAAATATTTGTTTTACAGAAATAAGAAAATGGTTCCTTTTTGTGTGAAAAAGACAAATTTGTTAAACATTTGATGTATTTTTCATTCTTCCTCTAGCTCTTGAACTTCAACCTCTATTTCTCCATCATAGGCTCTTGGAGATTCTTTTCCAAAACAATCAAACAGAAAATCTTCCATGCTGTTTAGTAAATGAGTTCTAGTGTTTCCTCCGTCTAACCAATGTTGTTGGTCTGTGTATATCTAGAATAAACACAAACCATAAAACTCACATGATTTTTGGGATTTTACTGGTTGTACAAAAAGGACTCTCTTGGAGTGTGTCATGTATAGAATCTAATCAGACTGCCTCAATCAAGTTTTCTATAACCATATTTTTTCAGTGCACCAAAAGGAGAGATAGGGTTTTGCTGGTTTTATTGATAAAGATATATTTTCTTCAAGAATTAGAATAGTTGTTATGTCTTGCTATATATCTAGCTCTTTAGGAATTATTTCATGATTAATTAACCTCTGAAAGATATTTCCTCTCTGTCAAACATTTACTTATGATAACAGCTTTATGGAGTCTCTGACTGCACTAAGATTATTTTTCTATTTTCTATATCATACTATTTTGAGTTTATGTCATTACATATTGGAAAAGAACAGATGCTTGTGACCAAGAGAACAAATCAAACTGACTCTAAGAGATTCTACAAACCATTTCACTAAAAAATTGTTACAAGCAATTTCTTATAAATCAACAATGTTTTCTACCAGAGATGATAACGATTTTTTTTTAAATTCATCAACTAAAAATTGTCATGTGTATCTTCTTTCAGTTTGAATCAGTCTAAGATGTTGTCGTGTTAATTGAACATTTTAGTTTTCCCTTTACTTATGGCAAATTTCTGATTTTACAAAGTAGAACCATTCTGAAAGCTTGAAGACAATGCAATATGTTTGTTGTATGTTCTAACCCTTTCCCACACAATGACACCTTTTAGAGCCCCTCAAGAAAAACAATTGGGAAAACCTTGTGGAAAGCAATTTCTTCATTTTCCCTGATATTTTCAACCTAGAAAGGTGAAAAATTCTGCAATTTCTTCAATTTCAAATTGTCGTCTGCAACTCCTTTCAATTTGGAGCAGTCTAAATTTTTGCTGTCTGGTAATGGGTTAAAGCTTTTTAACCTGTAATATTTAATAATTTGTCCATGTATTTGAACACAATTAAATAATTATTGTTTTTCGTGTCCTAATACATGGATAATTACTCAAGCCAGTGTTCGAATTCATAGAAAAATCGTCTTGCGGCCAGGAACAACCATTGCTGATTATCATGAGTCACAAACTGTTTTGCTTAAAAACTGAATTCATTTCAACAGTAAATAAACTTGATATGTGTTACGCATTGCGTTCGTAAATTTATTTATTTTTTTTTCTTTTTCAGATTTTTCCTGCTACAGTCTAAAACTTTTTTATCAGCTGAATGACTATCAGGAGCCCCATTCACATCTGTTAATAAAGCTCAATGGAATATAATATTTGTCGACCATGTTAGAAATGAAAGATTCTTATTTTGGTTACACAAAATTAATAAAACAAGATGTGTTTATGAAACACAATGCCCCTGCAACATGTACATGAGTTTTAATAGCATATTTCAGTGAAAGCAACAAGGACAATTTTTGGTGTTTGACCTTGGTATGTGACCTTGACCTTATCACATGACCTTGACATGAGGAGATGCGTATTATGGAGATGTATCATCATTCCAAATATTAGCATTGTATCTTGAATAGGCTGGTAGTAATTGGCAGTGTAAAGTTTTTTGGTTAAGTTTTGCAGACAGACCAACAAACGGAAAGACTGTATGACGGACAGACAGAGGTAAAACAATATACCCCTGATCTTTCGATGCGGGGGCTTAAAAAACATACAAAAGCTCAAAAGAGCCAAGACCTAATAAATCTTACCTGTAGTCTGAAATACACATCTTGAGCTGTTAAAGCTTTGATAAGTTGAGCAGAATTTTGGAAATGAACATTATCTGAAAAAAGCAGGAAGTTGAACTTTGCATTCTAAATTGTATGCATTCAAATAACATATTGTACTTTCACATAAATGGTTGATGTTTTTTCTGAATGAGAACTTCGAAGAGTTACCGGTATCTTAATATTAGTACATGCCCCTAAATTTGTATAATCAACCCATATTGCCACAAAATTAAATGTAGAAGTTAGACAGACAGAGTTTTTCACTATGCATCAGTGGCAATAACTCATTCAAACTTTCATAGAATTTTCATATACATGTAATTTGTGTTTGCAATTCCAAATGGACACTTCTACAAAGTATCAAGTGAATGGAGCTGAAATTGAAGGAGGAGTTGTACAGAAAAGCATTTTCAATGTGAATCAGGGACAATAATAGATTTTTTAAAAGAAATTATGTCTTGCATATTTAGAACTCCTAATGAACACATTTGTTAAGCTTAACCCGTTCCCACACAATCCCTTTTTTTTGTGCGTTCAAGCAAAAGGCTTTGGAAAACATTTGCGGAAAATGAATAAATTGCTTGATACACACTATTTCTTCATTATCCACAATGCTTTTAATTCAAAACGACAAAAGAATTAGAATTCGATCAACTTGAATTTGTCATCTGCAGCTTCTATTACTGGGACCAGTCTAGAACATTGTTGTGTGGGAATTGGTTAAATTAGTAAAGTGAATTAGACAGAAACTGTAGGAGGAGTTGTCCACTGAAGAATTTCTTCATTTCCTACGAAGAATTCAAGATAACACAATTTTCAACAAAGTTCTCCACAAAGGAAGATATAGATTTTAGGATTTTATCAACTTGAAACTTTCATCTGGAACATTTTTAAATGAAGACCAGTCTTAAATTGTGTTATCTGGTAGTGGGTTAGATAACTGAGTCATAAAAAATCTTACCATCCCCTGTTCCATGCACCAACATAAACCTGGATTTTGTTGATCTAAAATTGGATGCATATCTGGATATAGTAGCTTGCTGAAATATATATCATATAGATAGTAATGAATTGGTGCTCAAGGAAATTATCAAACCATAACCAAATGACGTCATCTTAGTCTGGTCCAAATTGAAAGAAGTTGCAGATGATATATCAAAGTAAAATGAAATAAAAAAATAACTGTTGTATGGGATAGAAAACATTGTGAGATAAGGAGATTGATTATTACACACAATTCCTCCTTTTCAATAAATGTTTTCAAAGCTTTATTTCTTCAGTGTGTAAAAATTTGGGATAATTTGTTATTGGTTATACGAGTCATCTATAGGCATATTAACCCATTCCAACACAAGAAAATTTTAGACTGGTCCTAATTGAAAGAAGCTGCAGACGACAATTTCAAAATGATGGAATTTTAATCTTTTTCATTTTTTGGGATAGAAAACATTGTGGATAATGAAGAAATTGCTTGTTATAAGCAATTTCTTCATTGTCCACAATGTTTTCAAAGCTTTTTTCTTGTGGGGCGTAAAAAGGAGGGCTTGAGTTGGAATGGGTTAAAACAAGTCTTTGCTGAGCTTTTTTCTATTTTGTATTAGGACATAAATGAATTTGGTATAACAATTGAAAACAAATTTGATTTTATATTTATGAACATGAATTTATTATTCTATTTATAAATTAGTGTGATCTTATTTTTGCGATAAATCAATACAAAATCAACATTTAGTTGGAAACAAAGTGACACTGATGTGAAATCCAAGCTGAAGTACTCTCTTAGTAAGGTACTAAATCAATTCTATTAGCCCATTAACAGACAGCAAAGTTTTAGACTGGTACGAATTGAAAGCAGTTGCAGACAATAATTTAAAGTTTATGAAATTTTAGATTTTTCAACTTACTGGGTAGAAAACATTGTGTAAAATGAAGAAATCACTTGTAACAAGCAATATCTTCATTTTCCACAATGATTTTTGAAGCATTTTTGTTGAGGGGCATCGTTGTGTGGGAATGGGAATGGGTCAACCTTTTCCTGTAGATTTCCCTCAATATTTTCTATCATACGGGATGGTAACTTTTTTAATTATACTTACTTGATAATGTCAACTTCTACCCTTTGAATTTGGACAAGTGTATGTTTAGAAAAACAGTTAAGAGCTCAATAAAATTTATCTGACTGTTGAAATATGTTTAATGTCTCTTTTGTTAAATTCAATTACTTATTTGCTTTCTGGGTATTAATAATACCTTACAGCAACTCTGAAAAGTTTTGTTTTATCACTAGCAGTATTGACAGAAATCTTATTCTTAGTTGTTGCCAAAGACACTGTTGTATGCATTAACTAATTTAAATAAAATCATTTCCTGTTTCACAATGACTTAAATGATACATGATGTTTGGAAAAAGCACTCATTTTTATCTTAATGTTATCTACACTTTTTCAAAGATTTGATTAGTAAGAAAATTAGTAGCCTAGAAATAACCTACCAGCTGCCCAATGTTTGAATATTCTAAATTTTATTTGATAAATGTATCATATACTCTTAAAACTTACATTATATCCCTCTATGTTATCTCTTTCTGTGGGAAGTCCCATATATCTCTCTGTATAAAATGAATCTGAAAAGAAAAACACAATTTAACCCTTTTCCCTACAAATAATACTGGTAGTATCCTACTTAACCTATTACCATGGAAGAAAATTTTAAACTTGTCCAAATCGAAAGAAGTTGTAAATGACAATTTCAAGTTGTTGAAATTTTAAAAATCTTTGTCTTTTGGGGTAGAAAACATTGTGAATCATGAAAATATTACTTGTAACTAGCAATTTCTTCATTTTCCATAATGTTTTTCAAAGCCTTTCTTATGAAGGGCGTCAGAAAGCGTCACTGTGTTATCAGAGGACAAAATTGCAAATTCAAATAAGTTACAGAAGACAATTTTTAGCTGATAAAATTTAAGAAACCTTTGTATTTGGGGGTAGTAAAAGTTATTGATAAGGAAGAAATTGCTTTTAACAAACAAGTTTTTCATTTTCATCTTACTCTAGAGCTTACAATCCCTGGAATTAAGTCCCTATGATTATACACTTGAGAAAACATTTTGGTAAAAGAAGAAATTGCTTGTAACAAGCAATTTCTTATTTTACCACAATATTTTCTACCCTACTGAATGGTTATTTTTCAAAATTATAGCCACTTTAAATTTTTGTCTGCAAAACCTTTGAATTTGGACAAGTCTGAAATTTTATAAAACAGGAAAGGGTTAAGCTAAATTCTTAAATGTGCATTAGAGCAACTTCATGGGTCAATAGCAATACTTATATATAGTTTACTGAGTCAGCATTCATCAACCCATCTAAATTTATGTTAACTATTTGAATTCCATAACAATAGCTACGATTGGCAGAGATATTTGTGAAATCCCATAAAAGCCCTTGTTATCAAATTTCTAATTTGACTTTTACACTAGATTGGTTGGCAATGCAACTTTAGGTCCTAAACCAAATAGCTTTGAATATGAAAAAGTCTGCAGAGAAATGGACTGATAGACAAAGCATACTACCTCTACTAACTAGGAATAAAATAGGTGACTTGACAGGAGAAATAGAACATCAGGGAAATGCAAAAAGTATTGACCCTGCCATGACTGTGTAGGCTATTTTTTTTTTTTTTTTTGCTTTAGGTATATTTTCTATATTCTGAATGTTAAGTCTTCAGCACTATTTATTCATATTTGAAATAGCAATTTTGTTGGGGTTGTTTCCAGATTTTTGTATTTCAAAACTTCTGGGTGGTCTTTTGGATTGATCAATTATATACTAAACAAAAGAACCTCCTACTCTTGCCTGTTATTCGGCTCTTTGGTGCTGGAGAATAAATAGAATATCTAAAGTAAAAAGGGCCATAATTCTTACAAAAAATGCATTTATAGATACCTCCCTTAAAATTATAGTTTGCTCTTTTGATAGTGAAAAACTAAACACATATTGTAAGTTTGAAATGAATACCAGAGAAATCTAACGTTTTTGCATAACAATGACAACAACAACACAAACTATGACAAGGCTTTGGCAATATTTCAGGCTGTAACAGAAAACAACAGAGCTAAAAATTACCATAATATCTCCAGTCTGTAACTGGGGCTACAGCAATACCACAACTATATACATTATCTTGACGTGACATTACAGCTGAGGTTAAAAATCCTCCATGGGACTAAAATAGAACAAGGAAAAGATTATTTAGAATGCTTAAGACAATACTACAAATATGGACACTATTCTTCATGCACTGGTACCTAGCATTAGCTTTTAACCCTTGTCATGCTGAACCCGGAATATTCCGGTTTTGGCAGGAGGTGTAGACTAAGATCAGACTGCACTTATGTGCAGGCTGATCTTAGTCTACACCTCCTGCTTGTAATTTTCCTGCCAGAGTTGTTTATGAAGTTGATTTCTAAAAGAAATATTGATTTTTGAACAACAAGTTCTATCAGTGCCTACAGCCCTTTGATTTTACAGCGATTCACTGAGGAAATTTATACAGCATGACAAGGGTTAATAATAAAAAAAAAAATCCAAAATATATTTATATTCTTTTCAAAACAGCTTTCTGATAACATTGTGGAAATGAAGAAATAGCTTGTTTCAAGCAAATAGAATAGACACATAATTCCTTGATTCAGAGTGCACATGTGAAATTTGAAACATATCCACTCAGTAGTTGTAGAGAAATTCACAGGACATGCTTTTAAACAAAGGGCCATGCATTACTTCAGTTAAAATGAATGGAAAGTAAAATGTGAAACATCTTTGTTTGATACCTTTTAAATCACATCCGTGTAGGAGAAAATAGGCGGCAAAGAAAACTATAGGAGCTTGAGTTCCTGTATCGCTCCGCAGGCCTAAACATAGGATGTTTTCAGAAATTCAATATAAACTGAATCATCTTTGTCATCTATGGCAAAAGTCTAGTCACTAGAATCTTTGAAATAGTCCTAGAGAAGCATTTCAAACTTTCACTGTTTTACAAAAGTCATTAATTCAATCAAATAATAAAACTCTGATAAAGGGTCTCCAAAGGATAATTCCTGTGAAATGGTTGAAATAAATCTACTAGTTTTTGAGAAAAATATTTTCAAAGTTTATACCATATACCATACATGGACCCTCCTATTTAAGTCATGCCTTTCATTCAATCAAAAATCTTTTAAATGATCTGTGAAAAGTCACCAAGGGTTCATTCCTGTGGTATTTAATTGAAATAGATCAACTAGTTTCTGAAGAAAAGATTTTTAAAGCTTTCACCATATATTGAAATTAGTCTTGCCCTTTAAAGCCATGTTTTTCTTCAGATCAAAATTCCTTGAAGGAATCTAACAGAGGGTTCCACAAGGAATATTTCTGTGAAATTTGCCCGAAATCCATTTACTGCTTTCTAAGGGAAAAAAAATTCTCAAAGCTATCACCATATCTGGAATTAACCCTGCCCATTAACCCATTCCAACTTAATGATCTTTTAGACGCCCCCAGGAAAAATAGCCTTGGAAACATTGTGACAAAAGAAGAAATTGTGTGTAACAAGCAATTTCTTCATTTTACACACTGCTTTCAACCCAGAAAGTTGAAAAAATAAAAAAAATATAAAATTTGAATTGTCATCTGCAGCTCCTTTCAATTTGAACAAGTTTAAAATTTCCTTTTCTGGTAATGAGTTAAAGCCATGTTTTTCATTCAATGAAAAATCCTTGAAGGATTCTGATAAAGGGTCTTCCAAGGATCATTCCTGTAAATTTGGTTAAATCCATTAATTGTCTTCAGCTAAGAAGATTTTAAAGCTTTTCTCATATTTGGAAATAAGCCCCACCCATTGAAGCCATGTTTTTCATCCGATCAAATTCTTTGAAGGAATCTGATAAAGGGCCACAATAGGATTATTGCAGTAAAATTTCGTTGAAATCCATGAACTGATTTCTGAGATGGTTTTTAGAGCTGTATCCATAATTGGAATTTAGCCCTGCCTATTAAAGCCAAATTTTTCATCTTTCAGAATTCTTTGAAGAAGAAATCTGATAAAGGGTTACCAAAGGATGATTCCAGTAAAATTTGGTTGCAATCCATCTACTGCTGTCTGAGAAGAAGCTTTTCAAAGCTTTCACCATATATGGATTTAGCCCCACCTATTAAAGCCATGTTTTTCAATTTCATGCGTTCAAAATTCTTTGAAGGAATCTGATAAATGGTCACCCAAGGATCATTCCTGTAAAATTTGGTTCAAATCCATCAATCAGTTTCTGAGAATAAGATTTTTAAAGGTTTTACCATATCTGGAAATAAGCCCCGCACATTAAAGCCATGTATTTTATCCAATCAAAATTCTCTGAAGTAATCTGATGAAGGGTCACAATAGGATCATTTCTGTGAAATTTACTTTAATTCTGTTCTGACATTTTGGAGGAGAGGATTCTTAAAGTAAAAGTTCATGGAAGGACAGCCAGATTCATGGTGGACAACAGCCAGTGGAGCTAGAAATAAAACGGGACAGACAGACTGACAGACCAACAGCCTTACTGACAAAATGACTCCCATTTACTCCCTAAACAGTGTTTTTGGTTGTAATTATGTTGAACTAACAGGCAGGGAAAGCAAACTTTAAATGGAAGCGCAAAGATATTCTAATAGTTTAAATATTTCTTTTTTGGGAAACATGGAACATATCATATGCAAAATTTACTCTCATTTATAATACAGAAAATCATCTTACCACTCCCCATATGGCTGTTCTATTATTTACATAATGTAATGACTTGAAATGTCTGAAATCAAATTAATCATAATACATTATTTCACCTAAGATCAGTTGGTGTTTACCTTTATCCTACAGAGAAAAGTAAAAAGATCAGTGTCCTGACAATTTTTAAATAGCAGCAACCGTCAAGGATATAGGTAATATATGTGTTGCGTAAAATGCAATACACAAATCTCAACAAGAGGACCATGATGGTCCTAGATTGCTCACCTGAACTGTCTGCTTTTTAAAAAAATGCAATTAGAGACAAATAACTATAATCAGTTTCATGAAGATAGAGGCAAAACTGTGACTTCTATATTGTAAACAAAGAAATTGTCATTATGGCCCCTTTTCCTGTGTTATCCTATAGAACCTTCCCATAATCTATAAGGTTCATCTTTATGACCTAACAAGTATCCTGACCAAGATACCATGAGCCAAAATTATGACCTCTAGAGAGACAATAAAGAAATTGTCATTAAGGCCCCTTTTCCTGTGTTTTCCAAAAGTACCTTCCTATAATCAAAAGGGTTCATCCTTGTGACTAAACAACTATTCTGGACAATTTTCATTTCATGAGCCAAAATTGTGGTCTCTAGAGTGTAACACAGGAAATTGTCATTAAGGCCCCCTTTCCTGTGTTTTCCAAAAGAACCTTCCTATAATCAATAGGCTTCATCCTTATGCCCTAATCATTATTCAGGCAAAGTTTCATGAAGATTGAGCATAAATTGTGGCCTCTAGATTTTAAACAAAGAAATTGTCATTAAGGCCCCTTTTCCTGTGCTTTCCAATAGAACCTTTCCATAATCAATAGACTTAAACCATAAGTTATGACCTAACAATTATTCTGACCAAGTTTCATGGAGATTGAGCCACTTTTGTGGCCTCTAGAGTGTAAACAAAGAAATTGTCATTAACCCATTCCCACTCAATCCCTCCTTTTTACGCCCCTTAACAAAAAAGCTTTGGAAAGCATTATGGAAAATGAAGAAATTGCTTGGATCAAGAGATTTCTTCATTATCCACAATGTTTTCTATCCACACAGACGAAAAAATTAAAAATTCCATCAACTTGAAATTGTCGTCTGCAGCTCCTTTCAATTTGGACAGGTCTAAAATTCCACCGTGTTGGAATGGGTTAAGGCCCCTTTTCCTGTGTTTTCTGATAGAATCGTCCAATAATAGATAAGGTTCATCCTCATGAACAAACAATTATTCTGACCAAGTTTCATGAAGATTGGGCCAAAATTGTGGCCTCTAGAGTGTAAACAAAGAAGTTGTAATTAAGGCCCCTTTTTCTGTGTTTTGGGAAAGATCCTTCTTATAATCAATAGGGTCCATCTCTATGACCTAATAATTTTTCTGGCAAAGTTTCATGAAGAAAAAGCCATATTTGTGTCCTCTAGAGTGTAAACAAAGAAATTGTCATCAAGGCCCCTTTTCGTGTGTTTTCAAAAAGAACCCTCCCATAATCAATAGGGTTCATCCTCATGACCTAACAATTATTCATGAAGATTGGGTCAAAACTGTGGCCTCTAGAGTGTAAACACTTCAATTGTTGACGCCGCACGCCACACGACGGACAACAGACATTCAATGATCACAAAAGCTCACCATGAGCATGTTGTGCTTAGGTGAGCTAAAAAGGTAGGACAAACAATTTAGCAAATCTTGTCATTGAAATAACTTTAGCTTGATCATAATCAAAAGAATCAAACTGATTACCTTTCAATTTGGTTTAACCCATTCCAACACAGTGGAATTTTAGACTGGTCCAAATTGAAAGGATTTGCAGACGGCAATTTCAAGTTGATTGAATTTTAATTTTTTTCGTCTTTTTGGATAGAAAACATTGTGGATAATGAAGAAATTGCTTGATCCAAGCAATTTCTTCATTTTCCACAATGTTTTCCAAAGCCTTTTCATTGAGGGGCGTAAAAAGGAGGGATTGAGTGGGAATGGGTTAAATAGATTACTCAAGTATCCATATCTATTATAATAATCATATGGTTGGACATTCTCTGTTTGTCCTACCTTTTGGAAAGTGAAGCCCACATGTGCAAAGATTGTTTCAATATCAGTAACGAATCCCTTACTTTTCTCCTTACAGAAAACATTGTTATCCTATTTCTAGACAAAAAAATTATAGACCAGGCTTAATTGAAAGTAGTTGCAGACGAAATAATATAGATTATGATATTTTAGATTTTTTAACATTCTTAGTAGAAAAAATTGTGAAAAATGAAGAAATTGCTTGTTTTAACCCATTCCAACTCAGCAAAATTTTAGACTGGTCCAAATGAAAGATGCTGCAGACGACAATTTCAAGTTGATGGAATTTTGAATTTTTTCGTCTTTTTGGATAGAAAACATTGTGGATAATGAAGAAATTGCTTGATACAAGCAATTTCTTCATATTCCACAATGTTTTCCAAAGTCTTTTTCTTGAGGGGCGTAAAAAGGAGGGATTGAGTTGGAATGGGTTAAGCAATTTCTTCATTTTCCACAAAGTTTTCACGATTGTTTTCTTGAAGAGTTTCAAAAAAGCGTTATTGTTTGGAAAGGGATTAAGTAATTTAGTGTAGATGCATTAATCATGTGCATATATATAGCAATACTAGCTTGGACAATAAGATAAAGACATAACTTTTCTTCTGAAACCATTACAGTGAATACTGTCACACAATCAAAAAAAAGTTTAATTTCACTTGACTTTATGGATTCACCCATTCTTTTGATGCCCCTCAAGTAAAAAGCTTTGGAAAACACTGTGTACAATGAAATAATTGCTTGTTGTAAGCAATTTTTGCATTTTCCACAAAGTTTTCCAGATTGTTTTCTTGAAGAGTTTCAAAAAGCGTTATTGTTTGGGAAGGGATTAAATAATTTAGTGTAGATGCATTAATCATGTGCATATATATAGCAATACTAGCTTGGACAATAAGATAAAGACATAACTTTTCTTCTGAAACCATTACAGTGAATACTGTCACACAATCAAAAAAAAGTTTAATTTCACTTGACTTTATGGATTAACCTATTCTTTTGATGCCCCTCAAGTAAAAAGCTTTGAAAAACACTGTGTACAGTGAAGAAATTGCTTGTTACAAGCAATTTTTGCAGTGTCCACAATGTTTTCCACCCTAAACGTCATACTATTTATAATCAACCACCATGAAATTGTCCTCTGCAACTTCTCTCAATTTGGATAAGGATAAAATTTTATTGTTAGGTAATGTGTTAAAGCTTGATCTCAAGTATTGCTCTGGTGAGGCTAAGGGTAAGTCTACTAGAAAATTGTTGAAAGTACTGTCAACATGATTCAAACCAAGAAATGAATGGCCATTTTCACCAAATACCACATATTTTCTTTTTAAACTGGTCGACATGGAAAGGAAATGTTGACAGTAATTTAAAAGTTCAAGAAATTTAACATATTTCCAACTTCCTGGGGAAAAAACATTGTGTAAAATGAAGAAATTGCTAATAACAAGCAATTTCATTATTTTACACAAAATTTTCTGAACTGTTTTTTCTTGAGGGATATTTAAAAGCGTCACTAACTGGGAATGGGTTAACATATTGCGATACAATCCAACTCTTTGATACCCCCCCCCAAAAAATGGTTATGGAAAGCTGTTGGAAAAGAAGAATTTGCTTATGATAAGCCTTTTCAAACAATCTGTTCTCCATTATTTGCCACTTTATTCTAATTTTAGATCATTTTAGTATGTCAACTGCAAACTGCTTTCATTTTCTTTGGACGAATCTTATTATATATATATATATATTTTTTGTCTATAATGGATTATATACAATTAGAAAATTACCTTCCAGCCATTATGATATCATCAACCTCCAGGGTCCCTAATCGTTTGTAATTAGAGTGAAGCCAGTTATCTCCCTTGCCTCCTGTTCCCCTGGGGTCAACATAACCAATAATCAATCCATGAGCACTAGACTGAAAATGTTCCCAGCCAATCTCAAACTTATGGGTCACTTGTTGGGTACCTGGACTACCATATCTCCAATAAATTTAAAATTCAAATACAATGCAAATTTTTAGCCCCTTTTAACTCATTACCACACAACAAAGTTTTAGATTGTTCAAACTCAAACAAGTTGCAGACAATAATTTAAAGTTGATAACATTGGGAGAATCTTTTTTCTTCTGGAAGAAAACATAGAGGATAATCAAGAAAATGCTTGAAACAAGCAATTTCAACATTTTCCACAATGTTTTCCAAAGCCTTTTTCTGTAGGGGTGTAAAAGAGCGGGATTGTATGGGAATGGGTTAATGCATAAATTGTATACAAGTTTTAAGCAGTTGCAATGACACACTTATGATAACAAGGAGACACTATAGTCTTAAACCATTTGTGTATGTAGTTTCCCTCTCCTCCCGGGGAACCGACCCGCCTATCCCCCCGGGTCTTAATCCGGGTCCTTCGGCGGGTTGCTCGGGGGGGAGGAGAGGTACTCATTTTACCCTCGCGTTCGGTTTGTAACCACTTCGCGAGCAGCTATTGTATACAACTATGCTATAGAGATTTACTAGCTTATTCGGTTATGTCCCTATGGTCTAAAATTTGTTAAACCATTTCCAAACAATCCCTCCTTTTAAAGCCCCTCAAGAAAATGGCTTTGGAAAACATTGTGGATAATGAAGAAATTGCTTGTATCAAGCAATTTCTTTATTATCCACAATGTTTTAGCCAAAAAGAAAAAAATTCAGAGGCCTGAACGGCCTCAAATGCAGTCAGGACTGTATATTAACAATTAGTATGATAAATGAAGCCATTTTCTGATTTGTCTGTTAACCCTTGTCATTCTGATCCCGGAATATTCTTGTTTGGCAGGAGGTAAAGACAAAGATCAGCCTGCACATAAGTGCAGTCTGACCTCTGTCTTTACCACCTGCTTTTCCCTTTTATATCAGGGTTGTTTATAAAATTTAGATTTCAAAATAAATAAAACCTGCAGGTAGTGCTTTCAGTTCTTTCAACCATTTGATTTCTATGCTATTTTTAAAAGGAATTTATTCAGCATGATAAGGGTTAAGTTTTCCTTATGAAAGCGCACACATGGACTTAATTGTATTGGGATCCACTTGTATGAAGGTGGTGACAAGTGTGACTAGGGAAAATCTTGTGAAAAATGTCAAAAACAAGAAATGATTATATCTAGCCATTGCATTCTAATGCCAAAAGAAGTTCCTGAATTTTGATTGAGCTCATTATCCGGTTAATAGAGCTCAAGATGGCAGCTTAGACTATTATCCAAAGAAACATTGGAAAATATTCATTACAAGTAAAAATCATCTCTAAAATGAAGTAAATGCTTGCAAAACACCAAGCAAAGTAAAAATCATCTCTAAAATGAAGTAAATGCTTGTCAAACACCAAGCATTTTCAGTCATTTAATTTTTGAAGGGGGAATTTTGACTAAAGTTCCTACCATTATTGAAGAAAATTATATTCAAAGCTGCTTGATTGTAGCCAGTTGGCTACTCATGCCAACACTTGATTTGTTGTTTTCAAATGATTTCTTTGAATGTCACAGAGCTACAAACATTTGTTTGGTACCTCCCACTTGGCTAGCTGAATTTCCTTTGACTCACTCTGATGTTTGATACAATCAATTTTGAATTTTGACCGTACTCCGTGTCAGCCTAAATACTTCTTACTTTCCACTGTCCACAAATACAAAATATCAATAACTTGTATTTCCATTTGCTGAAGCCACTGAAAATCATATTTTTCATCAGCCTACTGTCTTTACGAAATTGCGGAGACAAAATACCCACCAAATACCCACCATGTATCCTCGACAATAACTGGCCTGATTAATTGTGAAGTTGTCAATTTCAGACAAAATACACAGACAGTTTTAGGAGCATTTCCCTCCAACCTTTAGAAAGATTTCAAGAGGTTTCTGAGTAAAACTTTTGCTTCTGAATTCGAGTTATTTCAGAAGCCATTAATTTCTCAATATTTTGTTTGGAAATCTTTTGACCTACTTCAAACATTAATTGATTGTTGGAATCTGAAAGACCAGAAACCAATATGTGTCGGGTTCACGACTTTTTCGAATAATATTAGCGGACCTAGAAAAATATGCAATTTCTAAATTATCCATAATGTTTTCAACAAAAATTTTAAAAATTTCATCGCATTGAAGTTGTCATCTGCAGCTTCTTTGAATTTGGACCAGCCTAAAATTTTCTGGAGTGGAAATGAGTTAACAGCTCAATCATTCATCTTCATGATAGTTACATAAACCATTTCCAGGTGACAAAATTTTAGACTGCTCCAAACTGAAAGCAGTTGCTGACAACATATAAAAGTAGATGAAATATAATTATTTTGTCAATTTTGAAAGGGAACATTGTAGGAAATGAGCTCATAACAAGCAATTTCCTCATTTTTTCAATTTTCAAAACACTCTTTTCTTTTTCTTGATGGGTGTCAAAAAGTAGGATGGTGTGGGAATGGGGTACTAACCCCTTGTGTGACATTTCAAACCATTGCACACATGCAATACCCCTTTCCCACTCAATGACACTTTTAAAAAACCCCAAGAAAAAAGCCCAAGAAAAAGATTGTGGAAAATGAAGAAATTATTTGTTACAAGCAATTTCTTGAATTTCCACAATGTTTTTTACCCCAGAGGTAAAAAAAATTCCAATGCTAATAATTGCATAAGCTTTCAGTTATTGCCTATCTATAGAGCACAAAGTAAAGACTCTGATCAGTCCATGCAGATGCACAGATTGATCTAAGTCTGTACTTGGTGTACATGTGTAGCATGGTTGGAGAATGTCAGGCACACGCTAAATTTACTTATGGTACTATTTAAGTACATAATACACATTACTTTGACCTAATTAACCCTTTCCCATTTTTTAGACTGGTCCAGTTTGAAAGACATTGGAGATAACAATGAAATTTGAGTGCAATTTGAAATGAAACTATCCTATGTTGTACAAAATAGTATGAGAAAAGAAGGAATCGCTTGTTACAAGCAATTTTTTTTTCACAATATTTTCTTGAGTATGAGATCACATGGACATGATAACCAGGGACTGTACAGGAAAGGGTTAAGATATCTAAAATATACTCACATTTTGAGAAGTAAATTGTAGGTTATTATTTCATTTTCCTTGAGAACAGGAGGCAACAATAATTTTCCTATGGCATCTGTCAAATATACAAACAAAAATAGTTTAAAAGATCCTTAAATACATAACAAAACAACAAAATCTACACACAGAACCTGACTCTGAAATGATGCTGATAAGAATTTTAATTAAATAGGATTTGATGAAAGCATTGCCTTTAACCCTTTCCTGTTCAAATACGGGATTTACGTCACTGTGATTTTATACTTGAGAAAACATTGTACAAAAAGGAGAAATTGTTTGTAATAAACAATTTCTCCTTTTCCCACAATGTTTTCTACCACATATGATGGTTTTATTTGGAATTGCATCCAATTTTCATTGTCGTCTGCATCCTCTTTCAATTTGGACTGGTCTAAAATTTCCAAAACCAGGAAATGGTTAAGGAACAAAAGCATATTGTGAAAGGAATTGTACCTTAACATTTTTCTCAATTCTCTTGATTTTAAACAATTAATTATCATTTGTTAGTAATATAAATGATTGACTATTCAGGACATTTATGTGAAGCACTGTTGTTGGGTTAGTGACTTATACATTGTAACAACAGCTTTTTCAAGCTGAAGTTCCTATGTATAGGCCGCAAATTAACAATTTGACTTTTTTTACATGTTACTGAACAGTAATTTTGTAAATCAATGCCTAATTTTATCGAAGAAGAACTTCCTGTCAGTGGGCGTGGCCAGCAGAGTCAGTAGGCTGAGTAAAATGTCAATTGTTTAGTTACATGCAAACCCATTATAATCTTGCAGATCTTGAATTGTATAAATTCAAATCAAAGCACTTAACTTTACTTTTACTAAACATCATTCTAGACAGGTTCCTAGTAATTAAATGTGGCTAGAAATCTATAACAGACATGGATGCCCCCACAAAGACTGCCTTTAGGTCAAAGTAATTGATATTTATTGACAAAACATCAAATAAGCATCCCCGCAGGTGGCACATATCCTTTCGGACATTTGTCTCTCACCAATAGGTGGATATTTGTAAACCTGAGTGGGATAGCAGCAAGGATGTAGTTCTAGTACAGGTGTGAGAAATACCAGGAATCCATTGTCATGTTCTCCAGCGGCCGCAATATGACTGAAATACTGTTAAAGTTGGAGTTAAACCCCATTCAATCAAATAAGCAGCTTAGGTCAGTTTTGAAATGTAACTTTCACTTCTGACCCCTGAACAAGGTTAATATTATAATTTGACTTCCATCTTTGTCTTTGAACCTAAAAGTAACACAATATCTTTTCACTTGACTCATAACTCAGTTTGGAAAAAGGAAATGGTAAATTTTGTCTTGAGGCCTCTCACTGTGAACTTGACCTTGTATGTAACCAAATAAATCATTTGCTAGCCTATGATTCTTATCAAAGAGAACCAGTAGTTTGCAAACTTATTTTGATATTCATATACTCACATCTTAAATGTAGAGGATATGCTCTACAGAAGGTAGCTGGTAAGGGGGACAACTGTGCCTAATTATTTTAAGTCTGTGCATAAACGTAAAAAAATTATGCTCTGGACAAGGTTATATTACAGTCAACCTTCAGCTTTGGCCATGATTGTGTATCTATCCAGACAAACTTTTCTTACAACACTAGTATTTATGAAGATATATATCAAGAATTTAGCCAAACAAATGCTTTTGCAAAACACTAGAATTTTTCAAGGAGAACAACTGTGCTAAATCAATTTGTAGCCCATTCAACAATATTGAAGATATGTTTTGGTCAAGGACCTTTGACATTGCACCTTCTACCTGGACTGTAACCTTGAACTTTTCTTATCCAAACATTTTGCATGACTTTTTGTACTTGTCAAAGGCAACAATCATTTCAAACAATGAAATCCGAATTGATTTGTTTCAAGTTATCTATCAGTTATTGCAAAATTTTCTTCAAGTGCCTTCTTTCCAGTCAACATTAAACAACTGACTTTATGTAGGGAAGGGGTAATCATGTACCAAATATTTTTCTTACATTGATCATTCCCAACTGGAATATCCACATATTTGGTTCTAGGTAAGGCTTTACCTTCCATCATGTCTTTTAAAGCTGTGTTGTCTTCAAGAACTTTAACTGAAAAAAAGTGAATATAGTCAAATATACACGTGAATTCTAATCTGATTATCCAAATGAACCAACCATCTTACAATCAAACATACTGACTCACTTTAACCCATTCCCACACATTGACGCTTTTAACCCTTAAAATTTTAGATTGGTCCAAATTGAAAGAAGTAGCAGACGACAATTTGAAGTCTATGAAATTTTAGATTTTCAACTTCCTGGGTAGAAAAAATTCACAATGTTATCCAAATCATTTTACTTTAGGAGCATCAAAAAGAGTCATTATGTGGGAATGGGTTAAACACCCCTCAATATAAAAGCTTTGAAAAACATTGTGGATAATTAAGAAATTGCTTGTTACTAGCAATTTCTTCATTATCCACAATGTTTTCTACCCCTAAAGACAAAGATTTTAAAATTTCATCAATTTAAAATTGTTGTCTGCAACTTCTTTTAATTTGGACCGGTCTAAAATTTTGTAGTGTAGTAATGGGTTAAAAGAGATGCTTTAAAGTTCACTTCAGAATTGTATTTCCAAGAAAATGATTTTGCAGTGTGTAAAAAAGCATTCTAAGCTTTGATTTATGGCAAATATGAGCAATGTGACTGCATAAAGTCTTTAGAACTATAAAAGCATGTGTTTTTGGCTGGTCAGTTTGTTACCCCTGTTGTAACAGGAATGAATTGCTAATGTCAAACTATAATTCATTTATAAAGAGATAGGGTCCTGGTCTTGCGTTTCAGTACCATATTTTAGACCACATACAGCATCTTTAATGCAAGATATTCTGAGAAATGCTGGTATTGAAGTCTTAGACTGGCCCTCGTGCAGCCCTGAGCATATATCTAGGACAAGATAGGCCAATGTGTCCATCAGTAAGTCAACCCATCCCAGAATGTTAAGGGATCTAGAACATACCCTTGTTGAACAATTGAGACGTCTTCTTCATGCATGTTCCAAATGTTCTAAGATCCATGATAAGAGGTAGACATAATACATTTTAAACATAATTGATATCTTTCCATCATCACAAGTGTTCTTGTGAGGTTGGCCTAACCTTCTTGGTGTTTATCAATGTCTTAATTCACAAAAAATCCATGCAGTATATCTAATATCAAAAACTTGATTCCAAAAATTCAGAGTGTTAAGTTCTTATATTTTCTTAGTATTCTTCACAATAATGACTTCATTTTACACAAAGAAATAAGTGTCACTTTTAAGAAACTATTTTACAATTTCAAATACAATCCCCCTAGTTTTGACAAACTAATATCAGACAGGTTTGGATAACATTGTCAAAAAGAAGAAAAAGTTTGGATGAGAATTGTTCTCCTTTCCTTTATTTGTTTCTACTAAAATAAAAGTAAGCAGGATAGAAAAGATAATGGCTGGTACTTATGGAGCAAAAAGACTTCAACTTTTGTCAATGATCTATGGGCAATGTTGCAACATATCATATCTGATCTAAAGCATTTTTTTCAAAATTTTTTCTTAAAGTTACACATACCTTTTATATCTGGCACCATCATTAACATATGATAGGGTACACCAGGTCCTAAACAACTCAACACATAGTAATCTGCTGTCTGACTAAATGTGGCGTCTACATATAAACAGTCCTGAGACATCTCACATGTTATACACTGGGGCTTTCTAAAACCAGTCTTTGTTTGTTCTGTCACTGAGCTAAAAAATATGACAAATTGATTAAATGGTCTTTAACACAGCTTTCATTAGTAATTAAGTTATTTCCTGGCAGCTGTGGACACTATCATGGCTTCCAATCATTTTTCACACTGGTACAACCACAACATTCCATGTAATTGTAAGCCACCAGCAGCTAATATAGCATAGGCACACTATCTATCATTTGCCTTTGGTGAGAGACAAATGACATATGTTGCAATGACTTATATCAACTGTCAGAATTAATCAATGTTGGTCAAGGTCAGGTTCAAACTCTCAGCCCCATGATTGAGATGATATACTGTTACTGACTGAGTTAACTAGGCTGGAAAAGCTAAAGAGGTACCAACATAATCTACATAAATAAGATAAGAACAAGTTACAAAATACAGTCTGGGTATAAATCATTTTGACCCATTTACAGAACACTATAATATTTTACATTAAAACTGAAAGAAGTTGCAGATGACAATTTAAAGTTGATAAAATTTTAAAAATCTTTGTCTTTATGGATTGAGAAACATTGTTGAAAATGAAAAAATTACTTATTAAAAGCAATTTCTTCATTTTTCACAATGTTCTACAAAGAATTTTTCTTGAAGGGCGTAAAAAATGGTATTCTGTGGAAATGAGTTAAATAATGAAAAAAATATAGGACTACTATATCCCTATCTCTTCCCTCAGTTTCTGCTCCTTATTTTTTTATAACTATTGGATATCATGGCAGGTTAAACTATTACCAAATGACAAAATTTTAGACTGGTCCAAATTCGAAAGCATAGGCAGATGACAATTTAAAGGTAATAAAATTTTACATTTTTTCAAATTCATTGGTAAAAAATATTGTGTAAAAATGAAGAAATTGCTTATTACAAGCAATTTCTTCATTTAACTCAATGTTGTCCCAATTTCCTTTTCTATAGGGGTGTCCAAAAGCGTCATTGTGTGGAAATGGGTTAAATTTTATTTTGCATAATTGACCTTGATTTGTTTGTTTGAATGGGGTTTTATGCCGCTTTCATCAATCTTTCAGTTATATCGCGGCAGCTGGAGCACCTAACAATGGAATCCTGGTATTTCTCACACCAGTACTACCATTACATCCTTACCTAGCCTCCAGCTGCTATCCCACATAGGTCTACTATTATCGACCCATAGGTGAGAGACAAATAGTCAGAAAGGATGAGTGTCGCCGTCAGGATCAAACCCGTGTATATTGACCTTGAAAGATTGGATTTGAAAGTATCTTATAAAGCATTGACAGCCATGGTCTTCTTTTGCAAATACAGCATTTGAAAAATGTAATTGACATTAAAAAGTAACCAAACAAGGGTAACATACAAAACAAATCAAAGACAATGAACTATTTATAAGGAATAAGTGAAAAAAAGAGATGGGTTTGTGAAACACCATGCCTATACAACAGCCTTTTTCAAGACATATGACCTTGATAAGTGATCTTTACCTTGATGGATGATTGTGATGTCACAGCCACCTGATGCCTATTCAATGCAAGAGACCTATTTCACACAATATGAGCCATATTTCTGAAAGGGTTTTGATTAAGAGCAATATGTTAAGTTTTTGCTGATAGTTCACAACTCACAGACAGATGGACCCGATCTGATCCATGTGGGGGCATATAAATGGTGTCCTTTTTGTCAGCTATTATGACATGCATGATGTCATATTTATTCCAACATGTGAAATGATTGATCGTGGGACTGTAACTGTCTTACCCTGATTGAACTGCCTGGGGTCTCACTGGCCCAGTGATTTCTCTTCCATATCCCATTTACATCAAGTTAAAAAACTAGATGGTTGTCCCAGGACAACTGCTGTCGTGCCCGCAAAGTTTTGTAGGCATCATGCTCAGGACAAGCACAACTTTAGTGTTTGAACTTGAGCTTTGAGCTCAAATTTGAAGCTATCCAAAGAATTCTTTCAAATGGCACATCTACTCATGATGGAGAATAATTGTGCCAATTCATTTTGAAATCCATCCATAAGTGAAAGAGTAATTGTCAGGACAGATTTGGATGGACGGTCAGACAGGCTAACTAACGGACTTACGCACATACATCTTCTTGTCATAGTGACAACTATGTTTCACTTACCGCAAGCGGGCTGGACAAAAATGATTTTTAGATTGTCAACAAAAATCACCACAGTAAGATTTGCATTAATGTAAAACACTTACCTGTATAAGTGTTTTTCTCTAGGATCAGACTGTTCTACTGCAGTAAAATATCTGAAAAGTAAAGATTATATACAGGATTATTGATTGTTTCTGTGCAAGAACTGTTTCTTTTGTGTGTGTGTTGGTGTGATTGTATGTGTGTGTTTTTTTCCATTTAGAAAACAATAAAAGCTCTATTTTCACAAGAAACAAAGTAAAATTTATCAATCCTAAATGAAAATCATTCTATGTCTTTAATACCACTTTTTGCATGTGGATGACCCAATCCAGATTGAAAACCTTTAAGTCTAGTCCAGAACTGCAGACGACAATTTCAAGTTGATTGAATTTTATTGTCTTTTAGGGTAGAAAACATTAAAGATAATGAAGAAACTGCTTGTAACAAGCCATATCATTATTTTCCACAATGATTTCTGCAACTGTTTTTCTTGAGAGGTGTATATAATCATGAAATTCAATTTAAATCATCGCTGTTACAATGTGAGATCAAACAGTAACTCTCACTAATCAACATTTTGATATACTGTTAACCTCCACATTTTGGAGGGGGGGGGGGAATTTGTTTGTTTTTGACTTATTGGAGGTGATTTATTTGGGCACATGAATGGGTTGACAATGTTGATAGTTCTAACAGTGGACAGTTATTTCACACTTTTCATGCAGTAGATTAGTATAGCACATACATGTAGATATGTCTATACAGGAGCTGACACTTACTTGGCTGACACTTACTTGGCTTGAATAGTATCCCTTAGGAGTCCCTTGTTATTACATCAGGGTTTATTTCAGATGATGATAGGTTGCTCCTCTATTCAAATTAACCCTTTTCTGAATTCCAAAATTTTAGTCTTGTCCAATTTGAAAGAAGCTGCACATGACAATTTAAAGTGACAGCTTTTTTACAAGTAAGAGACCTACAGGGTAAAAGGTATAGTGGAAAAAGAAGAAATTGCTTGTTACAAACATTTTTTATTCTCATGATGTTTTCTCAAGTATAAAATCACACCAACATAAAACCAGAGATTGTAGAGGAAAGGGTTAACTTATTCCCTCAAAATCCTGCACTTCTAAGCTCCCCCCTCCTAAAAAGCTTTTGAAAACATTAGGAAAATGAATAAATTGCTTGTTACAAGCAATTTATTCATTATCCACAAAGTTTTATAAATTAAAGACAAACATTTTCAGAATTCCATTAAACTAAAAATGTTGTATGCAGCTCCTTTGAATTTGGAAAGTATTAAATTTTGTTGTTTGGTAATTAGTTAATGTGAAAAAAACTAGTTGAAATTTAATGAAATGTCTTCTGCGAATCAGGAGCATTATTTCATACATTAAGTTCTATTATACTTAAGAAAAATTCAAGGATCCCGTTGGATTCCCTAGCCTGGAATTGATGGAACCCCTTCCGAATTCTCCAGATCCTAATGAGCCTAGGACACTGTTAGTGTGGTTCCCTGCTATACATGAAAGAGCATTCCTACAGGCCTGACAGACCAACAATATTGGAGTTACTCCTGAAAAGTCATGGGCCTAATTCATATATGCAAGGCCCAATGACTGGTGTTCAAGATGAATCCTGAGATTTATTTTCGGCTGACAGTACACCAAAAGTTTGGACAAATCATATTCACAGATTATGAGCTTGAAAATTTGTTTTTACAGGACATTCTTTCCTTAGAAACTGGTGGTAAATAAACCATTCCCAAATAATTCCTCTTTTGATCCCCCCCAAAAAAATGAATTGGAAAATATTGTGGCAAAATCAAGATGTTTTCATCTTTTTAACCAATTTCCAGATAATCTCACTTGTTGATATCCACACTCAAGAAAAAGGCATTGGAAAACATTGTGGAAATTGCTTGTCCACAATGTTTTCTATCCTAAATGGCAAAGACATTTTAAATTTCACCAACTTGAAATTATTGTCTGCAACATCTTTTAGTTTGGACCAGTTTGAACTTTCACATTATGGTAATAGGTTAATAGGATTCTGTAACCCTCCTACAAAGAATTTCTATCTTTTTAACTTGATGAGTTCTACCAGTAAAACACAAACTTTTCATTTACATTCAGTGACAAAAGAAAAAAGTTATATTTGTGCTTTGTTCCAACATTACCTGCAAAATTCCTCAAAGAATAAATACTGCACATTTGTTGGATCACCCCTGTCCATCCAAATGTTGATTGACCAATTAAATCATTTTCACAGACCAGCAGTGAACTTTTATATCTCTTACATTTATGTTAGACATTTTTGTTTGTTTGGCAACATATATCTATTGTAATTTCAGCTTATTCAAGCTGCAGATAAGAGATTTAGGTGGCCAATCAATTATTTACCTTTTATTTTATGTCCCTGACCACATACATGTATTTAAGAGATGAAGAGAATATTTTTTGTTTTCATGGCGGTATGAACCAAAAAACCTAATCACACTGTATGAATACGCGAAGCGTATTCATACAGTGTTATTAGGTTTTTCGGTTCATACCTCCATGAAAACAAAAAATATTATCTTCATTTCTTATAATTTAATAGCATCGAGCGAAAAATGCAACAACTTAACAAATTTTGATACCTTTATGTAGGGAACTATTTTGTGCGGAAGCATTCAAAATGGCTGCGTACTCAAAATTTTGTTCATGGAGGTATGAATTAAATTTTTCGACCAATCTGATCGCTCGTTTTTGATAGACGAAACTAACAATTAAATTATATACAGAATAATTTGAACTGCAATGTCGGAGGTCAATAGGCGTGGTCTGTGTTATGCCAATTTTCAATTGTGTAGTGAGTTTCTAATACTTACATAATATGATTAGCATTATCATATCCAACAATCTCTTTAACCTCCATTCTCCCCAATGTTACAAAAATTTTAGCACCTTCTGAATATCTATTCTGTAAAGACAATCAGGACATATATGGTAAGTATTAACCAGTATCTAATCTCATTTGATTGACCCATTACCAAAACGATAAAATTTGAGACTAGCCCAAATTTATAGATTTTGTAGGCGACAATTCCATGTTGATAAATCTTTAATTTTATTTGCATTTTGGGGTAGAAAACATTGTAAATAATGAAGAAATTGCTAGTACAATTCAATTTTGTCAATATCTGAATGTTTATTCTTCAGATTACTGATTAGTTCATTGGAGCATATTACTTTGGCAATATAATAAAAAACGAATCAATTCTTTTTCCTATATATAAACAAAAAGTCAATAAATTTTAGCAATATTATTGAAGTTTCAATATTTTCTCTACTACTTACTGATAGGTCTATTGAAGCATTAATTTTGTCAATGTTTCCTATACTACTTACTGATAGAGGCTATTGAGCAATGTTTTTGAAGCACTTATGTTGTCAATGTTTTTGCAGTTTTCATGTGTTCTCTACTTCTTACTGATAGAGGCTAGTGAACAAAGTGTTTGAAGCATTAATTTTGGCAATGTCTCCATGTTTCCCCTACTACTTACTGATTGGTCTATTTAAGCATTGATTTTGGCAATGTGTTTGAAGTTAAATCTTTTTTAACTACTTACTGATAGATCTATTGAAGCGTTAATTTTGGCAATGTTTGAAGTTTCCATGCATTCTCTACTGCTTACTGATAGAACTATTGAAGCAAAAATTTTGGCAATGTGTTTGAAGTTAACATGTTTTCCTCTAACTCTTACTGATTGGGCTATTGAAGCATTAATTTTGGTATTCTTTCTAAGTTTCCATGTTTCCTCTACTACTTACTGATAGGTCTATTGAAGCATTAATTTTGGCAATGTGTTTGAAGTTTCCATGTTCTCCATCTCTCTGTGGTAATATAAGAAAATAGCTGTCACCACCGGCAGTTAATACTGGACTATGAGACTGAAAATAAAACATAGAAATGATTTTAGAACATTTAAGTATCTATTAACAAATAATCACACAATGCCCCATTTTGACATCCCTCAAGATAAAGATTTAAAGGGAAGCAATGTTGAAATTGCTTTTGCATTTTACCCCAAAAGGCAGACATGTTTGACATGCTATCAATTTAAACATGTTATATGCAATTTCTTTGATTTTTGACCATTCTTATCTTTTGTTGCCTGCTATTATGCTAATTTAGAGGAGTAAGTCTTTTACTGGTACATGTGATGAAATTAAACTTTCTTTAAAACTTTCTATTGAAATTTACAATTTGAAAAATAAATTTTGATTTACACCTGTTCATTTTAAATTGAAAGAGAAAAAAAGTATTCTTTAATATAAGAATAATCCCTCATGATTCTGTTTCCATAATTCAAAAGTCCTTGCACCAATTGACCAACTGCGGCTGTAAATCAAGGAATCAACCAACCAATCAAATCATTTATTCAGACGGGAACCTAAGCTTTCAACTCAGAACTTTTTTTTGGTTTGGTGACTTAAATGTCATAGCTACAGCTTATTCAAATTGTAGTTACGACGTTTAGGTCTCCGACCAACCATTTTACTTTTTGTTACATGAAACTGGTCATAAGTTTTTAAAAAAACGCCTTTTAAAATCGAAGCGGGACTTCCTGTCAGAGTAAATGGGCATGGCCAACAGGGTAAGTGAGGGGGGGCAGCGATTGTTTGAACCAATGAATGACTAAGAATGGCTGTTCAATGGAATCAAAATTGGGACCTCTTCATCTCAGATACTTCAGTAAATATGTAAGTTGAAACTTCAAATGTGTGTTAACCTATTCCCAGACAGTGATGACTTTGGACGCCCCTCAAGAAAAAGAAATGGGAAAATCTTGTGTAAAATGAAGAAATTACTTCTTTGTTTTCACAATGTTTTCTACCCAGTAAGTTGAAAAAAATCAAAATTTTGAAATTGTTGTCTGCAATTCCTTTCAATTTGGACAAGTCTAAAATTTTGCTGTCTGGTAATGGGTTAGGGACACAAATGTTTCAAATTTCTTGAATGATTTCTGGTAGATAATAGAGATTTCTCAAAAGATTATGATTCAGTTATTTCACTAAAAAATACCGAAATTATAAAAATGATTAACTTGGTGTTTATTTAGATTTTGTGCTGCTTTTAGTTCATTTGGGCTACTGAATATTGTCGATGCAGAGACACTGATGATGTCCTAAGTTGGCCTTTTAGAAACCCAAATAAGGTCATATTTAATGCTAGATCCAAATAACTTTTCATGGTTTTTTGTGAAAATGACATAGAGAATAATTGTTTGTTTTTTGTGCAAGACTGATTGATCTTACATTTTGTGAACAACTAAAGCATATATTCACTTGTGGCACTCATGAAAATATAGTTCTGGTTGTTCACTATGTGAAAGATAAATTGATGTTCATCTTTGAAAGAGTGGAAGAAATTCTGTAATCCTTTCCAGTGGGTTACTGATATCTCTTGGTGAATTATTAATTGATAGTTTCATGTAATAAAAACCAGTACAATTATTAAATTGATAAACTCACTGTTTCAGTAGATTTAGCCATGCTTTTGACAATTTCACTCTACTGATTGTCAGCTCAATTGGGCCAAGCCATTATGACATCACCAGATTGTCATGTTATTTACTAGTAAAATGTTGCGCTTCTATAGACTTTGTCAAAAAAAAAACATCATAATTTGTCTCTTTTTTGCTTTAAAGAAATAAATTGATTGTTTGTTTTTTGTGTAAGACTAATAAATCTTTCCTTTCTAAAACAAAAAAAGCTATATTTTTCCTGTGAAAATATAGTTTTTGCTGTTCTCTCAATCTTATACTGAAACAAACAATCATCATCTATCTGTTTTCAAGAGCAGAATAAAATATAATTACCATATCTAACCAACCTCTTTCTGCTTCAGCTTTGTAATTCTGAAATGTAAAGCAAAACAAAATGTGTTTTTGAAACACAATGCCCCTGATACAGGAATTCTTCAGAAACGGGTGATTTTTATTGTTTTTTTTTTCTTTGTTTTAGGGAAAAGGGTTAAATGTTGACCTTGATCTTGATGAAATGACTTTCCCCAGTTGCACCTTGTTGAGACCTATCTACATACCAAATATTAGCATTGTAACTTAATAAGGGATGAAGTTATAGGAAAATGTTTAGTTGGCAGGTTAAGTTTTTGAGTAAAGTTTTAGGGAAAAGGGTTAAAATTTTGACCTTGACCTTGATGAAATAAACTTCCCCAGTTGCACCTTGTTGAGACCTATCTACATACCAAATATTAGCATTTGTAACTTAATTAGGAATGAAGTTATAGGAAAATGTTTAGTTGGCAGGTAAAGTTTTTGAGTAAAGTTTTAGGGAAAAGGGTTAAATGTTGACCTTGATCTTGATGAAATGACTTACCCAGTTGCACCTTGTTGAGACCTATCTACATACCAAATATTAGCATTGTAACTTAATAAGGGATGAAGTTATAGGAAAATGTTTAGTTTGCAGGTTAAGTTTTTGGGTAACGATTTAGGGAAAAGGGTTAAAATTTTGACCTTGACCTTGATGAAATTAACCATCCCAGTTGTGCCTTGTTAAGACCTATCTACATACCAAATATTAGCATTGTAACTTAATTAGGGATGAAGTTATAGGAAAATGTTTATTTTGTAGGTTAAGTTTTTGAGTAAAGTTTTAGGGAAAAGGGTTAAAATTTTGACCTTGACCTTGATGAAATGACCTTCCTCAGTTGCGCCTTGTTGAGACCTATCTACATACCAAATATTAGCATTGTAACTTAATCAGGGTTTGAGTTATAGGAAAACTGGCAGGTTAACTTATGCAGACAGACAGACAGACGGACACCGGTAAAACAATATGCCCCCGATCTATCGATGTGGGGGCATAAAACTAAATCTCATCTCAGTAAAAAAAATCTCTCTCAACAAAAATAGTATTGTTGCATCACTGGGAATTGAAGTCAGAAGACTCATTTGGAGTCTGACATTGGTATAACTTTGACCAATAATGGTATTTGGTGTTACTAAATGAATTTTGACTTATGGTTGAAGGATCTGTGGCAATTGATAGTTTTACAACTCTTTAACCAATTACCACACAGTCTCGCTTTTGTACGCCTCACAAGAAAAAAGTTTTAGAAAACATTTTGGAAAATGAAGAAATTGCTTTTAAGCAGAATTTTTTTTAATTATTCACAATATTTTCTTCCCCAAAATACAAAGATTTTTACAATGGAATCAACTAAAAATTGTGGTTTGTAACTTCTTTGCATTCAGACCAATCTTATTCATCTGGAAATGGGTAAATTGTAGAAAAAGATTAACCAACATAATTCAGGGGGTACATTAGGAGAAACATCTGCATCAATTTTGAAGCAATATAAGTGACTTTGAATGCCAAAATATTTTAAGTGCTTACAGAGAAAATATCTAAATGTTTAATTCTTTTCAAACGAAAACTAATAAAACTTACATCAGTGCATATGCCAGAGTTAGCATGACATATGGAAACTATAGATATATTCTGAGGTCTGTTTAACCAGGTAATTACTACATGGTCTCTATCTTTCCATGTAACTGTGGTGAAATAATACTCTCTGAAATAAATATTTAGTATATTTAGAAAAATTGAATACTCTTCAAACCAAATTGATTATTAGTTATTTGATGGTATATTTGCTACTGCTAAAAATTGATTTCTAAATCTTATGCATTCTTCATTGCATTATTACTATTCTTTGGTTCACTAGTACTAGATTAGGGCATCTCCACTACCTTGCCTAAGAGACTCACAGTCCTCAAACTTTATTAAAAGGTATTTAAACTATTGACTTTGGACTTACTCTTTAAGTGTATGCAAAACTGTTATGAAAACTATCAAATTCATTCCAACACAATGATACTTTTTGACTCCTCCTGAAATAATCTTTGGAAAACATTTTGAAAATGAAGAAACTGCTTGTTACAAGCAATTTCTTCATAGTCCACAAATTTTCTACCCCTATAGACAAAGGTTTCAAAAAGTCATTGTCTGCAACTTCGTTCAATATGCACCACTCTAAAATTTTGCTATCTGGTAATGGGTAGATAGATAATTATATCAAACTGTTCAAAGAGACAATGAGATATAGATCAATTTAAGTTTGAGGAATATTAAACTATAATTGTTTGTTAAATACCTAAGCAAATAATCTAAAGTGAATAGTCTCAGAGATAATTAGCTTAGAAGCTTATTTACAAATTCTGTAAAGCTCAAATGTACCTTCAAGTTACAGATTTTTAATAAAACTTTTTATCTTCACTTATTACATTTTCAAATTGATTCTCTGAAATTACCTGAAATTGCCAGATATCCGATGTAATTAACCCTTGTCATGCTGCATAAATTACCTTACTGAATTGCTGTCAAATCAAAGGGCTGAAAGCACTGTGAACTTGTTTTTCAAAAATCAATATTTTTTTAGAAATCAACTTCATAAACAAATCTGACAGGAAAAGTACAAGCAGGAGGTATAATCTAAGATCATCCTGCACATAAGTGCAGTCTGATCTTAGTCTACACCTCCTGACAAAACCAGAATATTCCGGGTTCAGCATGACAATGGTTAAAGAAAATTATCAACCAGTAAATTCATGCTAGTGAACCTTGAACACTCAACATATAAGTTAACCCATTACTACACAATGACACATTCTGACTCTGACAAAATATGGTAGCTGGAAAGTTTGTGGGGAAAAGGAGAATTTGCTCGTAATAAGCTATTTCTCCTTTACTCACAATATTTTGCACTTATTTTCTGAATTAAGCACAATTTGAGTTGTTGTCTGCAACTTCTTTTAATTTGGAGCAATTTAAAATTATACTGTCTGCTACATGTACTAGTTTAAGCATTTTTGTTAGTTTGGTAACTTAACCCATTACCAAACGGAAAGATTTTAGACTGGTCAAAATTGAAAGAAGTTGCAGACGTTACTAATAAGTTTATGAAATTTTGGATTTTTTCAACTTTCTGAAGAGAAAACAGTGTGGAAAATGGAGAAATTGCTTGTAACAAGCAATTTCTTCATTTTCACAATGTTTTTCAAAGCTTTTTTTCTTGGGGGCATCTAAAAGCGTCATAGAGTGGAAATGGGTTAAATGTCTAACATTTCTTTATAAGAATGATAAAGGTTTAACCCATTACAAGACGGACAAACTTTAGACTGGTCGAAATTGAAAGGAGTTGCAGATGACAATTTAAAGTTTACGAAATTTAAGATTTTTTCAAGTTTCTGGAAAGAAAATATAATGGAAAATGAAGAAATTGCTTGTTACAAGCAATACCTTCATTTTCCACTATGTTTTCCCAAACTTTTTTCTTGAGGGGCGACCAAAAGCGTCACTCTGTGGGAATGGGTTAAGTAGGTAAAACACTTTGAAAAGATTGCAAGTTTAGTAGGTCTTAAAAGTTGTAGGGTTTCAAAACAAAAAAGCCTTATTTGGTAACAAGTGAAAGCTTGGTCACAATCAAAATTCAAGACATTTCTTTTTTTAGCTTATCTGGTGACAGGTCAAACCTGCATAGCTTTAAAAAAACCTATCAAATTGTAATCTCTTTTATTTTGAAAATATACTGTTAAGCACTTTATAACACAACTAAAATTTATGAATAATTAAAAAATACAAATTACACTCATGTTCAACTTAGAAAATAGTTACTCACAATTTTTCAAAGCTCTTTGGTGGTTTGAGCTGTTTGGTAGTGTTTGTTTTGAAATTGAACAGCTTTAGAGTGGCAAATGGATTTCTTGTACCTGCCTGTAATACATCATGTAACATCATAATAAACATGATAAATTCAACCTATTCAAAAATGAAAAAATTAAAGTTGGTTGAATGGGGTTTAGCACTACATTTATCAGTATTTCAGTCATATGGTGGCAGCTGGGAGCACCTAACAATTGATTCCTGGTATTTCTCACACCAATACTACTGCTACATCCTTTCCTAGCCTCAAGCTGCTATCCCACTTATGTTTAGGATTATCCAACCATTGGTGAGAGACAAATATTGGAAAGGATATGTGCCACTGCCAGGGAACAAACCCATGACTTCCACTGATTGAAGATTAGGAGTCTGGTGTGCTACCAACTGTGCTGACAAAATGTAAGACAGGCTCAAATATATACTGGTTGCAAACATAAAATAAAGTCCGATTAGAGTAGAAAATGATAACCATTTGAGGTAGAAAACATTGTGAGAAAAGAAGAATTTGCTTCTCAAAAGAAATTTCATCTTTTCTCACAATACAAAGTAAGGCTATATTTCTTTGATGTTTAAAAATGCAGGATTATGTATGAATGGGATAAACATTTCTTTATATTCACTAGATTTTAGAACCATTGCATCATCAATTTAGTTCCTACTCATTAATAGTTTTGTATCCAGGATATTCTTCTCTAGAAAAATACTGAGTTGTTGCTCAAAAAGAAACACACTGTTATTAATAAGCTATGTCTTCCTTTCCTATTTCTTATCTTATGTAAATTGAAATTGGCATCAGCATCTTTTTCTCATTTTTCATCTGCAAGCATTTTGAATATTCCTGATAATCATTAAATGCATGCCATATTATAAGCATCCACACTGGCTGCACCCAGAACAAAGAATGCACCACACACAGAGGCCAAGGCAAATAATACTTTTGTCCCAAGAATGTAATGTTAAGTGACAACATAGATTTATTTAAAAATTTAGTTTTTTCATCTTATTTTAGAATGTGATCTTGACCTGTGACCTGTTACAACTTTTCAAATGACACTAAAACTTGCCAAGAATTAAGCTAAGTACTAATCAAAAAAATCTTAGATTTAAAATTGTCCTAAATTGACTTTACACTTTGACCTTATGCTTTAAGAAATAAACATAGCTTGACTCTAGAACTAACTATGAAAAAACAAAACTAACCATAAAAAAACAAAGAGTGTGCAGAACCATGTATATGTACACCCAAAGGGACATGTCAGTAAAAAACTGTTGTTTTAAGCTATTTTGCTAAGTCAAAGCAGATAAATCCAGAATGCCTTGGGAGATCAAAATATTTTTTTCTTATGCACAACTAGACATCATGTTAATTCTATTGCGCAAATTTCAGTTCATTCCAATTTAAATGTAAGATGAGTTGGGAATACAGAAACACACTCCAATTTTCAGCTATTTACAAAGTCAACATCAGATAATTTCAAAACATCTTGAGGGTTTAAAATATTTTTTGTCTCTTCTCAACTAAAGGTCAAATTTATTGTGGCAAGTGTCAATTCATTCTATTGAAAATGTCGGAGGAGTTGTGCACACAAAAACTTCCTAACAGACAGATAGAAAGCTGACAAACGGCCATACAGACAGATGGACAACAATGACCATAACATAATAAGACCCTTTGGGAATAGAAGTGAATAAGACTGTTTTGACATCTGTAGAAGAACTCTGCAAAGTAATTTTGAAATCCATCCATCAATGTAGAAGATATATATTCTCCATACAGGGTCAGTTTTATGACTTGAACTTGACTTTGCTGTATCAAAGGTCAATTTCGTTACCCAACCTGTCACATATTAAAAGCCAATTTTATCACTTGAGGGTCTAATTAGATCTTGACATTAGGTGAATTCAAAGTGACTTTACTCATCAAGGTGAAAAACTGGGACAAATTAATTTGATCCTTCCTTAAAAGTTGATGACAGGCATTGGAAATAATAGGAAACACACATCATACATTGGCATATCAGCCTGTGTTTGATATCTCCAATAATTTTATATTTGTAAAGGGAACAAATCAGATAGATTTGTTGCCCACACAGTCTGATCAGAGTCTTCACATGCATTCTTTAGATATTTTCTTATTCAAAGTTTCTTCAGACTACCAGAGAGGATTCTAGATATGCTGTGTGAATACTTATGCTGCAGTATTTGTGCTGCATGTACATGGGAAATTAGTGAAAATATCATGTACTGGTTCAAAATCATAGCTATTTCATCTTTAGCTTACCTTTGGATAAGGCAGTCTTTTATTCTATACATATTTTCCTTACAATGGCTATATACTGGCATATCATATCATTTTACATCTCTAGCTTACCTTTGACATATCAAATCTCTTTACATGTTAGCTTACCTTTGGATAAGGCAGTCTTTTATTCTGTACATATTTTTCCTTATAAGGCCCATATACTGACATATCATATCTATTTACATCTCTGTCATCAAATGATCCATACAAAAGGTAATCCCCATCAGGAGAAAACCATGTGGCCCCTGTACTGTGTAATATCTCCTCTGTAATGTAAATAAAATCTGTTCATATTCTCACATCAGATCCTTACTTACTGCCACTTAACCAAAAACCACACAACCCCTTCCTTTTTACTCCCCAAGGAAAAATATTGAGGAAAGCATTGTGAAACAAGAGGCACATGAGGGCCTGAGACGCTCTACTGGTTATCAAGTTTTCCGTTAAAGAAATCTGATATTTAAGGAAGTTAATTGCTAAAAGAAGAATGCATAAAGAAAAAAAAGGGCTTTATCCCCTTTATCATTTTAAGCAACAATCCCCAAGGCCCCTTTTCCCATGTTTCATGACAGATCCACTCCATTTCCAAAAGAAAGTTACCTTATGACCCTACAATCATTCTGTGAATATTTCATCAGAATCTTACAATAATTGTGGACTTTAACATAAACAGGATTGTTTTGAATGAAAATCAATAAGGCCCCTTTTCCTGTCTTTTCTGATGGATCAATTTCATTCCAAAAGGAACTTTCCTTACAACCCTACAATTGTCCTGTGAAATTTAAAAGACAATTTGATAATGATTGTGATCTTCATCACATACACAAGAATGTTTTGAATGATAATCTGTAAGGTCTCTTTTCCTGTGTTTCGAATGCCACAATTATTCCATGCATCTTTGAAGAGAATCCAATAAAACTGTTGACTCTATTGTGTTAACAAAGATATTAAATTCAAGTTCTCATAAGGCCCCTTTTCCCGTGATATTTTACTGTTGGTTTTATCATTCTGGGAAAGTTAAAAGTGAATCCGCTCAAATATTGAGAATTTATTATGTTTACTAGAATATTTAAAAAAAATCATATGGCCCCTTTTTACATGATACTTGATGGATTGTACCCAGTTCTGAAAAGAACCATTTAAGTATTTGTACAATCATTCTGTGAAATTTGAAGTGAATCCGGTGAAATCAAGGGACATCATTGTGTTAACCAGTATATTTAAGAGAGTTTTTCATAAGGCCCCCTTTTATGTGACCCTTGCCATAGTCAAATCAACAATTGGAATGATGGTACAATCAATCTGTTTAATCTGTGGAATTTATTGTGTTAATGAGTTTATAGTGAAATCTTCAGAGGGCCCCTTTTCTCATGATACTTTACAGAACAAACCAAATTTCAAAAGGAACAATTCTAATGAAGGTACAATCATTCTTTAAAAAGTTAAAGAGAATCAATGAAAATATTGGACTGAATTGTGTCACGAATTTTTGTAACAAAATTTTCATAAGGGGCCTTTTTCTGTGAAACTTAACAAATCAGACCCAATGTACAAAGGAACTTTCCTAATGATAGTTTGAAGAAAATGATAAAGACTGAGGACTTTATTGTAATAATGATGTTTTGTAATAAAATTTTTATAAGGTCCCTTTTCTTGTGTCACTTAAGCAATCAGACCTAATTTACAAAGGAACAATCCAAATGATGGTACAATCATTCTATTAAAGTTTGAAGAGATTCTGATAAAGACTGAGGGCATTGTTGTGTTTATGAGGATTTGGTAATAATTTTTCATACAGCCCCTTTTCCTATGATACTAGACAGATCAGGCCCAATTTGGAAATAAAAAATCCTTATGATGGTACAAACTTTCTGTGAAAGTTTGAACAGAATCTGATGAAAACTGCAGACTTTATCTTGGTGTAAAATTTTTAGAATAAAATTTTCATAAGGCTCCTTTTCCTGTGATACTTGAAGGGTCAGGTCTCATGTCAGCATCAACAATCGTGATTATTGTACGATGATTCTGTGAAGGTTTGAATAAAATCCAATGAAAGCTCTGGACTTGGCTACAAGGATTATAGATAAAATTCTCAAAAGGCCCCTTTTCCCATGATACTAGACAGATCACGCCTAATTTGAAAAGAAAGAATCCTCATGATGGAATAATCATTCTGTGAAAGTTGTAACAGAATCTGATGAAAACTGTTGACTTTATTGTGGTACAATGATTTTAAAATTAAATTTCATAATGCTCCTTTTCCTGTGATACTTGACGGATCAGGTCTAATGCAAACATCAACAATCATTATTATTGTACAATTATTCTGTGAATGTTTGAAGAAAATCCGATGAAAGCTCTGGACTTGGTAACAAGGATTTATAAATGAAATTTTCATAAGGCCCCTTTTCATGTGTTTCTTGACAGTTCAAACCCTGTTATGAAAAGAATGATAGTTATGACATTACAATCATTCTGTGAAAGTTTCAACAAAATCTGATCAAAGCTGTGGGCTTCATTGTGTTAACAGGGTTTTATTAATTGAATTTTCATATAGCCCCTTTTCCCATGTTACTTGATGGATCTGCACCAATTCCAAAGGGAACTCTTCTTACAAAAGTATAATTATTCTGTTTGAGTATAAAGACAACCCCATCTCATCTGTGGACTTACAAGCATTAATTAAGATTAATTTTAATTGAATTTTCCTAAGGCCCCTTTTCCTATGTTTCTCATGGATCAGACCCAATTTGAAAGGAACAATCCTTATGATGGTGCAATCATTATGTGAAAGTTTGGAGTCAATCAGGTGAAATCTAGGGCCATGATGTGTTAACTAAGATTTTTTTATTAAATTTTTATATGGCCCCTTTTTCCATGAAACTTGATGGATCAAACCTACTTCCGAAAGGAACAAACCATTTAATGTAATAATCATTCTGGGAATGTTTGAAGAGAATTTGTTGAAAACTATGGACTCAATCAGATGAAAACTGTGGACTCTAGAGTGTTAACAAAGATCTTTGAATTAAATTTCAATAAGGCCCCTTTTCCTATGTTTCTTAAGGAATCATATCCTATTCCGAAAGGAACAATCCTTATGATGGTACAATCATTCTGTAAAAGTTTGAAGAGAATCTGTTGAAAATTGTTGGATCTAGATTATTAATGAGAATTTTTTATTAAAATTTTCATAAGGCCCCTTTTTCCTGTGTTTCTTGACGGATCATACCAAATTTCAAATGGAGCAATCCTTATGATAGTACAATCATTCTGTGAACGTTTAAATACAATCTGATGAATACTGTGGACTCTAAAGTGTTAACGAGGATTTTTAATTAAATTTTCAAAAGGCCCCTTTTCCAGTGTTTCTTGATAGATCAGACCCATTTTCAAAAGGAACGATCCTAATGATGGTACAATCATTCTGAGAAAGTTTGAAGAGAATCCGATGAAAACTGTGGACTCTATCGCGTAAACGAGGATTTTTAATGGAGATTTTAATTGAATTTTCATAAGGCTCCTTTTCCCATGTTTTTTGACGGATCATACCCAATTTCGAAAGGAATGATCCTTATGATGGTACAATCATTCTGTGAAAGTTTGAAGTGAATCTGATGAAAACTGTAGACTCTATCGCGTAACTGAAAATTTTAATTAAGTTTTAATGAGCCCCTTTTTCCATGTATCTTGCAAATCTGACCCAAAATTCGGAAGGAACGATCCTTATGTTGGTAAAATCATTCTGTGAAAGTTTGAATTGAATCTGTTGTAAACTCTGGACTCTAAAGTGTTAACGAGGATATTTTTATTAAATTTTCATAAGGCCCCTTTTCCTGTGTTTCTTGAGGGATCATACCCAATTTCCAAGGGAACGATCCTAATGAAGGTACAATCCTTAAGGGGAAAGTTTGAAGAGAATCTGATGAGAACTGTGGACTCTATTGCATAAAGAGGGTTTTTTAATTAAATTTTCATAAGGCCCCTTTTCCCGTATTTCTTGAAAGATCATACCCATTTTCTAAAGGAATGACTTTATGATGGTACAATCATTCTGAGAAAGTTTGAAGAGAATCCGATTAGAACTGTGGACTCTATCACGTAAACAGGGATTTTTAATGGAATTTTTAATTAAATTTTCACAAGGCCCCTTTTCCCATGTTTCTTGACGGATCATACCCAATTTCGAAAGGAATGATCCTAATGATGGTACAATCATTTAGGGGAAAGTTTGAAGAGAATCTGATGTGAACTGTGGACTCTATCGCATGAACGAGGGTTTTTTAATTAAATTTTCATAAGGCCCCTTTTCCTGTATTTCTTGACAGATCAGACCCATTTTCGAAAGGAACGATCCTTATGATAGTACAATCATTCTGAGAAAGTTTGAAGAGAATCTGATGAAAACTTTAACTCCATCGCATAAACGAGGATTTTAAATTGAATTTTTTATTAAATTTTCGTAAGGCCCCTTTTCCCGTGTTTCTTGATGGATCATAACTATTTTCAAAAGGAATGATCCTTATGATGGTACAATCAATCTGTGAGAGTTTATAGAGAATCGGATGAAAACTGTGGACTTAATCGCGTAAATGAAGATTTTTTAATTAAGTTTTAATTAGGCCCCTTTTCCCGTGTTTCTTGACCGACTGACCCTATGTCGAAAGGAACGATCCTTATAATGGTACAATCATTCTGTGAAAGTTTGAAGAGAATCCAATGAAAACTGTGGACTTTATCGCGTAAACAAGGAAAAGTTTAATGGAAGGACGACGGACGGAGAGACAGACGCATGGATGCCGGACGGGAAAAAGCCATCGCTATAGCTCTAGTGGCCTTGGGCCAGTAGAGCTAAAAAGGGCAATTGCCATTTTTAGCAATTTCTCCTTTTCTCACCATGATTTCTACTGTGAATTGCATGCATTTTTCAATTCATACACACTTTGAAATGTTGTCTGCTTGGGATTTTTTACAATTAGAAACAGTATCAAATTATGTTGTCAAGTAATGGATTGAAAATATTTCAGTTTGACTACGTAGGTCATGACCCTGATCCCGGAGTATAGTTATTAAAAAGATTAATAAGTTGCATTGAGGCAAGCCAGGATTCAGTTACATCTAGCGAATACAATTAATGTTTAGGACCTATGTTATCTGTTATGCTCAAAGAGTCACAAACATAGTTCAACGTTCCATAGAATAAAAAAAGATATCAAAGTTTTAAGGTGAATGATAACAATGTAGATAATGTAGAAATTGCTTGTTATAAGCACTTTCCACTTTGTTATGTATTGTTATACATGTATCTTTATATATTGTTAGCTAACTATTTTTAGTAACCAACATTTTATGTGCACAAGTACATTAACCCATTCCCACTCAGTGACGCCCTCAAGGAAAAAAAGCTTTGGAAAACATTGTTGAAAATGAAGAAATTGCTTTTAACAAGCAATTTCTTCATTTATCTCAATGTTTTCTACTCAGAAAGCTGAAAAAATCCAAAATTTCATTAGTTTTTAATTGTCATCTGAAACATCTTTCAATTTGGACCAGTCCAAAATTGTGCCGTCTGGTAATGGGCAAATACCGTATTGTACAGAAATGACAACTTTGAATGACAATTATTTCAACAAAGATTTTTTGAGTTAAATTTTCAGATCAATTATGTGTGAAGAATGTGGACAACTAAACTGTGGCACATGTATAATCATGGTTTAGACTCACCCTCATATAACCAATCAGCTACTCCATTATAAATCTCATCTAAAGCACCATCGTATGTAAGCTGCTGATAATTTGTACCCTCTATGTCTTTAAGGTAGTATATATTGTTGTACTGGACAATAAGCTGTTACCAAAAAAGAAAAAGACAGAATTATTTTCAGAAAGTTATCAATCAAAATGTGCATAAAAAATTTTACATATTCAAATATATATCAATTAAATTTATTTATCTACATTGCAAAGAAAGTCTTCACACTTTACAAAAATGGCACGTAAATCTGTCTTCTATTAGAGGCTTTTTTTCTTATGTACAATCTTTTGTTTTGAAGGATTTCAATCATACAGGTTAATTGTCTATGTGCTATTGAATTTGTCTATCTGAAATGTTTGTCTTGAGATTAACTTTTAGGCACATAAATTGAACATCTTTTGCTGGTCTAGTTAACCCATTACCAGATGACAAGATTTTAGACTGGCCCAAATTGAAAGAAATCCCAGACAAAAATTTAACGTTAATGATTTTTTTTTCATTTATTTCAACGTTCTGGGTAGAAAATAATGTGGACAATAAAGAAATTGCTTGTAACAAGCAATTTCTTCATTTTCCACAATGTTTTCTAAATCTTTTTCCTTAGGGGCGTCTAAAGGCGTCACTGAGTGGGAATGGGTTAACCAACTACCACACAATGAAGCCTTTGAATACCCCTTAACCCTTTCCTGTTAATCGAAATTTTAGACTGGTCCAAATTCAAAGAGTTTGCAGACGACAAGGAAATTGGATGTAATTTGAAATGAAACCATCCTATGTGGTAGAAAATAGTGTGGGGAAAGGAGAAATTGCTTGTTACAAGCAATTTCTTCTTTTTCCACAATGTTTTCTCAAATATAAAATCAAAGGAACGTAAAATCCCGGGTTTGAACAGGAAAGGGTTAACCCATTCCAAATCAGTGATGCTTTTAAACGCCCCAGGGAAAAAAGCTTTAGAAACCATAGTGGAAAATGAAGAAATTGCTTGTTACAAGCAATTTATTCATTTTCCACAATGTTTTCTACCTCAAAAGACAAAAAGAAATAAAATTCCATCAGCTTGAAATTGCCGTCTGCAGCTTCTTTCAATTTGTTCCAGTTTAAAATTTTGTTTTATGGGAATGGGTTAAGAAAAACAATTTGGAAACTACTGTTTGAAATTAAGAAATTGCTTGTAACAAGAAATATCATTATTTTCCATAACATATTCTGACCAGAAAGTTGAAAAAATATAAAATTTAATAAATCTACAATTGTTGTAAGCTACTCATTTTAATTTGGACCAGTCTAGAATTTTGCAGTGTGGTAATAGGATAAGAATATTCTTCCATTATCTCTCCACAAATATGTTTATAATATGTTCACCCTTGTCATGCTGTATAAATTACCTTACTGAAATGCTGTTAAATCAAAGGGCTGAAAGCACTGAAAGAACTTGTTGTTCAAAAATCAATATTTCTTTTAGAAATCAACTTCATAAACAACTCTGGCAGGAAAAATACAAGCAGGAGGTGTAGACTAAGATCAGCCTGCACATAAGTGCAGTCTGATCTTAGTCTACACCTCCTGCCAAAACCGGAATATTCCGGGCTCAGCATGACAGGGGTTAATATGCTTGTCCTATAATAGGAGTTAAAAGATCTAAGGTTTACAGACATGGTAAGATTATGTCATTAAGTTACCACTTAAAAACCATTCCTAGGAATATTGTTGGTGCGCGAGACAAATGTTGTAACTAGAGTTTTAATAAAGCTGTAGTTATGAGGTTTTGCTTGCAAACTGAGAAATTTTCAGATGATCATTACCTTGTTATTATGAGTATTGTTATGTTTATTAACCCATTTTAACTGGTTCAAATTGGAAGGACTTCAGACAACTTCAAGTTTATAAAATTTTGGATTGTTCAATTTTCTGGGTAGGACACTTCAAGCAAAGTGAACAAATTGATTGTTGCAAGCAATTTCTTTATTTTTCAAAATACTTTTTCCAATTTTTTTATAAGTGACAAAATCGTCATTATGTGGGATTGGGTCGATAAAGCTGTAGTTAATAAATTTAGCTTGCACACCAATGATATGGGGGTGTTTCATGAACATGACCTTTTGATAATGACCATAACCTTGCTGTGATTTTATACTTGAGAAAACATTTTGGGAAAAGAAGAAATTGCTTGTGACAAGCAATTTCTTCTTTTTCGACAATAATTTCTTCCCCACTGAATGATAATTTTTCAAATTATATTCACTTCAAATTTTCATCTACAAAACTTAAGTTAAGGTTAAGTCTGGAAAAGAAATATAATGTACTTACAAGATTATGTCCTTGAGGGGACCAAGAGACATGTTGGAATGAATTATCTTGGAGATCATGGTCCAGTGTTGGACCTACTAAATCTACTGGAAACCTACAACAGAAAGTCTTATTTAACCCATTTCCACATGACTAATCTTTGGACTGGACCAATTTGAAAGGAGTTGCAGAAAAAAATTTAAGTTAATGAAATTTTAGATTTTTCAAATTCCTGTGCAGTAAAAATTTTGAAAATGAAGAAATCGCTTATTATGTTTTCCCAATTGTTTTCTTGATGAGTATCAAAAATGTCATTGTGTGGTAATTGGTTAACTTTTAAAGGAAATTACCTGATCCAATCAGCAATCTCAAAATTCAAAACAATTTCATTGAGAATGCAAAATATTTCTTTAAAAGCTGAAAATGTGAAAACTCACAAAATAGACAAAATGCAGAGTTATTAATGCAGTACCATATTGAGTAAGTACAAAATTAAAGGCACTTGTGACTGTGAGTATTAACCCCTAAAATTGAATGTTTATTATGACTTATAGGACATCTACCACCTGCTGACTTCAAAACAGGTGTGCTGCCTTTAACACTTTCCTGTTTAACAGATTTTATAGACCTGTCCAAATTCAAAGATTTGCTGACGAAAATTTAAAGTGGGTATAATTCGGAAAATAACCAATTTGTAGGATAGAAAATATTGTGGAACAAGAGGCCCAGTGGGCCTTAACAGTCACCTGAGTAAAAGAGCACCAAGATAAGTGATTTTGTTTGAAAGAATTAGAAAAAGGTTTGGTTGAAATCCTCTCAGTAGTTCTTGAGAAGAAGATGAAAATGTTTAAAAGTTACCAAAAATGACCCCCTTTTGGTCCCCATTTTAGGCACCCCTGACCTCCAGCCTTTTAATTTTCACAAATCTGTATAATCAGTACCCAATGATGCTTTTCACCAAGTTAGTTTGAAATTGGCTTAGTACTTCATCAGAAGAAGGTGAAAATGTGAATTTTTTAACATGATGAACTTTGACCTCTGGGTGTGGCCCCATACATGACCCCAGGGACATGAATTTCACAATTTATAATATACCTGTCCTAGTTGTCATGCACACAGAATATTTAAGCCCTGGCATTAACAGTTTATTAGAAGAAGATTTTTAAAGAAGTACCAAAAATTACCCCTTTTTGCCCCCTATTTGGGCCCCTTTGACCCCCAGAACCCCTATTTTCACAAACTTGAATTGGCATCCCCCAATCATGCTTTCTACCAAGTTTGGTTGAAATCCACCCAGTAGTTCTTGAGAAGAAGATGAAATATTTAAAAGTTACATAAAAATACCCCCTTTTGGTCCCCTTTTTAGGGCCGTCTGACCCCCCAGCCATTTTATTTTCACAAATCCGAATAACCATTACCAAATGATGCTTTTCACCAAGTTTCTTTGAAATTGGCTATGTACTTCATCAGAAGAAGATGAAAATGTGAATTTTTTAACATGATGAACTTTGACTTCTGGGTGTGGCCCCATACATGACCCCAGGGGCATGAATTTCACAATTTATAATATACCTGTCCTAGTTGTCATGCACACAAAATATTTAAGCTCTGGCATTAATGGTTTATTAGAAGAAGATTTTTAAAGAAGTACCAAAAATTTCCCCTTTTTGGCCCCTATTTGGGCCCCTATGACCCCCAGAACCCCTATTTTCACAAACTTGAATTGGCATCCCCAAATGATGCTTCAACCAAGTTTGGTTGAAATCCGCCCAGTAGTTCTTGAGAAGAAGATGAAAATGTTTAAAAGTTACCAAAAATTACCCCCTTTTGGTCCCCATTTTAGAGCCCCCTGACCCCACAGCCTTTTTATTTTCACAAATCTGAATAACCATTACCAAATGATGCTTTTCACCAAGTTTCTTTGAAATTGGCTTTGTACTTCATCAGAAGAAGATGAAAATGTGAATTTTTTAACATGATGAACTTTGACCTCTGGGTGTGGCCCCATACATGACCCCAGGGGCATGAATTTCACAATTAATAATAAACCTGTCCTAGTTGTCATGCACACAAAATATTTAAGCTCTGGCATTAACGGTTTATTAGAAGAAGATTTTTAAAGAAGTACCAAAAATTACCCCTTTTTGGCCCCTATTTGGGCCCCTATGACCCCCAGAACCCCTATTTTCACAAACTTGAATTGGCATCCCCCAATGATGCTTTCTACCAAGTTTGGTTGAAATCCGCCCAGTAGTTCTTGAGAAGAAGATGAAAATGTTTAAAAGTTAACGGACGAGGGACGACGGACAACGCACGACGGACGACGCACGACGACGGACAAACGGTGATTGCAATAGGTCACCATGACCATTTGGTCAGGTGACCTTAAAAGAAGAAATTGCTTGTTACATGCAATTTCTTCTTTTTCCACCATATTTTCTCAATTATAACTTCAGAGGGACGTAAAAACCAGGGATTGAACAGGAAAGGGTTAACAATCAGTGGTTGAAAAATGCCTTTATATTTAATATACTGCAGACATAAAATGTTTAACAGTCTGATATCTCTGAAAACTGTCCCTTTGGAGTGTTCTGTTACATCCCCATTTAAAATTGGTGAGGCTTGCGACGTGTTAATTTACCATTTTTCACTGCCAGATAGGGAAGAAAATAATGTTAGGAAAGGAGGAATTACTTGTTACAAGTAATTTCTCCTTTTCCGCAAAGTTTTCCTTGATTGTAATTTCTTCAGGGTATCAGAAGGCATCATTATGTGTGAATGGATTAAAAGTGTTTTTGAGTCATTCACATTCAATTTATGTTCTAAATGCATTTTAATGCTGTTAACATCCATTAATATACAGATTTTTATTCATAACATTTCTAATCTATAACCAGACAACAATTATTAAGACTGGTCCAAATAGAAAGGAGTTAAAGACAGCAATTTAAAGTTTAAGAACTTTTTCAACTTTATAGGTAGAAAGCATTGTGCTAAATGAAGAAATTGTTTGCAACAAGCTATTTCTTCATATTACACAATATTTTCTCAATTATTTTTCTAAAGGGGCGTCAAAAGTGTCATAGTGTGGAAATGGGTTAAAACTAAAATCATTATACCTTATTTTCAGTATGACAGATTGAAAGTTGAAATACCCAATAAGAAACTTACTTTAACTCTGTGTTATAAATCTTATATTTAGCTATGTTAGAATGTCTGTAAATCTGAAAAAAGGAAAATGAAATACAAATGACAAATTGTATAATGAAATTATATAAAACACACAAAAAAAACACAAAAAAAAACCCATAATTACAGAGCTATTGTACAGTTGCAAGGGAATGAGTATATTTTGAGGGTTAGAGCAACACTTTTGTAGGTGCCTATTGTACAAATAAATAGGTACTTACATTGAATTAAACCATTGGTATGCAAATACTTTACAAATCATTCCCTAGCTAATTGATGCACAGAATGGCATTCTATTGTATGAGCAAATAAGAAACCTGCATGATTACAACAGGTCTGTAAGAAACATTTAGCGATTCAAGTGTGATACATATGTGACAATAAGACTAAGATTCTATTTATTAGGCAATACCTACTAAGTGGAATTTATATAGTGATGATTGAAACTAAATGCCTACATAGAAAGTAAGCTTGCAGAGACTTATTTTAACCCTTGTCATGCAGAATAAAATCTGTTTCAAAAAGATACATTTAAATCAAATGACTGTAAGCACCAGAAGCTCTTGTAACAGAGAAGCTCAGAACTAATATTTTTTTAGTCAATTAATTTTATGAACAATTTCTACTAAAAAGGAGGAAGCAGGCGATGTAGACTATGATTAGACTGCACATATGTGTAGGCTGATCTCTGTCTCTGCCTAAAGCCAAACCAGGAATATTCTGGGTTCAGCATGACAAGGGTTAATACAGAAAACAGAAAAAATATGGATGATACAATATCAATGTGTATGTCTAAGAAACATTATCAGTAACCAGTAAGATAAACTACTTGTGTCTAGACAGATATTCTATTTCAATAGACTTAAAAGCAGTCTTTATGTGGCCAGTAAGGAATAGAACAGACCTGATGATGGTACTACAGTTCTCAGAAACAAATTTTTAAAACAAGATTTGATCAATTGATCCAGTATAGTGGTCAATTAACCCATTGCCACTCAGTGATGCTTTTAGACGCCCTAAGGACAAAACTCTGGAAACATTGTGGAAAATGAAGCAATTGCTTGTAATTTTCCACAATGTTTTCTACCCATAAAGTTGAAAAAACCCAAAATTTTGTAAAAATGAAGTTAACGTTTGCAACTTTTTTTCAATTTGGGACAGTCTAAAATTGTGCTGTCTGGTAATGACTTAACCTATTGCCACTCCAAACAAAAATTTTTACATGCTGAAGAAACCAATCAAAACATTGCAGAAAAAAATGGGAAAAACATTGTCAAAAATGAAGAATCTCCTTGCAACAAGCACCAGAGGGTTGAACCAGGGGTCCAATTCCCAATGGAATTTTGGCAAAAATTTGGTTATAAGATTAAGAACATCTTGAAATCAAAGTCTTTAATTGTCATTGGGTGACCAAAATGTCATAGCTATGTCCAAGCTGTAGTTACGACATTTTGTTCACCAACTGACAAATATTATAAAATGAGTCCTTTTTTTTCAAATTTCATCAACTTGAAATTGTTGTCTGCAACTTTCCTCAAATTTTCCAAGCAAAAAATACTGTTACCTGGTGAAAGGGCAAAGACTCCGCTACTTTAAATTGTTGTCTGCAACTTCTTTGAATTTGGACCAGTCTAAAATTTTGTTGTCTGGTAGTAGTATCCTAAGATTTATTTTCAAAGTAAGGTACATTGACTATTCTATACTATTAAAAAGTGTTTTAAGTGAAAGATTTTGACCCATTTATTTTTCATACAAACCCTATTGCTAGAAATGCTTTAGATAAATAACCCAGAGGACCATAGTGAGAACAAGCAATTACTTTCTTTAATAAAATATTCTTTACCCTATCTGGCACTTAAGTTTTTACTCTAAATACCATTTAAATTGTTCTCTGCAACTTATTCATTCTTTCAATTTCAACCAGTTGTATGGTAAAACAAACAGACTTTACATGTACAGTATGTACAGCCTAAACAGAGTCAAACAATTTGCAAGCCCAAGAGTCTGATGGTCTCTTTTCCCGTGACATATAGGTTAGAAAGAGTGATGTAAGAGAAAGAGTTTCAGACAATGTCCAATCAGCTAAAATCCACCAGATAGTCATAAATCAGTTGCCCTTCCCAGTTTTCTTGAAGACAAGCTCTAGTTATAATTTTGCTTAACTCATTACCATACAAAATTATTTTAGACTGGCCCAAGTTGAAAGAAGTTGTAAAAGATATTTCAAAGAACAATAAAATTAAAAATAAATGTCATATAGGTTGTTACAAGCAATTTCTCCTTTTCTCACAATATTTTCCAATACTTTATTTATTCAGTGCATAAAAATGTGGAATTATGACATAATTAATCAGTCTTACATTAACAAAGTTGGGGTTTGACATCCCTTAGGAAAAACATTTGAGAAAACATTGTGGAAAAAAAAGAAATTGCTTGAATCAAGCAATTTCTTTTTTTTTTTTCGTCAATGTTTTCCACCCAGAAAATTGAAAAATTCTAATATTTTAAGTACTTTAAATTGTTGTCTGCAACTCCTTTCAATTTAGACCAGTCTAAAATTTTGTTGTGTTGGAAGGGGTTAAGGTTTGGGAGTCCATGATTTAATATATATAAATATCGAAGTTGCAGCATAGCAATGTGTTGGACAACTATGACCTTTCAGAAAAGAGTTGAAGACTAAAATTGTTGAGCCCCATGATCTATGACAATCACATGAAGTAATGCTACTCGAGAGTCCCCCGCTACTTATTGTCAGTCTCAGATTTGCAAAACCCAGCATCAGTTAAAATCCTTAAAATCTTCAAAGCTTGTTTTGTGTCAAAACAAAAACCTTTGAACTTGATGCTGACTAGAATTTCTGAGATCATGTAATAGGTTATCACAAGTTGTGAAGAGAAATTCCAGACTTCATTTTGCCTTGCATGTCATAATATATAACAGATTAGACCATCCTAGATGTAGACAGAAAACAATATTGACATATCAGTATGCACTTGTCCACAAACAACTTTGCTTAACGCATTATTACACGACAAGATTTTAGTCTGGTCAAATTCAAAGAAGTTGTAGACAATTAGAATATTCAGTTGATAAAATTTTACAACTCATTATCTTTTGGGGTAGAAAATATTGTGGACAATGAAGAATTTGCAAAAACTTTTTTTCTTTAAGGACGTAAAAAAGCGTGATTTTTAGAAAATTGGTTAATGCATAATATGCATTATAGAATTTGAAGGCATTTCTTTTCCTAAAAATATGATATGTACTTCTCTTTCTGAATAATCTTCATCCCTCTGATCAGTAATTAATATTATTTGAAAATGAAATACTGGAACAGCAAGAAATATTCTAAATTTCAGTTTACTCTCAAAATTAATCCACTCCCACAAAACCCCACCTTTGTACTCATGCAGAGTTCTGCCAAGCTTTTGACCATAGGGGGCCACTGGCCCATCTAAGCCAATAATGTGGGGCCACTTTTCCAAAACATGGGGCCACTTTACTATGAGATCGGATATATGATGTGAACCCAATCATTGAGAAGAAATCTCAAGGGCTTTCTTCTCATTTCAAGATAAACAATATATTGAATTAAAGATACAGTTTAGAGCTGTTGATAAATTATTTTTCTTGTGCTTAATACAAAGAGAACAAGTCATTGAATTTTTACTTGAATCGTGAGATAGCCACGAAAAGTCAGAGAGCCATTAATTTTGGAACTGTTTTTCATAGCTCGATTAAGCTGTTTCGCGCCCGGATTCCGATTGAGATTCGGCCGATTTTGAAGTCCCGGGCTCATTTGGCTGATCATCGGCGCCAGTTCTTGCTCTCTTTGGCTAAAGAAGCTTAAGATTGTTTATGTTTTCTTTTTTCTGCCAACGCAGCGACACAAAACACTGAGTTTATTATGCAGAAGGAATATTTCGTTACGTCAAACTTAAATTTGTTACAGTAAAACCTCGGTAGTTCGTAGCGCAAGGGACCGGGGAAATTTATACGAATTAAGCGTAGTACGAACAAAACGGAGGACAAGAGGTCGGCTGTTTGAGATGGTCTTGTTCTGTCCCCCACTTAGGAAATGATTCTGAATTGGTTATTTTTCTAAACAAGACCCGCAGATGTTAATTGAAGAAAACATAAATTAAAAATTACTCATCCTGTATTTTTATGCTTTTATGTCTGTGTTAATTTTTGGCATTTTTTAAACTCAGTGCTTGTATCAAATAGTAGACTCCATCAGAGTGATTTCCCTTTACAATTCATTGGATCAAATCACTCTGAGTATTCTATCATCAAATTATAAAATTAAGGACCGACGATTGTGAAGAATGCAACCGCAAAATAAAATAAAATGATTATAATTTCTAAATGACCAATAACACTGATACTAATTGGTGTGTGTCAATTTAAAGTAAATTTTCGGCGATAATTACGGGAATCTTTATTCCATTAATTACCCACTTTACAACCAAACAGCCCCTTCTAACTAAAGGTACATGATAACACATTATTTGTCATATACATCAGCAGGTGTGAAAATCAAGGTAAGTGGTAATTGGTGTCAATTAGTTTATCACACCTACGAATTAAACATTGGAGTTTCTGTAATAATCATACTATGGGGACTTGAAATGGCCTACGAACTACGAACCACTGACGTTCGAATTAGACAGAGTTTTCTAACAAAGCTAAAGAAGGAAAAAGATCGGGACCGCGTAGAGTATACGAACGAACACATACCTACGAACCAGTGACGTTCGAATTAACGAGGTTCTACTGTATTTTTATTATAACGCTATTGATTGGCTGATATGACTGAAAAACAGAATTTACAGTGCACAGTCAACCAATAAGAGCAACCTTTTCAATCAATATTCACGCTCTGAATTACCAAGGGAAACCCGGAAGTAAATAAAACCCCAAACATCCGCTGATTCGTCCCAAGGTATCTCCGTACCTACAGTTCAGGATTCGTAATTCTAACGCGCCGGTCGGCCCACCGGACATATTTTCTATGGGCCATCTGTAATTTTTCTGCGCCGATCCCGCAATGGCGCGCCCTTGGCAGAACTCTGACTCATGTTAAGTTTATCGATAGATTGAATGGGGTTAAACACCAATTTGCATCAAGCAATTTCTTCATTTTACACAATGTTTTTTCACCAGGAACTTGACTTTTATTTTAAATTTCATAAATTTTATATTGTAGTCTTCAACATCTCTAAATTTGGATAGTTTTAAAATTTGCTGTCCGTTAATGGGTTTACTCATTCCCACACAATGAGGCTTTATAACGCCCCTAGATTTGAAAGCATTGTCACAAGCAATTTCTTCATTATCCACAATGTTTTCTACCCCAAAAGGCAAGATTTTTTAAAATGGTATCAACTTAAAATAGTTGTCTGCAACATCTTTGAATTTGATGCAGTCTAAAAGTTTGAAGATTGGGAATGGGTTAAACCTTTCAAAGTTTTGTTGTTGGCTGATACTGAGTTAAGCTAGGCAGTGCATTCAACATCTTACGAATCTCGCACCAAATTACCACAAGATTTCTGACGGATCATTATCGTCTCTCCATATGACCACTAATCCACTGATGTCATATGAATATCATTTATTCATGCATTTTTCCAGACAAAGATCGCATCAGTCATGTGGATACATTACAAAACCTCTCTCGATCTCTTTGAGACACTTTCATCTTGAATTCCCTTCCTGTATCTACCAGATGATGAGGTTCATTTCCAGCTAACAGTCTAAATCAATGTTTGGTGATTGAATTCAGTAACGAGGGATCTGATTGATCTTTGATGTTGGTTCTCTTTTGCATTCACCCATTACCAGTTGACAAAAGTTCAAAGTAATCCAAATTCATAATATCAGATGAAAAATTATACAGATGAACATTATAATTGACAAAATTTTGAATAATTAAATAAATTTATTGGGAGAAAGCATTGTTGATAATTAAGCAATTTCTTCATTTCTTTAAAAAATGTCTTCCAACGCTTTTATTCTTCAGGGTGCTAAATGTCATTGTGTGAAAATAGTATAACTTATAAGCCCAGCAATTGCAAATGATGACTGTTGAGAGATCAGTTGAATTGCCAGAACCAAAGACGTTGGGTTCAAGCAAGACATTTGAAATGTTCTCAATATACACACCTAAAAATTGAATATCTGTGTTTTGAAGCATTTTATTCTTTCAAGTGGGCATATTAAAACCTGGAACAACAGTTTAAGCAACAACAAGGAAATGGCTCTTGTCAATTCAATATATGTTGTCATGAAGGCCTACTTAACCCATATGAAGACAACAAAATTTTAGACTGGTCCAAAGCTGATGAAGTTGAATAAGACAATTTCACATTGATGAAATTTAAACAAATGTTTGGCTGTCAGGGAAGGAAACATTGTGGGTAATGAAGAAATTGCTTGTAACAAGCAATTTCTTCATTCTCCACAAAGTTTTCCCAGCCTCTTTTCTTGGGGCTATAAAAAGTGTTATTGTGTCAAAATCTATCTCTCATATATCAACCAAATATCAGTTGACAAAATTTTACACTGGTCCAAAATAAAAAAGTTGAAGACCACAACACAATTTGCTCAATGTTTTCCCAAGTATTTTGCTTGAGGGATGTAAAAACGCAGGTGTGTGGGGGGAATGGATTTAGGCAGTTATTTTTAGCCTTTGAAATACCAAGAATTATACCCAGATACAAAAACTTACTTTGTGTACATCATATGGTAAAAGTACAAATTTGCCGTCTGCTGAAACTTGGTATTTATCTGTGTCAAGAGCTCTCTGAAAGTAAACATATAACATTATATCCAAATATCAGCTGCCAAAGTTTTAGACCGTTCCAAACTAGAAAGTTGCAGAGAATATTTCTAATGGAATCTTATCAAAAGACTATTCTAAGTATCTATAAACTATTAAGACATTTAAAACACCATCCCAATAAACCCAGAATTTTCAGGGTAGCAATCATGGTAAGAAAAAAAGGAAATCATTTTTTTCTTTTTTCTCATAGTTTTCTTTTACTAGTTTTCTAATGCTTCAAAATCTTAGATTGTGTGGCATGATGGCAAAACACACTTTGCATGATGTATTAGACTGTAAACCATGTACCAGCTAAAAAAGGAATTCTAGAACTTGAAGCTAATGCATTATCTTGGCTATTTCAAATGTACATGTTGAACATAATCTGCATTTCAAATCCACAAAGGAAAGCCTTTTGAGACAAAACATTCTCCCATAACAAATGCATGTCACATAAAGTATGACATTGCTCACTCTGATAGACAATGTGGCACTTATGACATGCCCTTGAAATCCAGAGTATGTAGGCCATGATTCAAGTGCAAACAAAAGTAAACAAAAAAAAACAAGAAATCTATGAGTCAAAACACACTGAGTACAGGTACATCCCCCATTCCCAATACACTGAAGATGAAATTTCTCCCTCAATGGAACATATTCCGTAAGCACCATGTGGGGCACCTAGCTTCATCTCCAAATCCAGTATGGACAGGATACCACCATACCAACCAATGTCCAAATATAAACTATATGGGCTGAAATTACACTAAGTCAGAAAACAGGAAGTAAATTTGGTAAGCGCCAATTGGAGGACCCCTAGTTGAGAATTCATACAAAGTTTAAAGGCAATAACGTTAAAAGTTGCTGATAAAGCTATGATGAAAATATATAATTATACCAGGAAATTTCCCAGTATAAACCAATTGGTAAAACAGGAAGTAGTTAGCTTTAGTTTGGTTAAGTGTCATGTAGGACCCATTGATGAACCTGCAAACCAAATTTCAAGTCAATGTTATGAGTAGTTGCTGAAAAAAATGCAACTAAAATATATCACTATCCTAGGCAATGGCTGAAAATTATTAAAGTCTTAAAATAAACTAAGTCATAAAACCGCAAGTAGTTAACTTGCCGACCTAAATCCGGTAAATACCATGTAGGTCATGAAGATGACCCTCCACACAAAAAATTTAAGTTGATTTTAAGTTGCTGAGAAAAATCAGACAAAAAATATTGGTTCCAGATGGGCCAACAAGGGTAAACCATTATACCCTTCTACGAAGCCGGGATATAACAATTATATTCCAAATTTGAAAATTTATTAGTAAAGATAAAGATAAATGTGTCAAAATAAACCATTTCAACAATCCAACCTTGAAAGAAAGACTCTCCAACTGTGTCATTGCAAAATACAACATTATAGCTAAAATGTTCTTACAAATTATGCTGGTGTCAAACTTTTTGTGGACTTTGAACTCCAACATTTTTTTATGTGAAGCTTTTAATGGTTTGGTAACTTAAACGTTGTAACTACAAGCTGTAGTTATGATTTTAGGTTGCCAACCAACCATTCTGCTTTTTTGTCACTGCTATTGTCCATAAATCTAGCAAAATAACACAGTTTTAAAATCAAAGTGAAACTTCCTGTCAGAGTCAATGGGCAGGGCCAACTGAGTTAGTGGGCAGGGCCAGCAATTGGTCAGTTACAGTCAAACATGCCAACAAAGATAACTTACAAAAGTGATGTTATCCATGACAACTGTTGTTGAGTTATCATTACAGTCAAACATGACAACAGACCCATCTGTGGTTCTGTACAATATTCTGTCTCCTGAAAATTCATGAAGAGAGATAATGGACAGATTGCAGCTGTCAATCAATTAGAATCTATCAACCAATCTAATTGTTAATTTAAACTGGAAGTGACCTTGAACTTTAATATTGGTCTATATATGTTGATTGGTTACTTAAACATTGAAACTAATTATGTTTAGCTTGAATAAGCTGTATTTATGAAGTTTAGGTCACCATTCTACAATTTCACTTTTTGGTACAGGCTATTGATTAGCCATAAATTTAGCAAAATAATGCCGTTTGATAAGGAAGTGGAAATTCTGTTAGAGTCAGTGGGTATGGCCAGCAGAACAATTGGATGAGGCCATTAACCCTTTCCCGTTTTTCAAAATTTTAGACCTGTCCAAATTTAAAGGTTTTGCAGACGAAAATTTAAAGTGGGTATAATTTGAAAAATATCCATTTAATAGGGTAGAAAATATTGTGGAAAAAGAAGAAATTGCTTGTTACAAGCAATTTCTTCTTTTCCCACAATATTTTCTCAAGTTCAAAATAGGGACGTAAAAACAAGGGATTGTACGGGAAAGGGTTAGTTGGACAATTGTGACTGTAAATGTTCCCTTAAACTATATTTCACTTGATTATTTCAGCCAAAACGAACTATATTAGCTGATCATGAATGGTAATACATACATGTATGTTAATTTATCGTTATATTGAAAGGACTGATGTTTTGAATATTTTTCTTTCTTGAGAGCATGAAAATGTGGAAATGGATTGAGCGATAACACTACTGATAAATTTAAAGTCCTCACCATTTTTCCAACTAGGTTTGAAGGGTCTTGGATTAAACTTTCCAGTAATGAAGTCTTTAAAGGTAAGCTTTTGGCCCTGGTACTCATCTGTCTCCTCTGAAAAAAGTAAATTTATTTAATGCTTGATAATCCAGAATTCTAATTTGATTCTTGCTCAGAAATTTCACAGGAAAAGCAGTGTATACCGTTATTATCAAAATGATGAATTCACTGTTTTGGTAGATTATGCCCTGCTTTCATACATCATGCACTTAATTAACCCATTCCCACTCAATCCCTCCTTTTTACGCCCCTCAATGAAAAAGCTTTGGAAAATATTGTGGAAAATGAAGAAATTGCTTGGATCAAGCAATTTCTTCATTATCCACAATGATTTCTATCCAAAAAGACGAAAAAATTTTAAAATTCCATCAACTTGAAATTGTCGTCTGCAGCTCCTTTCAATTTGGACCGGTCTAAAATTCCACTGTGTTGGAATGGGTTAAAAATGTCAGCTACACAGGACAAAAGGCACTGGTGATGTTACCAGATTGCCATGTAAATCATGTGTGAAATGACACAATTTTAGAATTTTTCCACCCAAAGGATAATATATTATCTATTTTTGTAACATTCACTATTGTATGAAGGATTAAAAGTTAAAGGGTTAAAGTTGGGTCTTTAGAATATTAACTCTACTTATTCTGAAATATGAGGTTTCAAAATCCAAGATAAAAAGTGTCAACTGTGCATTCTTGTTGTCATAGCATCATTTTTCTTTCATTTCAATTGACGCTGCATTATTCTTTTACTCACTGCACAGAGTTAGCTGACAAAGTTTTTATGTCAAAAATCAAAATAGCGATTATTTAATGACTGCTCTGTGAAATTTGAAATGCTGATATTTGGTAGATCTAAAATACCTTAAAGCGGCTCTAGCACAAATTACAAACGAAAAATGTTGGCTTTCAATTTCTTAAATTGTAACTTTAATGCATTCAATCATTTTATAGAAGGGGTTTTATTAAACTTCTTTTGTTATGTAAATGACTGTTCTTAACTTTTATAAAAAAAGAAAAGAAGCAAGAATTTTTTTTCGTTACGTAATTCTAAATAAGTACAATCCAAATTATGAAGTTTTAAAGCAGGGTATATACTACATTGAATTAAATTTGTAAGAAAAGAAATTCAAAAGATTTAACACCATGAAAGAACATTTATTGTGAAAATGACATCAGGAAGTTCTATTAGAAAAGCAGGTCCTTTTCCTTTATCAAATTTTTATGAAAATCTGTTTAACCCATTCCCACTCAATCCCTCCTTTTTACGCCCCTCAAGAAAAAAACTTTGGAAAACTTTGTGGAAAATGAAGAAATTGCTTGTATCAAGCAATTTCTTCATTATCCACAATGTTTTCTATCCAAAAAGACAAAAATAATCAAAATTCCATCAACTTGAAATTGTCCTCTGCAGCTTCTTTCAATTTGGACCAGTCTAAAATTTAGCTGTGTTGGAATGGGTTAAGAGAAGCGTTTATGTTATGTATTGATTGTTTGTGCGCATGAAATATGTTTGTAAAAAGTTTGTTAACTAAAACTTAACCCTTTCCTGTTCAATCCCTGGTTTTTTACGTCCCTGTGATATTATAATTGAGAAAATATTGTGGGAAAGAAGAAATTGCTTTTAACAAGCAATTTCTTCCTTTTCTACAATATTTTCTACCATACTGAACGGTTATTTTTAAAATCAAATCCACTTCAAATTTTGTTCTGCAAAACCTTTGGATTTGGACAGGTCTGTACTATTGTAAAACACGAAAGGGTTAATTTGCACAGAAGTATCCAATATCTATGTATAGACTGTTTTCATAAAATTGTGACAAAATATTTGATAAGCGATTCCCCTTTATTAACAACGTTTTCTAATCAAAATAACATTTTTTTTTCAATTTAATGCGATTTGAAATGTCACCTGCAACTTCTTTCAATTTAGACCAGTCCAAAATTTTGCTTGTTGGTAATGGGTAAATGGATTTTAGAATAAGACTTATAAAATAACATATTTCACGTTAATGTTGTCATGTTACAGCTATAAATTAAAATGAGGGAATTTTAGCATGGTCTTCCATCAAAAGATAAGTAATGAAAGATACCAGAAAAGGTAAATGTTTAGTTTATCTTTAAACTTAAAAGAAAATCCAAAAAAGCAAATAACAGACAAACCTTATCAATCAATGATTTAACAACATGTAATTTTAGAACCTATATCAGTCTTCTGTAATTCTCTTCAAACTGACAAGCTTTGAAACACAAAATCAATCAAATCTGGATTAAATATTAGGCCCATCCTTGACTTCTCTCTTTTTAATCATTAAAATCAAATGAAAAATCTTTACTGTTCCAAATGAAAATGTTTCTTTTAGGGACATGACTCTGTAAAAAATATTTTACAGCTTTGTAGCACCTTTTTTTTCTCTCTACTTTGCAAGTTTCAAATTAGTAAGTAAAAAAGGCTATCAATGAACTTAATTTATCCAGTTTATTATAGCTAGATTTCTTGATCATCCTGTGTAAAGAGAGAGAACTTTTACAGGACTCTTTAACCCATTCCCACTCATCGACACTTTTAGACACCCAGAATCATTCCCGAGGCCTGAAAAAAATTGGACTTGAAGTTTTTCTATAACAATAAAGGCAATTTGTGACCAAAAGTATAGCTTCCTTAGCAATTTAATCCTTGCCGAATTAAATCCTCTAAAGATTTACATTAAAATCAAATGACTGAAAGCACTGGAAGTACCAGTTGCAGTTCAATAATTCTTTGAAAATTAAATTCATAATCGTTACTAGTTTAAAAGGGAAAAACAAGTCGTGTAGACTAAGATCAGACTGCACTTACATGCACGTGGATCTTTGACTATACCCCAGCCAAAACCAGAATATTACAGATTTACAAAGACAGGGCTAGAGGGTTAAGGAATGGGAGGCAACTTTCTTTTATGTTTTTTTTAAAAAGTATACAGTCAAGCAGTTTACTCCAGATTCTCTTACATTTGAACATATTGATAAAAATCGATACAGGTAAGGTGTGAGATAAACCCTGCCAGAGGCTAAATTACTGTTATGTTCTATAACCCTATTCCACAGGCGTTTCAAATTGAAATAGTGGATTTCCAATCACGAATCCATGTTAACTTATGCCGATCAAAGAAGAAAAGTCACTTATAAAAACCAATTTCGCTTTTTCTGACATTTCATATGAAATATTCATCAGTTGCTATCATAGCGCCTTTGTAGCGCATTAGACTCCCAATCCTCAATCGTGGGGGTCTTGGGTTCGATCTCCTGGGATCTCCTGGGATAGCAGCTGGAGGCTAGGAAAGAATGTAATGGTTGTACTGGTGCGAGATATACCAGGAATCTATTGTTAGGTGCTCCAGCCGCCGTAGTATGACTGAAATTTTTCTAAAGGTATTGTTAAGCCCCGTTCAAACAAACAAATAGTAATCATTCAGCAATGACATGATTGATTGGCGACCAAAACCTCTTAACTACAGATTTATTCCAATTGCAGTTACAAGATTTTGGTGGTCAATATGTTGTATGGATGCAGAACTTTTTTCACAAAAAATAGATAATTGGAAAAAGATGACAGTTCAAATATAGGCCAATCAGGATTGATTAAGAAGCAAACATACAGTGGGGTAGAATGACCTTTTCATGTTCAACACATATTTCGATCCTTTTAATACTACATATATGATAAATGAAACAGTGGAAAAGGGAATTGTACAAAGTTGTGTACAGCCCAGAAACTTATGTCGATTCCATTGTTCTTTCTGGATCATTCTAGTTCACTTTGTCACAATAAGACTTCTTTACTACATACAGTCACATACACAAAACTTTATGGATGAACAGACAGACAACATATCCCTTATCTACCTATATGCATGGGCATAAAAATTTCACAAAAATTGAGATAACATTTGTTTTACCATATTTCTTTTATTTAACTTAAAGTAAAATTCATTTTATTATTTAAATACTTCAGAATTATTTAAATACAGTTTGTTCCCAATTCCTTTATTTTCTATATATTTAACCAACAATATATTTGAAGCTCAAACACAGTAGTTTTAGAACAAAACCTTACTAATATCAACATCTTTTAACATGTGTATATAGAAAGTTTGTAAGGAGGCAATTATCTCTGCACCTTTGAACGAAACAGATACAAAGCTTCATCAGCATACTGGAGCAGCAGTATGTTCTCAGACAGAGTCAGTCTTTCAGGGCAGCCAAGCGTTTGTCAATATGGCAATACTTTCTTCTCATCAGAGATCTAGTTATTTTGGCTATATTGCATCTCTCTTTTACAGGATAGAGCATCATCAGGATACTGGACCAGCCACTTGGTCTCAGACGGAGGGGAATTCAAGGCAGCCAAGCGCTTGTCGATCTGGCGATACTTCCTTCTCTTCAGAGGTCTATTTCTTTCAGCAGTATTGCATCTCTCTAATACAGTAAAGAGCTTCGACTTCTCGAACAGCATAAATCACATTGTAGATGTTGGGATGTTGAATTATACTTACAACAAATCTTGGACCATCCAGAACTAGGCTCATTCCATGGTGTTCGTTCCATACAAAACAAGATGAAGCTGTTCATTAGTCGTAACTTGTTATAGCATTGGCTGATGTATGATTTTTTGTCCAAGTTTCATTTTTGCTTTCCAGTCAGAATCATAAAATTTAAAATAATCATCCAGAAAATCTTATCATTTCTCTGTCAGCAGATTAACACTTAAAGAAGGAGGTTTTATTTTATCAGCTTCTAATTGGTTTGATTGGACTTCTCTCTTAAATCGTCATTTCATCAGTTTGATTGCAACAAACGGTCTTCAATACATAATTAGAGGTGTACCTAATTGTAGTCACACATTTTCCCTTGCTCCCTTCTTCCATCTAGGTAAATGGTATTATTGTATTTTCAAATGTTGGAGAATCAAGAAGACATCATTCAAGCAGTGTCAATTATCTCCCTTGCATAACTGAAATTGAATCTCATCCTCAAAAGAAATCCTTAATCATACTAAAATGTCTCCAAATTTAATAAAAGGTTATCAAAGGATCACACCTTAGAAATTTAGTCAATATGTAAGCAGTAATTTTGAAGCAGAAGATTTTGAACGATTTCACAATTTATCACATGTTGAAAAAAGATGTTTTGGGCAGTTTAAAATTTCTTCAAGGAATCTGATAAAAAGTCAACAAAGGATCAATCCTTTTAAATTCTGTTAGAATCGGTTGATCACTTTAGTTGATCAAAGTTTTCCACATTTGAATTTGCCGTGTTAGCAAAATAGATTTGTCTTTATCCTAAGACACAATCTTGGATCCCACAACACTGACATAATACATGCATAAGGTGAGATTATATGACCTGTTTTGATAAACCATCTTAAATCTACATGTATGATTTTAAAAGCTATAGGACTAATGTGTTTGTGCAGAATTAATAGCTCTCTATATAAGCCATAGAAGCGAACGCCTTAGAACTTTGATAATGTAGAGATTATTTAAAATATTTTGAAAGGTAGCCATTAGGCAATTAAATTTTATACAATTGGCAAAATTTGATAGCTTAATGTCTAATGGGCGGGCTCAGAGAAAAATATTTTCCAGATTCCCATCTATCATAAAATACAACTAGAAAATTTGGATGAATTTGGTTAAAGATGGTTAATTTTATTTTTTGGGTAAAGAACAATAAAGCAATGCTACTTGCACATTTAAAGGCTGTATGGCTTATGGTTTTTGAGGAGAAGATTCTAAATGGTATCTTTTTTAATTTCTGTTTTAAATTCCTGGTTCTAATATCATGGGGCACTTTTTTTATATAAGAGAGATCATTTGCAGTGTTTTAGTAGAGAAAAATTATCGGGCATAGCTACATCAAAATTTGAAAGAATAACATGCCTTACAGTTTTGGAGCAAATTATTTCTAGAGATCACATTCTTTAACCCTTTCTTCTTTTTCAAATTTTTAGACCTCTCCAAATTCAAAGGTTTTGCAGATGAGAATTTAAATTTAAAGTTATTTGAAAAATAAGCATTTTCTAGGGCAGGGGATCGAACCCATGACATTCCATGACTGAAGATTAGGAGTCTGACAGGCTACAAACTTCGCTATGACGGCGACACTATGACATTTTGCTTCCCCAAGATTAGCAGATGGGAGATATATATGCCAAATATAGGTATTTGAATTACTGAAGGGAGGATCAATGTTTTGTTCATGTTGCAGATTTCAATTCTTTTTTGCTCTAATATATATTGTATGATTGCAATATTCCAATAAGAAGTTTTGCAAGAATCATTGATCATTTATCAAAATAAACTAGGATATTTCCTTAACCCATTCCCACACAATGACACTTTAGAAGACCCTCACGAAAAAACAATTTGGAAAACACTGTGTACACTAAAGTAATTGTAACAAGCAATTTCTTCATTTTACACTTGTTCTCTACCCAGAAAATTGAAAGAATCTAAAATTTAATCAATTGGCGTCTCAATTCCTTTCAATTTGGACCAGTCTAAAATTTTGCCCTCTGTTAATTGCCCGGTACGATAAGTTATTACTTCCCTTGCGAAATTACCGCCCCTGAATTAGCTCTTCGGTTCCGAGAAATCAGTATACGCACTTCCGGGGAGCAAATTTGAGATTTAAACATGGAAAAAGTACCGAAATCAACGGAAAAAAAACGTCATTACTGTTCGGTATGTTCAAATTTTAGAGGAAAAATAGTCGATGGAAAGCCAATAATTCTGCATAAGTTTCCAGCCGATGAAAAATTAAAAAAGATATGGATTCGAAGAATTAAAACGATGATGAAATCGTTTGTTTTGACGAAGAACTCTCGCCTCTGTTCGGCGCACTTTGAATCGGGGAAGATGTCGAAGAATTCCAGCATTCCGTCGGTCTTCGACTTGAAAACAAGGATAAAAATCTTCGGGACTTCCAAAGTAAGTTAATGACTGCTTTCAACAAAAAGTCATCTCTTCTTATGTGAGAATCACTCCGATTTGTATATCCTGGTCTGAGACTGCAGTGATCTGAATTGATTATGAAACTATGACCTTTTCAATGTTGTTTACTTTAGTTTTTCTCGACAATGTTTAATTCATAATCTACTTATTGGTGAGAGTTGGTAAAAACTCAATATATAGACTCTTTACCATGAAATTGAGCAAGATGGCCCTCACTATGGGTGGAATGGACTTCTGCATATGATGCAATGAATCAACAATAACGTGTACACTGCTGAATTTAATTTTGATTGTGGGTAATGAAGAAACTGCTTTTTTGTAAGGAATTTCTCCACTTTCCACAATGTTACCATGGATGTAAGGGGTAGTATGGGTGTGAGAAATACCAGGAATTCATTGGTAGGTGCTCCAGCCTCTAATATATGACTGAAATACTGTTAAAACTGGTGTTAAGCCACATTCAATCAATTAATCAAATTAAGACAGCTTGAAAGCAATATAATAATATTTACTCTCCAACAGTAATTTAACCCATTCCCAAATGACAAAATTTTAGACTGACCCTATTGAAAGGAGTTGCAGACGACAATTTAAAGCTTATGAAATTCTGGATTTTTTAACTTTTAGGGTAGAAAACATTTTGGATAATGAAGCAACAAGCTCTTTCTTATTTTTCCCCAATGTTTTTCAAAGCTTTTTATCTTTGGGGCGTCCAAAAGTGTCACTGAGTGGGCTTTGATGAAGTACTTTGATTGTCACATTGTTTTCAAAATCTGTTTATTTTTAAGAAAAATTGAATTGTATTGAAGACTACTTTGGTGAACTATTCTCTCATACTATATTTTTCTAAATAAAAGGCATAATCAAGCTTTTGTGGAAGGTTGATAGTGAAAATAATTGAACATTGACTTGTCAGATCTTTATTTCTATCAATTTGCTCCATTCCAAAATTTTGTCATCTGGCAATTTGTTTCTACACAAGTTTTATTTAGTTGTTTTATACTTTAAGGTGACCCCTGTAGAGTTTGTCCCAATTTTGGAGCCTGAAGATGGTGAATTATATTATGCTACAAAACTGGAAGACTTCATTGGTGAAATGACTGTATCAGAATCTTACTTGGAAGATACAGAAACAACCGAAAAAGACTGTCAGGAAGCTGAGTTTGAAGAAATCAGACATGGGGAGTCAATCCACTTTTCTGCAAATACTTCTATAGAATTAACATCTGTCAATCTTCATGACTATTGTGGTTTTCAAAACACAGAGAACACAACAAGGCTTGACAAGACAAACCAGACTGAAGAAGGAACATATTCTGGAATCTTGATAATACCCACAAAGAAAATGAAGGATCAGTGTACACAAACCTATGTGGAAACAAAATCAACACTAACACAGACTGTGACTGAATCAGAGGAAGAGTTGAAATCTTGCTCTATAAGCACACAGGCTACTTTGCCTGACATAGTGTTTGAGGACATAGCAGGGCAAGATGAGGATGTGTCATTTTACACTGGTCTGCCAAATGCTGGGACTTTTTATTCCCTTTTTGAAATGCTGGATGATGCCAGTGTCCAAACAGAAAGGAGAGGAACTGCCTCTGGGAAAAATGGCCGTCCAAGAACACTACGACTTATTGATGAGTTTTTCTTGATTCTAATGCGGTTGCGCCTTGGGCTTTTGGTTGAAGACCTGGCTTTCAGGTTTCACATTTCGAAGTCCACATGTTCTTCTATTATTTCAAGATGGATAAACTATCTTCACATTAAACTAAGCAGTCTAATCGTTTGGCCCTCAAAGTGTGTGATAAGAGACACAATGCCCCTTAAATTCAGGAAAAAGTACCCAAACTGTAGAGTTATTATAGACTGTACTGAAATATATACAGAAACGCCTCAGTCCTTGATAAATAAATCTTTAATGTATTCCCATTACAAGTCCCGAATGACCTACAAGGCATTGCTTGGTATTAGTCCTTCTGGTATCATCACATTTGCCTCTGATTTGTGGGCTGGAAGTATCAGTGATAAACAGATAACTAAAAATAGTGGATTGCTGGACATGTGTGAAAAGGGTGATGCTATAATGGGTGATAAGGGCTTTTTGATATCCGACTTGACCACTGAGAAAGGTATACACCTTATTGTTCCCCCTCTTAAATTGAAACGGTTTACAAGACGACAGGTAGAGGAAACTCGAAGGATAGCAAATCTTAGGATAGATGTAGAAAGGGCTATGGAACGCGTTAAAAACTTCAGGATCCTTCAAGGTGTCATACCAATATCTTTAGCTCCACAAGCAAACAAATATTGGAAATTATGTGTTGCCCTTGCTAATATGCATCCACCGCTAGTAAATGATGAATAAGATTTATCAAAACATATCATGTTAAGTAGATTTGGTTCAATCCCATTATTTTGAACTCTGAAACAATTTGCTTCTCAAGCCATTTCAAACATCACAGATTTTTGCCATAAACAATTATGAGGAAAACATTGCTATGAAAGAAGATATTGCTTGTAACAAGTAATTTCTTCTTATGATATTTTAATATCGTGACACACAGTCTCACTTTTTCCATTTTGTTTTACTTTTAACCCTTTACTGTACAAACCGGGATTTTACCTTGCTGCGATTTTTATACTTGAGAAAACATTGTTGAAAGAGAAGAAATTGCTTGTCATAAGCAATTTCCCCCTTTTCCACGATTTTTTCTACCACATTTGATAGTCACAGGGACATAAAAACCAAGGATTGAACAGGAAGGGATTAAATGGTTGATTGGCAACCTATATGTTGCAACTACAGCTTCAATGAACCAAGTGTTACAATGGTTACAATGGTTAACCCATTCCCACACAATGAAACTTTTTGACGTCCTTTAACCCATTCCAACACAAGAAAATTTGAGACTGGTCAAAATTGAAAGAAACTGCAGACGACAATATCAAGTTGATGGAATTTTAATTTTTTTTTGTCTTATGGGATAGAAAACATTGTGGATAATGAAGAAATGGCTTGTGACAAGCAATTTCTTCATTGTCCACAATGTTTTCCAAAGATTTGTTCTTGTGGGGCATAAAAAGGAGGTCTTGAGTTGGAATGGGTTAAGAAAACAATTGAGAAAACATTGTGTAAATTGAAGAAACTGCTGAAACAAGAAATTTCTTCATTTGCCATAATGTTTTCTGCCCAGAAAGTTGAAAAAATCTTAATTTCGCAATTTTTAAATTAGCATCTGCACTCCTTTTAATTTGGACTGTCCTAAAATTTTGTCAGCTGGTGATGGGTTAAGTCGCAAAACCAACAAAGAGGCTTTACATTCTTGTCAACCAATGCCAGACTTCTAATTACACTTCTGGTGTAACTGTATGAATTGTTTTGGGTTTTTTTTGGCAAGTTTCCGATTGACTGCTGCAATCTGTCAATTACTTGTTACAGATTCTTTTTCTCACACGATTAAGAAATGCAAATTTTAAAAGAGCACCAGAATGAAGGCCTGTTGGTACATAAATTGTTGAAAACTTGTTGACATGAAAAGTATTGAATTAGAATGATTTCAAAAGGGATCTCAAAGGAAAAGGTCTCAGTTGAAGACAACTACCTATTTGATTAATGTATTTATTTGAAATATTGTTACATGTAATAGAAAATAAATTGAAACATGAAAACACACACTCTGGTTTATTTCAAACATTGACCATTACTATCTTTTATGCAACAAATATTCTCAGCCTAGCAGTATCAACTGACCAATCACAATAATCCATAAAGGAATCAATCAACGAATCAAATCATTCATTCAGCCAGGAATTGAGCTTTAAACTCCGACATTGACTGCCATTTGTGTGATAATTTTTTGTTGGTTTGGAGACTAAATGTCCAAAAAACAGCTCATTCAAGCTATAGTTATTAGATCACCAAGCAAAAATTTCACTTTTTTTGTTACATGCACTGGCTATGAAATTTTCAAAATAATGTTGTTTAAAATTGAAGTGGAACTTCCTGTCGGTGTCAAGAAATCTGATCACTAAAAGATAAAAATCAAGACAAATTTAGTTGAAAACCTTTCTCCAGTTTACGAGAAGATTTTCAAAATTTTCACTATATACAGTAAATCTTGCTTAAGCAACCACTTCTATTAAGTGACCATGTCCTTTAGCCTATTTCCACAAAATGACGCATTTAGACGCCCCTAATGAAAAGCAATTAAGAAAACTTTGTGGGAAGTGAAGACATTTATGACTGCTTGCAACAAGCAATTCCTTCATTTCTACAATGTTTCTAGCCAGAAAGATAATAACATCTAAAATTTCATATTATTTAAATTGTCGTCTGCAACTCCCATTATTTTTGGACGAGTTTATAGTTTTGTGGGCTAGTAAAGGGTAAAGGGTAAAGCGACCATAATCCAAATCCCTTTTTCAAATGTCAAAGCTGTTAAGAGATGAAGGTATTTCGCTAAAAATGAAATAAAAACTATATCCTTTGTTTTTTGAACTCATTAGAATCATCTCAATGAGACAATTAAAATGAGTTCCAATAAAATAGGGGACCTTTCTTAGGCTTCTTGTGCACTATATTTCTTCTCAATGAGTTCGATAATAGCTGTTATACTTTCAGAGATAAAATCTAAGTCTTTAAAACAACAAAGGGCAATAACTCCAAAATTATACAAGCAAGAGTTGTGGTTCTTGTGCACTGCACTTCTCCTCAACGAGATCTATCCACCTATGAAGTTTCAAGTTAATAGCTATTATTCTCTCAGAGATATGCCTGGTCAAAATCTTAGTCTTTAAAACAATAAAGGGCAATAACTCCAAAATTATGCCAGAAAGAGTTGTGATTCTTGTGCACTGCACTTCTCTTCAATGAGATCTATCAACCTATGAAGTTTCAAGTTGATAGCAATTATACTTTCAGAGATATGCTCCGGACAAGTTTAGTGACAGAATTACGGACGGAGACCATTACTATATCCCCCTTCTCCAAAACAGCGACGGATAAAAAAGTTGCAGACAACACTGTTACATTGGTGAAATCTTTAAAATCTTTGTATTTTGGGGTATAAAACTTTGTGGATAACAAGCAATTTCTTTATTTTCCACAATGTTTTTCAAAGCTTACAAATTGAGGGGCGTTTAAAAGCATCATTGTGTGGTAATGGGTTAAGCGAGAAGTGAGATTTTGTTTTAAGAAAAACTTTGGGGTAAAATTTGGAATAGATTGTCAAATCCATCTCTTATTTGTCTACAATATTTTCTATCTTAACCCATAACCAGATGGCAGTATTTTAGACTGGTCTAAATTGAAAGAAGTTGCAGATGACAAATGTGTATGAAATTTCATATCTTTTCCACTTTCTAGGTAGGAAATATTGTGTAAAATGAAGAAATTGCTTGTTACAACCAGATGGCAGTATTTTAGACTGGTCTAAATTGAAAGAAGTTGCAGATGACAAATGTGTATGAAATTTCATATCTTTTCCACTTTCTAGGTAGGAAATATTGTGTAAAATGAAGAAATTGCTTGTTACAAGTAATTTTTTCTTTTAATGCAATGTTTTCCAAATTCTTATCTTCAAGGGCATCCAAAATTATTATGTGGGAATGTATTAACACAGTACTTCATATTCCATGAATTGTTGTGATTTTATATGATCACATTGGAAAATCAGATCAGTCATTGTTACTCATATTCCTTTCAATTCTGCTTGTAAATAGTTCAGGAATCACATTGTCAACATAAAAATTGTTCAGCTTTTGAAGTGTTGTCTGCCAGAAGTTTTCATTAAAGAAAATTCTTTGCACTGAGGAACCCTTCAATGTCCATATATATAGATCACACCATGATCTGCCCGATATTGCCATCTGACCTTGAATTTGGTAATAATAAATATGGGTTTCTTTCAGTTTTAACTTTCCTGAATCAAGTTCACAACAAAAATCAGAATTCTTGGCAGCTTCCAAAGGAGTTTCATTTCTGTATTTGTAAGGACATTTAATCTCTAGTAAACCCTCAGTCACAGAACAATGATCACACTTAACAAGCCCATCAGGACTTGCACCTAAATGAGGATAAATTGGATTTACTAACAGACCACTTTCACTCACACAAAGATTTGGGTGCCAAGCTCTCATTTCTCTTACATAAAACCTTCTTGCAGCTGGTTCATGACTTCTCCCCCACTTAATGGATGGTGCTTCTAAACTGCTTGGGTAAAGTATAGCCTTTACTAAGGAATTACCACTGGTGTTTTCTTTTTTCCTGCATACTAGTCCAAATATAGAGGAACACATTCTCCCATTTCTAGCCACTTCCCAATTTTTGTTTTTGTACTGTCCTCTTGTTTTTAATTCAATTTTATCACACTGCTCCTGCGGACAAGACAAGCCAGTAAAATAAGCTTGAAATTGGTTTTGACATATATGGCTCTTCACATCAACTTTTTCATGATACATGAATGGAATCTTATGTAATTTTAAATGCTGTTCACTGTGGCAGAGTGCATTGATTTTTTCTGATGCTGTATCAGAAAACCCTAGCAACAAGGCAGCATGTGGATTACAATCTTTAAGTTTTCGTTTGAAACATTCCATGTTAAAAGGCGTCACTGGAGGGGTTGAAACAAGGGAACGTTTTGCTTTTGGTGGAACCTGTTCCTGACCGTGATTAAACTTTTGCTTCTTGAAAATTAGTTCACTTGACTTTTTTGGACTCAACTTTCTAGCCCTTGGTTTGTTCCATAAGCACTCTTTTGAAGTCACAGCATCAAGACCTTCTTTCTTTTTCATGCTGATATCAACCAAAGCATATAATACAGCTGCCACATGATTACAGGATTCACCCTCCCTGAAAAATTAAGAATATTGCAACTATTAACCAATTCCCACACAATGACGCTTTTGGACGACCCTAAAGAAAAAACCATTGGGAAAACATAGTGTAAAACAAAAGAAATTGCTTGTAACAAGCAATTTCTTCATTTAACCCATTCCCGCACAGTAAAATTTTAGACCTGTCCGAATTGATAGAAGTTGCAGACGAGAATTTTAAGTTCATAAAATCTTTTAAATCTTTGTCTTTTGGGATAGAAAACAATGTGAAAAATAAAAAATTGCTTGTAACAAGCAATTTATTCACTTTTCACATATTTTTTCAGAACTATTTTCTTGAGGGGCGTAAAAATGAGGGATGAAGTGGGAATGGGTTTAACGCAAAGTTTTCTACCAAAAAAGTTGTAAAAATATGAAATTTCATCAGTCTAGAATTTGGCAGTTAACCCATTACCAAACAATACAATTTCAAAATCTAAAGAAAGTATAGGCGACAATTTTTAAATGATGAAAATTTAATACTCTTTGTTTTTTGCAATAGAAATCAATGTAAAAATGACAAAATTTCTTGTTACAAAAACATTCTCCATTTTATACAAATTTTTCATAAAATAACTGGGATTGTGTGGGAAAGGATTAATCAATCCAGGGTATAACATTGTGGAAAGTGATAGTTCTTGTATTGTATATCATTTTTCCACATTTTTTTAAATTCAAATATATAATACAAAATACATTGTTGAAAGAGATATTTATTGTAACAAACATCTCATTTTTCCACATTTTCTTATTCACGCATAAAATATTAATCTAATAAGACCAGGGAAAAGACTAACAAGGGCCCGGTCGCCTATGGTCCCTAATTTTTAGGCTGGACCCCTGAATTTTTTAAGAAAATGCCCATACCTGTAATATGAAATATTGTATTTTTTTAGCCTTGGCCCCTAAGTTCAAATTGTAAGTCTTTTTCAAAGAAAACATGCTTTTGAAGGGGGTCAATTTCATACCATGTTATTACATTAATCAACCCATTACCAAACAACTTAATTTTAGACTATCTCCAATTGAAATATGTTGCAGACCACATTTCAATGAGTGAGGCATTTGAAACAAAATAAGTACCTTAGGTTTGAATGATTTGTGCTACTTCAGTTCCAAAACAATAAAAGATTTAAAAAAAACTTTGAGCCCATCACTAGACAACAGAACTTTAGACTGGTCCAAATTGAAAGAAGTTGAAGACAATTTAAAGCTGATGAACCTTACAATTTTTTGTTTTGAAAAAAAAGGGGAAAATAAATTGGTTTAACCCTTTCCCGTTTTAAATTTTTTAGACCTGTCCAATTTCAAAGGTTTTGCTGACGACAATTTATAGTGGATTTAATTTGAAAACTAACCATTCAGTAGGGTAGAAAATATTGAAGAAAAAGAAGAAATTGCTTGTTACAAGCAATTTTCTCTTTTCCCACAATGTTTTCTCAAGTATAAAATCGCAAGGACGTAAAAACCAGTGATTGTACAGTAAAGTGTTAAAGCACTTCTCCTTTCCTTCAAAGTTTTCAAATACTAGGTTGCTTCAAAGCTGTTCTATCATGGGGTGTCATGGGATGTCATGGGATGATCCCTGGCAGCAGCACATTTCTTTCCTGACATTTGTATTTCATCAATGGGTGGATAATTTCTAAAACCTATGTGGGATAGCAGCTACAGGCTATGAAAGGATGTAGTTATTGGTGCAAGATATACAAGGAATCCATAGTTAGAATCTCCAGCCGCCACAATATGAAATACTGTTAAAGTTTCATTATACCCCATACAATAAATCATAGCAACAGGGATTTGGATTGTATGACAACTGGTTAATCTAATTCTCAAAGTATTGTTACTCACCCAGCACTACAGCTACAGCCGGCAGCATGTACTTGACCACTCAACTTAGCCAAACATATCCATGTAACATAGTCAGGCTGTTTATTCTCTGACTGGGTGGGAAGGGATGGTATAACCTTTCCTTTTATATAGCAGTGGGAAATGTCATTGTCAATTGTGTGGTACATTAAGTTGTGCACATGTCTGTCATTGTAAAACACTTTGGCCTTTAATTGTCTAAGGGCTTTTGTCGGCTTCCCATCAAACGTTCGTTGGTTATTTAGAACGAGATAGTTGTAAATGTCACTTTCTGTTAAATCTGGGAATTGTCGCACATCATTTGACCATCCAGAAAGAAGAGTCGTAGGCTCGGGTAGACGTTCACCCAGTGACGTCAAAAGTTTCTCTCCGTTTCTTATTTCTTTTTGTTTCTCGTCCATAATTTGGAGCTCTGAAAGTTGTTTTCTCCCCATTTCGCGGGCATTTTTTAGTCTGCATTGTAGCTCCGACTTTGATCCTGTCACCGGCAATCCGTACTTACGTAAATATCGCCTCAGGTCGGTAACTCTTAAATTTTCCATGTCATACGCTTCACTGACTCTTTTGTTGTCGTCCATATATGCTCACCGGAAATACGTTGCACTATGGGTAGATTAAGAACGTGAACTCCGTCTGAACTCTTAAAGGGACTTAAATCACGTTATCGAACCGGGCCATAGAATAATAGACTGCATAGGCTATTTTTCTATATTTATATTTGGGGACAATTGAAATAAATATTCACTTGGGACATTCACAAGATAAAATTCACTGTTGGAGTCACGCTATTATTTTGAACTAATGCTCAAACCATTGTCATCATGAATTTGCAAGTCTATTTTCGATTCTGTAAAGATCAGTTCAAAACTGTTGAATTTGTTTATATGATTTGTTCATATGAATATGGACATTTACTATAGATTTACAATATCTACTTAATGTGATGTAATTCTGGATGTTGGTTGTCACTTTGTATTCTTCTGTTGAATTTGGGCGAAATGTGCAGATTAGGTCATGCAGTGTTGACAAGCGAATGCAGTCAATTGTGAAAATGATGTGCTTTCTTTTCCAAGATTCATAAGCAATGATAGTACCCCTTAAAGTCTTAAAAGTTAATTTTGCTGATTTAGTTTTTGATAGACACACTGATGGTCTAAAAGACACAGGTAGAATATTAGCCGGTTTGCCCTGAATCTTATTGATTGGGGGTGGGGAATAAAGAAAATCAGTTTGCAGTAACAAAAAAAAACTTACTAGGAGTTGCTAGGACTATGGCTGTAACTATCAGTCCAAACACTGTAACTATGACCAGTAGAGCAATCAAAATTCCTTTCCAGTTACGTTGTTGAGTTGTGTTGCCAACTAACTCCTGAAATACATGAGAAAAGCATGTTCAAACTCTTTGCAAACTTGGCTCTTATAATACTTATTCCCATTCCCACTTAATCCCTCCTTTTTACGCCCCTCAAGAAAAAAGCTTTGGAAAACATTGTGGAAAATGAAGAAATTGCTTGTATCAAGCAATTTCTGCATTATCCACAATGTTTTCTATCCAAAAAGATGAAAAAATTAAAATTCCATCAACTTGAAATTCTTGTCTGTAGCTTCTTTCAATTTGGACCAGTCGAAAACTTTGCTGTGTGGGAATGGGTTAAATATTGATATTCATAATTATAAAGTCTAAATAAAATTGCAAATACAAGAACAACAGGATTAAATCTTGGATAAGAGTCTGAAAGTTTAAACGAAAATATAAAATGGTTACCAGGATCAAATTGTCTAATGTTTAGGATCATTACAATTAAATTATCTCAATCTCACATTAACTCATAAGTGACAGAATGAGAGTAGTATCAAGAAATTGACAGATGGAAGCTGTCAATCAAAATCTCAATAGACCAATCAAATTGTTCATTAACCCTTTCCCGTTCAAATACTGGATTTTACGTTCCTGTGATTTTATACTCGAGAAAACATCGTGGAAAAAGAAGAAATTGCTTGTAACAAGCAATTTCTCCTTTTTCCACAATATTTTCTACCACATAAGATAGTTTCATTTCGAATAGCATCCAGTTTTCATTATCGTCTGCAACCTCTTTAAGTTTGGACTAGTCTAAAATTTCCAAAAACGGGAAAGGGTTAAGACCAGAAGTGTTCTTAAAACCTTGACATAGGACTACATTTAAGATTTTTTGTTGTTTTAGCAACTTAGATATTGTAACTACAGCTTATTTAAGCTGTAGTTATGACATTTACTTTGCAAATGAACCATTTACTTTTGGGTTACATGTCACTTGCAATAAATTATGCAAATTAATGTTGTTGTTTACTAAAGTAGAACTTTCTGTGGAACCTCAATGGTCATGTCAGTAAGCCATCATAATACAGTGTTTTCCATGACCCTCTGTTTCTTTGCAAAATTTATGGCAATTAGCATGTAACAAAAAACTAAAATAATTGGTTAGTGAGATAAACATCATAACTACAGCTTAAATAAGCTGTAGTTACTACATTTAAGTCACCAGACCAACCAAAAAGGTGAACAAAAATGGTGACCAATGTCGGAGTTGAAAGTTTAGGTCCGGACTGAATAAATGATTAAATTTGTCAATTGATTCCTTAATTGACAGCCTAGATTTGTCAATTTGAATGCAAGGAAACTAGGTACAGTATATTATGACACAGTAAAATTGTTTCTTAAATAAGTTCATATTCTCATACAGGACACAAATATTGTAAATATCATTTCCCTGCCAACAATTGGAGGGGTTAATAAAACCCTAAGTCTAGAAAAGATCTATCATTTTATCCAATCTTGGCTCTGTCTGGAGACAAACAGCAGGCTAACAGAGTTGAGTTCATCTCAAAATTAAAATGTATTGATCAATATATGAGACAAAAATAATTGTATCGTATTCCTCATATAGGACTCTCACCCATATTGCCTTATTTCTTTAGGAACTGTCTCTCAAACAGTTCTATGGGACCCGTCAGACAAAAAGGGCCTCCTGAGACGTGTAAAAATTATCAAGACTAGTCACTTTGCAAGAGCTGTATACACAGGCAGACCAGGGCTAAAAAAATTTGCTGTTCATAGAATTATCAATGATTGCTATTTAAACTTATACATGAATTCAGCTGTGTTTTTTTAAATATTATTTTTTTCACTGCCATTTATTTTGTTTCCCCCATTCAAAAAATTTGCTACCATTTTGAAATAAATCCTGAAATAGTGTGCTAAATGTGACTGAATGCTGTGGTAAAATAAACAGAATTCACTGACAGCATACATTACAATCTGACAAACTGTATACATATCTTCAAACTCACCTAGTTCATTTTTAGTTTTTTTTTTTTAATACAACTAGTTTAAGCTATAAAATCATTAACTTGAGAAAAGTAGATTACAAATTAACAAATTTCAAAAATGAAATAAGTTTACGTGTCAATTAGATAATCAGTGATAATGAGCATAATAAAAAGATGATTCAAAGGATTAAAAATGACCCCTAGTTTTGCTTGTAATGGGTCAACAATAACGAAAGTCCCGTAGAAATGGCTACTTGAAACTATCCCTTACTGGCTGCAGACGGTTCCTGATTTAAAAGCTAACGCGCCTCAAAAGTTTTCAAGTCTTCGGGGAGATCTTTCGGCCTTTTGAGTCATAAAGCAATAGACTGGCACTCTATCGGTATATAAGACTGGTGAACCTGTCCCATCTGCGCTGCTCTCCGATATTGGGCTCGCCAGTCAAAATCTGTCGATACAAGATATCGGAGAGCAGCGTAGATGGGACAGGTTCACCAGTCTATATATAAATGCATTTCAACGTAGTTTAAACATATTCTATTGCTATCTTATAGATGATATTTACATGTGATACATACATTCGAGCAATGTGAAAGTGGGATAAAGGGTCTGGCTACAATTTCTATCATTCACGCAATAATACTAGGCCTATATATATCGGAATAGGCTACAGACTTCATACTAAAGTAAAGTCTTTTTTTTTTTTTTTTTTGTTTCAATTATATAGAGCAAACATGTATATGATTACGACAAATAGGACTCAGAAAATGAATTAACCAAACAAATTATACAGAAGCATGTCAAAGGATCAAAATTTTATAATTGAAAAATAAATTAAGGATTTATTTCAAATATGGCAGGAACAAACGCAGATAAATGGCAAACATTATTTTGTCGAAGCGTTTGGATTCCTTTATGAAACGTTGAACTGTTATTACATGTGCATTAAAATAAAGTTTTCTGACGTATATGTAGATGTGCTTTCCGTTAAATACAACTAGAAACTGAAATCGAAAGGACATTAACAGACAAAAAATAAACTAAGACGAAATTTAACCAAATGATTCTAGTATATTCCTACTGCAGGATAATTAATTTTAGTATTTGCGTCAAAGAAATTGCAATGAACAGTCACGTTCGTCGTCGTTAACGTTACAATGCAGATAGCGTTAACAAATCAAGTGAAAAATAATTGATAACATTATAAAAATAGGTTAAAGACTATGATTTTTATGAAATTTAAAAAAGATATAGAAAAAAACTGTGATTTTTAAAGGAGAGCTTTGGCATGGGGAGAGAGAGAGAACGGGTTAACCCATTACCAGACGGCAAAATTTTAAAATGGTCCAAATTGAAAGGAGTTGCAGACGACACTTTAAACCTTATCAAACGGTAGAAGTTATCAAATTTCTGAGTAATAAACATTTTGTAAAATGAAGAAATTGCTTGTTGCAAGCAATTTCTTCATATTACACAATGTTTTCCCGATAGTTTTTCTTGAGGGGCGTCCAAAAGCGTAATTGTGTGGGAATTGGTCAAATAGAAGAAAGTGAAAACAAGTAGTTATATTGAGTTACTTGTTTTAGATTTCCCTGTTTTTTGTTTTGTTTTTTCAAGTATATAGAATGAAATTCAAAGTATGAGACTTAAATTCCCTACACGTGACTGTCTTTGTTTGTTTTGAAATTATTTGAAAAAAAAATCTTTTATATTGTGCAATGATGGGAGTGTTAAATGTATCGATCCCCTTGGAACTCCAAGACATGTGGTGCCTGTCAGGATGAAGGATTGATGTTTAATCCACGGATTTACTGGCAGGTTCACGACAGTGTGAAAAGGTCAAGTCTTTCTCGCGAAATAATAGATTTTCTTACTTGTTTGTAGAGTTCTTGAGATAATGTATTAACAAGGCTAAATGGAAAAACATATCTATAGTACAATGTAATTTGAAACCACAGAAACGATGGTTTTATGCCTGTATATTTTCTCAGAGAGAAAATTTGTGATTGCTCCCGAAATAGTAGGCTATGCACAGATGATTCAATTTTCATGTGAAATTTCAAATCAGTGAAACAAAATTCGAAATAATAAACATCACAGAATCATTTAATATTTGTAGAACAACAACAACAACAATAAAAAGATTAAGCATTATTTGAAAATGATAATTTTTCTGGTTTAACATTTTTTAAGAGACGAAACGATTGTCGTTGATGTTGTATGTTTTCTTTCGTTTTCATTCTGGTATGAACCGAAGAACCTAAATCATTATATATGAAGCCGGGAGGCAAAAACATAAAACATCAAATAATAATGATAACTTGTTCTGCAAGGTTTTTTTTTTTTTTTTTTTTTTATGAAACGACACTGTTCACAAGCACACAAAGATCGCAATATACATGATTTCTGTGGAGAAATGAAACGAATTTCTTAGCCAATCAGATATTTTGATATTCGAAACTCAAATCAAATTATGTTTCTATGGTTGATTCTTTATAAGAAATGAAGAGGATATTATTTGTCGTCATGGAGATATGAACCGAAAAAACTAATCACACTTCTGTATGAATTCGCGAAAAAAGCAAAACCTTTACAATTTCTATACTTTTTGTATGGAACTAGTTTGTGCGGAAGCATACAAAATAGCTGCGTGCTAAAAATTTGTTCAGGGAGCTATGATGTTTTTAATCAATCAGGACGCCTGTTTTTGATAGACGAAACTAGAAATTAAACTATATTTTAATGTTAGTAATTAATGAGAACTTCTACGTAAAGGGCTAAAATCTAAAGCATACAATTAAGTAAATGGCAAACGTTTAAATGTGTCGCTTAAGTTCACATGTACATGTATATGACAAAGGCAACATCTGTTAGCTTAATTGAACTGGTACAGAAATAAGAAATCACACTTAACTTCCAAAGTACAGCATTTATAGATTTTAGCATGTGCGTGACATTTCTAACTATCTCAAATCTGCATGAATCGCACACACATAGCAGCCTTGATAAAAACACAATGCGTGTAGAATATTTGCTGATTGTTATAGGTACTAGAGTCAGTAGCTATATTCAGAGCCCATATGTAAGGATACTACCAGACAGTGAGGATTAGTCTAAATTTTGTGGATATCTAGGGTTAATTGACCAATCGCTGGCCCCGTCCACTTACTTCGTCAGCCCTGCCCATTGACTCCGGCAGGAAGTCCCGCTTCGATTCTAAACGACTTTATTTTGAAAAAAAAATATGAACAGTAGCATGTAACAATAAGTAGTATAGTTGGTTAGCGACCTAAATGTCGAAACTACAGCTTGAATAAGCTGTAGTTACGACGTTTAAGTCGCCAAACCAACAAAAAAAGGTTAAAGAAATTGGTGGCCAATGTCGAAGACCAAATCTTATTTCTAGTCTAAATGAACGATTTCATTGGTCGACCGATTATTTAATTGACAGCCTCGATTAGTCATTTCGATACTGTTGTAAATGTCCATACAATGTATAGACACTTAGAGCTGTATCGCAATTAAACATTGATATAAGTAGTAGTTGACAACGTCTCGCCAAGCTTTATTTTCGCCTTGTCCAGGTCACCCTGTCCCATCATTTCGCAAATAATTCCTAGTCCTATTCGGTTACTTTTTCCAACGCCATCGCAATTCGATCGCTATAGACCAATCGGACATCTTGTATCCATTTCCCCAGGTTTTAATTATAATTCGAGTACAGGTCAAGATCACTAAGTACAGATGAGGTATGTGAAATTGAATGGCAAAGGATCATATAAATGCATTCGGTGGCTCTAACGCATTTTAAACAATTCATACTGAAACACTCGTTCATCGAATTGCAGGCGGACTATTAACATACGACGGTCCTAGAAGCCACAGAACGTTTGGATACATTCTTAGGTACCCATTTATGTACCTGAGTGGAGAGAAGCAAAGTGTAGTCTTTGCTGTTGTTGTTGTTTGTTTGTTTGTTTGTTGTTGTGATTTTTTTTTTTTTTTTTTTGTGTGTGTGTGTGTGTGTATGGGGGGGGGGGGTCATGGTCTTGACGTGATTCGAGCTCGGTTCTACACGATCCGAAAGCCCGTGTATAACCACAGTTCATAGTCAATTTCCGGAAAGAAAATATAGAAGGTAAAATACTCATTAGAAGACCTAAATTTCTTAACTCAAGCTCTTTCAAGCTGCAGTTCGGACGCTTTCAAGATCATCCGACGGTCAGCTCCCACGGGAAGTCGCGCCGCTTACACCCCAAATGGCGTGTTCAAAGTAACGTGGGTAACAGATGACGATCAACGAAATTTATAATTATTTTCTTCAACAAGAGTGTCATCCCAGATTAACTATGAATTTGTCATGCTAAAACAGGACACGCTGGGTTCCTTATTGCAAGGAAAATTTCTTTAATTAGTTTATGAAAATACGCATGATAATTAGTTTCATAATCGATTTGTTAACGTTTTGCATGTTTAAGACTCATAGTATAATCATAACCAAAACCAATTTCATCAATAAATAATCTCTATATTGGTAACCTATACCCCCACAAAATCACGCATTTGATCTTCCTCCATAATAAAGGTTAGGAAAACAATATGGGAAGTGAAGAAATTGCTTGTAACAGGCCATTTCTTTATTGTCCGCAATGTTGCTACCATAAAAGACAAAGTAATAATGGTAATAATGATATTTTTTTAACTAAAAATTGTCAACTTAAACGTTTTAAATTGGACCAGTCTAACCCTTTGTCATCTGGTAATGGACTAAGAAACGGATACAAGTTATTTTTCACATAGAAATAAGCCTACAAATGTGTGGAAGTACAATACACGATAGCTTGCACCAGAGCGGGTGCAATTTTACTTCTAGTGTTCATCTAATACTTAAGAAATTCATTTTATGCTCAAAGAACTTCTTTATGAGAAATTGTCACTTTGAATGAAATTCTGTATAGAATTCCATTGAAATCAAAGGGCTTTAAGCATTGGAAGCACTGATTGTGGATTAATTTTTTTTTTGAAAATTTGTCACATAAACAGCTTTGGATAAAAAGGGACTAGCAGGTGGAATAGACTAAGATCAGACTGCACATATGTGCAGGCTGATCTATGTCTATACTACCTGCCAAAATAGGAATATTCCGGGTTCGGCATAATAAGGGTTAAAACATAATAGCTGATAACTCTTTAATCTACAAAGTTGTCTCTTAATTTCCCTAAGAGACTAAGAAAAACCCCTTTTTTCATACCCCCAACGAAAAAATGTGTGGAAGTAAAATACATGAAAACAAAAAGAGTTTTTGATAGACTGGTTGATAAGAGACAGAAGGTAACTAAGTAGACTGGTACCACTGTCGACTTTAACAATAGAAAGCCGCTTTGTTAAAGTCGACGGCGGTACCGGTTAAGTAACTAAGTGCCTCTGCTTTCTGACTACTATCAACCAGTTTATCAAAGATTAGTAGGAGCCAGTTTATCGATGAAGATGACAAATTTAATTGTAAAGGTCAAATATCCTAGAACAATTTGTGCAAGCATCTCCCACTGACGTAAACATACTCCAATCAGTTTAACGAAAAAAATAACAAGATAAAGAAAATGACATTTTCTTTCGTTAAGTTTTTTCGAGTGTCTTCATCTTACTAGGTTTTTTTCCTGTGAAGACTGTGCTTATTTTACGTAGAATGAAGCAATTAGGTAGATTTCCGAAGGAAAGTATACGACAACAAAACCTGCAAATTGTCCTGTTTAAATAATATCTCGCATATATGTGCAAGGTACAACAATACCTCCAAATTATTTTGAATGAATAAGATCTCGCGTTTCAAAGAAAAAGGACTATTTTCTAGGGTGACTTACTCTAGGATGAAACGAATATCCGATTTTTCGAAATGACAAAATCGTATTCGAAATTTTTACCGATCTTCGAATATTCGGTCCTATAGCTTATAAATCTGTAAAAAAGATTGATGGATTTAATGGGCTTTAACCCCACTTTTGACAACATTTCAAACATGTCAGTCATATAGCGGTGGCTGGAGCACTTAACCGTGGATTCCATGTATTTCGCACACCAGTACTAACACTACATCCTTTCTAAGCCTTCAGCACCCAATACCACTTAAGTTTACGATTATCTTGGCGGGAGACAAATGTCTGAAAGGATATTTACCGCGACCGGGGTTCGAACCTCGACCTCATGATTGAGAGTCCGACGTGCTAGAATGCACTATTACCGCGGCCGCTATAAATGATAATTTAGGGGTTCTGGGACTATATACTTATAATAAGCAATTTATTCATTGAATCGCTCTACAATTAACCCTTGTCATGCTGATCCCGGAATATTCCGGTTTTGGCAGGAGGTGTAGACTAAGATCAGACTGCACTTATGTGCAGGCTGATCTTAGTCTACACCTCCTGCTTGTACTTTTCCTGCCAGGGTTGTTTATGAAGTTGATTTCTAAGAGAAATATTTTATTTTTGAACAACAAGTTCTATCAGTGCTTTCAGCCCTTTGATTTGACAGCATTTAAGCAAGGTAATTTATACAGCATGACAAGGGTTAAGAGAAAAATTTGAAAAACGCTACATTCATACGACTCAATAAGCGCAATTAGAGGTAAAAATATTGCAAGTGCACATATGTATACATGTAGTATGTACATTTTACATGGATATACGTTCATCCTTTTTCTATGTTTTCTCGATATCTTTTTCACTGCTAATACAGTTATAACGTACATGTTCGCTGTATTTATTAAAAAGTATTGCCAAATTCCAAAATTTTGTCAAATCAACACCATGTATCGTTGCTCTCTCCTTTAACCTTATAATCTAAGACCAATAATCGTGAATTAATTGCATTTCTTTGTATATGTTTATATGGCTATGGACTATTTTGTACCTGTCGAATAACACAATTTCTATTCTGTTCTGTTCTTATAATGAGCAAATAAATTTTGACCTACATGCAAGTTTTCGTCGTGCACATGGACCCGGACAGTATGTGCCCCGGATCCACCCTTCTTCTTTGAGTTCTCTAGTTCGAGCACTGACCCTGCAGCCCCGCTGGACACAAATTCCATCATCAATACAACAAAGATTTAGCCTAGATGATTAGGCCATGTTTAATTGGCAAGAACTTCCTTCCAACCACTTGTCACTTTAACCATGATTTTAATGTAATAATCATTGAACTTGATGGAAACTAAATTTATTCATAGAAAAAGTATTTTACTTCCTATGCACATCCAAACATTTTTAACTTCTGAGAATGATTCCCCTTCTTACAAGATATCGTATAACCCTTAATCAAATAAAACATTCTCAATTCACATTGTAGAAAATGTCCACATGTTGCAGAAGTCCCTCCCTACGTTTCCGCCGTAGAAAGTCGCAGGGTGGTGATAACTAGGCCTTAAAAAAGCAGTTGTAAAAAGCTATGACCATGCTTTCTTTTATCAGAAAGTCTGACTTTATAAAAGGATGCAAATTGCAATATTTACGGTTGCCCTGGAAACGATATTTGAATTCCTATAAAATGCGCTAATACTTGAGACATGTCTGTTTGGCATTCATTTCAATTTTTGGGGAATATTCAGTAAATAAACAGCATAGTCCAGTATTTTTTTCTTCCTTTACTTATACTATTAGACAGCCATTTATAATGTAACTACAAGAGAACAGCGTGCGTATGCAAAAGCTAGGCATGATATTGCTTGATATTGAGTAAAATTTCTAAGCCAAAAAGTTGCATAATTCGCCCAATAATGTATTTAGAGTTATCCCCCTTCGTTGGTATAATTTGCTCAATATATTCCGAGTTTCAAGTGAATATGTCGAGTAATACCGGAGATATTGCAAAATGTCAAAGTTGTCGACCCGTTTATTGAACCGAAGATTCTCCGGTTGGTCTAAGATTTAAAAACCCCAGCTATTAAATGAATATTTTAATCACCCCCGGAAATTGGAACTGAACTTTTCAACATTTCCGCACGCGTCTAAATTGAAGTCTCAGATCAGCTTGCGTTAAAATGCAGTCTGTCCAGAGTCTTTACTATACACTCTCTAGATAATTACTGACTTAAAGTTCCTTTTTTGGCGATTAAACTTTTCCTAGTCAATCCCTAGTTTTTACGTCCCTGTGATTTTATATTTGAGAAAAAAATGTAGAAAAAGAAGAAATTGCTTGTAACAAGCAATTTCTTCTTTTTCTACAATATTTTCTACCCTACTGGATGGTTGATTTTCAAAATCAACTCACTCTAAATTTTCCTCTGCAAACCCTTTGAATTTGGACAGGTCAAAAAAATTGCAAAATAGGAAAGGGTTAAGACTATTCTACACGTTGTGCGTGACATTCCAACCAGTCTACATGTGCGTAAAGAAAGGGTCACCATGTGAGTCCGCATGATCTGATCAAAGTCTACACCTTGCGCTCTACGGATAGATTCTGACAAAAGCTTCTTCACACAGTCGGCGAATATTCTTAACTCCCTGAGACATAGTCCAGGCTGCTCATTGTCTGTCCTCACACATTATGGAATGGTTGGACAACTCACATAAATGCTTAACTGCATCATGGTATGTGACAAGCCGGTTTAACGAAATATCAGAGGACACGATATGTGACTGGTCAGAATTTAAAGAAGTTACAGACGACATTTCTAATTGCGCTAAAATTGGGGGAAAGGTGCCGAATAGGATAGAAATCATTGTGAGAAGAAGAGAAATTGTTTTTGACTAGCAATTCTCCTTTTCCCACAAAGTTGTCTATGGTCGTATTTCTCATATCGTTAGAAAGCGTCGTTTTGTGGAAATGAGTTAATATCTGTGTTTTATCCATATCGTGAGAGTTGTTGAAAAGTGTTTGCATGGAATGTCATGCAAAGGCTCGTGCAATATCGATTCCACCAAATTTTAAGTTGAAGTTTCTAATGAAAGTTATCACGATAAAATCCCAGACACGCAATATTTCTAGACGCGGACAGAATCAAAAGAAAAAAAAAATGAAAAAAATGCATTTATGTAAATCAACAAGATTTATATTGACATGTTCTTTCCTCGTTCGTTTTTGAACCGATTCTTTTCGTTGGAAAATACATAAAAATTTGGTTAACCCCTACCCAAGCGACAAAATTTTGGACCGAACCAAATGGAAAGAAGTTGCTAGTGACTTTTAAATGTGTGTGTAATATGGCTAGATATGGTCAAAAACAATTTCTCCCATTCCCACATTTCCCCTTTTGTATTAGTTAACAGGGGCTGGAAAAGGCGAAATTGAATGGTAATGGATCCAAGCTTGCCAACTATTTATTCAATCCAACTCATACTAGTAAATAAGAGTGGGAGAGAGAGAGAGATAGATAGATAGATAGATAGATAGAGAGAGAGAGAGAGAGAGAGAGAGAGGGAGAGAGAGAGAGAGAGAAAGAAAGAGAAAGAGAGAGAATTAATGAATGAACGATTAAATTGACATCGTTGAGATTATTGAAACATACTAGTAGTCAGTATTAACTGTTATTTACACTAGTGCTGAAACAAAATCACTGTTTATCACTAAACCATTATCTAAAATATTAGAAACAAAACTCCAGAAACAAAATGCACGATATTCTGTCCCAAGTTTTTCAAAAAGTAAAACGAAGGGGTTAAAAATGTTTTTTAGTCCACGAAACAATCATGAGGCGAACCAACAGGAATTCGTTCCCGTCAAGAAATAACGCAACATCTCGGCGTTGTTGAGGCCATTAAACAATGACAAGATTTGTGGAGATTTGTTGGCGAGAAAACCATTTTTCGGATATTTATTCTCGTTACACGTATCCAACTACAGTTGTAAATGCCTAGTTGGTCTTTAGCTACTTGTTTATGTTCACGAAGAAACAATGAACCTAAGAAACAACGAGAGGTGCATAACATTCTTGTCTTACGATATTAAGATTTGGCCGCTGATTCTACAATACATTAATAATAATTGTAATGATATGAAATTAAAAGAAATACATTGATAAAAGAAAAAAAATATAATAAATGAATAAAATAAGAAATAGAATAATAAATAAAAGTGACTGACAAAGCAGATAGTGACAGCAAGGTAGAGAAACACACTCTATGTCGGTATTAAGATTAATCGCACATCGCTCAAAACATTCCGTAATCCTTAATCTTGTAATATCTGATTGGTTTGAGTCAAAAAGCGGGGTATGTAATAATAACTCGTTTTTTTCATGCAAAAGGCTCCTATCGTTCAATCCCTTTCCAAAATTATATATATATAATTTAATTGTTAGTTTCGTCTATCAAAAACGAGCGATCTGATTGGTCGAAAAATTTAATTCATAACTCCATGAACAAAATTTTGAGTACGCAGCCATTTTGAATGCTTCCGCACAAAATAGTTCACTACAAAAAGGTATCAACATTTGTTAAGTTGTTGCGTTTTTCGCTCGATGCTATTAAATTATAAGAAATGAAGAGGATATTTTTTGTTTTCATTGAGGTATGAACCGAAAAACCTAATCACACCATGTATGAATCCGCTTCGCGTATTCATACAGTGTGATTAGGTTTTACGGTTCATACCTCAATGAAAACAAAAAATATTCTCTTCATCCCTTAACAAAAAAAAAGAAATCACCCTATCACTTTCACGATTTTTTTAACCCTTTCTGATTTGCAGAATTTCAGACCTGTCAGAATAAAAGATTTTTACAGACGAACATTTAATTTGGGGTTAAATTGAAAAATAACCATTCAATGGGGTAGAAAATATTGCGGAAAAGAAGAAATTGCTTGTTTTAAGCAAATTCTTCTTTGTCCACAATTTCTTAAAAATTATAAAAATCATGGGGCGTAAAAACCAGGGATTGAACAGAAAAGGGTTAATGTACAGCTTTATACCACGTTTTTAAAAACTATCACTCATCACTCCCAGGAGTTGCTTCAAAAAGAGAATTGATCAAGCAGAGGTCAACGAAAAAATATAAAATATGGATTGTTAACATTATGTAAGAGATGAAGAGAATATTTTTTGTTTTCATGGAGGTATGAACCGAAAAACCTAATCACACTGTATGAATACGCGAAGCGGATTCATACATTGTGTGATTAGGTTTTTCGGTTCATACCTCCATGAAAACAATAAATATTCTCTTCATTTCTTATAATTTTATAGCATCGAGCGAAAAATCCAAAAACTTTACAATTTTTGATACCTTTTTGTATGGAACTGTTTTGTTCGGAAGCAGACAAAATCGCTGCGTGCTCAAAGTTTTGTTCGTGGAGTTATGAATAATTCTTTTCGACCAACCAGAACGCTCGTTTTTGATAGAAAAAACTATGATAGGGTAAAATAAAAAGTGGCAAATTTCAACCTTGGTGATACTCTGCAGCACATGAACTCTAACCAGGGTCAAGACGTTTCAAATTTCCATGATGGTCCCCTTTCCTCTTTGCGGGTCACACATACATAAGAAGGTTATGATATAACTCATTCTAGACTGGTTCAAATTCTAAGATATTGCTGACGACGATATTCAGTTAGTTAAATTAAAGATTTGTTAGACTTTTTTTGGTAAGCAAATTATTGATAACGAATAAATTGCTTGTGTCAAGCAATTTCTTCATTTTTTACAATGTTTTCCAGAGCTTTTTTTCGAGGGGGAGTCAAAAAGGGTCATTGTGTGGGACTGGTTTAAAGGAGAAATGTCAGATTAAGATTTGTTTTCCCTTTTCCTGATCTTGCGCGTCAACGCAGTAATTGTTGAACCGTAGCTGTCAATAAAAAAAAAACAAAAAAAAAAAAAAAACAAAAAAAAAAAAAAAACGATTCACCAATACAATCATACATTTTAGACTGGTAGTGTTATTTTGAAAAAAATATGACCAGTAGCATGCAACAAAAGGGTAGTATAGTTGGTTGGCGACCTAAACGTCGTAGCTGTAGTTACTACGTTTAAGTCGCCAAACCAACAAAAAAGGCGAACAAAAATGGCGGCCAATGTCGCAGATCAAAACTCATTTCTGATCTCAATGAATGATTTTATTTGTAGTCTGGCTATTTGATTGACAGTCGCGTTTAGTCAAGACAGCACCAATACATGTATATGTCCTAATAAAAGAAAGAAAGAAAAAATCTTAGCACTTTCTCCGATTTACAGTTTGGGAAAATTAAAGAAAACTATTATTCAAATAGGAAACTCATTTACCAAGAATAAGTACCGTATTAATTTTTACCCGCGAGACCGAAAATTTGCATATTATGAGAAAAGTCTTCCCCTACGTGTAAAGAACATATTCTTGATCTCGAAATCACGAGGAAATCTGAGTATTATTTGGAATAGGATAGAGTAATTTGTCTGTGCGGAAAGGAATTTACTTTTGAGATCAGTGCAAATATCGTTAATAGCGAAACATGCCTTAGATTGTCTATTTTTGGGGGCAGGGATGGATTTCGGTCAAGTTATTCCTCGATATAATACACAACTGACCAATTGCGGCTGTCAATCAAGGAATCAACCGACCAATCAAATCGTTTATTCTGCCCGGGCCTGAGCTTTCAACTCTGACATTTGCCGCCATTTTGGTTAATCTTTTTAGTTGGTTTGGCGACTTAAATGTCGTAACTAAAGCTTATTTAGGTCACCAACCAACCATCATATCTTTGGTTACATGCTACTGGCCATAGATTTTTCACAATTTTGTGAAAAGGTATTCTACCCAATGCTGTACATAACATTCAGTTTTATGAAACTTTGAAAATGCAATCTCGTTTACTTTGATCAGTCTCAAACTCTGTCGTCGTGCATTGAATTTAAACCCCCGCTACTTTTGCTTGAAAGAAATGTGGCACAACTTCCATCCTTTTATTATGTGGCCAAGAATTGTCTTTAGAAAATTGTTTTTTCAACACAATTAAAGTTTTTAATGACAGCAATGAGGATAGCCTTTCTGAACGTTTTTTTCCGCTTAATCTCTGTTTAATCCATTACCACATGGCAAATTTTAGACTGGTCCAATTGAAAGGACTTACAGACGACAATATAATGTTTATGAAATTTTAGATTTTTTCAACTTTTTGGATAGAAAGCATTGTGTAAAATGAAGAAATTACTTGTTACAAGAAATTTCTTGATTTGACACAATGTTTTTCATATTGTTTTTCTCTTTAGGGGCGTCCAAAAGCGTCACTGTGTGGGAATGGGTTAAGAATCTAATTAACCCATTCCCAAACGACAACATTTTAAACTAGTCCAAAATCAAAGAGTTCACAGACAAAAATTACACGAAAAAAAAACACGTTTTAATTTGAAATAAATTTCTTAGTGTAGAAACATTATAAGTAAAAGGAGCAATTGCTTGTATTAGAAGTTCTCCCTTTCTTACAATGTTTACCTTAAGTTTTTTCCTCAAACGCGTAGGATTGTGTGGGAATTGGTTTACCCATTCCGAGTGATAAAATTGTAGACCAGTCTAAATCCAAAGAAGTTGTACACGACAACTTTAAATTTATGAAATCTTTAAAGTCTTTGTCTTTTGGGGTAGAGAACATTGTGGATAATGAAGAAATTGCTTTTGACAAGCAATTTCTTCACTTTCCACAATGTTTCCAAAGTTTTTATGTTGAGAGGTGTTTAAAAGCGTTATTGTGTGGAATTGGTTAAGAGTCTGTTCAAAGCCAAACCTACATACGAATATAAGCTTAACAGAGAAACTTGGTCAAACTGTATGGTACGTTAAATTTGTCGTTATTTGTTTTGCTTAATTATTGGTGTAAATCTGTTGGGATTATTTCAGTTTGCCCATCTTAACCACCATTTTCATAGAAATTCTTTATTTCAAGACCTAAGCTATTGTTATTTACAGTAAATGACTCTCTGTGCTGGTCAGTCTTCTTTCCTTCACCCCCTCTTAAAGGATATAACGTATTGAGAGTAATCTAAGGGTCAAAATAGGATAGTTCAGGTTCTTGAGGATCAAAACGCTAGTATATGCTTTAGACACGACTCCAGGAAATATTGAATTTTCCCAATAGAAGGAAAGAAAATATTCAATAGGGCTCATATTGCGTGTTCAAATCAACAATTTTATGTTCAAAATCTTCAACTCCCGAACAGATTTGATATCTATATATTGATTTTGTTTTAATATACAGAACACGATGATGAGTACGGTGTCATTATATGACCATAAATTCTATTTCGATTTACGGCCATAAAATGACCCACGTCGTACTAAATTACAGCACAGTTACAGTAAAAAAATAGATAGACCAACCAAATCAACATGTCGGACTGACTGTGAACTTTGAACGGAGATCAGTGGGCGAACAGTTGTCATCGTTGAACACGAGTTACCAAACCCATTACCAAAAGACAAAATTTTAGACTGGCCAATATTGAAAGAAGTTGCAGACAACAAACTCACATCAATCTTAATTTGAAAACCCTTGTCTTCTGTGATAGAAAAGATTGTAGATAATGAAGAAATTGTTTGTAACAAGCCATTTCTTCATCTTCCACAATGGTTTCCAAAGTTTTTTCTTGAATGGCTTACAAAAGCGGGACTGTGGATTAACATCTATTTCTAATATATGATTACTGAATATCGTCTTGGGTACTTGACACAATACTGTATCCCTGGAGAACTTTAAAAATACGAGGCTAAAACTTTTTGCATGAGAAAGTAATTCAAGACACAAGTGTAGAATGCAGTGCATGTACTTGAGAATTTTAGAAAATATTTGCATTTATACTCCAGGATAGCCAAGATGATTTCCCAAAAAGGAAACGTTCGTTTTCAACAAATCAACGAAAATGTGTATTGTTGTTTAGTCCATAGAAACAGTCGAAGGGTCACTGGCCACGCCCACTGACCTCCAACAGGAAGTTCCACTTCGATATAAGATGGCGTTATTTTACAAAATTTTATACCCAACAACATGTAACAAAAAAGTAAAATAGTGGTTCGGCGATCTAAATGTCAAGATCAAGCTGTAGTTATGACTATTGAATCGTAATAACCAACGAAATGCTTTTCATATTTTGATATAACTGAAAGAATGTTGAAAGCGGCGTAAAACCCCATTCAAACAAATATATATCTTCACCGAATATGATTTGTTCGAATTTGATGATAGAAATACAAAGACCAAGCTAGACCACCATACACACAGAGTTCCTATTCAGGTTACACAATGACACAGAGTTAAACCAGCAAAACTAATGGAAAATTGATTTATCACTATCTATACATCTTCACCGAAAATTACTTGTTTCTCGATCTGTCATTTCTAATGGAGGAAGAATGTATTTAGCTTCTTGTTTTGGTCTCTCAAGTAATATGAGAACTCATTGTTTCGATATGGAAGCGTTATATGCACGAGTACCTTTTGGAATCATTGTGAGAAAGGAGGACAATTCTTGCCACCATCTGACAGTTGACCTATGATCTCCTTTTCTAATATACAATTTCCGTCAACAGTTTTTTTTTTAAAGAAAATCCAACTCTTTTCTATATCTCATTCTCCCAGTCTTTCACGTCCCAGTTTACTTTCCTTCACCCCCCCTCTCTCTCTCTCTCTCTCTCTCTCTCTCTCTCTCTCTCTCTCTCTCTCTCTCCTTTTTCTCTCTTCCTCTCTTTCTCTCTCTCTGTTTATATTTAGAATATTAGATGAAGACTTTAAGAAATTTTGAGTCAGTAGCTATCTATCTGATCTTAACTTTGCGTTCAGGTGTAACTAATGGAAATGCTTAATCAGGTTAGTAAGGATTAAACTATTTTTATAGAGAAAATGACATTTGTAGCATTTGTAGGACAAGTAAATACGCTATAGTCCTGTAAATCACTATATGTCCAAAGTCGTGCGGTAACCGTGCGGAAGTATACTGTATCTTTGCGATTATTGCGCGGTTTACAATATGGGTTGCACTAGACATTGAACGCTCTTTAAACGAAGTGTTAGATATATATTTAAAAAGTCACAAGACCTTGCGTAAGCCGTTGATGACAGTTATAAATCAGGTATCGCTGGGTGAATGTGAGTGTGTTTTGCTGCTTAAACAACAAACCTTCCGCATGGTCGCGTCGAACGATCGTGCAATCACCGTACGGCAGGAATTTGCATTTTTGTGGATGGTTTTTAAATAACTTGCGAAAATCGCACGATCACTTCAAGACAGAGCTAACATAACCGTCACAGCCTCCTCCACCGAATAGCGTAAAAAAATCCAATGGTGTTCTTGACAATTTTCAACCAAGTATAAGTTATGTCAATATTTTCTCGGTTTCTATAGTATAAAATGAGGCTAATAGTTTTTCTTATCAAACCATTTAAGAAGTAGAAAACAAAAGAATGGAATGATGAATTAATTACAATAAACGAAGGAAAGTGACGAACTATTTGGATTATATTTTCTTAGTGGTCTCGGAGAAAAAAATATCAAAAAGAAATCTTGGACGCAGTAAAACGGACGACGGCAGGCAGTAAAACTTGAATAGCTAACCGTGTCGATCCTGGTTAGATTGCACGAATTATGCGGAAAAAAATAGTCGGTTCTTTTAGGTTCTGGCATATTTCTAGAATGGACTGACCCTTTTACCTTCAAGCTTATGTGCCAAAAACATTCTGATCTTCATTATCATCTGTGATTCCAATGGCTTCAGCCTATTTATTTTCAGAAAAAAAGTTACCTTTCAGGGTATCTACCTGGTTCCGAATGGAAAAGGTATCGACTCTGATCAGACTGCACAGATTACGCTGGTTGACCAGGATAAAAAAATTGTTGATGTTAGAAAATTCTCCGACAGTAGACAAATCCTTCTTCCTAGACTCGACATTTATTAATTCTTTAAATACCATTCCCAAATGACCTCGGCTGGTTCTGGCCTCTTTTCAATTATTGGTTTTGATTAAAGACAATATAACAAAATGTTTGGTCCTAATTTAAAATTGTTGTAGACGACATTTTCATGTTAGTGGACTTAAAAAATTCTTTTTTATTTCTAAAGAAAACGTTATGTATAATGAAGAAATTGCCTGCAAATAGCAATTTCATCATTTTCCACAATGATTTTCAAAGCTTCAGCTGGAAATGCGTCAAAAATCGGGACCGTGTGGAAATGGGTTAAGTGACCCATACAATATCAATTTTATTGACAATAACATTGAATCAATATGTGTTGATCAATCGTCTATATCGCCAACACACTATCATACATATTCACAATAAAAGGTATTGAAATAACTTTAAATAGTGTGTGAGCTATTTAGACTATTGATCAACCTTATTTACAATAATATTAAAAAAATCCAATTTCATTGACAATAACATTGAATCAATATATATTGATCAATTTCATATATCGTCAACACACTTTCATAAATACAATACTTTTAAATAGTGTGTAGGCTATTTCGACTTTTAACTCACGTTATTGTCAATAATATTGACTGTGAAAGGGCCATTTATATGCCCCTTTTAGACTGAATAGTCTCAAATCACTGATGATATATTCAACTTGACGGTCACTAATTTCCGAAACACAGTAACAAACTCTTTGTAAGATGTTTATTTAGCCAATCGGCGACACTGATGCATACGCCTAAGCAATATTCACATGTAAAAAAGTAATAATTGTTTTCCAGCTTATCTTTAATGTATCTTTAGACCCACGTGTGTGTCTATTCTTAAATGTTTAGCCAACAGGGTATTGAATAAACTTGGGCATTTTTAACATTTCAAACATTTCCTGCAGACTCTCACAAAGGGACACAAACAGTGTTGAAACTTTCGGAAGCTGATCGGAGTTGCTTCCCTTTCTATTTCTTTGTCACAGAACTTCGTCAGTGGGTGATTATCAAAGGACTGAAAGTAATGAGAATTTGAAATGCGCTGAAAGGGTCATAACTATGGACTTCGGTTCAAATTCATTTATTACCTTCATAGTAAGCCACCCTCCTTTAAACTTAAACCAGCATTCCAATTCGTGTACATATGTGCGTGAATAACGCACAAAAACATACATCCAAATACAGAAATCAAAAACTAGCATTGTCTTAACCAATTCCCAGACAGTGACGCTTTTAAATGACCCTCATTATGAAAGCTTTGGAAAACATTGTGGAAAATGAAGAAGCTGCTTCTTTCAAGCAATTTCTTCATTATCCAACATATTTTCTGTCAAAAAAAGACCAGGATTTTTCATCAACTTACAATTGCCGTCTGCTACTTCTTTGAATTTGGACTGGTCTAAAATTTTATCGTGTTGGAATGAGTTATAAGCTCGTGTCACGCACTGCACAATTTGAATTTTTAAGCATAACATTCTCCTTTTGATCAACTATTAATACGTGAACTCCTTTTAGAATCTTGAAAACAGCTTCTACGGTAAGAAATCAATGACCTCGATGATTATTTGACCCTCAACTCGGCCTATTCTGTAACGATCATGCTAGACTCACGTTAATTTTCACTTCAAGTTTATGAGTATACGTGGAAATTTGCGGAAATGCGCTGAAACTTGTTTCAGGGTGATCGATTTGAAATACCAGTTTAGACTTAGAAAAAAAAAAAAAAAAAAAGAATATTCAAAACGTTGTGAGCAAAATTCAAAAAAGAAAAAAAAGACGTTAACGTTATTGTAAAGTTATTGTTTGCACATGGTAGTTTCCTATAATATGATGAAGATGGTATCAAATTAGCTTCGGCGTCCTGTAGTTGCGCGATTTCCTTATTTGTTATTCGGCTTTAGAACCGTAAAAAATCTTAAGTAAAAAGGACGAGGCTCAAAGCTAGATGACACTTGTTAAACTTGAAAATAACGACATAATAAAGCGTAATTATTCAGTAAATAAGTAGAAACCGGAAATTGATATGTTTACATTCTAATTTTCAAAATCTTCTACTTTCGTTTTGCATCTGTTTGAGTAAAAGCTGTAAATCCCACAATAATCGCGTTTGTTTGATGCCTTCGACCCCCCTTAATCGCTCCAGAATGTTTTAACTGGACGGCGTGATTATTGTAAAAATGCATTTGCGACCTGAGCCATATTTGTAAACATTTCCCATCTATGGTCACATGACTACCACATGTCATTTGAGATCACGTGATTACCAAACACGGGACGGCGAATCACAAAAAACAAATTACTGCGCTGATGATTATCTTATTTTTCAATAATTTAAAGCAAACTAAAGCATGTTTAGAAGTCTCTAAGCTAATTTTATATCATCCTTTACATGTGTCATATTATTGCCGTCGGCTACAACTAACTGATTGTCCGTGGCAAGTTGAGATGAGAAGAAACCCGAGGTGTATTCATATCTAAGAGATCACGTGATATGTGTTATCAAGAAACCCGAAATGAAATTGTCTTGTGTTCATTATGTGGTTTTGTTAAATCTAAGTTGGAATTGCTCCGTATTCCAACTTAAAAAACTATAGCCCGAATAAGCTGTAGATAAAAATACTTGGTCGCACTCCATCAATTATAAGCTTATTAAAAGACTGGCATAAATCACAACATAAATCTCGTCTAAAGGAAGCTGTCGCTCTAGAAGTAGGAAGACAATGCTCTAAACAAAGCTTCATTAAAATTCAATATAATTTACCTTGTAGTTATTGAAAGAATCGTTGAATCTTTTACTTCGATGAACTAGACGAACACTAACTATTGTCATTTTCAATTTTTTTCAGAAATCGTTGACTTGTCGAAATATTTAATGATTCAGTTTAAGAATAAACACGAAAATATCAAAGTTCCATGAACACGTAAAATCGTTGAGTTGTCGAAATATTTAATGATTCAGTTTAAGAATAAACACGACAATATCAAAGTTCCATGAACACATTAAATTATTGAACTTGCACCCTTATTATTTTTTGAGACAATTGTAATAAAAACACGTGTAGATTGCGTAAAGTATCAGACCTGGTCAGACGGCGCTAGGCAGAATCATAGCTTTCTGCTATCGTAGTTTTCGTTTCTAACATTTTCAAGCAACATAACTGAAATATTTCACCGCTGAATTTTAGAGAATATGTTCAAGTTATGAAACAGATTATATCCATGTCATAAATCGAAATCCCCTTAACCCTTCACTGGTTTGCAAATTTTAGACCTGTCCAATTTCAGAGGTTTTGCAAATTTTAGACCTGTCCAATTTCAGAGGTTTTGCAGATGATTATTTAAAATCGATTGTATTTGAAAAGATTGATCACCCGTTTGATTAGGAAATATTGTGGAAAAGAACTTGCTTGTTACTTTTTCAACAATAATACAGGGACCTAAAAGCCGGGGATTGAACAATTAAAGGGCTAAATGAATTGAAACGTTTTTAGAAAAATTATACGAACAACTGCAACAACACTACCCTGACTCTTGAGAAAAGAGGAAGGTCCTAAGGTATATTCCCTATAAAATTCCTGTCACTATTTCCAATTAAAGAATCAATAACAGTTTATGACGAGCGATGTCCGAGCACTTATACTAAGCTTTCTGTCAATTGTTTGACCAAAGTATCTTCAATAAACAGTCATCATTTGGTAATCAATTTTACCCTTACTCAAATATTACCGATAATTAAAACCTAGAAAATATCTTGGACAATACGCATGAAATATACTCGTGTTTGAATACTAGACAGGCTTTTGACCATCAAAATTCTAAAAAAGATTCTGTTGTGACCCTTTACAAGACGACGACATAAAGCTAGAGTATTCCAATTCGAAAGACGATGTAAACGATGTAAACGACAAATTTAAGTCGACGAAATATTGTAAATTTTCGTCTTTCTGGGTATAAATCTTTGTCTGAAGTGAAGAAACTGCTAGTTACCAGCCATTTCTTATTTTTTCCATAGTGTTTTCGTAAGCCTTTTTCTTAAGGGGTGTCAGTGTGGCAGTGGCTTAAAACGCCTTTAGAAACCTCAACTTTTCAGTGATATAGGTTACACACAGATGCAACATGCATATAAGTTTGACTGCAAATGCCAACAAATGTATTGAAACTACTGGTCAAGAAATTTAAGTCGGCTTATAAATAAGTGGCTTCTTCATTTCTTGTATAATTTGTAAAATGTTGATCAACAGAGCGAATGCAGTGTCTGTTGATAATTAAGATTATCAAAGTATAACGTTATTAATGTTTTTTGAACAAGTAAAATCATTGAACTTGTATGGTTATTCTTTATTTCGACTAGTTAAAAAACAGGTTTAGAGCTACAGAACTTCTTGGTCAAGTCATCAATGACTCCTTCGAAGGGCTACCTGTGGCACAAACAGACATTACAGACATCCCAAATTAGAGGTTAAAGGTTGCTTCTTGTGAAGGTAGAAGATTATCATCCTGTACGGAGTATGCAGACTGAACAGGGGTGAAACTTTTCGCTTCTGGAAGATTTTCTGAATTTAGGTTCTTTTTAATTTCAAATTGATCGTTATGTAAAAAGTATGATTACAGTGTGGTGCTGCGATTTTAAGGATTCAATTGTGATTTTATCTTACTTCATCTCGTAGCACGCGGTGTGACATTTTGGCCTACTGAAGAAAAACAGATTCAACAAGCATTCTGAAGTATTGCATGGCAATACCAAGTCCCCTATCGGTTTTATATATATCCCTAGAGCGGTATATTTTTTGGGTGGTAAAGGGATTACTACCCCGCCAAAATATTACAGTTGTATCAGATTTTATGAGCAATTCTTAAACAAACACATACACACAAACAAACAAAAATAGGCTTCTCTTTTTGTTGTTAGCTAAATTATACTCCACAAAGTCATCTGTTCCAAGAGAATTAAGAATTAAGACCCTAAAGCCCTTGTAAACTTTGAACAAAAAGCTTTCAAAAATCTGTCTAGGATTGTGAATGCTTTTCGGTTATAAATATTGACTAACATAACAAAAAACACCTTCAAATCACAAAGGGTTTAGAAAGAAATCCGGAAAACTGAATTTTTCTGGTAAATTTTTAAGTCCAGCATCCGTATCTTCCTCAAAAATCAATAGACTCTCATAACAAAAATTAGCTCAATATCTTCGAGGGTTAAGAAAAAAAAAAAGTCCGGAAAACTGAAATTTTCTTGGTAATTTCTAAGTCCAGCATCCGTATCTTCCTAAAAAATCAATGGACCGGAACCAAACTAAAACTTGTTCCGAAACTCATTAATATGGACTCACATACCAAGAATCAGCTCAATATCTCTGGGGGTTAAGAAAATAAGTCCGGAAAAATGAAATTTCCTGGTAATTGCTTTAGTCCAGCATCCGTATCTTCCTCGAAAATCAATGGACCAGAACCAAACACGAACTTGTTCTGTAACTCATTAATACGGACTCACATACCAAAAATCAGCTCGATTCCCTAAGGGTTAAGAAAAAAAACCCCGAAAAACTGAAATTTTCTGGTAATTTTCTAAGTCCAGCATCTGTATCTTCCTCAAAAATCAATGGACCGGAACCAAACTCGAACTTGTTCTGTAACTCATTAATGTGGAATCACATACCAAAAATCAGCTCGATATCTCTAAGAATAAGAAAAAATGTCCGGAAAACTGAAATTTCCAGGTAATTTTTTAAGTCCAGCATCCGTATCTTCCTCAAAAATCAATGGACCGGAACCAAACTCAACTTGTTCTGTAACTCATTGATGTGGACTCACATACCAAAAAAAAAAACCACCTCAATATCTCCCAGGGTTAAGAAAAAAAGTCCGGAAAACTGGTAAGTCCGGACTGACAGACGGACGGGCGGACAGACCGACAGACGGATGGAGTGCAAACCTATAGTCCTCTTCGGCTTCGCCGGTAGGGGACTAAAAACGTCGTCACAAAAATACTTGTAATAGTTATTTTATTAATTTCTCACACTGCTCTATTCTACTTACACATATGTGTGTTGTGTAAAAAGTATTATTACAGTGTGGTGCTGCGATTTTAAGGATTCAATTGTGATTTTATCTTACTTCATCTCGTTGCACACGGTGTGATATTTTGGCCTACTGAAGAAAAACAGATTCAAAAACATCGTCACAAAAATACTTGTAATAGTTATTTTATTAATTTCTCACACTTTTCTATTCTACTTACACACTTTTCTGTTATCTGCCCGATAGATCAATAGTGCCAGTACGGTATTTAATGATTCTCAGGGGAGGCAATATGTGTTCGACTAAGCTTAACAGTACGATAATTACGTCCCTTCACTAGAATAGGCTGTCGTTACAATTTTTAGAGTATTAAAAGACAAGGATCTTCCTCAACATCCAAATAGTTACATGTACTTTCGCATTTCGTCTATCTTTATTTTTGTAATGGTGTGAATAGTTTTCTTTCAAGATAAGATACTGTACAAATATAAATGTCCTTTTTTATTTTCAAATTACTAATGGGTTACTCTAGGCCAATTGAAATCTTTTCTTACAAAAGTGTATTGAGCAATCAATTGTTAACTCATTCTAAGAAATCAAAATTTTATACTTATATTTGTAGAAATTGCAGACGTAGATATTTGTCTTATGGATTTTTTTCTTTGTCTTTTGGGTAGATTACGTTTAGGATAATAAAGAAATTGCTTGTAACAAGCAATTTCTTCATTTTCCGAAATGTTTTCCAAATTGTTTTTCTTTGGGGCGACAAAAAACGTCATTGTGTAGGAATGGGTTAAGCAATACAGAAAATTACCTTGATGCAGCGAAAATCATTTTTTTATCAATCTTTGTAAAGCCGAATAAAATCATTTCAAAATTGCATGAATTTCATACGGCTGAAATTCTACAATTCTGACTCAAAAGTGACAAACAGGTTGTCATGACTACAATCAAACTGTGCAGGCTGATCTTTGTCTATACCTCCTGCCAAAAACAGAAATATTCCGGATTCAATATTACAAGTGTTAAGAACACTGACTTGACATTTTGGCGCATTTAGATCCCAAAACATCAGGCGTTTCGTAGAGGTACATGTATGCGAATTTCTCATCGTTATCGGGTGTCATATTGATAAAAGTAGAAAAGTTTGGGTACCCTCAAAATAAGGTTCACATGTTGATCCAAAGATAACACTTATGTTTTCAATATCGATTGTGTCCATCTTTAGCATCTATAACATCAACATAACGCCTCTTCGTGGATCTTAACCCTTGTCATGCTGTATAAAATCCATTTTAGAATGTATTAAAATGAAAGGGCTGAAAGCAATAGTACTTTTGTTCAGTCATAAATATTTCTTTTGAAAATTAATTTCATAAACAACTCTGGCAGGAAAAGTACATACAGGAGGTGTAGACCAAGATCAGACTGCAATTATGTGCAGCCTGATCTTGGTCTACACCTCCTGTCAAAACCGGGATATTCCGGTTTCAGCATGACAAGTGTAAAACATTTGTGGACGCTGCCTGAGATAGGCGTCTCCGTTGTTCAACAACGGTACGTTCAGGATTCCCTAAATTCTGCGGTAGGTTGACTTGCAGATAAAAAAGATTTCAAATATTCTTATACATGGAATCCAGTGTTGGCCTCGGTATATGTCAATTTCCATTTTATTCTGGCACGATTCTATTAATCCAAAAAACCGATTATAGACATACAGCGAGAGAACAAACCTTGATTGATATCATTGAGACATTTTACAGAAACCCATTAAATAGTCGGGGCACATTGCCAAATGGGCTAAAATAAAGACTTGGAGTGTATTCCATCTTTTCTATTGGGCTTGTCATTGGTTAGCGCATCAAGAGATAAATTTGATATTTCGAAAAAATCGAACAGTCTTCAATTTTTATCTTTATGAATCATACATTAATCCATTCCCACACAACCCCTTTTTTGACACCCTCTAGAAAAAGAGATTGGAAAAAAAGTAGATAATGAAGAAATCGCATGTTACTAGTTATTCCGTCAACATCTATATTTTTCTAACCCAAAAGACAGATTTTCTTAAAATTGTATCGATTTGATATTCTCGTCTGCAACTTTTTGAAATTGGATGAGCCTCAAATTATGTCGTTTGGTAATAAGTCAACAATATTAAGAATTACCCAACTAAGAAAATGTCAAGGACGATAAGAAAACGTAAGAAACGATTCGGGACTGTGAACAGCTTTTAAGGATGTATATAAAAAACTCATTTACATATTTACTCAGGTAACTCAATGTGTTACGGTAAAAACTTTATATATAGTACATTAAGAACTCCATTTTTAGGTTTTGGGATTTTGAAGCTGTCGCATTTGAGGCAAATGTAACAAACGAGAGATTTTACCAACAAGTATCAATACACTCACAAATCATAAAATTGTTAACTTCACTAGGGATTGAATGTAGAAAAAATTCAAAACAACAACTATAACCTAAAGAGAGAGAGAAAAAAAAACACAACCCCCCCCCAAAAAAAAAACCTAGGTTTTGAATGAACGACAAGTTTTATTTCAAATAATGATTATTACAATTATCCACTAATTCAATCCATTTCTCATTCTTTTACATTTTACTTTCATATTCTTTATTTTTAAAAAGAAATACACTGTAAGAATATAATTGATTTTGCCTTTAACCAGTATTAATTCAAAAGAACGTGCAAATGCATCTGAATAAAAGAGATAAATATACGGTAATTCAGAAAATTCAATTGATTCCCCACCCCCTCGAAAACGTAAAGCTTCTGTATCTACGAATTCTCAAAATACTGTAAATATTCAGATGCGCACATAATCACGTTATCCCAATAGTCTGGTATATTCGGTTTCATTGGCATTTTGTTGACGTCTACTTTCTTTAAATAGTCATAATTACTCGGAACTCTCTTCCGTAGACAGCAAATTAAATATTTAAACCCCCATTATGCGCTCCAAAACCATGAGGACGTGAGGATAACCAAAACTCAAATTAAATATTTACATGCATTCAAAATTTTCATCGTCCTTCTTTACAAGTAAACATGGTGTTTTTGTGTGTGTGTGTGTGTTTTCTTTTTAACCCTTGTCATGCTGAACCCGGAATATTCCGGTTATAGCAGGAGGAGTAGACCAAGATCAGCCTGCACCTAAGTGCAGTCTGATCTTAGTCTACACCTCCTGCTTGTCCTATTCCTGCCAGAGTTGTTTATGAAATTGATTTCTAAAAGAAATGTTGATTTTGAACAACAAGTTCTATCAGTACTTTCAGCACTTTGATTTACAGCAATTCAGTAAGGTAATTTATACAGCATGACAAGGGTTAAAATTCAGACTCATTAGTAATTCAAGTGTAGTTTCGTCTATCAAGATTCAAGCCATTTGATTGGCTGTTTGTATTTTTTATGCTTCAATAAAAAATGTTCAGCACTCAGCTAGTTTGTCCTCTATCGCACAAAATAGATCCATTCGATTTTATACAGAACTAGTAAAGTATTTGAGCGCATGCGTGACATTTCGTACCATTATACACGAGCGCCAAGTAAAGACTCAGATCAACCTGTGCATCCGCACAGTCTGATCAGAGTCTTCACTCTGCGCTCTGTAGATAGATACTGACCCAAAGCTTCTTTAAACAATAAGCGAATGTTCTAAGTGTCCTGAATGGCTGTCCAGGGTGCTCAATGTGTGCGAGTCACGCACATGCGAAATGGTTGGAAATGTCACGCATAGGCTCATTTAATTTCTTTCGCTTGGTGTCAATAAATTATAAGAAATGGATTTTTTGGTTGTTGTTGTTTTCAGGTTCATACCTCAATGAAAAAGAAATAAAAAAAAGTTCTTCGTTTCTAAAGTGAATCAACAAACATACCTGTATGTATCAGACTGTTAAACAATGTACTGTATAAGTCAGAGTAAATGAACAACGAATGCATGAAAAATCCTTCTGTGATAATTACCAGCCCAATGATAGTAATAACGCAAAAGAAAAATACACTAATCACGTGTACTTAACGTCACAGAATATCATGATAATAAAAAAACAATGACAGTGATAAAGATCATGATCTAAATGATCAATATTGACGGATCATTACTGTCAATCCATAAATCGATTGACAAATCAAATCAAGCTTTTTGATCGGAAGTTCAATCTGACCGCCGGCAATTAATCAAAACATTTTCGTTAGAGAATCAACTAAATAATATAACAGCCTTTAAATTGCCTCAAACGACTTGCGCCAATATGTTTATTCATCAAATGTCGTTTGGTACTTCCCATACAATGCCCTGTCGGAGGTCATTGGATAATGTTTGTGGTCTGCCTATAGATGTGTTGTTATACCATGGTTCTCGGTTTTCTAATTCGACTATAATAGCCTTTCAGTTTTGAGTTTCAAATTTAACAGTATTGAGAATGTTGTAACCGGTCGAACGGATCCATATTTCAAGACATTTTCACGTTCGTTTTAGCCAGCAGAAAATCTTCGGTTCGCGATCAAAATGTCGTAACTACAGATTTATTAAAGATGTAGTTACGACATTGTGCTCGCCAACCGACGAAAAAGCTATCCGTGTATACATACACCCTAACTATACTCATATTAATACACTTTTAGTCTTGGTAAACTAAGAGCGAAAGAAGACCAGCTAAGGCCTTTTCCGGATTTTTCGGTCCTTTGACTTCAAATTTCATTTGTATTATGTTTACGTGTGAATCAAACTTGGAGAACACGTATATCTTTTTTCGTTACGCAGACATAGATGGTAACTGATTTAGAAAAAGGACACCCGATATAACTGACGGCTCGCAGTTATCGATCAAAAGATCGTTCTACCAATTAAATCATTTAATAAGACCTAAAAAGAGAATTTTGAACTCGGAGATTTATATTGAGCATTGTTGTCGCAAACAAACGATTTGACGTTTGTTTGTGTTTGTAACCGTAAATAGTGCAAATGAGTTTCAGTTGATACCTTAGTTGACCTTTCTATCTGAGATCTGGGGACAAGGCCAGCGACCCGTCAATCGTGATAAATGATGAATACTATTGGTACACATCAAACCGTTTTAGAACGTGGAGAATATGTTTTGGTAATAACATGCAGAATTGATAAGGCAGAGTAATTGAAAGACAGACGGTTTCTAAAAATAAAGCGTGAAATTATCGAATAGTGCCGCATGGTCGTCAAAGATGCTATTTTCAGGAACGCATGTTTTTGTTTCGGTTTTTGACGATTGTCTTTAGGGAAAAAAAAACAAGAAAAAAACCGATACAATCAAACCAGGCACCCTTTAAGGAACAAACGTTATACATTTTGAAACGTTTGAATTACAAATCCATTTGTATTAGATATATTTTTAGTAAATTAGGTATGTTTCATGGTCTGTTTGCAAACAGAAATTCGCTCAAAGGGGAGCTATTTACTACAGAACTTTTCCAATAAATGGATCGATAAACTCGCCGACTGAACTCCGACAGGAAGTCCCACTGCGATGTTTAACGGCGTTTTTCTTAATTTGTAACGAAAAAATACAATGGTTGGCTTCCGACCTATAGGTCTTCAACTTAGTTTTGGCTGTAGGAGGCGGTCGGTCAATTGTATCTTTCAATCTACTCGGTATTAAAATGTTTGTCCCCAATTATCATAAATAGTTGACCAAAACGGCCGAACAAATTAAATAAGCTTTACTCGTCCATAACCGGTTTGCTTTCCGTAGTACCCTCCCTCAGAGAAATGTATTCGCTCACAAAGCACAAATCTGTTTAGACAGGTATTACCGACAAACCAACATGTCGGTTATTTTTTTGATAATCGCCCTTTATTAAATGCGTGGCCAGCGTTTCAACAATTGACAGACCGCATTAAGCAGTAAAAAAAACATCAACCGATTTACCAATCAAATCATTCATTTTGTGCGTAGGTGAAATTTGACCCCTGACAATGATGCGTAGTATTTTTGTTGGTTGGACTTAAACTTCATAAGCCTTAGTTGCGACGTTTAGGTCAATAACCAACCATTTTATTTTTGCAAACTAACACCGTTTAATATATGAATCTCTCTTCCTCTCGGAGGAAAGAAGGCGCGGAAAGTGATCCGACAATTTAGGCATCGGTTTACTGCGAAAAGTAAGGGCTGTAGTAATTAGATCGCTACTGTGTATCTTCCTATAAGTCGCATTCATAATAATCGCCTGATTAGATTCACAACAAGAATTTACCGATCGCCGCTGTCATGAAAATACGTCAGCCCGACTAGCTCAGTTGGTCGGACACTTGACTTCAAACTTCAACATCATGGGTTCGTGCCCTGGGCTGACCATATCAATTTACAAACTAATTGTCTTTCGGATGATACATTAAACCGAGTAAGGTGTGACGGTGCTTTCCACTGAGTACATTGAAGAATCAGGCTCTCAGCAGTTTCGTCCTGTATCCTTGCACTATCCCCCGTAAAAACTAACCGTCTTCTAGGGGCGCCGCTCATATAGGCATGTGCTATGCGGTAGCGACGACAAAAAAACGGAAATTCTCAACAAAATATTAGTTGACTAGTCAAGTCATTCATTTAGAACAGAAGTGAGCCTTAAACCCCGACATTTATTTTAAGCATTTTTGCTGGTTTGCGACTCGGACGTCTAGGTCCCATCCCAGCGACTTCATGTCCATAACCACTTACTTTATTAACAAAAGTCGTTGACTATCTCTGTCGACTGCAATGTTGGAGGTCATTAGGCTTGGCTAGCAATCCGTCAATTTTAAGCACCCTCGTGCCGATCATAACTTGCTTTACCCAAATCACCCAAATCGCTGCTAGGAAGAAACCTTGTATGTTCGCTTTATTTCTTTAATTCCGGACGTTGCTTCTTTCAATGCCCTGTCTTAATCTTCGCTGACCAAGGTTGACGTCTATCCCTTGTTTATTTCATAAACGCGTAGTGGACGTTTTCCTTGGCTAACGAAGATACCATCTGCATTGCTCCTTAACTTTTCGGGCCGTGACTATCAACAAAAGAATCAATCGACCAATCAAAGGCATTCAGTGTTATGGAAATGAACTTTGAACTCAGACATTTGTGAACCTTTATAGGAACCATTTTTGTTGGTATGGTGACTTAAATGTTTTTAAGTTTGAACAAGCTGTAACGTAAGTTATGACTTTTACGTCTCTAACGAACCATTTTATGTTTTTGTTGTATGTAACTGGCCATAAACTTTGCAGAATTTAGCCGTTTAATATCTCAGTGCAACTTTTTTTTGAAGTCAGGAAGCGTCACCAGAGATCCGTTAATTCTATAGCGAACTACACGTTCTAGATGTGTTCGACCCATCCCGATTGGTAGGCTATTAAAGAAGTCTTTATCCTTACTACCCTGTCAAAGGCATTCAGTGTTATGGAAATGAACTTTGAATTTAGACATTTGTCAACCTTTATCGGAACCATTTTTGTTGGTATGGTGACTTAAATGTTTTTAAGTTTGAACAAGCTGTAACGTTAGTTACGACTTTTACGTCTCAACGAACTATTTTAAGTTTTTGTTGTATGTAACTGGCCATAAACTTTGCAGAATTTAGCCGTTTAATATCTCAATGCAACTTTTTTTTTGAAGTCAGGAAGCGTCACCAGAGATCCGTTAATTCTATAGCGAACTACACGTTCTAGATGTGTTCGACCCATCCCGATTGGTAAGCTATTAAAGTAGTCTTTATCCTTACTACCCTGTCACAGTTTTTCTACAATTTCTTCAGTTTTGATCTGCCGTACCTTTACGGTTATAAGGACCTTGAAACGCTTAGAACTAAAATATAATCTTGCCGATAATTTTGAGTTTCCATTGCGCTACCGGCGTTCCCTATACGATTCTCGTCGTCTTGTTTAAATCTAAGGAGCGAGGATCAAGTCCGTAGTTCCGATACGTTAACAACTACTTCATAAAATGACTTTCCGCTTAGTTTTCCTGCTAATAGTCTCTCTATCTTGTAAAAAATGCGATATAGAACTAAAATCGCCTTCAGTGAATTTGAGGTATTAGATGTGTTTGTACATGAATATGAATTAGAACGGTTGGCTAGACATGGCATTATCATTATTTTGACATAATTTCCCCCGGGCTAGAACGTATACCACTTGAATCGGCTACCATTAAACGTACTGGCATTTCGCATAACTTCATTATTGACCTTAAATAGATAAGTCTTTCTAAGGCATAGAAAACGTTGTTCATATACGTGAAGTTTGGTCTTTCACAATGCAGCCCTTTAGTTTAACACTATGACCACGGTCATTGTTGAAATTCTCCGTATACATGTGACTCCTAAAACATAAAGTCCACTGTACCCAGATATACCCAGACCAAATAAAGATCTCAATGGCTGCTTTGCTTATAATGTGTTTAAGTGTACATGTTGGTGTATAAAATAGATGGTGAACTAGAGTCTATATGGGTATAATGGTAGATCACTGCTGCACTATGTGCAAGTGTTCGAATGGCTCTCACCTAGAGCTATTTTGTAAGAGGCCGCGACTTATAACAACTAGTGCACAAGGTGGATGGCCTTCTCAACATATATGATTTCACCAGTTCAACAATCTTGGGGCAAACGGTATCGCTTATTTGGTATCAGATCAAAGGCCAATGAACGTTCCACAAGGTAGAATAGATACTATGAGCATACAAAACTTTTGAGAGAGTTTCGAGGCTTAATTGCGATACTTTACTACATTGTATATACACTTAGAGCAGTATTGTAATTAACCCTCGGGTTGTTCACTTCATAAGTTGGCGTATTCACTCTTTTTTGTTAGTCTTTTTTCCGTAACCCCGTATTACCCGACCCGTCTAGCTTACAAGTTTTATAGAAATTATAATAAAAATAACTGATCGGCATAAAGTTATGTCTGGGCCGATCAAAGTCCTTTTTCGTGAAATTGAAAGAAGTTAACATATTGATTTAGACTGCTGATTGCATGCAAACCCTGGTCATCATCGTTTTCTTACCCCTGTCTCATAAAGAATGAATGGGGTATAATTATTACTGGTCCAAAAACGCCAAGTAATCTAATGTAGCTAAGATGAAATATATCACTTCCTTAATACCTTTCACAAGAAATGTTGAAGTATATCAAATGGACGAACAAATCGTCGTAACTTCTCAAGTTACAAGGTTTTGGTCGCCCAATGGCGATATCTATGCTCACGATAAACATACCACGAGAAGCTGTATTGTAGATATAAAAGGTTGCAGATTAGGCAAGGAAGACACCACTCTCTTGTTCATTATTGTGAGAGTAACGAAAGACAACTCTGCTTGGATCTTAGTGAGCTGGTAGTCTGGTCTCCACCCCACTGATCTAGGTCCGAGATTATAAAACTTTTTTTTTCGTACTCAATTGAAATTTCGCTCGAAATTCTGTTTTGGACTAAACGCGTTTTTTGTTGTGATGATATGGTACCTGCACACACACAATATATATATATATGCGATAGCAAAATATCGTATCTCAGCTTTAATAAAGATGTAGATACTACGTTTTGCTCGGGCACCAGCGATATGAAAGATTAAATTATTAAACTGTTTTAACAACACTTAATATGCTGTTAAATATGTAATAGGACGCACTTTGATATTTGAAATTGAGTCAAATTTAGTTGAGCACACAAAAGGTTAAACAATTTCAGGCTTCGGAGTTATTGTATAAAGAGCAACTTTTACTAAGATTGTTATCTAATCACAATTCCCCCTGACTTGCCGATTAGTGTCATTTGTGCATGAGAAACGAGAGCTAATGAAGAATTAACCATGGGTGATATTCCCTTCTTACTTCAAAGCAAACAGTTGCAGGATCGCTGGCTCGGCCCACTGACCTCAGAACGAAAGTTCGCCTTTGATATCAATAGGTATTATTTTGCCCAGTTTATGGACAGTGACATGTATCAGAAAAGTATTAAGGTTGGTTGGCAGCCTAAATAGCTTGAATAATTCGTAGTTACGACGTATAAGTGGTCAATCAATAAAAATGATAGATGGCGACCAATGTTGGAATCGATAAACTTCTGGTTTAACTGGATGATTTGATTGGTTTATCCATTTTTATTGACAGTCTCGGTCAACCAATTAATGACAGTCTGCAAGCAAGACCGGTTGCTATAAATGTTTTTCTTAGAATTTTACTGGTAACAATAAAAATGATAAATACAATTTTACCCTTTTCCTGTTTTGCAAAATTTTAGACCTGTCCAAATTTAAATTTTTTTTTCAGACGAAATGTTAAAGTAGGTTTAATGTGAAAATACTCATTCAATTGTGTAAAAATATTGTGGAAAAAAAATGCTTGTTACAAGTAATTTCTTCTTTTTCTTCAATTTTTCTCAAGTATAAATTTACAGGGGCGTAAAAAACAGTGTTTGAACAGAAAAGGGTTAAATAATCATTAAAACAGTAATAATAATAAAGCTACAAGGCAACAACACCTTATAAGTTCAATAGGCACGCTCTCGACTACTTCACTCATTCCTACAATCTCCTCCTTTTATACTCCCCTCTAAAAAGCTTCGGAAAACATTATGGAGAATAAAGAAATTGCTTGTGACAAGCAATTTCTTCATTATCCACAATATTTTCTACAAAAAAGACAAAAACTTCTTTTAACATGGACCAGTAATTTTTTCGGCTGGTGATGAGTTTAAATGTCCATGAACACTTTGTGTCGAAAATTCGATTATAAAAGTACCGCACATTTTATGGACCTTTTGTTTTTCACTTCTAAAACCTTCAAGTTGCTTTATGACAACGCGTCAATGATGCTACTTCGAATTAGGCTAAAACCTTTTGGATTGTAAAAATGCCGTCAAAAGGCTGAAAATAGAGTATTCAATAATGAAATTATTAATTTCTACTATTTCATACTTATGTAAAAATATTTTTGGTTGTGATTTAGAAATGCATTTGTACATTAATTTAACGAACCGAAAATTGCGGTATTTTTCCGGTGAAAGGGCTCACACATACTGCCTGTAAATTGACATGGTCGCAGCAAATTATCTTTCATACATATGTCTCCTACCAATGGGTGGATGATCGTAAATCTAAGTGGGATGGGCAGCCTGGGGCTTCGAAAGGAAATAAAGATAGTACTGGTGTAGGATACAAGAAATCCATTGTAGGTGCTCAAGTCGCTGCGATATGAGAGAAATACTGTTCAAAGTGGCACCCATCCCCATTCAATCATTCAATCACTCAATCAGCACCTGGTATTCTATGAAAAATTGCAGTATATCGGGTTTAAGAATGTTTTTGTATCATTACACAGTTTAAGGTATGGCGACAACGACCAGAAACTAATCCAATATTCGGTTGTATAATTATGAGTCTCGTCATAATTATGAGTCTCGTCATAAACGATAATCTGATTTACATTGCATTCCCTAGATAAGTTCCTTCCTTATAACTACTTTATATTTACTATTACAATGGTTTTCCTTGACCAATTATTACATAACAAAATTTTATACTAGCCTAAATCAAAGGGTCTTGCAACCAATATAAATGTTTCTGTGCTATTATTTCGCAGGACGGATGTCGTATGAACGTGCGATATCTTTTTTTACGTGTTTTAATTATCAAATCGGTCGTTGAGTTCTGTTCACAGAAATAAGTTAAGGCAAAGTTTAATTGAGCCTAAGCGTGACATTTCCAACCAGTTCACATGCAAGCAATGTGTGTCTATTTAAATGGGGATTAGCGCCACTTTAAGCATTGTCAGTCATATCACGGCGGCTGGAGACCTAATAATGGACTCCTTGTATGTCTCGCACAAGTATCACCATTACATCCTTTCCTAAGGTTCAGCTGGAAAGGATATAATGGTGGTACTGGTGCGAGATATACCAGGAATCAAGATTCTACTGAACCTCTGCATCCAAACAGTCTGATCAGAGTCTCCACTTTGTGCTCGACAGATGGATACTGAAACAAAGTTTATAAGTCCGATCAGCGAGTATTTCTAATGTCCTTGGTGACTATCCGGACTGATCAGTGTCTGCACTTTACACAAGTGTGAAATGGTTCGCAATGTCATGCATAGTCCATTTGTCGTTTGTACATTCTGGATAATCAAATCACGAAGTTTATATTAAAATACTTCTGATTGGTTGTTGATACATGAAGTTCACATGTTTCGAAAATATTTTGTCCTCTTTATTTTTACGGACATATCCTAATATCACATTATTATAATGGATGGGAAACAAAATTGGAAATGTAAATCTAAAACATATTTACTGCTTGAATCAAGCTATAGGTGCGACGTTTTAGAATCACATCGACGAGTTGCTTCATTTAAGATATAATCGGTATGGTATAGAGCCTTCATATTTCAGGTGTTTGACCATTTACTCGTAGAACTTAGTTCATTCTCAAATATAGGAGAATAATCAAGGTTATGTTTTAAAATCAGGTCTCCAACACTGAAACAAACACCCTGATTTGAACTATTTCTTAAGATAATAATGATTTAGCAAATCTTTTTCCAGAACTGCAAAGACAATCAGGGAAATATGCCTGTCCTTGGTAACTACATCCTATAAACCAAATGATAATACTAGGTCCAGAAGAATTGCAATTGTACCAAGAAACATACTAAACCTGTTCTAGATCAGGTTTGAGCCACGATGAAATGAAGTCGACTACCAGCGTTTGACCTGTGATCGAGGTAAGTGTTCGACCTGTGTAATCAAGGGGAAACTTTATCATTAGGAAAATGGATGTGACCTAATTGAAGAAGCACTATGCTTTACTGCCTTTGTCGAAATCCTCGAATTTGATATGTCCTCACGCAAAAACAACTTCTCATCACAACCCGCTGACGCTTCAACTCACTTGACCAGTCGCAGCTGTCAATCAAATAACAAGTCGACCAATCAAATAATTCATTTAGACAGGAAATGAGTTATGAACTCTCTCAATGACCGCCGTTTTTAGTTAACAGTGTGTTGGTTGTGCGTCTTAAACGTCGTAACTACAGTTTATTCAAGCTGTAGTTACGACGTTTAAGTCGTCAATCAACCATTTTTCTTTTCTGTTTCATGCTACTAGCCATGGGTTGTGCAAAATAACACCGTTTAAAATAGAAGCGGGACTTCCTGTCGGGGTCAATGGGTAGGGCTAACGATCGGTCATTTCTCACCAGACCAAGCATACAGTTCGAAAATATCTACAGCCCAAAACTAGTGAAATCATTGGAGCTTAAGAAAAAGTTAAATGGACATGCGAAGTCCTGTCAGGAGAGAGCATTTCCTTGGAAGACATACTCACCCGACTTTCAACTGGATTCGATCTTGCTATTAAGAGAGATTGGGAAAACAATTTAGTATATGAATGGATTGCTTGTTATATTATCCACGTGGGTTTGCACCAACAAAAGACAGGGATATTTAAAATTCCATCAAATCTAAATCGCCGTCTGCAATTTCTTTGAATTTTGACCACTCAAACAATTGTATTGCAATTGGCTGGACAAACAACGTGCTAAATCATCTTTATTGTATGCTGGTTATGTTTCCCTTGGATGAAAATTGACATAGAAATCAAATCACAAAGAGATTGCCAATACATTTTAGAACTAAATAACTTGACAAAACAGAACAGAATTTAGTGCGATCATGGAGTACCCTAGCTCATTATCTAAATAACAACATAAAATACAAGTAAAAACACACTGGCGCTATACGGGGCTACCCGGATTGAGCGTCCTAGACACAAGACTGTCATAAAACGACATGCAATTTAGATATTTATTCAATCTTAATCAGTAAAAATGATTCCAACGCCTAGACGAAAGCCACTCTTTCAAATTGAGCCTTTAAAGAAGTAAATTCACAATCATTATCGCCTGGAACTGATCTGTATTTTGGCAAAACCTATAAATTCGTGACATGTTTTTCATAATCGCACAATAAATTATGGCTATTGTAAAGAATTCTGTGGCGCGTATAACTTTAAAAATATATATTGCATTGCAATGAAACCTAGGAAGATGGGCTTTATTAAATTTTACAAATGAGTTCCACGTTTGCACACAGAAATGCTAATACTCACTTGAGCGTTTACATACACACACTCCATTTATAGCCTTCACAATTGACGCTGTAGATAATTAACGACTCAAAGTTTTTAGTTAAGATAATCAATTATTCTTAAAGCACTGCATTGCTTCTTAAATCATTCCCACCAGGCACGCTTTCTGACGCGTCTCTAGAAAAACAATTAAGAAAACATTGTGTAAAATGAAGAAATTGCTTGTAAAAAGCATTTTTCACAATGATTTCTATCCAGAAAGTTGAAAAAATCTAAAATTTGATAAGCTTTAAATTATCGTCTGCAACTCCGTTGAATTTGGGCCAGTCAAAAATTTTGCGATCTAGTACTGGGTTAATGATTGCACCTCAAACACGTTTGAGGATACGTCACAAACAGGGCCATACTATCAACAGGAGCCATTGCGCGACGTTTCAAGCCATCACTTTTGTGCGCATGGTAAAGTCCCGGGTAAGCCTGTGTATCTGCGCAGTTTGACCAGAGTCTCCACTTTGCGTTCCATGGGTAATTAATGACCAAAAACTTCTTAGCCCATTCCAACACAATGACGCTTTTAAACGCCCCTCAATATGAAAGCTCTGAAAACATTATGGAAAATGAAGAAATTGCCTGTTAGGACAGGCAATTTCTTCATTATCCACAATGTTTTCTACCCCAAAAGACGAAATTTTTAGATATTTCAACCACTTGAAATTGTCGTCAGGAACTTCTTTAAATTTGGACTGGTCTTGAATTTTATTGTGTGGGAATGGGTTAAGACGACCAGCGTATGTTCAAAATGCCCTGATTACCTGTCCAGAGTCCTCAATGGCAGTGCTACAATGGTTTGAAAGGCTCAAGCGTTAATGATCTCATATATTAACACATTCCAAAACAGTTACGCTTTTTGGCACTCTTCAAGAAATGTCAATTGAGAAAACATTGCGTAAAATGAATAAATTGTTTGTTACAAGCAGCGTCTTCATTTTAGATAATGTTTTCTACCAAGAAAGTTGAATAGAAAAAATCTGGATTTTTTAAACTTTTAATTGCCGTCTGTAACCCCCTTGGACCAGTCTAAAATCATGCTGTCTGGTGATGAGTTAATGATTAAAATAGCAATACTATATTACCTGATCGTCGAGTTCAGGGTCCCCTTTAGACTTTTTATCCATCTTCAATGCCGACTGTTTAACACCCAGACATTTCTTTTCTCACAGTCACTAGATTTATGACAAAATATAGAGTAACTCACGTTTTGAACGTTTATAGTTTATTAGATCCACCTTCTGTTATAAACTTATTTCTATTGACTCAATGACGGCCTTGCCACTGTCAATTTAACAATGAACTAAAAGTTTTAACCCATTCCTGTTAAATGCCTGGTTATTTTATAGATTAATACCAGATTAAATTTTCTTTTGCGACACCTTTCAATTTTGGACAGGTCTAAAATTTTGCAAAACAGGAAAGGGTTAAGATAAGCTAGTGGGAATCCTATTGCAATGTCGTAATTGCCAGATCGCCGGCAATGCCATCTGATAGGGTAGTTCGGCTGATGTGCCAACAAAGGTATTTGCAAAATAAAGTGTCGGGAAAATAATACAAAAGAAAATCGCTTGTAAAATAAAGTGTCGGGAAAATAATACAAAAGAAAATCGCTTGTGGGCGCCCTACACTTTGTAGCTGCATCTGGAATAAACCGTAATTTACAGTTTTTGCGTTGTTCAAAATACAAAACAAATCAAAACAAAAAACTGATATACATAGGTGTACACATGTTAGAGGTAAACATTTCCATACCTATCTAAATGAGTGATTTAATTGAACTTTTGTTACTGACAGCGCCGATCCGTCAATATTCATATAAACGAAACGTTCATGTCTGCTATCGCGGTTAAGTCAAATATCTTCTAAAATGCTATTCGAAATAAATCACCAAAAATGATAGTCTTTAAGTAGACCATTTGCAGGCGGTTATTCAAAGAAATTTACTTTTTTCGTTCATTATGCACCAACATGTCGTATTAAATTCAACATTTAAACAACAACAACAACACCAACAGAATCGGAATAGTGTTCAAAAGTCGTGAAATTTACTGTCCAAGAAGACGATTTTCTTCCTGTCTCAAATCCTATCATTTCTTAATAATCCAACACCATTAATTACGGTTCATATACGAAACTAATCTTTGCTCTAAATTCTTTTTCTGTAAAAATAGACTAGACGAGAACCATTCTATCCCCACTTAATGAGATTGGTTCCAGGCGTAAATTATTGTCAGATAATACGGAACCCGTCAAGTTTTCTTTTCAATTGATTGGTTTTCGGGTGATAGGAAACCTTTATAGGGACTGTCAATAATTTTCCTACTCTCTTTATTAAATCTAAAACTTTATCTTCATTACAGCGTTCATTACGGGCTTTCTTTTCGATAAAAAACAACTAAATACTTTCGTCTAAAAGCTCTGTAAGTTTGGATAATTCTAAAATTTTGTTAAGGTTAGTATAAACACTTTTTACCTGGACTAAAGAAGACGATATTTATGTTGACACAAATACTAATCTTCAAAAGAAAGTACTAACTCGCATGATGACCACCATTTGAATACCTGAACATGTGTATAAAAAATAACGAGCAGTTTAGAAATGTTTGGTTCCGATAAAGAACTATATTTTTGTCCGTTTTTGAACGTTTGGCCTGCTGAAAAAGTATACCTTAAAAGAAATCATGCTAAGAGTAATCAATCTATTTAACTCAAATAGAAAGTAATAATCAATCATAATATATCGGTCGCATTCGTACCCAAGCCAACATCAACATATGAGTTTCGATTTGCGTGTCCATTGAATACAAAAGCTAATTAGATGTATTATGGCTGTAATATAGACTTGGAATGTATGGTGTGTTGAAATGCAGAGCATCTTTAGCCTTTCGACGCTTTAAAAGAGCAGGACGTGTTACATAATGCCGTAGAAATATTTAGCTGACTTATTCAATCAATACGTTATGTTATGTAACGACGAGATATAGCGTTCAATGTCTGTATGAATGAAAATCATGGGCAGGAAAAAAACTAGCATCCTCGAATACTCTAGTGCCTCCTATTTCGCTTCGCTACATCGACGTCGATGTAGAGTAGTAAATATGGAGATCCCGGGGTATCCGAGGATGAGAAGCTAAAGAAACGAAATTGTTTGTCTTGTTTGCCAGAGAAAATCAAGGCTCTTGTCAAAGAAGCAGTTAAAGAAAGGCCAGTTAGATAGAGCATAGGTTGAGCCGATGTTTGCAGTAAATAAGACATATAGATATCAGAAATGATAACGATTCCATATGAGCACTGGCGTGACATATTCAATATAACACATATGCGCTTTGTGAAGACTCAGATCATTTTAAGCATCCGTTTGGTTCGATCAGGGTCATCACTTAAGGCTCTATAGATAGATACTGACTCAAATGATCTTCAAACGTTCAGCGAATATACTAAATGTCTACAGTGACTGTCCAGGCTGCTCAATATATTTGTTTAACTCAAATATGGAATAGTTGAAAATGTCACTCATAGACCCAAATTGTCTTTTCTAAAGTAAAAAAAATTGTATTTAAATACATTAACCTCCCTCAAATATTTATCCGGGTTCGATCCCCGACGGCGGCACTCATCCTTTCCGACTATTTGTCTCTCACCAATGGGTCGATAATCGTACACCTATGTGGGATAGCAGCTGGAGGCTAGGAAGGGATGTAATGGTAGTACTGGTGTGAGAAATACCAGGATTCCATTGTTAGGTGCTCCAGCCGCCGCGATATAACTGAAAGATTGTTGAAAGCGGCGTAAAACCCCATTCAAACAAACAAACTAATCAAATATTTATATGTATATATATTAACCTACCCCAATAGTGGCAGTGACTACTATATTTTATCATACCTACTGGAGAAATGTATTTTCGACCGTGAGGGGATTCGAATACACGCGGATACGGCAAGGTCGCCTAGCCCTGCTGTGGTCGACGTCTACCAAGACATCCCTAATGTCTCTGTTGCTCCGACTGTCTTGGTAGACGTCGGACATTTCAGGGCTAAGCTATGTTATCTTATCTCCGTGGTAATAATTCCGTCTATACGCACCATTGTGCATCATTAGTAGTTGTGTCATTGAAATATAGTTTTGTTGGTCATAAGTGTGAGTCTTTGGTTTCAATTATAGAAAGAAAAAAATCGTGCGAGTCTGAACCTAAGGTCGAACATTAGGCGAAATCTCATTTTACAGATAGTCACGAAGTTCACAAGTTAACATCTCTGACGGAATAATCGTTGTTGTGCCTATAGTCGATAATAATTAATGGTCATACAATGGTCGGTGCTGCCTTCTGTTGGTCACAAATATTATTTATTTTCAACCAAAAGACGCTGCTTCTTTTGTAGATATCTTTTATCACAAGTTTAAAATTATACCGCTGGTTCTCTCGGGGTGCCCGTGGGGATACACCTGCATTCTCTGTGTTTTGCAGGTAATGTCCGCATTAAGAAAAAGAAAAGCTGCGTCTAAGAACGTGCGCTTTGGTTTTTTACAGAAAATCTTTGTTGCCAACACTATAAGAAGAAAATAGATGGTACAGCTCTTCACAGAACATTTTTTTGTCGACAACACTATAATTAGACAAAAGAAGGTACTACTTTTTGCAGAACATTTTTGTCGCCAGCACTTTAAGAAGACAATAGATGGTACTGCTCTTTCCAGAAAATTTTTGTCGACACCGCTATGGTTAGACAATAGACGGTACTGCTCTTTACAAAACATTTTTGTCGACAACACTATAAGAATAAGACAATAGACGGTGCTGCTCTTTACAGAACATTAGTCGACAACACCTTGATTAGACTATAGACTCTTATGCTCTTTGCAGAATATTTTTGTTGACCACAAGTTTGAATTTATCGACACTGAATGGCCGTTATCTTATACAGATTTTTAGTCACACGATTCGGTCTGTTGTCGGCCTAAATGTGCGCTACTTCTTTTCACTTTCTTAGCGGATTCACACATTGTGTGATTAGGTTTTTCGGTTCATACCTCCATGAAAACAAAAAAACATTCTCTTCATTTCTTATAATTTTATAACATCGAGCGAAAAAAAAAAATCTTTATAAATTTTGATACCTTTTTGTATGGGGCTATTTTTTTGCGGAAGTAAACAAAATCGCTGCGTGCTCAAAATTTTGTTCGTGGAGTTTTGAATGAATTTTTTCGACCAATCAGAACGCTCATTTTTGATAGACGAAATTAAAATTCAAATTATTACACGATGTTTTGTTTACCATTAGTTTGGAAGTGTCGTAATTCAATCGGCGCAATTACTTTTCAGTGCAGAATATTTTATTGACCACAAGGTTGAGGATTCCACCATTCAATGGCCACTAGCATTACTTACTTAGAATATTTTTAAAAATATTGGTTTGAAACTACCGTCATTCTATTATTGTTACTGTTTGTTTATTATTTAATATAAGTTTTTGACAATTAGTTTGAAACGACCGAAATACAATAGCCACAGTTACGTTTTGTACGGAATGTTTTTCTTGAGGTTAAGTTTGAGTGCCGTCGTTTTGGTGTGGTCATTAAATAGGCGTTACTGTTTGTTTGTTTGTTTGTTTATATACACAATATTTGTATTGACTTTAAGTTTGAGTCTGGCGTCATAAAATAAACACTAGTTTTTTTTATTTTTTTCCCTAAAAATAGTTTTATTGTTCAAAAAATCGAGTATGTCGTCATACGATGGGCGCTACTATTTTTAAAAAAGATTTCTTTGTTGATCATAAGATTACACCGTCATCAAACAGTAGACGTTTCAACCTCTGACAAAAATGTTCACCAATTCGAGAATATTGTCGAAATGAATGTTCAGTGTGAGAAAATTCACACACTTTATTATAAAACATATACATCCTCGATGGGCTACCATGGCAAATATAGTTTAAATATGCTGCATTAATAATGTTTGGGCGGCCAATCCACGAGACAAAGCATTGCAAAAAGTGTTGCGTTTGAGGGAGGAGTAATTCGGTTGGTCATAAGGATACTTTTAACCCATTCCCACACAATAACGCTTTTAAACTCCCATAAATGTGAAACCTTTGGGAAAATGGTTGAGAATGAAAAAATTGCTCGTTAAAAGCAAATTCTTCATTATCCACAATGATTTCTGCCCTAAAAGACAACTATTTGAATACTTCGTCAACCTAAGATTGTAGTCTGCAACTTCAATGAATTAGAACTGGACTTAAATTTTGTCGTCTGTAATGGGGTAAAACTTATCGAATGAATACCTGAGAACACACCTTCTATGGAGAACCACCTTTTAGATATTGTTTAAATTTAATATGATAGTTTTTAAAATTGCTTATACATTAGGCACGTACTTCGTCACACAGATTTATAAAGATAAGTAAGTTAAAAAAGAAATCCAGAAAGAATTTTCCTATAACACAACACACACAAAAAGCGACGTTATTAGGCTCCAGTTTTAATCTACTGAACACTCTAGCGGCACCAGGTTTTCAATTGTAATTTAAGAACGGTCCAGGGATAAAAAAAAAGAAAAACATGTTCACTTTTCTCTGTGGAAATTGCAATTTTCTCCCCACGAGCTATGACAAGGTGTTTTGGTACCAATTTAGAATCCCACTATGCGACCGGTTCCTACATTTTGATTATTTCTTCATAATCTGTCATTAATTGACGGGAAAACGGTAACCAATCTATAGCGAAATTGACTGGTCCCCGCACTCTGCGAAATCAATTATCTATAACCATAGCCTAGACTAGAACCAATCCACTCTCGTAAAATAGATTGGTTCTAAGAATAAATCACTTTTAGATAATATAGAACTCGTCTAGGAGTTTCTTGCTTATTTTCATTCCTTTAAGTCCATTCTTTCTAATGTTTTCGATATCTACAGGGATTATTAATTCATAATTGTTATTCGACACCTTTCATTTGCCCAAGATGCGAAGTATAGTTATATGATATTTCACAAGATCGGATGTTGAATAGATTGTTTTCTATATGGGGGGAAGTTTTTTGTGTTGGTTTGATATCATTACTTGATATTCCCATTGACAGATCTCTGGCCACGCCCACAGACCTCGACAGAACGCTCGAATTACAAATTAAACATCGCTTTTTGTTGCAAAATTAATCGAAAGAAACATGTAACAATAGAGTAAAATTTTGGTTTGTGACATAAACTTCGTAACTATAGCTCATATAAGCTGTGGTTACGGCGCCTAAATCTCCAAACCGACGAAAATCCTTCAAAATAATGTCAACCAATGTCAGAGTTCAAAGTTCCCTTCTGGACAAAATGTATGATTGAATCAGTCCATCGTGTTTGATTTACGTTTAAGATCCGTTATATACGTAAACCATACGATGATATTAAGCACGTACATGGAAAAATAAAGATACCCTCGGTATTCAAGGCGTTAAGTCATTATCCTTTCAAAGTAGGATCAGGTTTAATTGACGGATCATAAGCCACGCCCACTGATCTACGACCACACAGTTTGACGGAGGTTATAAATCCCATCATTTCCAAACATGTGGTTTGGGACGGTGATATAAAAGAATCGTTTGTTGGCGATCTAATCATCGTATCTACAGCTCATTTTTTTCATGACCTCATATTCATGACAAAAGGCGCTATCTAAAACTTCTACTTTATTTCACACTGTAAGATACGGATTTTTGTCGTTCATATCCGGGTTTATCATTGTGCAATGTATCTTGCACTAGAAAAATGTAAACATGAAATTATATACTAATACAAAAATGGATTCTTAAAAGTACGCGTTAAATGCGATGTAAGCATTAACTTTGCACGATTCAAGAAAAAAGGCATTAGCCCAATAAAGTCAACTAAGAGACGAAGAGAATTTATTTTATTTTCATGGAGGTATGAACCGAAAAAATAAGAAAAAAAAATCTAATCACACTGCATGAATACGCGAAGCGGATTCATGTATACGTGTGATTAGGTTTTTCGTTTCGTGGCTCCATGAAAACAAAAACTATTTACTTATTTTCTTCTAATTTAATAGCATCGAGCGAAAACAGCTATAACTTAACAAATTAAGATACTTTTTGTATGGACTATTTCGTGCTGAAGGATACAAATGTCTGCCTGCTCTAAATTCTGGTCGTGGAGGTATGAATGTCGTTTCTTTGTTTTTTGCGAACCAGACCCTCGGTTTTTGATTGACGAAACTAAACATTTGATTGTTTATAAGCTCATTTTTTCGCAGAAAACGCAAGTGATTACTATAGCAGTTGACGTTTAATTCTATTTCTTGTTTTAGTATTAATATTTTTCTCACATTTAAGCATCATTATTCTACCAAATTCACCAGCTCATATTCTCAGGACAGGTTATATTGTATTTTTGAGATCGAGTCCGGTTATGTATCAGATGAATACTTGCCGGCTTTATATAACTATGACATTGACCCTGACTTACAATCAAAACGCTACCTTGACCTTAATACTTCAGATCTGATATTTGCGCATGTGGTTAAACAACTGACCAATCGCGGCTGTCAATATCAAATTATTCATTTTGACCAAAAGAGAAATTTTAACTCCAAGATTGGCTTAAACGTCGCTTATCCAAGCTGTGGGTTGGACCATGATTGGCTAATTCTACCGTGTTTATCTTAAGGTACAAGTAACACTACACTGGTGGAAGTATAAGCAAGCACACAAGATCTTTCAACGGGCAAAGCCTTTAACATAAAATCTTAGATAGCCAGGGGCAACGCCAAACTATAAAAATTGGTTTCATGGGTAAATTATTGTTAGATAATGGAGATTCCATTCGTTCGTTTCTTTTCAGTTCATTGGTTTTGCGTGATGTGATACAAGTTTTATTGGATTGTGTATAGCATCGTCTGTAACAAAGAAATTGTACAGGTAATAAGGTAAGCGTTTTTTTAGTACTTAATCTAAAAGTAAAGAAAACTGGTCCATTCCATCACGCTAACTCGCACATAAACAATTCGACAAGTTATGAAAAAGATGACCGAAAAATTCCTTTTTTAAGAACCCGTATTGCTACTGCCTGAGAGAGAGACAGACAGAGAGAGGGGGAGAGGGAGAGAGAGAGGGGAGGGAGGGAGACTGAGAGAGTGAGTGTGTGTGAGAAAGGCAGAGAAAGTGAGAGACAGAGGCAAAGAAAGAGAGATATGGATAGAGAGGTAGTGAGAGAGAGAGAGAGAGAGACAGACAGACAGACAGAGACAGTCAGGGAGAGAAATAGTGAGAGGAGAGAGTCAGGATAATACTGAAGATCAGTCGTTCAAACTGTCTCAAATCCTTTGGAATAGGCAGACGTTTCATTCTTAATAGAACGACCCGACAGGCTATGGTTTGTCCCCACATTTTCCTGAACTGCTTGTAGAGAATGACAGAAGAAAACTCGATTATACGTAAATGTATGAGCTCTTTTGTTCCAATACATGCACGTCCTGGTGTTGTTGTTTTTTTTTTTCGGAGGGGGGGGGGTTAAAAGACAGGCAATACTTCGTTGAAAAAACAGTCAACGGTTGTCACAATTAGTATGTGAGTAGAAAAGGCGCTCAGCTATTTCAAAATTCAGTGCGTTGTTGTTTTTGCCATAAATGCAGAAACATTCTTCTCGAAACAATTTAATATTTGCCTCGTCGGCGAATATGTGCTTGGAATATTATCCGCTGTGAAATTCCCCCACATAATGTCTCAAAATCGGCAGAATTTCTGAGCGATTCGAAAATAATTGTTTCATATAAAACACGACCTTATCGATAGACTGGGTCTCACGGGAAGTGATGAGGTAACTTCCGGTTGTTAACATTGAACCTAGACTCGGCATTCTATAAAGATGATGTACTATCTTATGGTGTTTTTAAGTACCGTCACTCGAAACGGGCCATACAGACATGTTTATGAAAAAGGTACATTTATTTTATCTGCGTACCATTGTGACTATATATTACTTTTGATAGAGAATGTTTACTTTCTGAATCAAAATATTGAAAGTACTGTAAGCTTGCGAAGTAAAGATTTGTTAAATAATCTCCTTGTCAAAGGTTATCATGATAAATAAACGAGGTTATAGTAACCAAGTAGTTAACCCATTACAACATGAAAATATCTGAGAAAGGTTCAGACAACAATTTCAAGTTGGTGGAATCTAGAAAAAGTTTGCCTTGTAGAGTAGAAAACATTGTGGACATTGAAGAAATTGCTTCATTGTCCACAATGTTTTCCGGGGACTTTTTATAGAAATGCGTAAAAAGCGGGATAGAGTTGGAATGGGTAAAGCAGCATGTTTCCTATAATTTGAATAAAGTTAATTCATGTGGCCATATAAAGCAGTGAAGAATCTGATCAGAATCGTTTTGAACACGATATGCTCAAATGATTACAAATATCTAGGAGGTGAACTTGCATGCAGAGTTTGCAATTTTTTCCTTGAAATGCACAAAAACTACTTTTTATTGCGTAGGCATTCAATTGAATTAGTTGTTAAACCTCAAGTGGCAGTTTACACTCTTTGAACCCTGAGAATGTCTTAAGTTACCAAAGTTGATACTTTGCTGCCAAAACCAAAGGGAAACAAGTGTTTGTAAAAAAACATTGCTCAACATTGGTAACCCATTTCCATACAATCACGACTTTTGACCCCCTTAAGAAAAATCAAAGTAATGAAGGTACTGTAAGCTAGCGAAACACGATTTTGTTACATAATCTCCTTTGTCAAAGACTATCATGATAAATAACGAGGTTAAAATGACCCAGGTGATAAATACATGTAGCATGCTTTCGAAAGAGTTTTCTACAGTTTGAATTACGTTAACTCATGTGACAATACAAAGTAGTGCGCACAGTGAAGCCTCTTATCAGACTCATTTGAAAGACGATATGCTCAAGTGAGATAAAATACATAGGAGATGAACTTGCAGGCAGAGTTATAATACATGTACATAATTGCAACTTTTTATGGCTTATGCATTCATTGGATTTAGAGGTTAAGCCTCCACCGGCAGTTTGCACTAATTGAACTCTGGGAACAACTAATATTTTTGTCTATTAACTTCGGCTATTACAGCTGACGCTTTATTAGCTAAAAAGCTTTGATAAACATTCTGGAATATGAAGAAATTGCTTGTAACAAGCACTTTCTTTCATTACCCATAATGATTTCTTCCCAAAAGACCAATATTCTTTTAAAGTCCGCCAACTACGAAGTGTCGTCTTTCAACATCTTTCACAGTATGTGGGTGCTAATCTAGAAAGTCTTAACTATACAACTGTCAAAGCATTCTGAACGACTGCACAGTGTGCGTGTTCGTATGGGAAGTCTTAATCTATAGAAACTGTCAGAGCTTTCTGGACTACACAGTGTGTTTGATCGTCTAGAAAGTCTAAACTATACAGACAATCAAAGCTTTTTGAACGATTACACAGTGTGCTTGCTCGTCTACAAAGTCTAAACTATACAGACAATCAAAGCTTTTTGAACGATTACACAGTGTGCTTGCTCGTCTAGAAAGTCTAAACTATACAGACAATCAAAGCTTTTTGAACGATTACACAGAGTGCTTGCTCGTCTAGAAAGTCTAAACAATACAGACAATCAAAGCTTTCTGGACGACTTTATTGTATGCTTGCTCGTCTAGAAAGTCTAAACTATACAGACAACCAAAGCTTTTTGAACGATTACACAGTGTGCTTGCTCGCCTAGAAATTCTAAACTATACAGACAATCAAAGCTTTTTGAACGATTACACGGTGTGCTTGCTCGCCTAGAAATTCTAAACTATACAGACAACAAAAGCTTTTTGAAAGGTCAGGGTGTGCTTGCTCACCTAGAGAGTCTTAACTATTCAAACTATAAAGAATTTCTGGACGACTACACAGTGTGCGTGCTCGTCTAGAAAGTCTAAACTAAACAAACTACCAATTTTTACAATTCCCTATTCCATTCAAATTAATGCATTAGGTCCGACACAGTCATTTTTTTGTCATTCTTTTCTGTTTAGAATTACAAATGTTATAATGTTCAAGTAGCTGCCTCAATATTCGTTGATATACGGCCTCTCTAATGCCTCATCTTCATTTACGGTTCTCTTTTTGAGACTCAAATTCATAGGTTATGAATGAAGAATTTTTCAAAAGCTATTCTAGCCAGAGTAGAGGAGCCATCGTTATAAAAGACTAGTATTGCAAGTTTTAAGTAAAGTCTGGAGAGTTTTCTCCATAAAATAAATTTGAAACAAGATATTTCATTATTTTTACTCGTGATACTGAGGATTCCGTTTCCGCATAAAAAATATTTTCAATTTTCCAACCTGTGATTTTATGTTCATTAGTGTATTTAATAGACCGGTACCACTGGCAACAGCTGGCTTTTTTTAAAGTCGACGGCGGTACCGGTCTATGTTTTTAACTGCTGTATCATTCCATTACCGGACGTGTGTTTGAAACGAATGGGATAAAAATCTCGAAACCATTATTCAATAACTTGAATATAATTATCTATCATATCATATTGTGACATATCATGAGCGATAGAATACGTCTCTTGTGATTAGTTTATACAATGTAAACAAGAAAACTTAAAGATGAGGTGAAGGAGTACGATTTTAAAGGGGGGTAATAAAAAAATCGACTTTCTTCAGATACATGTTAGTCAACCCACTTAATGATGTAGATAGTTTTACAGTGCAATATGCACTGTTTAAAAGCTAATGAACTTACAACAGAAGTGAAACAGACGATGACATTATTTGTACTACATTTAATATCATAAGGAATAATTAAGGGGGTTCTGAGGATATTGGATTAATACTAGTATTTTGAAATTAGGAATATTTTTTGTTGTATTTTCAACGAAATATGTCGTGATTTCGTTTAAGGTTAACGTAAATAAAGACAATAGAACCCGTATGTTATTTACGAAGTTTTAAAAATGCACATAAATTTAGAGACGGAATAACATGTTAAGCGAAATATATGTATGCAAGTGCTTTAAACTTAACGTCCAATAGGCACGGCGTGCGAAATGACGTAACTGCAGCTTTATTCGAGCTAATGTTACGACATTAAAGCTGTAGTTACGATATTTTGCACCCCAGACGATGATAATTGGTTTGTTGTTTTGCGATCAAAACATCGCAACTAAAAGCTAATTCAGTAATGGTACAATGTTTAGGTCGCCCAAAAACGTTCTCAAAAATTACCGAGGAGGCCCATAGCCCCACCCCACCGAGAGGCGGTTTTGTTTCCTCGGTGCCCTCTTGTCTCTCTCGTCTTCGGGGGCTCAAATCTCTTTTTATATGCGTTTAAAAGCCTACACACGCTACAGTAAGGAGAATGCGCTTTAAATTTTGAGATCCTTCTGGAAAATTGTGTAAATGACAATGTTTCGACTCCTCTTGCAAAGACGCGTCTAAGTCAAACATTGACTGTAGATTGTCTCATGTGTTTATGAGATTTATGAGCAGGCACATCTGCTTCTATCGACAACTGTTCAATGTATCTAGTTTATATTCCTATTGATTTGTCAGGAGATTACCAGACAGATAATTTTGACGAATTGATGCCAAGGGAGATAATCGTTTAAACATATTTCTTCAAGTTGCAAGAGAGTTTCCGAATCTTAATGAAGCACTCAACGCAAGAAAATTTGTTGTTGTGTTTTGATGGGGTCAAGCGCCACTTTTAACATTATTTCAGTCATATCGCGGCAGTTGGAACAGCAAACATTCCTAGTATTTCTCACACCAGCACTACAACTGCATCCTTTCCGAGCCTCCAGCTACTAATCTGACATATGTTTACGATTACCAACCCATAGGTGGGAGACCAATTTCGGAAAGGGTATTTGTCACATCGGGGATTGAACTCTGGCCCTCACGATTAAGAGTCCGATGTGCTACCACTGCGCTATGACCTCAGCCTTGATAGAAAATAACTACAATCAGGGAACATATTTTGCAAAAAAAAGCCCTTTCACACAAGAACGGTGTATTATATGCATATACCCTTTCAACAAATCGCCCAATTCCAGCTTCAGCTGATTTCACCAAAAAGATTACGACCTTTTTTATCCATATCTAGGTATGTAGTTCCATAGACGTGTTTGACAAACCCGTGGTGTTGATCTAACTTAGGTGTCGAACACAATCATTGACCAATCGCGGCTGTCAATCAAGGAATCGATCGACCAATCAAATCATTCATTCAGTCCGTGATTGAAGTTTGAACACCGACATTGGCCGCCATTTTTGTAAAGTATTGTTGGTGGTTTTGCAACTTAAACGTCGTAACTACAGTCGTAATTACAGACGTAACTACAGACGTTTATGTCGCCAACCAACTATTTTACTTTTTTGTTACATGCTACTGACTATGAATTATACAAAAGAACGCCGTTTAAAAACGAAGCGGGACTTCCTGCCGAAGTAAATGGGAGTGGCTAATGGAGCAAGAGGGCGGTGCCATTGATTGGTCAATAGGGTCAACAACAAATTTTGGCCCAACAGACGTTTTTTGGAGAAGCGTGGTTGTAAAGGATAGTATCCACAACATTTTGGGATGAACTTCATGTTCGCGGATAACTCAAAAAGCCACCCCCCCTCCCCACCCACACACTATTAAAAAATATGACATTTCCGCCCGTTTTCTTGTTGACACACACATTTTACCAAAATTTTATTTTGAGCATTAAGGTATTAGCTAGATTTACAAAATATACAACGGGACAATGTGCTTTGTTTGTTTTCAATGGGGTTTAACGCCGCTTTAAAATGTGAGAAAATCTCTCATGTTATTTGAAAATTCACACTAAAAGCATGAATTAACCCAATCCAAAACGACAATATTTTGGAATGGTCCAAATTAAAAGAAGTTGCAGACGGCCATTCAAATTTGTGTGAAATTTGAAAAATGATAACTAAATATGGTTAAAATCAACAAAAAGAAATATTATGTTCCTTTTCCTAAAATCTAGATATTAAAGTTCGCCTCCTAATACAAGGGAAATAACTTGTTTCAGACTTTCCTCTATTGGTAACGCCGTTATCTGTACATACGTCAAAAAGGTTACTGCAGAGGGTCGTCTAAGCCAAATCCAGAACAATTCCGTTTTTACGCCCGTCCAGAAAGAACATGGGAAACATTGTAGAAAAAGAATCTATTATACCTGACTGTTTCTTCATTCCCAAAAATATTTTCGATTCAAAATGACAAAAAAAAAAAAAAAAAAAAAAAAATAAAAAATAAAAATAAAAACTTCATCAACTTCAATGGTCGTCTGTAACTACTTTGAATCGTCGGATCGCTGGTCAAGCCAATTTAACTCCAACATAAAGATCCCTATGACATTTAACCCATTCATAGATGCTAATTATTAGACTGGTCCAAATTGAAACGCGTTAAAGACGACAATTTAAAGTGTTTAAAATTTAAGATTTTTTTCATCTTTCTGGATAGAAATCAATGTGTTAAATGAAGAATTCATTTGCTTGCTTTTCTTAAGCGGCGTCAAATATCGTCTCTCTGTGGGAATGGGTTAACATAGTTATATTGCAAAATGCATTAGCTCAGTTAATAGAGAACTTGACTTCAAACCTCAAGATCACGGGTTCGAGCCCTAGTCTGGCCTTTTTAACTAATTGCTCTTAGGGTGAGACGTTAACCCTTTCCTGTACAAACACGGGATTTTACGGTGTTGTGATTTTATACTTGAGAAAATATTGTGAAAAAAGAAGAAATTGCTTGTAACAAGCAATTTCTTCTTTTTCCAGAATATTTTCTACCACATAGAATGAAATCATTTCAAATTGCATCCGATTTTCATTGTCGTCTGCATCCTCTTTCAATTTGGAACAGTCTAAAATTTAAAAAAAACAGGAAAGGGTTTTAGACCGAGGCCCCAAGTGACGGTGCTATCCAACGAGCACGTTAAATAACCAGGCGCAGCTCTCAACAGTTTTATCCTGTATCTTTTCACTTTCCCGCGTAACAACTCGAATGAGCTATAGTTATGACATTTAAGTCGCTTAACCAACAAAAATGTTTACATGTATGTCAACATGGAGTTCAAAGTTCACTTTCGGTCTAAATAAACGATTTACTTGGTCGATCGATCCTTTGATTGACAGAGCGATCCGTCCATTAAGACCAGTCTAAAAATTTGGACTCAAAGTGACTTTAAAAGTATCCAAATGTTTATTTTACGTCGATTAATTTTAAAGAATACAGCAGACAGATTTTAATTTCGAATATTGAACAGTTTGCCAAGAAGAAAGGAACGTTAAAGGTTTTGGTTTTAAATCTTTGATTCGCTCCTTTTTCAACTCTTTTATTCAACCCTTTCCTGTTTTATGAAATTTTAGACGGGCCCAATTTCAATGAGGTTGCAGACGACAATGAAAAATGCATGCAATTTGAAATCTGACCATCCTCTGTGGTAGAAAATATTGTGGGAAAAGGAGAAATTGCTTGTAAAAAGCAATTTCTCCTTTTTCCACAATGTTTTCTCAAGTATACAATCACAGTGACGTAAAATCCCGGATTTGTCCTGGAAAGGGTTAACCTTTCCGACTATTTGTCTCTCACCAATGGGTCGATAATCGTAGACCTATGTGTGATAGCAGCTGGAGGCTAGGAAAGGATGTAATGGTAGTACTGGTGTGAGAAATTCCAGGATCCCATTGTTAGGTGCCCCAGCCGCCGCGATATAACCGAAAGATTGTTGAAAGCGGCGTAAAACCCAATACAAACAAAAAAACAAAATATTTTATTTAACCCATTCCATCACAATGAAATTTCAGACTGGTTCAAATTGAAAGAAGATGCAGAAGAAAATTTCAAGTTGGTTGAATATTTAAATTTCTTCGTCTATTTGGATAGGAAACATTGTAGATGATGAAAAAATTACTTGTTTCAAGCAATTTCTTCATTTTCACAATGTTTTCCAAGGTCTTTTCCTTGAGGAGCGTAAAAAGAAAGGACTCTATGGGAACGGGTTGATCGGGTTTAATAACACTGCCAACTGCATTTAAACTAGATATAAGGAAGCGGTGTGAAAATCATTTTCTCTCCTCAAACAAGTAAGAGATGAGTTCCTACTTGTCCACAATTAAAACGAAATTGTGAAAAGTGCTTAGATTTAGATGGTTTTTGAGATAACGAAAAAAACAAAGTACTGAGCCCAACATTTTCTGTATTAACTGCAATATTCTTTCACCCTTCAATATAAATCGGTCCAAAATACGGAAGCTATTTTCAAATGTTTTGTCTTGAATAAAGAAAAAAATCTTGTCGGCTATAATCAGGAATCAAGAATAAAAAAACCCGTCAATTTTGTTGGTAGATTTTGCTCTTAATTTAACATTAATTTAGCGCCTATTCACCCCGGGATTATAGTTCTTCATAGACAAATCGATGGAGGACTGTAAGGACAAAATATTGCAACTGTTTCATGAATTACCCAAACACATATACATGTACGCATGACCAGAAGCGGAGTAAGGATTTGATCACTCTAGAGGGATACCTCTAGTTTCAGTGATGAGACGTCCGCGCTTACAAGTGATCCATGATTGGTTGATTGAAGAGGTTTATCGCCACTTCTAACAGTATTTCATTCATACTGCGGCGACTGGAGCACCTAACAATGGATTCGTGGTATTTCTTACGCCAGCACTACCACTATATCCTTTTCATAGCCTCCAGCTGCTATCCCTCTTAGGTTTACGATTATCCACCAATTGGTGAGAGACAAATGTTGGACGCCAGAGATCAAACCCATCACATCCCATGATTGAAGATTGGGAGCAGGAGCGACTAGTAAAAATTCGGTAATAACAGAAGAAACCCTAAGCTAAATATATCCTTTTATCTAAAGATTCCAAACGATCTGAAAGATTTTTTCAGAATTATCACCCCCACAGTACGTAAAAATGAGGAAGGTATAAAACGTGAACAAGGATATGATAAGTGTGAAATTCGAGAAATCTAATTAAATGTTTCGATTATGTGTTTTCTAAAACCGTCGGGTTTCTGAAGGGCAGTCATGAACGAACAGATATGTAGACAACAAGTCAACTAGTTTTATTTGGGCTATTCTTGTCCCTGTTGAAGAAGTTTTAGTTAGCACGGTACAAACCATGTTGACATATAACAGATATATATCCGGTTCACTTATCTTACAAAGGGACACCCCCCCCCCCAAAAAAAACACACACACATACACACACACAAAAAAAAACAACAACACGCAATAGGTATAGAAAAGTGGTGAAATAGATAATCAGGAGCACAAGAGTGCAAATGTATGGCGAAAACTAGAAGGATAGTACTTCATTTTTACACAGAAGTCGGTAAAAAATGTCTAAACATATACTGAGGGAAAAAAGTTTAACAATTTTTTTCGACCTACATTATTTCAACGTAAATGTATAAACCTTATAAAATCAGTCTCGTTTGCAATTTTTAAAAGCTAACTAACTAATTATGCATTAAGAGCACGTTTTCCTCGCTTCTAAAGGCTGTCTGACGCAACTTTGCTGAAACACGTTCTGCACGTGCTTCACATGTACGTGAAGTCTATATCCACAATATCTATCCCATTTTATTGGTTAGCATCAATAACAAGATAACTCATTAAAACATTTAAAAATTTAAATGGGACGTCGCCCAGGGCTTAGCTTAGACCAACGGAACGTAGCCATCGGTATGCTGGCTGGCGGTATGATGGTAAAAGAGGTGGCTCAACATTTTGGCGTGAGCCAAAGTTCCATTTCAAGACTTAGAACAAAGTATCGTCAATTAGGCACCGTCAAAGACAGGCCAAGTTCAGGCAGGCCACGTAAGACTACCGAACGTGAGGACAATTACACCGTGACGTGTTCACGGCGTAATCGCTTCCTCAATAGCACTCGTATAGCCGGTTTGGTCCGAAATGCAACGGCAACACGGGTCTGTGCTCGTACTGTAAGAAACTGACTTCGTTCGACACGTTTACGCGCACGTCGACCTTACGTTGGCATTCCTTTGACACGTGCACACAGACGTGCAAGATTGAATTGGACAAGGGTACACCGTCGATGGCCAAGACGAATGTGGAATCAGGTCCTATTCACAGACGAATCCCGTTTTAATTTGATCTTTGCGGATGGCTGGGTACGTGCTTTGAGGCGTGATGGCGAAAGGATGGATCCCGCCAACGTCATTCAACATGACCGTTTTGGAGGCGGCAGCGTCATGGTCTGGGGTGGTATATCATACCGTGGCAAGACTGACTTGGTAGCTATTCAGGGAAACTTAAATGCCGTTCGATACTGCACCAAAATTGTCCAGCCAGTGGTATTGCCGTTCTTGCGTCAAGGGCTTGCTACCATTTTTCAGCAAAATAATGCCTGCCCACATGTCGCTCGGCACACGTTGGACCTTTTACAGACAAATAATGTTGATGTGTTGGATTGGCAAGCCAAATCACCGGATCCGTCTCCGATAGAACACCTTTGGGACCATCTGGGTAGGAGAGTAAGAGACAGGAATGACGTTAATAACGTTAGAGACCTGGAACGTGTTCTGCGTTAGGAATGGGGGTCGTATCCCTATGGCCATTAATCGTAGGCTCATTTCTAGCATGAAAAGACGATGTGTTGCCGTTATTGGCGCAAACGTTGGACACACAAGATATTAAATCTTTGTGTTACTTTTACTTCCCTACCCCTACCATGTTTGACGCTGTACAACAAACACGTATGACCTTGAAATCATTTTTTTAAAATACTGTGGCTAAAACATAAAAGATCGATGTGTGAAAATATGGTTTGAATCCAAAGCTACACACTGGAGAAATTGGCTGTAACTTACGAAATTGCTTAACTTTTTTTCCCACAGTATATAAAAATGAAACAAGTGAAATGTAAGAACGGCGTTAAAATAAACAGATTGATTTGTTCACTAGCCGGATACATGTATCGCCTCTTAAAAAAAGGCCACTCAAAATTAAATTAAGTAATTCATTACCAGACGACGAAATTTGAGAATCGTCCACATTGAAAGAACCTGCAGTAGACTATTAAAGGTGCATTGAAATAGAAAATAAATATATGAATGAAGACAAAATAGATAGGAGAACTATAGGATAGAAGACATAGTGAAAAAAGGGTGAGAACTTATCACGAGCAAATTCCTTCTGATACAATGTTTATTGTTATGTTGAAATGCAGGGTTAGGTTGAAACGGATTAATGAGAGATAAAGTAGGAAGCAGAAAGAGGTAATTCTGAGTTGTAAGAATTCGTTTCCCAATCTATTTTAACCGAATAAGCTTAAACCAAGCGTTGATGTGCTACGACACAATGATGAAAACTCCGAGCGAAATAAATCATCTTTAATCTAATGATTCCACTCAGACTGACAGATTTCTGCAGAAATGTCAATCAATATATCACAAAATATCGGCAATGTAAACATTCAGCCATGTCTATGATCTAGATAGGCCCAACAAGTGCAGAATTTATCTGTGTATTGATGTTGAAACTATTTCAGAGGAATACAAATCATAGACAAATTTAAGGCTTGCTGAACATTTTCGTTGGTTTAATTCTAAAACCTCTTAACTACAGCTTGAATCAAGCTGTGGTTTTGAGGTTTTAGAATAACACCGACGATTTAATCGATCCCAACACAATAGCACCCTTTTGCGTCCCAAGAAAAACAAACTTCGGAAAACATTAAGGTCGATATAAAAGTTGCTTGTACACGTAACAAGCGATTTCTTCAATGTCCACATTGTTTACTACCCTAAAAGGCAAAAGATGTTTTATATACAAATTTCACCAACGTGAGATTGTAATCTGCAATGTCTTTCGATCTCAACTAGTCTAAAATCTTGTTATATGGTAAAGGGTTAACGCTTACTCATTGCGCACCACTCTGTCATTTTTCCTTGTGAATACACATTATGAAAATTAAAACGGACCATGTTGGAAGTGCGAAAATGTTTGACTCTGGTCAAACTGCAAAACATGCGCAGCGTGAAAAGGATGGAATTATTTCGGTATTTTAGGATTCTCGAAATGTCATTCTACCTTTAACACGTTATAAAATTAGGAAATATAATACTGATTAACTTCTGATGGATACGATCATTTTTAAATGTTAATGTAAGAAATTAAGGGATTGCTGGCCACAACCACTGACTCAGCTGGCCACGCCCACAGACTCCGACAGGAAGTTTTTCATTGGAATCATGGCCAGTAATATGTGTTAATAACTCTTAAAGTAAAATAATTAGCTGGCGACCTAAACATCGTAACTACAGCTTGAATAAATTATTTTCGACGTTGAAGTTATCAGACCAACAAAAATGATTCAAATAAATGACGGTAAAAGCCGGAGTTCAAAGTTCGTGTAATGGCATGTAATGTAATCAAGAGCTATAAACCGACAATTATTGTACCGAATCAGTCGTAACTTTGTAAATATTCTAAAAAAAAGACACAATCTTTTTAATTTGTTGAAACTGAAACATAGCATTATTTTTTACGCATCCAAAAAAAAAAAAAAAAAACCAATAGAACAAGACTGGTGTATAAAAGATTAAGTTAAATTATCGAGTCAGCGCCATCAATAGTTGGCGCCATGTGATCAAAGTTCTGCATAATTCCTATAGTGCGCGTGCAAATTATACATATATAGGTTTTCAATTTGATAATAGACTGTAACAAGAATATTACGGCGAGATTAATATCACTAAAATGGAGCGTTGCCATGGTAATGTGTTCAATAATACACTAATTATTTGATACAAAATAACTATTCTTTTTTACAACAAAATACCTAACTCCTACGTATTCTCAATACAACAATGGCAGATTCGATCTGTCCTGTAACAGCCATTAGGGGAAATTAGAATATTCGCTGATTGTTTAAAGAAGCTTTGGGTCAGTATCTATCTACAGAGCGCAGAGTGAAGACTCTGATCAGACTGTGCGGATGAACAGGCTGATCGGAGTCTTTACGTGGCGCACATGTGTAATGGTTGGAAATGTCACGCATGCGCTCATATCTTTTTTCGCGGGGAAAAATGATTGGTTTCAAGCGGTTTACTAGGTGAAATTAAGGTTAACTGTATTTAAACCTTTTATGTTTTTCAAAATTTTGCACTTGTAAAATTTGAAAAAAAGTTGCAGATGACAATTAAAAGTGAGTGCAATATGGAAAGCAACAAAAAAAAACAGGGTAGAAACTATTGTTGAAAAGAAGAAATTGCTTGTTACAAGCAATTTCTTCCTTTCCCATAATGTCTTCTCAAGTATAAAATCACAGGAACGTAAAATACAGGTATTGAACAGGAAAGGGTTAAACAGTTTTTACTAAATATCACTCAACTTCAAATGTTATCATTTTAAGCAACCTTGAGTCAGTATATATCTATAGAGTGGATGGTTAAGACTCTGATCAGACAGCACGTGTGCAGTCTTTGTGCAAATGTGTAGTTGTGGGAAATGACAAGCGAGAGCCCATATACATGTATATCGTGTCACAAAGTATGAGAATCAGGAATCACATGTATCAAAACATACAGAACCCACCAAGGCGCTTGCTGATCTTTGTTTCCTTAAGCTATAATTTTAGGGACAAGAATAAAGACTACAGTTGCCTTTCATACCAGTGAAAAGTCGAATTCATATATGCCTTGTTTAGTTTAATTTGTGATTCTTTGAGTTTCCAAACTGTTCAGTTTATAATCGATATCATGCAGTAATTCAGTCTCTGGCTTTCTATATGTAGAATTAGGAACCACATTTACATATCTACGGAAAGTCGGGTAAATAAAGTAAAGTAATAAGTACGGAAATATGATTATTTTGAAACGATCTAAAGCTCAAACGAGCTCAGTTTACAATTAATTCCATCAGAAATAACTCGAGACGTCGACATATCGAAGGTTAATTGCGATACTGTTCATTGTATAGACAATTTAAAAAACTGTCGCAATGTACCCTCGATATGCAATAACCCTTGCAGTTGGTATCGTGTCGGACTTCTAAACATGGGGTCCCGGGTTGGATCCTAGGTCGCTGCAAATATCCTTGTCGATATTTGTCTCCCACCAATGGGTGGATAATCATAAATCTAAGTGGGATGAGCAGCTGTAGACTCGGAAAGGACGTAGTGGTTGTACTGGTGTGAGAAATACCACGAACCCATAGTTAGTGCTCCGGTCGTCTCGATATGACTGGAATACTGTTAAAAGTGGCGTTAAACTCCATTCAAACAAACTAAACAAAAAGAAAATGTCATAACAACTGCTTATTCAAACTGTAGTCACGATATTTTGCTCGCTCACCACATAATTAGCGCTATAGAACTTGGGCATTACTTCAGACTCAATCTCAAAGCGAAGGGTGTACTCGTTCTCCTAAACAATCATTTGGTGAATGCAATACAGTTTTAAGTGCATCCATACTGTATGGATATTAAGAAGAGTAATGCATTTATAAGACTTAATGCTGGCTATCAAGATCTCTGAGATAGCATGTTACGAGATTTGTTTGAAAAGGAAAAAACGCTACTCCGTAGTAATATAGTAATATCCGCTTTCCTAACAATAAATATAAGTAGTTTTGATACCATAGTCACCTTTCATCTCTTTCAATTCCATATCCAAAATGTGATGACTTTGTGATCAAAATAGAAATTGCATTTAAAACGATTCCTCATTTATCTTCAGAGTTTTCTACCCCATAGTCCGCTTAATTTTTAATATTGCAAATTTTGAAGTATCATTTACAGCGTTTTCAATATTCTAAAATCGATACGTCTGTTAATGGGTTAACATAAGTCACGTATATGTAAAAGTTGAAAACACTTACCACTCTTACGTTCTTTTTCATGTTTATAAACGTCTCATCTTCTAATTCCGTGTTACAATCTATCTACCCATTTTGGTTAAGATCCATCACAAAAAATAACAAACTTTCGAACGTTTGAAATAACAAATATGTCAAGACTGTTCAAAGATATATTTGGCTTGCAACCAGATTGGTTGAATGTCAACAAAATGCACTTATTGTCATTTTTTACATTAGTTTCTGTAGTGAGAAATGAGGGATTTCTCAGACCGATTTTATCCCATATTTGTGTATATTTTGAATCTTATGCTTTAAGCATAATCGACATGTTCGCTAGAATTAATGATATACGAGCACATTGTAGTTACTAAACCATCCACGTCTAAAATTTCACCTGCAACTCATATTGTTACAGAACAATAACAGAATATCGATATATAAGTACCAAATGATATCGTTCGCCAGAAAAAGGACAATCCGGAATTACTCTAAAACAAATACTTAAAAATGGGGACCATAGTCAAGCACTGGCAACAAAACACAAGGTATAAGGAAGCCTCGATAATCTAGATTCCATAAATCTACCAAACGCGTGAAAAATCGAACCTTGACTGTCCGCGATGTCCGCGCCGCCTTACAAGGGTCGATACGTTTCGTTTTCTTAATATTGTCCGTTTTTGCGTGACGATTCACAAATAAATATTTTAAGCCACCTTTAGGTCTTTAACGGTTGAAAACAAGATGAAATGTACATTCTCATATGGAATCTCGGATATATTAGCACATAACACGCACATCTCGGTAAAACTCGTAATTCATGATACTAGGTACTTATCTCCCAAGTATGATTGGGTCCACAAAGACCCCGTTCTTTCATCTCCGACGGGAAGTACTCCGTGATTTCGTAAATGTTATTGTAAGTTAAATGAAAATTATAAAACAAAAAGATAAGGTGCTGACTGAAAGGTCGTAACTACAGCTCGAATAAGCTGAAGCTACGATTTTTAAGTCGCCAAACAAACAAAATGTCTAAAATAAATATCGGAGTTTAAGCCAACTTTAGGCCTAAATGAACGCTCTGACTGGACAATCGTTCAGTGATCTTTTTTTTGGGGGGGGGGGGGGACAGACAGCGGCGATCCGTCCAATATTACCCCTTGTCATGCTGAGCCCGGAATGTTCCGGTCTGGGCAGGAGGTTTAGACAAATATCAGCCTGCACGTTAGTGCAGTCTGATCTTGGTCTACACCTTCTGCTTTACTTTTTCCTGCCAGAGAAGTTACGAATTTGATTTTCAAAAGAAATATTGATTGTTTAACACCAAGTACTTTCAGTGCTCTCAGCCCTTTGATTTAATGCAATTCCGTAAGGGATTTTATACAGCCTGACAAGGGTTAACAATGTCTTGTTAAATTCATGGTGGCGTTTGATCCGAAATGTTTTCAAATGCTTCTACAAGAAAACGACAAACCTGAAATAACCCGAGAAACATTTTTGTATCATGAAAATACCTTAATTTAGACAATTTGTCTGTGAGACATGGTGTGAATACATTTAATGCTCCTCAACCAAAACTAGACAGCGTGCCTAATTAAATTCAAATCACAGACCATTGATTTTCCCTGGGCAATAAAACCTGCGGGAAAACAACAGGTTTCCTCTATAAGTTATTTTCAATTCATGAATAAAACAAGAATTACTGCGTAAGTCAATATGTGACTCTTCTCTCTCAAATACATGTTTGGTGCATGTATATCTATGTCGCAGAAGAGCTTCTAAGAAACCGTATCTTAATTCGAAAGCGGATAATTTGAAAGCAATCTTCTGACACATTTTTTTTTTGGGGGGGGGGGGGGATTTATCTGTTTTGCCATCACATACATTAGGTAAAAATTAGACAGGCTCCCAGTCTCACTAATATTTATTTGTTAGATAGTCCAAAAGTTTCTAGTCCCTGGCTTTACCTGTCAGTTTGTGAGGCGCAAGGAAGGTAATCCCGGGGAATGTAATGTACAGCATGAGTAATGTACCTTAGTTACTTTCAAACCTACAAGTTTTGAGTACATGTATAGATCATTAATGGTTCATTCTAGAAATCGATACTCAATAATGGCAATCAACTAAAGAACCAATCGACCAATCAAATCATTCGTTTAGACCGGATGTAAACTTTGAACACTTCGACTTCAGCCAAAATTTATTCGAAGCATTTATGTTGGTTTGGCGACCCTAACATCGTAACTACAGCTTGGATAAACCTTAGTTACGACTTTAAGGTCGCCACACAACCATTTGAATTTTATGTTACAAGTGGCTTTCCATACATTTTGTAAGATAAAGCATCGGCGCTTAATGGTCGAAGGTAGCGATCCGTCAATCGTTACCTTAAGCGCCATTCACCAGCCAACAATTGACAAATCGCTGTCGCCGCCAACTTTCTTCTTTTGCCCCTCCCATTGACTCCAACAGGAAGTTCAACTTCGATTTTTAACAGCGTTATTTTGCAAAGTTTATGACCAGTAGCATGTAACAAAAAAGTAAAATGGTTTGTTGGAGACTTTAACGTCGTTACTACAGCTTGAATAAGCTGTAGTTACGACGTTTAAGTCGCCAAATCAGCAATAAAGGTAAACAAAAATGGCGCAGATGTCGGAGTTGATAAGCTCAGGTCCGGGCTGAATAAATAATTTCATTGGTTGGTTTATTCTTTTATTGACGGCCGCGATTGATCATTTACCGCCGCCGAACTTAGTACATAAACATTGCAGAAATACCCAACAGATTCGTGTGATTTTTTTTTCTTTTTTTTTCGACTAACTTTCAAGAACCAGAACCGTGACGTCATGAGCGCAGCTGTTCTTAATTAAAAACGGATTGTGTTAAAAGCATTTGTATTACGATCAGGTGTTCTGTAATACAGAGTAAATCGATAACATCATTAAACTTAGTTGTAAAGTAGTTCATGCCACTATTGAAGATACAAATGTTCCCAAATTGAAAAATTCTCTATGTTAAATTTTAGTTGTTCGGAGGGAGCAACATTACCCCCGACTGAAGAAAGATTAAAACCCACTGTTTTATTTGCTCGTTCCCATAAAAACAATTTCATACACGACCCTATCCGAAGAAAGCATCCTTTAATAAACCACTGTTTCAATTATTCGGCGGCCAAACAACATTTTGATACGATGAAATTGATTGAATTGGGATTAACGCCACTTTTAACAGTATTTCAGTCATATCGCAGCGGCTTGAGCACCTAACAATGGATTCCTAGTATTTCTCACACCAGTACTACCACTACATCCTTTCCTCGTCCCAAGCTGCTATCCCACATGGGTTTACGATTATCCATCCATTGGTGAGAGACAAATGTCGAAAAGGATATGTGCCGCCGCCGGAGATCGAACCAATGACTTCCCATGTTTGAAGATTAGGAGTCTGGCGCGCTACCGACTGCGCTTTGACGGTGGCTTCTTCGATGAAAACCTTATTTTTACATTATTTTTTTTTCATTGGTTCGCAGTTACGACGTTAACGTGGCCAACCAACGATATGTATTTTTAACTAGCAAAGCGTCAGCTTTGATAGCTTAAGTTAACAGACGAAATTTTGAGGTCGTCTCAAAGTTCAACGAGTGCAAACTACCACTGGAGGCTTAACCACTAAATCCGTTAAATGCCTACGCCATTAAAAGTAGTTCTTAATGTATTTCAGGAATATTGCAAACTCTATTCAAGTTGTAGTGAAACTGTGTCAAACGCACGCTATTTAACCCATTCCCAGTCAATTCCGCTATTTAAGCATTTTGAAAAAAAGCTTTAGAAAACATTGTGGACAATGAAGAAATTGCTTGTACAAGCAATTCTTCAATGTCCATAATGTTTTCTATCCCACAAGGGAAAGTTTTCTAAATTGAACCATGCTTTGCCAGCTTACAATGCTTTCAGCACTTTGATTTTTTATCTGTCACTGGCCATGAATAAAACAAACAAACGACGTTTAATATCTTAGCCAAACTGTTTTGGCTGCCTTTTTTTCTGCACTTGTATAAAACCTCGCCACCAAATGGGAATTTCTTTTTGATTCTCGTTGTATGAAATTTCGTAAGATATTATTTGCAAGTTCGTTAGCTTATGGTATATTTCATTTAGGTTTCAGAACAAGCGGTGTTAAATCCAATATTACACAAGTCCAGATTTCGAATAAATTACATGTTGAAGATGGCCTAAGAGTATTTGTAAAGATTAATATGTGGATTGAATAACACGTGAATTGTTTGTTCGAAAATTAAAAAAAAAGTCAAATCTAATATTTGAATGATCACTTAGAATTCACACAAACGCCACAAATGTAATCCACCCGACTACAAGCACTGGCAAACATTCTTGTCATTTTATTTCTTAACACTTGCCATGCTACATAAATAATTCCGTTTCTAAGGATGCTCTTAAATCAAAGCACAGAAAGCACTGGAACCCCTTACAGAGGGTCTGTATTTCTTTTGAAATTAAATTTCACAAACAAATGCTGCTTAAAAGGTACAAGCAAGTGGTATAGACTTAGATCAGACTGCACTTTATGTGCAGGCTGATCGTTGTCTAAACAGAAATATCGCGGGACTAGCATGACAAGAGATAACTACAATACGAAACCAAGTTTACGACTACGCATCTCACAACGGTGCTCAAGATATGTATAGATTGTAAATTTGGGGGGAAATGTGAGAAAATAATAACATTTGCTGACGACAAGCAATTCCTTCTTCTTTAACTATGCATTCTACCCGTTTAACAGAATTCGGTTTCTAAATTCATAGTCATCTAAGGTCCCTCATAATAAAGAAAAACAACATTATATAAAATGAAGAAATCGGTGGGCACAAGCAATTTCTTCATTTACACAATGTTTCTATCCGGAAAGTTGAAAATAAATCATAAATTAGCAATTGTTATCTACAACTCCTTTGAATTTGGACTAGTCTAAAACTGAGTCGTCTTGTAATGGGTTAATTTGATATCTACAACTGCAATCCTTCTTCACTTTGACCAGTGACATATTTTCGTCTGGCGAAGGGTTAACTTTCAACGCGGGTCCAACAAGTGTCTGGCGTAATCATACGGTTATCATAGACACAGAAAATCCAATTAGTCCAATGTTTAGCTAGACGTCGGGATGGTCGAATAATTCCGTGTACGATTCCACTGTAATAGGTGCAAAAGACTGCAGGCACGCTGCAACGATCAATAAACGTATGACGGGCTAATTAGCTCCTTTGATTCTAAATTCTACCAAGGCTAGTTTTCTTCGTAATTACGCGTCATTTGTGTAGAATTTTAGATGCCTAGATTTTTGGGTGCAAGAGGATCATAAAGGCGCTATTTCACTTAAATGATAAGGTTAGGTTGACAAAATGCAATGATATTTTGAGACAACCCCATTTGTTAATCTGATTAAATGTTTACTTTTACAGCATAACGATGTGGTAATTTATCTCATACCACTTTTAAATTTTCATATTGCTTATATTTGAGGCAGTTATCTAATTAAAACTCTATATCATCGTTTGGCAACAAAACATCGTAACTGCAGCTTCATTGAATTGCAGTTACGATATTTTGATAGTCCAACGACGATACTCTTCTGTACATATCCTATTTGTCTTAATTTACAATCAGATTTATTTACCTTGTGTTTAATGAAATGTATCAAAAAATCTAGGCCTCGTGTCTTGAAAAAAAATTATGGCCAGATTCAATTCGCAGTTCGTCCATATTTTCAACTGGCGTTATTTCATATAATCTAAGGTAAGGAACAAAATCAGAAAAAAGAACGCTAGATACGACCGTTAAGTCACCCACTATTTTACACCACATGCTAAGATTGTTTCGTTTCAAATTTCAACAACCTTACAGTATTGTCTGAACGTCTTTTGAATTAGACCAGTCTAAATTTTCGCAAAACAGGAAAGGTCCAGTCACTAACTTTGTAACGTTTCGACATGTACTACCGTTGGCAACAATTTTCGCACAGTCTGGCGAAGGTCGCTATTTTTCCATCCCCAGATAGCCTTTCTTCGCTATGACGGGTCACAATGACACCCATATATGTTTATAGACAATTACGACTGTTTTGCGCTGACACATCGATTTTTACTCTATACTGTGTCAGTTTAAAAAAGAACCCACCTGGTAGAATCAAAGGATAATAATTATTCTCGTAAGAATAAACAACAGGTGTATTAGAAATTTCCGTGTTTACATAGTTCTAAGGGCTTGTTTATCTCTGCAGGTATGTTGATTAATATCGCATCTTGAAGACTATACACTCGTCAGAAGATGTTAAAGTATGATTTATCGTTTTTGTACATTGAAATTCATTTCAGAAGGATGCAATGGGACCACTGTGAACAGTATTTTAGTCATATCGCGGCGGCTAGAGCACCTAACCTGCGATTCCTGGTATTTCTTACACCTGTTGTACCACTACATCCTTTCTGAGCCTCCAGCTTCTCACCCCACTTAAGTATAGGATTATCAACATATTGATGGGCCGCCGTCATAGCGCAGTTGGTAGCGCGTCGGACTGTCAATCTAGAGGTCCAGGGTTCGATCCCCGACGGCGGTACTTATCCTTTCCGACTATTTGTCTCCCGCCAATGGGTCGATAATCGTAGTCCCATGTGGGATAGCAGCTAGGAAAGGCTGTGATGGCGGTACTGGTGTGAGAAATACCAGAAATCCATTGTTAGGTGCTCCAGCCGCCGCGATATAACTGAAAGATTGTTGAAAGCGGCGTAAAACCCCATTCAAACAAACCAATTGATGGGAGACAAACGTCGGAAAGGATATTCGAACCCGGGACCCTTGACTAGAGATCCTGCGCTCTACCACTACCCTATGGCCGAGGCGAAAAACATTTCAGAAGCGCGTGATTATGTTTATAAACCATGTTGTTTTTGTTTGTAGACGAGCTTTACAATATCAGGCATGTTTAGGTTAAAAAACAAAACAAAAACAACAACAACAACAAAACCCCACTTTTTTATGACATTCTTATTCAGGCGTGCTTCTGAGCATTTTGTTATGTTGTTTTTAGTTTTGAATCTCTTAAAATCTGTTTTTGGTAAAGGACAAACAACATATTAACGAACTTGTCAAAGATGAATTCGCAAATATGTGTATCGGTAATATTCTATTCGTTTATTTATATTGACAATCTGTTGGATAATCTGTTTTACATGTACATCTATGTAGAAGGACTTTATGAACCTAGGCGTAAATTTGTAATCGTGAAGCATTTGCTTAACCCATTCCAAGAAAATTACTCTTTTTTTGACACCTTCAAGGAAAAACAATCGTGAAAATATTGTGTAAAATGAATAAATTGCTTATAACAAGCAATTTCTCAATTTTTAACAATATTTTCTATCTAGAAAGTTGAAGAAATCTAGAATTCATACGTCTGCAACTCCTTTCAATTTCGACCATTCTAAATAAATTGTCGTCTGGTAATGGGTTAAAGTAAAGACTCAGATCTGGCTCAGATCGGACTGATAAGTGTCTGCATTTGGAAGGATTTGGAATAGCACTCACAGGCTCATATCAAATTAAACAATGGTTGACCAATTTTTTGTCCTATCTCTCTTCCGATGTTTGCAAGTCCAGGATGGCTCGTTTTCGTGTGACAGATGTCAATATCATATGGGTCACTTGTTTCATAGACGGGCGAGCATCTAAACGAAACTGGTCCGCGACATATAAATGATTTGACAAGTTGAAAGCTCAAAACACTAAGAGACTCTCTCGAGATTTTGTTTGTACATAGCCCCGATTTTCTCGACAAAGCTCTAATCAAATAATAGAATATTTCAAAGAGAGAAACATGCTATATGGCATTATCTTCGGGTCAGATCACGCTAGGATATTTACGAGTATTGTTACGTTTTACAAAGATCTCAAGTCGTCAAGCATGCAATCAAAATTGCTCTTAGATAGATGTTTAAAAGCAAACATATCTGACTCGTCAAAGAATCCGTTCGTGAAAGGTTTCAACCATTGTCAGACTGCGCAGTTCGCGCAGTCTGACAATGTTTAAAACCTTCTGCTTTTAGAGAATGCTGTGTAGGCTAACAATGGTCGAAACAGCTTGGTTTTCACAGAATGCTGCGCCGACTGACAGTTATCGAAACCTTCTGCTTTCGAAGAATGCTGCGAAGTCTGACAATGGTCTAAACCTTTCGCTTTTTACAGAATACCTCACAGGCTGACAATGTTGGAGAGTTAATAACTTTTGTTTGATTGATCGATTGAATGGGTTTTAACGCCGCTCTTTACAGTATTTCAGTCAAATCGCGGCGGCTGGAGCACCTAACAATGGATTCCTGGTATTTCTAACACCAGTACAACTACATCATCCTTTTCTAGCCTCCAGCTGCTATCCAACTTGGGTTTACGATTATCTACCAATTGGTAAGAGATAAGTACTACGGTACAACACATGCTGACAATGCATTCTTCAGAATACTGCACTGCCGTCGTCATAGCGTAGTCGGTAGTGGTTCAGACTCCTAATGAGCAATCATAGGATGTCATGGGTTCGATCCCAGGCGGCGGCACTTATCCTTTCCGATATTTGTCTTTCACGAATGGGTGGGTAATCGTAAACCTAAGTGGGATAGTAGCTGGAGGCCATGAAAGGATGTAGTGACAGTACTGGTGTGAGAAATACCATGAATCCATCGTTAGGCGCTCCAGCCGCCGCGATATTACTGATATACTGTTAAGAGTGGCGTTAAACCCAAATCAATCAATCAATCAATTAATCAGAATACTGCGCAGCTGACAATGATCGAGACCTTAGTGTTTAATGGAATGTTGAGCATGCTGACAATGGTCGGAACACTTCTCTTTTTACAGGGAGTGGTTCATAAGGACAATGGTCGAAATCTTGCGCATCCTGTTAATAATCGAAACTTTTCTCTTTTTTACAGAATGATATTCAGACAGACATAGGTCGAAACATTTGACTTTTTACAGAATCCTATGCAAGCTGACCACGGTCTATACCTTTCTCTATAACAGAAGAATATAATGCATCTAGCGTGGTCATTCTACCTTCATAAACATATATTTTTGAAATACCAACTTGTGTTTGACTTGTGATGTATCTAAAATATTTTTCAAACAAGCTTTGTAATATCGATTACCTTAACTTATTCCCAAACAAGAAAAGACCGGTCCAAATTCAGAATAGATTTTGACGACAAATTTGAATTGATAACATTTTACGTAGCTCTCCCTTTAGGTAGGAAATGATATGAGAAATAAAGAAATTAGAACAACAAAATCTATATAAAGAATGGACATGATTATTACAAATATACTCAAATTCATTTCCATTTGTGTAGTTGATTACTCTTTAATTGAGGGGGGGAGCGGATTTGGTCTTTTGGTAAAGCGTTAGACTCCATTGACAAGGGTCTCTGGATCCCTCATCCTCCAATCATTCGGATAAGATATTAAACCGAGGGATATATTAAACGAATATTTAGCCCACCAGAGTACAAGAATTTTGATAGACGAAAGTAAAATATTATGATTTCAAAAATATAATACATAAAAAAAAAAAAGAAAAGAAAGAAAGACACACAAAACGACGGCGAACTACGCCATTTATATATTAGATGATCTTTTCCGAAAAGCATAGGAATAAAACAACGCGTCTTTTCACGCACTGTCCTTATTTTATCCTAAAAACGGTAGCTATATACATGTAATGGTATGAAAGCAAATAAGCTCTAAAATGTGATCCATTAAAGCGAGTACATTCGTTGGTTTTGCAACTAAAATGTCGAAACTACAGCTACCTGTAGTTACAACGTAACGTCGCAAAGCAGGCATTTTACTTTTCGTTAAATATTGCTTGTCATAAATTCTGTAAGATAATACCGTTTTATATCGAACAAGAACTTCCTGTTGGAGGTAGTGTGATTGGTCAGCGGTGGCCCCATCCACTGTCCTGGCAGTTTGACTGTGATATCAAACGATGTTATTTTTGATAATTTGTGGCCAGTAACATAAATCAAAAGACTAATTGTTTGTTTGCTACATAAACGTCGTAACTACAACCTGAATAATTTCGGCACTTTGAAAAAGAGTTTTAAAGTCCCATTTCGCGATGTACGAGTTTTCCGAACATTATGAATTATGAAAACATTTTGCCGGGATAAAGTTTCTTATTCGAAAATTCTTGTGTTTTCGAGTGAATGAAGTTTGATTGAACCGTATCCAGAGAAGGGCGTCTGTCAATATTTTTGCCTTTGCAAAAAGGGCTATTTCTGTAAACTTCTTAATAAATATTCATTTTGTTATGCAACAAGTATTTAATATTCATAGCTCGTTGTTTTTAAAATGATCTTCTGTTAGATTCCTTTTCCATCATTTGCTTTTCTTTTAATTTGACCCTTTACGGAGTGTTTGAGTCTCTGTTAAACAATATAAACACAAACAAACATACAATACGTTCCCGATAGATCGAAAACAACGGAAATGTCAGTACTGCTTGAATTTATTCGTATTCAGGATCTACCAACGTTTCACGGACGCCAATCAAAGAATCAATCTACCAATCCAATCATTCATTTTGAGCGAAAACAATTTAATTGTTAGTTTCGTCTATCAAAAAAGAGCGATCTGATTGGTCGAAAAAATTAATTCATACCTCCATGAACAAAATTTTGAGTACGCAGCCAATTTGAAAGCTTCTGCGCAAAATAGTTCACTACAAAAAGGTATCAAAATTTGTTAAGTTGTTGCATTTTTCGCTCGATGCTATTAAATTATAAGCAATGAAGATAATATATTTTGATTTCATGGAGAATGAACCGAAAAACCTAATCACACAATGTATGAATCCGCTTCGCGTATTCATACAGTGTGATTAGGTTTTTCGGTTCATACCTCCATGAAAACAAAAAATATTCTCTTCATCTCTTAAGTGAATTTTAAACTCCTACTATAGCTTATTCAAGCAGGAGTTGCTACTCGTAGGTTGCTACCAACCGACCATTTCACTTGGTACATGTTACATTTACCGGCAATAGATGACGTCATTTAATATGGCACTGGAACTTCCTGTTGGAGCTTATTGGGCGTGGCGATCAATCAATTAAAGATGTTGACCACCTTCGAGATCGAGAGGTAAAGTCAGAGTTATGAGGATCTGCGTATATTCGGAATAAACTGCCCGAATGTATAGGTTAAATTGTCATTGATTCACGCACATTTGAAATTAATCGAGGACCGAGTATGTCAGTTAAACAGTTAATTGACCAATCAAAACCTACATAAAGACCGGAGGTGAGGTTGAACTCCGACATTGGCCGATATTCATGCGACGGTTTGTCGATTAAAAAGTCGTCGTTTGATTAAGCTGTAGTTACGACGTGTAGGTAGCCAGCCAACCTTCTATTGTTTGAGTTATATGTTACTGGACATAAATTATGCAAAATAACAACGTTTAAGTTCGATGTGCAGCTTCCTGTCGGAGCTCAGTGAGTGTGGCCAGCGATCCATTAATTAAACGGGCACGATTACGTACTTTTATGCAAAAGCGTAGTTGATAAATTTATATAAATTGATTTACTAACTGCTATCTCACGAAATCAAATTTCTATGTGACTGAATTAATCTGTAACTATATCAGAGTTTAAGGCTATTATAAATATTACATTTTGAGCATAAATGTCAACTGTAACCAGATTATATAATGAATTGCTTTTAGGTTAAATCTTTTATATTGATATGATATAATACCGGACATTAAGGCCCATGAATTAACTCTGCCATTTTCTATGTTATTTGCGTCTGATTTTTCTGACCCTTCATGCGTGAAGTAAAGATTAAAGAGAGAGAGAGAGAGAGAGAGAGAGAGAGAGAGAGAGAGAGAGAGAGAGAGAGAGAGAGAGAGAGAGAGAGAGAGAGAGAGAGAGAGAGAGAGAGAGAGAGAGAGAGAGAGAGAGAGAGGTCCAATGCAGTACACGTGTACATAGCAATCTTTGATGTCTGTATAGCAACTTATGCAGGTGCCAAGCTTAATAACAGGGCGACCAAAATGTATGTTGGAACATTTTGGTCGCCATTTGCAAAATTTGGAGGAAACACTCATGCTAATCGCGAGAAAACATCAACGCAATGTAGGCTATTGAGAGTCATGATATTAATTAAACAATTTAATGTACGAAATACGTAATCATAATTGCATGATGCTGCATTATCTATGAGTATAGAGTACTTGCTCTTATAATTGCATGCCTGAATCCTAGGTCTGCAAAACGTTACTCTAATGGGACTCTGTCTCATAAAAACTTTATATGACAAATTTCGGGAAATCTCATATCAAATAAAACTAGAGTGTTTCTCACGGCAAATCATAAATTATTTAGCCACCGTTTCTCCTGAGACACTCTCCTCCCCCTGGCACCAGATAGTATTTTATGGAGAAACGATTAGAAAAGAGCGATTTGAACACCCAGACGAAGCATTCCTCCAGATGATAATTAGAATTAATGGACCTCTTTTGAAGTTCTAAATTTCGATTCTTTTTCGGTTCCAAAATTTTGAAGCAGCTCATTTGGTGAAGTAGTTTGTCACGGTACCTGTCATCATACATCAGCCTCTCTCTGTTACATTTCACAGCACGGTCATAGTAATGCAAAGTTCTAGAAACAGGTCAATTAGCACTTAGTCCGATATACTCGAGCACATGTCTAAACCCTATCATATTTAATCCATTTTTACGTCTATGTAATTTTATGATTGAGAAAATATTGAAGAAAAAGAATTTTTTTTTTACTTTGTATAAGCACGAATGTCACCCTCTGCAAATTGTGCTCCACCTGAATTTGAAAAATAATACTAGATTTTAATTTTCAATCAAGAGAAAGGTGTGCTATTATATTCTTCGGAAAGCTCGAACGCACACCAACAGCATCCAATCTATCTGTGCACTACTTTTTCAAAGGGTATGGAAGCATTAGTCCGGCTTAGCCCGTTCATACTAGGCAGGGGTTTTTGTCTAGGCGCTGCATACCTTGTCTAAAGAAATTAATTGACCGCCGATATGAAACAAAACAAAACAAACAAAAAAAAAAAAAAAAGAAAAAAAAAAAAAAACACCCCAAAACAAACAAACTATTGACCAGCCAAACCATTCTTGTTAATCGGAAGTGAAATTTTTCATCCGACATTTTTATTCAGCCTTTTCTTGATCTGGCGACTTAAAAGTATAGGTCTCTATTTCCTTGGTTTTATGCCCATGAAAAACTAATTCCGTTTGATATCTCACTGCATCTGCCATGCCGAATGTCAGATGGAGGGTCGAGCGATCCGTTAATGGGGCGATAAGTTTGATATCTCACTGTATCTGCCATGCCGGATGTCAGATGGAGGGTCTAGCGATCCGTTAATGGGGCGACCAGTTTGTCGCCTTCAAAAAATACAAGATTTACAACGAAAAACTATTCTGTGAAATTCACATCTTCTTAATTGAATTTATTCTTCATTAAGCACGCTGTTTAAATCTTAGTTCCAATTTGTCTATCGAGTTATTTTCTCGTTACACAGGAGGAACCTAATTTGTTATCTAAATATTTCTCTAACACATAGCTTTTCCTCGGGTTCTCAGCGGATTCTTAGATTGTAGAAAGCGTTGAAGGTAGCAAGTAGACTGTAAATATACGATATAAATTATCTAAAGCTAGAAACAAGGGGACCATTAAAAAAAAGCTCAATTTAAACTCGAGGTCGAATGCCTTTTTCATATTTCATTGAACATGTGCTTCCTTGTCACGCGTATTGAAAAAGTTAAGGAAGGTTTGGCTTATGGAATTACTCGAATGTACGGCTCCTGCTAAATTGACCTATCGCGGCTGTCAATCAAAGAATCTATCAACCAATCAAAGCTTTTATTTAGACCGGAAGTGAACTCTGGCATTGGCAGATATTTTGTGAAGGATATTTGTTGATACGGCGACTTAAACGTCGTCACTACAACTCATCCAATTCATGTTGGAGTCACTGGATGGGGAAAATCGAGAAGGTTGGCGGGGCAGCGACTGGTCAAATTCCTACATCTCCTGCATGGTAACTATATAAAGATTGAATAAGGGCATCATGCATTCTGGACAGGCACTAACGTAAGTTCAATGTTGACAAGATCCGACAAGGTCGTCTGTAACTCAATTAACCCATTCCCACACAAACCCTCCTTTTTACGCCCCTCAAGAAAAAAGCTTTGGAAAACATTGTGGAAAATGAAGAAATTGCTTGTGTCAAGCAATTTCTTAATTATCCACAATTTTTTCTATCCAAAAAGGCAAAGAAAATTTAAATTCCACCGACTTGAAAATATCGTCTGCAGCTCCTTTCAATTTGGACCAGTCTAAATTTTTGTTAAGTTGGAATGGGTTAATACTCGACACACTCACCATAGATATAAGTCTATCCTAAAATGTTGACTTTCTGACAAATAAAATACTTTTTGTTGTCTACATTTACTATGATCTTTCATGAAATGGATAAATACAAATTCAAAAATATGACAAATTACAATTTTCATAAAATTCAGAATAGTGTTTCGGATTTTTTGTGATTGTTTTTTCCCCTACCTTTTATTCAGAATATCATTCACTTTCTGACAAATGAATTTTTTGTTGTCCACATTATCTCTAATTAGTAAAGGCATCTTCAAAATCTGGACAAATCTAAATTTTCATTACAATTTAAAATATAGCGTTTCGTTTTATCTTTATTTTTTCTTCAAAATAAACAGATTAAGGCTATTTCAATGAAATCGGGTTTAACACAACATTGACGATACGTGAAGTCCTCTACAAATCAATTTATACTTGACACTCAGTAAGTCTAGACATAATCCTATACTAACATGTTGACATTCTGACAAAGAAATTACATTTCATTGTCTGCATAAACCGCATTGTATCTCACCCAGCTGATTGAAATTTTTTCCGAATTCTTATCGGTTTATATTTGCCAAAACGAAATTAATTTCTAGAAGATGCACTTTAGGCAACATTCAGTCACAACAAGAACCCCATGGGGTTCCTGAATGCACCAGTGAGTTGGCACAACAAAGTTATTTACCCTTCGGAAATACCAAAATACATAGACTGTGCTCATGTAGGAGTAACCTTAATCTAACCAATTCAGTTTCTTTAAAACAGCTAAAAGCTCTACATAAAGCGCAACTATTAAGAAAAAATGAAGTTGAAACGACTTTATGCTCGAAAATCAAAGCAATGAAAGTACTGTAAGCTAGCAAAGCATGATTTTATTACGTAATCCTTTTTGTCAAAGGTTATCATGTTTAGTGGAATTTAGAAAACCCTTGCCTTGTAGGGTAGAAAACAGTGTGGACAACGAAGAAAATCCTTGTTACTAGCAATTTCTTCGTTGTTCACAATGTTTTCCAAAGCTTCTTTCCTGAGATGCTCCAAAAGGAGTTGTCTACAATTTGTATAAAGTTAATTCATATAGTAGTAAAAACAGTGGCAGAGTTTGCAATATTTCTGAATAAGAACTATTTTTATGGCGTAGGCATTCAATGGATTTAGTGGTTAAGCCTCCAGTGGCAGTTTGCACTCGTTGAACTCGGAGAAGATCTCAAAATTTGTCTGTTAACTTAGGCTACCAAAGCTGTCGCTTTACTAACTAAAAAGTAAGGTGGGCTCAAGCGGATAGAATTGTCTTGGCATGAAACAAAAACTCGGAACAAAGGACAGGGCAATGTGGAAAGAATTATTACTGACCTTTAACGAAAGTCCCGCGTATAGTCCTTCAATAAAAAGACTATTAACTAACGGACCGGTCGGCGATAATTACTCACCCCCAAAACGTTAGGGTCGCACTTTTTTATTATTTTTTTTCTCAAACATTACTCATTTTATTAATCATGTTCATGGTTTATCTTTATGTACCTTCATATTCTAACAGAGAGCAGAACAATCGTTTTGAAACATAGCTAAACGATTTGGAAAACTTCTTTTTCGTGTAGTCACAGCTTATTTTGCATCAGTCTAGGTTCTTTCACTTCACTATATATGGAGCAATTTCATAATGAAGGCAGGGTTTGTGCCAACATTCGAAATTTAGGACTCCTTGACCAGGAAATAATTCTTGGTTTCAAAACTGATTTTGAGGGAGTCAAACATAAAATAGAGTGAATCATTAGTAGAGATGTGCAGGTTTAGGTGCCATCTGACCGTTTCCTGTAATGATATGAAGTAAGCAATCAATTTGTGCAACTTTCAAGAGTATCAAAGGTACCCTTTTGAAAATTGGGGGATTAAAACTATTTTGACCCAAAGAAATTTCTCAAAATGATCCCCCTGGGAGAAATTGCTAATGATCAAATGAGGGTATTGGCAGATTTTTGAGGTTCGAAACCCTGGTTTGCGAGTCAAACACGAGTCATCGTATAAGTTTTAGTTGGCTTCTGTAATGGTTAATATCTCCTAAGGGGTTTCCCGCAAAGTCTGTCATTGCGAAGGGATGTCATAGTCTAAGGCATAGAGAAATCCTCCAGGATGCTCCACGCGGGTGTAACGCACCGTATCGTTAGTACGTTGTCGGTCACTCTGCCATCGGTTAAAGGAGGGACCAACCGGACAAAAGCTCTTAAAACAGATTTCTAGCGAGTATCCGAAAAAGGCATTTGTCGACAGACGACAATGGCTTGGATCCATGTCGTTATTATTCCAGCGAGAAGGTCAATTGTTTATCCACACATGACCCCATCGCCTACTCTTGCCAACATCACAACATCCGCTAATGAGGTTGAATTACATACTGTTGGCGGATGATTGAAAGTATTTCTTGTTTGGAGACAACGGAATGAACAATTAGCTTGTTTGGGGATGGCGTGTCTTATGGTGGCTTCACCTCGCGGCTCTCCGCGTTATTGAAAACGGGGGTTTAAATGGTGCACACCGTCGGGACGAGATGTTGTGTGGGAATGGGTTAATTGAGGATTATTCTCTTAACATCGGGGTCATGAGGTCAGTCATTATCTGTAGCAAGACGGAGATATTGGTTGGACTGGTCTGCTCGATCGCCGAGTTCTAACCAGTTACCAGACGAAAAAAAAAAAAAAAAAAAATAATAAAAAATTGGCCAAATTGAATGAAATCGCAGTTGACAATTTTCAGTTGGTAAAATTTCAAAATTCTCTGTCTTTTGGGGTATAAGATAACGTGTTTAATTAAGAAATTGTTTGTAACAATAATTTTAGGGCGTCAAAAAGAGTTGATGTGTTGGAATGAGTTAAGCCCACTAATATGTGTCGAACATCATTGAATGACGCACTTGCGACTGGTCGGTCAGGCCAAATATCTTGGCTGTCCTATTGGAAGGATTCCTCGCGTTACTATTTGGTAGTTTATAAACGATCTTAAAACTAGGGTTCTAAACGTAATACATGCTCGTAGTTCATTATGAGTTTATACAGTGTAAAATAATCAGAAAGGCTTCCCAGTATAATAACAAGATAACCCATCCACTGCCTACTAAAAGACTCGGTTTTCACTGCGAGTTAATCGCTTAATTCTCATTGGGACGAGACAGTGATGTCTGCTAACGTTCAATTTCATATTTGTGAAATTTAACTAATAAATTCCGTCTTAGAAAGATCCAAACAAATATCATTGAAAATGGTAAAACTATGTTATTATAGATAAATTGTCCTTAACTTATTTTGAGTAGTATTTATTACTTCAGGCGCTGCAGATAATGCGTCAGTCGAGGAAGGTCGACTCGTGTCTACGGACATAACCTAAGGGTTTACATGTTAAAGATAAGCTTATAAACCAAGGATACTTACTAAGTAACCGAGAGACGATAATTGGTTAAATAATATAGAACAACCCATTCGCCAGTGTTGCGAATTTAAAGATTTTTGTTTGTTAACAAGTGCCAAATTATCCCCGGTGAAGTATATTTCTCATACATACCATTGATCTTTTTGTGGTAAGGGTTGATTTGTACTTATATTTTACTGTCTTTGCAGAGTTCGTGTATTTCTTCAATTGTTGTCGACGTATGAAACTAAATAAACTAATCACGATGTATAATATAGAAATGTTGTTTGATTTATCGTTTCAATCCTCATCTTTGAAAACTAAAACTATTCTCTTATTTCTTATAATCCAATACCAAAATGATAAACAAGCAAAGAAATACCAGTTCCTGTGTTTCTACTTTGTGTGCATTCATACAAAACATATTTTCACCTTTTTTCATTGAGAGCAATTAATCAAGTTGGAAAAATTTGTTTCCCTATCGATGTATAATAAATTGGTTTATATCGAAAAGGTATGAAATTAATTTTTCCGACAATCAAATTACAAACAATTTGATAAACACAACTAAAATCAAATTATATACACAGTAAAGTATAGAACGAAATGTCTTAGAACGTATGGAAAATATACGGGAGTACCAGACGTTAAAATTTACGCTTGTTGGCCAATGGCATTGATATCAGTACGGTTTGTTTATCAATTAAGCTTGAAACTTCAAACGGCTAGACTGCAATACTACACTGAGCCATACACCTTAACATAGAGCTTGGAAAATGTTACAAAAAACTGATGCAATGCTGTCATTCAGTAGACTTTGCACAATATAGTAATTTTTTATCTCGGCTGTTTTCAAAGAATACCCGAGGGATAGCGAATTTCGCTGTTGTAAAAAAATGACATGTGATACCTCTTTTTACCGAAGGTATTTACTTGAAACTCTCAGTATGTATCTATGACTTAGAACAGGAACATTGATAGTGTCTATAAATTGTATAGAGAATTGCGATGTTTTACACTAAGCCAGTAAGGTTGAGTCGAGTTAGGTGCACTATCTTGTGACCAATTAATACTATCAAGGAAGATCGTTAGACATGTAATTTGTAGAAATTATGCCACTTTACTAAGACTTTTCATTACTTCGTAGCGCCTTATAGGCGGGCGTCAGGTATACGCCAGCGGAACTCCTGTCATAGTTAGAATTGGAGACCACGCCCATTGAACACTGACTTGGATATTAAACGTTATATTGCAAAATATATTGCTAGAAACATGTAGCAAAGGTAGAATGATTGGTTCGCGACCTAAATGTTTTAACGACGCTTTGCCGAGTTCTTGAATGTTTTATATGACGAGATTAATTAATTCTATACTGTTGGTGCGATAGAAAAACGGCGTAGCTACAGCTTTATTCAAGCTGTAGTTACGACATTCTGCTCGCACACCGATGATAAATAAGTACGAATTGGGTTTTCTATTCATAATATGACAATGTTTCCGATAAATCATAAAACCCTGCATTTCGTCGTTTTAACCTTTTCCTGTTCAATCCTTGCAATGGAATTTTACGTTCCTGTAATATATGATTGAGAAAACATTGCGGAAAAAGAAGGAATTGATTGTAACAAGCAATTACTTCCTCTTCTACAATATTTTTTTCCAAACTGAATGTTTATTTTTCAAATTAAACCCATTTTTAGTTGTCGTCTGCAAAACCTTTGAATTTGGACATGTCTAAATTTTGGTTAAACTGGAAAGGGTTAAGATATTCCAGAAACACGTTATATATTATGTAGAATGAAAGACATGTTTGGCTGATCTGTAAGGTTATTACTCAGTGTAATATAATACGGGAAATATAATAATGTAATAATGTAATGTCACACAATTGTAAACGTTTTTTCACTCTCGAGTCGTAGGTAATGCCATTTACGCGTCAAATAGATATGGCTATTGAAACATGAAGAAAAAGAAGAAATTACTTATAACAAGCAAAATCTTTTCTCTCAATATTTTCTACCTCACATGGCATTTATTTTTTTTAAACAAATATTTGTTTTGTAGTCTGCATCTTCTTTGAATTTGGACCATACCAAAACTTTGTCATTTAGAAATGGGTTTGGCAGTGGGTCGTCCCATTTGGAGGTCATTAAATCCAATTCGGAATACCAAATAAATGTATCCGTCCCAATTGACAACCAGGCCCTCTCCCTATAATCGAGAAAAGATTCACACAGCCTCACTGACGTCCTAGGTGTGAAAGGATTTTATTCCCATGACAAGTACATTAAACGATGGTGCAAAGTCTTATAAATTATGTAAGAAATAATTGAGAATCACAAAACCACAGGAGGCTTCATCAATAGCATTAAGGTGCAACAGTATTCACAATACTCGATCAAAATTCGAGTCCACAAAAGTACTGACATTGATTCGACGAATTAGTCAGTGCGTCCAATGAACATTACTCATACAGTTCCTTGAAACGAAAGATCACGGTTTTTGCTTTTTATCATAGATAATCATCGCCGAAGCATAATACTATATCACCAAACTCTAGAAGACTGACCAGATATGCAGTCTTTTCACAGATACAGATACAATGTGATTTGTAATCACTGCGACCCTGTATTATTTGAAGATTTTTTTGTGTGTGATTATTTGGGGATTTTCACTTGAATATCACTTGAAAATCTCACCGATAGAGCAGCGAAATTATTAAAACGATAAACTCACTGTTGTGTTGGATTTAGCCAAGATTCCGCTCATTTACGCTTCTTAACGCCATCTCAACCGGGTCAAGATACTGATGACGTCTATCTGTTGCAACGAAATCTATGTTCGAAGTTGATAGTTTTTAAAGATAAGGAATCAACAGTTTGTCCCTTTTTCGCATTATAGAAAAATTCGTTTAAGATCTACCAATATTTGATTTCGTGAACCATAAAAGTTATATTTTCACTTGTGACTGCACCACTAGTGAAAAAATAGGTTTAATTATGCGAGCAATAAAAGATAAATCTATCGTACTCTTAAGAATGCAATCCACATTTTAGTTTTTGTTACATGTTACTGGTCACATTTTGTAAAAATAAAAACAACAACAACAAACCACCAACTAACAAACAAAAAATAAGCAAACAGCTTTATATCTATTTTAAACTCTATGTCGGAGTCAGTGGGTTGGCCAGCTATGTGTAAATCACCCTTCTACCGAGCTATATATACATTTTTGACATATCACGTCTAATTATCCTGTACAAGATCCGTTTTTTGTTTGTTTGAATGGGGTTTTACGCCGCTTTTAACAATCTTTCAGTCATATCGCGGCGGCTGGAGCACCTAACAATGGATTCCTGGTATTTCTCACACCGGTACTACCATTACATCCTTTCCTAGCCTCAAGCTGCTATCCCACATAGGTCTACGATTATCGACCCATTGGTGAGAGACAAATAGTCGGAAAGGATGAGTGCCGCCGTCGGGAATCGAACCCGGGACCTCTAGATTGACAGTCCTACGCGCTACCAACTGCGCTATGACGGCGGCTACAAGATCCGTTATACTCTCTTTCTGTTCGTTTGTTTGTTTTTGAAATATTTGTTGTACGGAACATCCTGGAGGTCAAAACGTACTTTATCTAAAGAAACTTCACGAACCGTAGTGAAGCCAAATTTATCATAACTGAAAAACTATACTATACGCACGTAGCATCTTCGTTGAAATATATATAGTCTGTAAACCCTTTATCGTGTAATATGTGTTAAATTTGAAGTCCCTAGATTGTTTATCTATGTAACGTTACTTCATGATGTTTGAAAATTCCAATGTTTTGATAAGATCACAATTGACTAATCGCTGACCCCGCTCACTGATTCCATTTGCAACGCCAATCAACTCCGACAGGATGTCCCGCTTCGATTTTAAACGGTGTTATTTTGCAATGTTTATGGCAAGTAGCATATAACAAAAAAGTAGACTAGTTGGTTGGTGACCTAAACGTCGTAACTCTTGCTTGAAAAAGCTGTTTGTAGGATGTTTAAGTCACCAAACAAATGAAAAAGGTTAACAAAAAAGGCAGCCAGCGTCGGAGTTCAAAATTCATTTCCGGTCAAAATGAATGAATTCCTAGGTCGACTTGATATTTGATTGACATTCGCGATTGGTCAATTGACCGATTACAGCTACGCCTTCAAGAGTAAAACTTTGAAAAACATCGTGGGAAATGAAGAAAGAACTTGTTTTATTTGTTACAAGCAATTTCTTCATTATCTACAATGTTACGCCAAAATTTGTAAACTATTTAGATTTTAAGGTATTGTTTATTCTTTTTATGTTTGAGGAATAGACAGATAGTATATCGTAGAATTAAAAACTAATTTTTATTTAGGCATACATGTACTTTATTGGAAACCGGCGCCGGGCCATATCCTTTCCGACATTTGTGTCTCACCAATTGGTGGATACTCGTAAACCTGCTGGAGGCTAGGAAAGGATATAATGGTGGTACTAGATCGAGTTTTACGAGGAATCAGTTGTAAGATGCTCAAGCCGTCGCGATATGACTGAAAATTGTTTAAAGCGGCGCCAATCCCCATTCTAACAAACAAACAAACAACCTTTATTGGATAACGACTCATATATATTTCCATACATACATGTACATGTAGTTACTATTTGAAAGATGATTAAATGCTTACCTTTTTCTTTTGATTGTTCTTTTTCATTGTTGTTTACTCCATCGAACTCATGATCTACACATTTGATTTTTGTTTTCATGCATACATTTGATCGATGCTTGTTACATACCGATATAGACGTTTCAAGGTTTAGATTTTTTGTAAAATCACAGTTTAATATCACTGTTTCTGAACATTAAAAACTTGTGCCCAAAACAACATGGTGTATTCTCGATCTAATATCTAAATACGATTTGGATTTCATACACGATAACCGGATTTATTAACACATGTCTATTATGTATTTCATGAGAGTTTGTTGGTTATTATTTTTATTTAACGAGTCCTTTTAAAAATGATAAAAAAAACACAAGGATTTGTCGAATTTTTAACCTTTTGCGAATGACAAATTATGTAAAAAATAGGAAAATGAACACTAGTATAATATACTATATATTACTATAATATGATATAATATAGTAATAATACCGTAGTCTAGGAAATACTTTTTTTAACTCTTTCCTGTTCAATCACTGTTTTCTACGTCCCTTTGGTTTTATACTTGGGAAAACATTTTGGAAAAAGAAGATATTGCTTGTGACAAGCAATTTCTACTTTTTCCACAATATTTTCTATCCTGAATACTTGTTTTTCAATAAAAATTAACGTCTAGAAAACCTTTGATTTAGGATCAACAAAAAACGTGTCGGCCCAATTATAGAGGCTGAAATGGTTACGTTACTTTCAATATAGTTTATAGACAACGATTTCACCCTTAAATGATTTCTAATATGTAATACAAATAAATTTTTCTCAACATATCCTAATTTTGTAATTATCATTTTTTCCCCTCTCTTTCAAAATTTACAAAAAGCCGTAACGTTTACCATACTTGAAATGAAATGTTCTGGATGATGAAAATAAATTCCCTGATCATTCATTTTTGGTATCCGTGAAATAGGCTATGGAGTATTATCTTCATTGTCCAACTGCGACTCTTCAATTTTTTAGAAAAAAAACCCCAACAAAAACTAAATCTCGAATTTAAAAAAAGAAGAACTGTCTAAGCATCGTAACTACATCTTGGATAAACTGCCTTTATTACACATGCATATTGGCAACGACTAAATGCAGGTTAATACTTCGAACCTACCAACACATCGGTTTTATGCTTTATGATTGTCTGAAGAATATTTCTATACAATAAAACAGTACAGTTACTATCCAGAAGAATTGATGTTGATGTAAACCTAATGAAAACACAATTATATTTACAAATAAAAAACTTCTTTAAATTTCACAAGCAAATTCCAAGTCACTGTAAGAACTAAATGCTCGTTCACAATTATTCCAACATTCAATCCTGGAGATTATCTATGTGTTTAGACAGATACCAGTCTATGAGATCATTAAGATCAATGGTTTGATCGTCTGATAATTTGAAGTCTTTCTCATAAACTCTTAACCCGTTACCACATAACCGGTCCAAATTGAAAGAAGTTGCAGACGGAAATTTAAATTTGGTGAAATATTTCAAGATTTTTGTCTTTTGGGTAGAAAACATTGTGGATAATGAAGAAATTGCTTGTTACAAGCAATTTCTTCTTTTTCCTCAGCGTTTTCAATAGCTTTCATATTGAGGGACATTCAAAAGCGCTATTATGTGGGAATGGATTAACCCTTGTTATGCTGAACTAAATCCTGAAAGTTAAGAAAACACTTATTTGAGGGTGATAATTATTTTTTTTTAAAGTGTCTACTGTAAACAATCCTTGCTTTAAATGGGATAAGCAGGAAGTCTAAACAAAGACAGGCTGCACACACGTGCAGGCTGATCTTTACATTTTCCTCCTGCTAAAGCAGGAATATTCCAGGTTCAGCATGACAAGGGTTAACTTTCTATGACGAAAAAGTACGCTCACGGGAAGAAATGAATGGCTTGTAGGGCCTGTGTTGTGCCAGTGTTGTGATTAGTCTTTTTTTCATTTTCAATTAATCACTAGCTTGACAAGCCAAATAACTCCGTTGGCCCACTAAAATCAGCTGTTGAATTCACCATACCAACAAAAAAGCTTAAATCGCGGTCAATGTCGGAGTTTAAACTTCACTTCCGGTCTAAATGAATGATTTGATTGGTAGATTATATCTTTGGTTGGCAGCCGCAATAAGTCAACAATTTCAACAGATTAAAAACGCACCCACACAAAATTGAAAAAAAAGGAGAAACACAACCAATAGTAGGAATATAATAAAACATGTCCAATATAAATTCAGTGCACTGTTGAGTATGCTGAATGCCTCGACAAACGATTCCCTACAAACTATTTTGCACTGTCCCGTGTGTCCCACTCTGACAGTATGATACATGTCTGATATCTCTGACCTTTCGATAGTTTGCTAAGATAACCATACGTTATCCGATCGTCCCAAGTGGAATAAAGATGTAGGATCGAGGAAACAGTTTTTGGCGTTAATTTACTTGTATTAACTAAAAATATTACCATGACAGTGATTACCATTATTATCGAAAATATCATCAGTGGGCGACAAAAACATTATAACTACAGCGTAGATACAAACCGTTGTTCGCCGACTTACGAATTTGAATATAACGTCGATGCTTGCGTAAAACGCAGTCACAACAGTTTTAATAATGCTGTAGTTACGACACTTTGCTCGCGCTCCGACGATAATTCTCTTAGATTTGTGTAGTACACGAATTTATAGTGAATGTATATAAATATATCCATTCGTAAATAATTAGCGAAGCAGTGCACTTGTAGACTAAGTCCCTATACAATTAAGGAATGGAATAAACTACCGATTGAAATTCGTAATCAAAACTCACTGTCGCCTTTTAAAAGTTACCTTAATCGAAATAAACCAAACCCTAAAAAGTTGTATTCTATAGGTGAAAGAAAACTACAAGTCAACCATACACGAATTAGATATCATTGCAGCTCTCTTATTCAGCATTAATTTGACAAAAACATTGTCGATTCCCCTCTCTGTAATTGTGGTTCGGCCGAAACGAGCGAACACGTTTTTTTCGAATGTACAGACTATGATACTATTAGGAATAGTCTTTTAAACTCTCTTTCAGTATTTGATAACAACGACATAACCATGCTTCTTTTTGGAAAAGATGACTTGACTTACCGCGACAATGAAAAGATTTTTTCTTGAAGTCCATAATTTTATCCGCGAAAGTAAAGGATTCTCGCAATGATATTATTCTTGTTCCATTCTCGGTTGATATGTAGAATGTTAATGTGATATTGTACTAGATCTAGTAGAAAATAAACTACCAAATTTCAAATGAACACCCCCTTGGTTTCTTTCATTACTCTTCCTTACTTTTTAGTCCTCTCCTCTTTCTAAATCATTATTGTGATAATGTTATTTTTCTTCAATGTTTATATACTTACGTCTTGTACTCATACAATGCCATCTTTATGGAGAAGAGCTCTATAAGCTTTCGTTCTGATCAAATTTGCTGTAAATTTAGATTAGTTGCATAGTACTATGAATATACTAGTCGCAAATAAAATATGTTTAAACGAAGGGCATCAAATAATAAAAGTGTTATTTTGAGAACATCTCAATATACGTGGTATTTGTAGGCTTTTTGCCTTAGGTCGTAAATCATTTAAACGATACCCTGTTAAACGGATCTATATTAATATTTACCATATACCATTTGAACAAATGCAAAAATGCAAGATTAAGAACATTCAGGTAAAATGTCGGGCGAATTATGGATTGTGCATTCTTAAATTTCACCGAATTTTCATAGTTGCACAGGTGTAGTGTAACAAGCCGTTTTTCTCACAATGTCCGACATTTTACCTGAATCGTCTCTTATTCACGGAAACGGTCCAATCTGCATAGTTCTGAAATGCGAATCCTTATGACACTGCTGTGTAGAATTTTGGTATTCCACTCGATCTTCGATCTCATGAAATATCAAACTTTTCAAGATGTATCGCTTTAGTAACATTATATTCGCCATATATTAAATTCTACGAGCAAAGCATGGGGGCATGTAAAATATCTAATTCTAATCATAATGCAAAATGAAGATTCCTATCTGTTTTGACGACAGATCAACAAACTTTAAAGATGTGCGATTTTTTTTAACATTTCAGTAAAACAAGTTGCGTGACGAAAAGTATGCATTTTTTCTCAAAAACTAACATGGTCATCTCTATTCCTTCCGATTATTTCTGATAAACATATATTGAATTAAAAAAAAAAAAGAAAAGAAAATACGAATTTCTTAAAGAAAAAGAAAAGCTAAAGTATGTGGATATTGGTGAATAAGAATAGGAAATAACCAATTACCAAACGATAAAATTTTAGACTAGTCCAAATTGGAAGAGGTTGCAGACGAAAAAAAAAAAGTTTGTTTGAATGAAGAAATTATTGTAAGAAAATAAGAAATTGCTATTCCTCTTTTCTCACATTTTACTTCAGCATCAATATTTCTTTGTTGCGTAAAAATACAGGACTGTGTGGAAACAGGACTTAAAAGCAAAAAAAAAAAAAAAATATATATATATATATATATATATATATATTAATATATATATAAATATAACCGGGTACCTTGAAAAATAATGTCTGGAAATTGAAAGCCTTACGTTTAGGACAATGCCATAAAAGGAGCGGAAATGGCTTGAAATCGGTAGTTCGATTTGATGGCATTATTTTCTTTTCAATTTCGGTTTTAGCTTAATGTAATCTACAAAATATTAACCCTTGTCATTCCGAATTAAATCCCTATTTAGAATTACAACAAAATCAAAGGACTGAAAACACTGTAAGACTCTTGTTGAGGTTCAACATGATTTTTGATAACTGATTTTATAAATAAGGCTATCTTAAAAGGTACAGACAGGTGGTGTATACAAAGATCATCTTTTTATATACCTCCTTCCATAACAGGAATATTCTGGTTTCAAAATGTTAAAGATTTCGTCTAAGGGAAAAAAATGTATTTATTTTTGTATTAACGGGTTTCAAAAAAGTCTCTTAACTGCATGATATATTAGATCTATAACATAAATGATAATGCAGAAGATATCTGATTTATTTGAAAATACTTTTCAACAGAATACAATTTATACCTTCATGACTGCAAAACTAATTCTAGACAGTTTAGAAGAGGTTTGTTGGATTTTTTTGCAGTCCGTCTGAAATAAAATTGCACTAACTCAATAATTCATGAACCACGTGTGCAATAAACTGATCTGGTTTGCTTTTTATATGCAGAGTTATGGCCACTGATTTTTATAGCTTTGTTCTTTATGGCCATTTTACAAGAATCTTACAAGTTTGTCTATGGTATTTAATCTTACATCCACAATCTTATACACATCGTCGTTGGGCGTGTAAATGTCATAACTGCAGCTTCATTCAAGTTCTAGATACGATATTTTGCAAGCACAACGATGATATATAGGATCTGCTTTGAGATTAACTTTGGGATAACTCATTTTAAACGATTTTCGCGGTTCGAGGACTACGTAACTTTTAAATTTACCCTTGTCACACCGAGCCAAGAATATTCCCCCGTTTGGCAGGAAGTATAGACAAATATCAGACTGCACATATGTGCAGTTTTATCTTAGTCCTCACCACATACTTGTCCCTTTTAAATCAGAGTTGTGCATAGGATAATTTGTTAACCTGTGATTGAATTTCCCAGTGCTCTAAGTCCTTCGATTTCAATGCAATTCTGTAGAATTCAGCATGACAAAGGTTAATATAACGGTATCTTATAATACTACAATGACAGTGCTGTTGTCTTCCTTATAACGAAATCGTAACTGTATCATGCCTGGAATTTTTTCAGGGTGTGAAAGACCAGTTAGTGATCAATGTTCGACACCATGTTTCCGTCTAAATATCTCCCCTAATTATAGTGGTCGGACACCCTAGTGGCATTTTTTCTGTTATTCCCTATTATTAGTCTACAGGAATTTCCACCAAATACGGCTAACTACTCTGGGATCAATGACTAACTACCCTCGGAGCAATGACACTTTAGGACCCCCAGAAAATTTAGGACAATCGTTTGCTTTAGTAAACCCGTAAAAGTTGATACGAGCCTTTCTTCGCGCTAGTACATCTTTAGTTTGACTTAATATACTATGTAACTTGCCCTGTAATCTGAATTATACATCGAAAATCCAACGATTTGCCTTAACCTTTTCCTGTTAAAACCCGGGATTTTACGTTGCTATGATTTCATACTTGAGAAAATATTGTGGAAAAAAGAGAATTTGCTTTTTACAAGCAATTTCTCCTTTTCCCAAAATATTTTTTATCACAAAGGAGGGTTTCTATTCGAATTGCATCCAATTTTCATTGTCGTCTGCAACCTCTTTCAATTTTGACCAGTCTAAAATTTGGAAAAACAGGAAAGGGTTAAATCATGAACCATAAGTCGTGAAGTTGGAATCAATTGAAAACTAAGTCTGACTGTTCAGTGGGATCGGCAATCGATTCACAAGTGATCTTTAAGAGGTTCAGTAGACTGGATTTCCCGTTCGAAGGAGGCACGCATGGATAGACCTTATATATGGTGGATTGCTCTAAGTACGAACTTCATTTAAGCGAGTCATTATGTCATATTCGGTACTTGGTAGAGCACAAGACTTCAAATCGCAAGATCACAGGTTTAATCCATTGTCCGACCATATCAACCAACAAAATTAACTGTCTTTCGGATGAGAAGTTAAATCGAGGTCCCGTGTGACGATGGTATCTATCGAGCACGTTAAAGAAACAGGCGGAGGTCTCGGCAGTTTCGTCCTGTTTCCTTGCACTATTCCCCGTAACAACTAAACGTCTTCTGGGGACGTCAGTCATATGAACATGTGCTAAGGTAGTGGCGATAATAAAAACACATTTCATTCTCTTAATTTACGGATCGCCGACCACGCCCACTGACCACCGACATCGCGTTTCGACTGAGAAAATATACATAACTATTCTTTTTTTTTGTTTTTCTTAAATGTGGGTAGGAGCATCTAATAAAATGCAAATTAGTAATTGACGACTTAAAAACGTAAATGTAGCTTGATAATGCCGTATACATGTACTTCACTTTGGATTAATTTTAACTTGTTGAAATTAAAAAAAAAAACATGAAAAACATTGGCGCCTGTGTTATTCCAAGCCATTTTATTCCGTTCTTGTTTTGCAAAATTTTAGACCTGTCCAAATTCAAAGATTTTTTATTTGAAAACTAATAATTAAGAAGGGCAGAAAATATTATGGTAAAAAGAAATTGCTTGTTACAATCATTTTTTACCCTAATATTTTACTCGAGAATAAAACCACATGGAACTTACAAACCGGGAGTTGAACAAGAAATGGTGAAGCCGACGGCGAACCCTTTCTTTTTCAACGCCGCACCCACCCCCTAAAAACTATAAATTTAGTCTTAGCGTAACGGCGTAAATTTCGATACGGTAGCTTAATTGCAGCAATTCCTATGAATTCGTTTCGCGTTTATCTTGTAATGAGTTCCAATATAGTTCTGACTGGAAACGCGGGGCATTCTTGTTGTAAAACGATTTTATTTTAGATTTCAAAATGATTTAAACTTTTAATAGACTCAGGTTGATAATAAAATCCTGTCCTATAAAAACACATTTTACACAGGCAAAGATCCACATGCAGTTATTAAACAGCATGCTAACAAAATGACTTAACCCTTTCCCGTGTTTTTGAATTTTAGACTGGTCCAAAGTGAAAGAAGTTGAAGACGGCAATGAATATTGGAAACAATTTGAAATGAAATCAACCTAGGTGGTTGAAATTAGTGTGGGAAAAAGAGAAATTGCGACAGTTTTCTTTTAAAAAAAATGGTCATTTAATTCAAGATTCACTGTTTATATGGTAATGCAACAAACGACAAAGCGTTTGTGGGCATCCTGAACGCTCTATCCGACTAAAAACGAATTTTGTTTGTAATAAACGTGTAGGGTCAACATTTAACGTATGATTTGAATGGTCGTAAGTTTGACGTGGGGCATTAGTTAAATATAGAAAATTATACATGAAATTAACTCTCTTATATGTAGCGCTAGTAAATGAAGTACAATAAATCTTGTATAATGCGACCGCTCATGGAATGACCAAATGTGTTCGCTTGAGAAAATGACCGCTTAAAACACATACGAGATTTTCTGTAAAATATATTTAGGATTGATTCGATTGCAGACACAAGCTATAATAGAATTCTCGCTAAACCCTTTGTTGTTGGGACTCATTAGAATTGTCTCGTTGAGACAATTCTAATGAGTTCCCGCAAAACTGGACTTAATTTATGATATGCTTCGAGCAAAATACAACCAATTCTGATGCAAGATTTTGATTTTTGAAGGGAATTTTAATTATGGTCGCTTAATGCAAGAGGTTGCTTAATAGAGGTGGTCGATCGTGCAAGATTGACTGTACATGTATATATGCTACATGTAAATAGAAATATAGGCATATATGTTTATCTCTGATCGCAGGCGTACATTTAATTCGTCAAGCCAAAAAATCCTTAGTTTTCTAACAAAAACTTACAAATCATGACAGAAATGTTAGAGGGTAAATTTAGGCTATTTAAAAGTAAACTTACGTAATCGTGGCGATAAAAACAGCATGTGTGTCATTCAAACGTGAATATTTCATGAGATAATACGAAAGTAATCAAAGATAATTTACTTTTAGCCACAGGAACGACAATCTTAACGAAAACATCTATTTATCTTTTTGGTCTTATAGACATGTTTGTTTTCCGTTGCAATTTGCTACAACCGCCATCAAACACAAAAGCATATACGATCGGCTCATCAGTACATGGAGTATACACGGTTATGTGGAACTGGCACCACTAGCCATACAATCCCGCATTTTTACGCGTAGAAGAAATACAGCTCATGAAAACATTGTGAGAAAATATGAGTTTGCTTATGACAAGCCATTTCTTCTTTTCTCAAAATGTTTTCTGCCTCATTTGGCCCTTAGTTTTCAACTCTACCAACTTTTTTGTTGTCTGCAACCTCATTCAATATGGATCATTCTAAAATTTGCCGTAGGGTATTTGGTTAAACCGAATACCTATAAAAAAAAAATGGATCAAGTAGGGGTCTATTTGGGGTCGTATTCGAACAGTAATTGTATCGGCCTTGCTTGAACGACAACCTCTATTATGCCACAATTTCTATTAAGCGGTCACAATCTAGATCCCCCTTTCAAAATAAAAAAGCTTACGTAAAGAATTGTCGTATTTTCTTAAAACCCATCATACCTAAATCCAATGTTGTTGAAACTCATTAGAATCATCTCAATGAGTCGATTCCAATAAGTTCCACAAAATTTGGATTTAGCTAGAATTTCGAATCATTTATCTGTGCTATCCAATATATCTAGGACCCATACCATGTTTTTGCTCTAAACCCTCGATATCTTTTATACATTTCGCAAAAATATGCTTAAAGCACCCATCGTCCTAACCGACCATTTTTTGGTCGACCCATGAGTGGTAGCTTATAACAAGATTTACCGTATATTTTCTAGGTATAATGACCGTTTTTGAATTAGAAGATCGCTAAAGAGCGAAGGAGTTCGACCCTTGCCTTCGCAGTCCATGCATTCTGACCAGGATAAATACCTTTCGTACCTTTAAGAATGTCCCTTCCCTGAGGGGCCAAAATCAATGGTCTAATTCAAGAAATCAAAGACCGATTTCAGGCTTCATCGTGTGGGTCGAGCCTAAATCCATTCCCAACTTCTTCATTTTGCACAATGTTTTACAAAACTATATTCTTGAGGGGCGTAATAAGGAGGGTTCGTGTTGGAACGGGTATCCTACGATACACACCTAACTTAAAAGAAAGTATTTAAACTAAAAGGAAGAAAAAAATATAGGAAAAGAAGAAATTGGTTGCACTTGTCTATTTTTCGCAATAGTCTCGTCAACTTAAATTTTATACAGTTTTACATACAAGAGTACGGGGTAAGTCTGATCTCGGAGCATGTTTCGCAAATGGCTATGTCTGACACGTTGATCAAGATAGAGAGGCAGGAATCGTTAATATTAGCACATGACTATTCTGTTCACCTGTCGTATAAACCATTTCCAGTTCAGTTCCTGATTTTTACGCCCATGTGGTAAACTGTGACGAAAAAGAAGAAATTGATTGTGATAAGCAATTTCTTCGTTTTCCCAAAAACTTACTCTCATATAGGATGGCTATTTTTTTAATAGTACTTAATTAATTTAGTCACCCGCCTCTCCTTTAAATATGAATAAATAACGATTTAAAAAAAAAACAGTAAAGGGTTAAAAATTTATGTAGATTTAAAGCAATACGAACTTATTACGTCATCGTTATAATCGTAGGACAAAACTTCTCCTACTAACACAATGGCCGTTACTGGTACCAAACAAGATGGTACATGCTATTTATGGAAAGTGCATTTGGGTCTAGTTCGGCCTTTACAGTCGAAGTAGAATCCGCTGGCAGAGTTGTTTATTTTAGATGTCAACCTGTGCTTCAAGACATGATTTTTCTACGTATATATAAGAATAATATGTACAGCAGCCTTTGTTTGGGCAATTGCAAAAACAATCTAACTATATCGGAGAGCAGCGTAAATTGAACAGTTTTACTAGTCCAACATTTCCCGGTAATCCTTATCATACAAAATTTTAGATTTCAATTAAAATCAAATTTAGTGTTATTTATCGTTAGAATTGATTTACCAAACCCCTGCCATCAAAATCAAGAAATGACAAAAGGATTATAAATACATTGTATTAGCGAAAGACCATAAGGAAGAAGAGTATTTCTCGTCCATTCTTATTGCAAGTCTAATTGGTTTGCTCGTAAGCTTATGTTTTTATCTCTGGTTGGTAAATAAGAGTATTTGCTTCTTGTGAAAATCCGATTTAATGCAAATCAAAATGATAAATATAGTTCATTCTCTACAGAGTTACCAATACTTCAGATTATGATAATCTTTTCAGTGATCAACTCAAAGACAAACTAAAGTATATGTGTTAGAGAAATAGGTATATATGATAAAGGGGGGGGGGCTCTCTTTCTGTTATACATGATTGACAATTTTGCCGGGAAATATGTGGAAATCTATTTGAATCAATCAAGGCTGGCCTCTGTCTAGGTGGCATTTATAGAATGAACTTGATCATTCAGAACGGCATCTGGCTGCATATCACTATTGACGTATTACTGGCCCCGCCAACTGACCAATCGCGGCCGTCAATCAAGGAATCAACCAACCAATGAAGTAATTTATTCAGTCCGGACCTGAGCTTATCAACTCCAACATTGGCCGCCATTTGTTTACCCTTATTGTTGGTTTGGCGACTTAAACGTCGTAACTACAGCTTATTCAAGCTGTAGTTACGACGTTTAAGTCTCAAACCAACTATTTCCCCCCCTTTTTTTTACATGCTACTGGCCATAAATTTTGCAAAATTACGCCGTTAAAAATCGAAGCGGAACTTCATGTTGGAGTTAATGGGCGGAGCTTAGGGAGTCAGTTGGTATGACCAGCGATTCGTCAACTACCTGCAACGTCCACCGGCTCCTACAGGAAGTTCAACTTCGATGTTGAAGCTGATCTTGGATCCTTTCACATGAAAATTTGCTACAGGAAAATTACCTACTTTCCTATTGTTAAAAATGACATTTTTACGATGAATATCTTTTCTATAAAATCCACTATAGATATAATTCAATGGTATATATTCCTTATACCCTACTTTTTTACCGTATGAGGTCAAATGTCGATAACGGGTCTGGGGTCAGTTCGTTTAATAATATAAAAGAAAAGCAAATTAAAATGTTTTATTACAACTTGATAATGTGAGAGCACAATCAAATCACGTCAAGATCTACACCAACAAAGTAAATGCTTCAGTGACTATCAGCATTTTTTCCATCTGTTTAATTATACGCTACCTGTCACAAGAAAGGGGTACACCTGAAAGTTCTAAAATGAAGGATCGTGTATGTCAATCAAACATTATAGAGAAATCATTGGAAGTTAACTTTGAATTCCAACATTGGCCGATATTTATGCGTAGCATTGTTTTTGGTTTGGCGTAATTCAAGCTATTGTTACGACGTTTAGGTCGCCAATTAACCATTTTACTTTTCGATACATGTTACTGAGCCTGAAATTCTCAAAACAACATTGTTTGTTGTTTTAATTTAAAATTCATATTGGAGGCAGTGGCCGTAGCCAGCGATTTCTCAATCATCGACCCCTGTCCGACTCCCCTGACTTAAATTCATGATCGCACCTTTTTTGGTTTTGGTAGATTTTCTGAATTTAGAATCTATTTGATAATACTCTAATTATTTCTCAGCTAGATCCGGTGTCTTCTTCAATATTTGTTTCTAGTTGGTATCTTTTAGCATGGCGTGTCAAAATTCTTTGCTCTCTATCAAATAACTAGGATAAGTCCTAGATAGTTTTACCTTTGTAAATCAAGCTGGACAGTCCGAGAAGTTTAATACTTAGTGGTTGTGCTTGTATTAGGTGAGCAATCATTGGATTATCTAATTTATTTTTCCTGAGAACAACGACACTAGGAAACATTTTCAAAGCGTTAGATGGTATTTGTAAGGAGATGGTCATTATATTACATTTAACCTCATTAAACTCATTCTGCAACATCTGTCAGTTCGGAAAAACTTTGTTCTTCCTCTTGCGTCAGTTTCCGGAGCGGCTGATTCGATGTAGTGTTTTTTTTAGAAGGTAGTGGATGACCAATCGCTAGCCCAGCCAACTTACTCCGTTGACTCTAACAGGAAGTTCCTCTTTGATTTTAACCCTTTCCTGTTTTAAATTTTTTTACACCAGTCCAAATTGAAAGAAGTTGCAGATTACAAATAAAAGTGAATGTAATTTGAAAAGCAACCAACCTATAGGGTAGAAAATATTGCGGGAAAAGAAATTTCTTCTTTTCCCACAATACTTTCTTCAGTATAAAACCAATAGGACGTAAAAACAAGTGATTGTGCAGGAAAGGGTTAACAGCGTTATTTTGCAGAATTTATGGCCAGTAGCATGTAGCAGAAACGAAGAATAGTTGGTACCTAAACGTCGAATAAGCTGTAGTTATGACGTTTAAGTCCTTAAACAAAACAAAAAAAAAAGTTTCACATAAATGGCGGCCATTGTTGGAGTCCAACTTCAATCCCAGTCTAAATGAATGGTCTGATTGGTAGATTTTTATTTGAATGACTGCCGCGAAAGGTCTAATTTCGGCCTAACCATGATCAAATCCTTGCAACTCTTTGAAAGATAAACATAACTCGATAATAAGTGAACTTGATATAACTTAGAGGTTTTCAAAGCGGTGTCAAATACCTTATAAACATTTTCTTCTCGTCTGCTTGATGAGGTATTTAGTGCCAAAATTATGTCTGTTGGTGTCAAGTTTTAAAATTGATTTTTTTTTCATGAAAACTCCATCTTGTAAGCATTTGTTACAGTCCCATTGATAAGAAACTTTAAGAAGCCTCAAACAGAAACTGCGACCTCGATCAGGGTTGAAAGAACCGTGGTAAAATTTCGAAACCTATGAAAAGTACACGTTAATATTTCGAGAAAAAAGCTTCTCTCTCTCACACACTCTCTCCCTCTCTGGTCTCTACTCTTTTCATAATCAAAAGAATTGAGCCCTTTGTGTTTTTACAGTTTGAAAAAATATCATCTCATATTACCCGAAGAGTTGTAAATGTTAATTTAACCGACATTCAACAAAATTACCTCCTTATGAATTTATCATTGTTTTTAAGGCCAGTCAAACTTGCTATCCGTACTTACAGCAAAAGTCTCTCACCCACGATGTACTCATTTTATACTTGGTCGTCCTCGAAGATTCCGAGTTAACTGTGAACGCTGTAACAAGACTGTTTAGTAAGTGACCAATTGCTGGCCCCACTCACTCCTTTGGCCATGCCAACTGACTCCGACACGAAAACCCGCTTCGATTTTAAACGGCGTTATTTTGCAAAATTTTTGGCTAGTGGCATATAACAAAAAAGTACAATGGTTGGTTTTAATCTAAACGTTGTAACTACGGCTTGAATAAGTTGAAGTCACGACGTTTAAGTCGCCAAACTAACAAAATATGTTTCACACAAATGCTTGCAAGTTCCGGAGTTCAAATCTCAATTCCAGGCTGATTAAGTGATATGATTGGTCGATATATTCTTCATTAACGGCCGCGATTGGTCAATTGACGCAAACGGACGCGATTGTCTTATCTACTGATGTCATACGACGTTGTCGTAGTACTACATGCGTATTCTTTGATATATTCTAACCGTCAACCAAGACAAACTTTTACTTTATATTGCAGTTTTGACGTTTCTTAAAACGTGATTTTAAAACCAGGCAAATTTAAATCGTGTACAAAATGCAAGTTCTATTGCCGCCATTTTATATTGGTACCTTCAGATTTTTTGTTTTCAAAGTGTTGTTTAATGTTATTCTACATTTCTTATCGGAATCGATTATTGGTCATAAAAATAATTACGGATCGTGTCTGTCAAACAAAGAACTAACCATCCAATCAAATTATTCATTTAGACCGGAAGTAAACTTTATTCAATGACATTTATGTGAATCTTTTATGTTTCTTTGACAACCTAAACGCTACAACTACAGCTTGTTCAAGGTATAGTTACGATATCAATCAAGTTCGCCAACCAACCATTCTTCTGTTTTGTTCCATGTTACTATTCGCAAACTTTGCATAATAACGCCGTTGAATATCGAAAATCAGCTTCCTGTTGGAGCTCAGTGGAGGGGACCAACAGTCCGCCAATTTCCAATACTTTGAGGATTATCCAAGTTTTAGTTAAATCTGGCCTGTGTTCAGGATGACAAAATACCCTTTCAACTTTAAATCAGCGAATTTCATAAGTGCATGTGCAAAACAAGGCTATATTCACTAACTACTTAACTTAAAGATTGGATCCTGGTCAAGTTATGACTGGCAAATATTTGTCATAAAAGTAACTATATTTAAAAATACATGTACATCAGAATTTTGAGGTAGATTAGTTCGGTAATTCTCAACCGTTCAACTGGTGCATGAAATTGAAAACTTGACGTGGGGTTGTATTGATAAAAACTATCGAGACTTACCAACCTTTTCCTGTTTAAAAAAACAGACCTAGCAAAATTTAAAAGTTTTGCAGGCGGAAATACAAAGTAAAAAAAAACAAAAACAATTTAGTAGAAACTATTGCGACAAAAGAAGAAATTGCTTGTAACAAGCAATTTCTTCTTTTTCCACAATTTTTTCCTCGATGATAAAATCAATCGAACGAAAAAAAACAAGGGATTGAAAAGGAAAGTGTTTAATGATAATTTATTTCATGAATTGAAAGACAAATGCTTTCTGATGAAGGGCAAACGTTCATAAATTGTTATTGTATCACTTTGATATATTTCTTTCGTAAATGGCCATTTTTAATTCGGCATTGGATTTATAATTCTGCAAAGTGACTAAAGTTACGACAATATTCTTTTTACTTTCAGTTTGTGAGACTTTTCATACAAGATGTTTCGGACAATTATTCATGTTTCCCAAAACCATAGTAACCTTGACGAGCACGTGCGCAGTAAAAAATGTACAGAAATTCCATCAGTGGAAGATTTTTACAAGGGCCGGAATGTATTTATTACCGGAAGTACAGGGTTTATTGGTCTGTGCCTGGTAGAAAAACTTCTCCGATCCTGCCCAGATATTGGACGTATCTATCTACCAATTAGAGCCACTGAAAGGGGAGATACAACCCAGCGATTTGAACAACTTCAACAGAATTCGGTTTGTATATCTATAATAAACAATCGCTTCTTTCAATCATAAAATCGATTGGGTAATCAGATCATTTATTACCTCGGCTTGTACCCCAGATTTCACGTCAAGCAATAATGTTAGATTGGCAACTTAAACGTAGTAACTACAGTCAATCTTTTTTTTAGGTGTTCCTGCAGATACTTGAAAGTTTATTCTCGTGTCTTGACCACCGCATATTACAAATGTCACGACACCAAAATGAAATGTTATGACGGAAATCAAATACAAACGAATGTATCATGAGCAGTTAAGCGAAACTTAAACTGTATATTGAAAGTTGAATCAGTCGGTTCACTAACATTTAATGGGTAAATAAATTTTACTTTCCCTGGCTTCATAATATCCACTGGCACGAGGGCGCTAAATGTGTTACCTTTTTGATAAGGAATTAATCTAATCATTTGCAATTTCCGCTTCATTACTGAGATTTCGATAAGCCTAATTGTAACTTCTCTCTCTCTTATTTTTTCCAAATTCAACAACTGATTGGTTTCCGATAGGAAAAATGATTTTCTAACTAAGAACAATACGGCTAGTTCAAATGATTCAGAATTGACTTAGCGCTGGCCCCGCCTACCTACTTCGTGGCCACGCCCACCGATTCCATCAGGAAGTCCCGTTTCGATATTAAATGGCGTTATTTTGCAAAATTTATGGTCAGGAGAATGCAACAAAAAGGTAGAATGGTAGGTTGGCGTCTTAACGTCGTAACTACAGCTTGAATAAGCTGTAGTTACGACGATTAAGTCGCCAAACCAATATAAATGTAAACAAAAATGGCGGCCAATGCCGGAGTTCAAAACTCATTTCTGGTCTAAATGAACGATTTCATTGGTCGACTGGTAATTTGTTTAACGGCTGCGATTGTCCAATTGCTTCGTGGCCAATTTTTAAATTTGTGGATGTGTGTGATAGATTTTTTCGCTAAGAAAATTATGGTGCCAACTGAAAAAATGGATTATTGACCAGAAAGTACACCATTCATATTTTTGTCGCCGTAAAGAAATATGTGTATGGAAAACTTTATGGGAAAAGGAGGAATTGCCTGTAATAAGCAATTCCCATTTTCTCGTATTGATTTCTATCTCACTTGTCACTTATTTCTTTCCATTTTAAAGCTGGTCCAACAACGGATGTCTACTATGTTTACAAATGTTTAAGAAATTTGACTTACTCATTTGCATGACACGCTGTTATCAATCTTATACTTGGTTACGGTGAAGAAGAAAGCAAGTTGTAATTGTTTAATCCATTCCCTCACAATAACGCGTTTCGGCACCACACAAGAAAAAAGTTTGAAAACAAAATTGTGAAAAATGAAGAAATTGCTTGTTACAAGCAGTTTCTTCATTATCAATAATGCTTTCTAACCAAAAAGACAAGGGTTTTTATAATTCCATTAACTTGAAATTGTCGTCTGCAATTACTTTCAATTTGGACCAGTCTAAAATTCGCTCGTGTGGTAATGCGTTAAAGAATTTGAGTTGATCAATTGAATGGGACCCATTTATCAATCGCCACCCAGATGGTTCGAAGGTATACGATCATGTAGTATATTTCTTTTTATTTCCGACATTCTTCCACAAATATGATAGAATTTGTAATCACGTGAAGTCAATATATGACGCCATTTTATGTTCTGAAATTCATATTTGGATCAGCAATCGAAGATACATAAATTTCTTTTCTGGTGTTTTCGAGTTTTTTTCGTCGCCATATTTATCAAATCCAAATCGCGCCTCGACAAAAACCTTGCATGCTTTTCATAGTAGCCGGTGGCAGATTGCTCTCACAATTTCATACTAGTTCTTAAAGCTAGACCTACTTCTCCTAATACTTTGTTTGAAATTTAATTAGTGATACGGGTTGTTATAGGGCCAAATTTCACGAGCCCTTCCAACCCAACTTATTATCGATAGATATTAGATAAAAGGGACATAATAGAACCGAACAGAACGTACATTTTATTTCGTTCAGGTAAACAAGGTGCAATAAGGACAATATACAAAAGGTGTAACGAAAAAAAATTTGAATACTTTCGGTAAAACCTTGCGGGAGATAGATGCCCTTTTAAGATGGTACGAAAGAGAATATGTGCGTTTCAAGTGAAACCTGACCATTTGAAGAAAGAATCGATGCAAGTTTCGCAAACATGGCATAAATGTGAACAGACATAAACGAAACGAAGTTCCGCTTCTATTTTCAACGGCGTTATTTTGAAAAATTTATAGCCAATAACATGTTACAAATAAAAAGTAAAGTTGATTGGTGACTTAAACGTAGTAACTACAGCTTGAATAAGTCGCCAAACCAATAAAAAGCTTAACAAAAATGTCGGCAAATTTACGTTTAAGTCGTCAAACTAACAAAAGAGCATAAAATATTGCGACCAATTTACGAATTCAAAAATTATTTCTGGTCTAAAAGAACGAGTTCGTTGGTTGACTGGCTACTTGATTGATAGGTGCGATTGGTTAGTTGAAATTGATCGGAATTATAAAGGTCATTGTCATTTTAAACAAAAATAGTAGTAAATACAAGAGGACCATGATGGTCCTAAATCGCTCACCTGAGGCATCTCCAAATAACAGTACTTTTTAGTATAAAAAAGACACAACTTGAGCAAAATAAATAAAAGATATATAAGATTTTGGGCTTTGTACAAAACAATCCAGTAATGCTTTACAATAATAATGAATGCCTTTGGCTTTATAGTTTAATCCATTACCAAACTATCCCAGAATTTGTCACCCTCAGGGAAAACAGGTTTGAAAAATACATAGTGAGAAAGGGAGTGACAAGCAATTTATCCATTTCTCACAGTGTTTTCTACCTGAAATTCTTTGTATTTAGATTTCAATCAAACTCTAATTACTGTCTGCAACTTCAATGGGTGTAATTTTAGCAACCTTGGTAGAGAACAATCTGGATGTACTATAAATCAAAATATGAATGCATTACAACTTATACATGAGGAGTGGAAAATATTTGAACATGCTCTTATTGGGCGTTTTTCATATCCTTGGATGCCTTGGGAAGGGCCATGTTTGTCAAAAGGATATAAACATGGTAGATAACAATAATGTTATCCTTAGTTTTTAATGTAAATGCACTGGAACCTATATTTAAGAAGAAGAATTCTTTCAATGCAATTTACGCAATTTTCAACCCAAGGAACAGAGACATTTTTTATCCTAAGAGCATATTTTCCTGTTACGTAGTACAAAATTATCTAGTCATGCTACATACCAAATATATATGCCCTTCACCTTATTTTTTAGAAGGAGAAGACTTTTGATGTTGCTCTAATTGGGCGTTTTCAAAAAAAATTTACCTCTGGGGCAGTGCCATGTTTTATCCCAGGGCTAAAATTTTAGCTAACATGGTAGGGAACCATCTGGATATGCTATATACAAAATATGAATGCCTTAGACTTTTTAGATTGGGAGGAAAAGACTATTGAACATGGTCTAATTGAGCATTTTTACTAACTTTGGACACCCAGGGAAGGGGTGTTTATTAACCTACAAGCATAATTTGATCAAAACAGATAGATAACAGCCAGGCTATGCTACACTCAAAATATAAATGCCCTCCTCCTTAAAATGAAGATTTTATTTTTAACATATTCAAATTTTGCGTTTTTCCAAATTTTGGACCCCTAGTGCAGAGCTTTTTTTGACCTGAAGAAGACAACTTTTAGTGATATGGTACAAAACCATCTAGTTATGCCCCATACCAAATATGAATATCCTAGACCTTATAGTTTAAGAGGAGAAGTCTTTTGAAATTGCTCTAATTAAGCATTTTTTCAAACTTCGGACCTCAGGGGCGGGACAATTTTTGACCCCAGAGATTAAATATTTAAAAAAAACTTGGTTGAGAACAAAATGATTAAGCTCTATATAAAATATAAATGCCTTTTGCCTTGTAGTCTGTTAAAAAAAAAGACAACAAAGATTTTCTAAAATTTCCCATTTTCATATGCCGCAGTTACAAGAGTTCACGGAATTAAATTCTTTTAACAACTTTTGAAGAGCTTCACCTAAAAAACATCCCTGCAAAGTTTTAGATTGATTGGCCCAATGGTTGAGGAGGAGAAAATTTTTAAAGATTTTTACAGATTTACTAAAGATTCCCATTTTCACATGCCGCGGCAACCAGAGTTTTTGACGGAATTAAATTCTTTTAACAACTTTCGTAGAACTTCACCCGAGGAACATCCCTGCAAAGTTTCAGCTTGATTGGCCTACTTGTTTAGGAGAAGAAAATTTTTAAAGATTTTTGAAGAATTACTTAAGATTCCCATTTTCACATGCTGCGACAACCAAAGTTTTTGACGGAATTAAATTCTTTTAACAACTTTTGTAGAACTTCAACCAAAGAACATCTCTGCAAAGTTTCAGCTTGATTGGCCTACTGGTTTAGGAGGAGAAGATTTTTAAAGATTTTTACAGATTTACTAAAGATTCCCATTTTCACATGCCGCGGCAACCAGAGTTTTAGACGGAATTAAATTCTTTTAACAACTTTTGTAGAACTTCACCCAAGGAACATCCCTGCAAAGTTTCAGCTTGATTGGCCTACTGGTTTAGGAGGAGAAGATTTTTAAAGAAATTGTGGACGGACGGACAGACGGACAGACGGACAGACGGACGGACGGACGACGGACAACGACCGATCACAATAGCTCACCTCGCACTTTGTGCTCAGGTGAGCTAATAAAAACACAGGGCCTACTAGAGTATAAACCGAAAAAGTACTAAATGTAGAAACATACTAGAGCATAAACCGAATGCGAGGTTTTAACTATAAACATTTCAAGCTACTTTCACATTGTGTATAACCGTACAGGGAATAACACCTGAAGCGCGACATATAAAAGTCGTGACAACAGCCAATTAACGGATCTCCGAGCTCCGACAGGAAGCTCACCTTCGATTTTAAACGGCGTTATTTTGTAATGTTTTTGACTATGTAATAAGATAGTAAAATGGTTGGTTGGCGACCATACTAACTTAACTATAGCTCGAATTAACTGTATTAACCAAGTTTAAGTCGGCAGATTAACAAAAATGCTTCACATAAATGTCGGCCAATGTTGCATTTCAAAATTCATTTTCGATCTAGATGAATGATTTTATTGATCGATTGATTCTTTGATTGATAATCACGATCCGTCAGTTTAGATAAGCATATGCCATTTTTCGACATTTTCGACGTAACGTCAGTAACTCGTGCATGCCACTTTAACCCATTCCAACACAGTGGAATATTAGACTGGTCCAAATTGAAAGAAGCTGCAAACGAAAATTTCAAGTTGATAGAACTTTGAATTTTTCCTCATTTTGGGTAGAAAAGATTGAGGATAATGAAGAAATTGCTTGATACAAGCAATTTCTTCATTTTCCACAATGTTTTCAAAAACTTTTTTCTTGAGGGGCGTAAAAGGGATGGATTGAGTTGTAATGGGTTAAACTATATACTTTTTCTACGCAATGCAAAACTACCCCTTAATTAATATGGTATTGTTACGAGTTTTTATATTTATACGTTGTTTGTTGCAATTAAAAGAAAAACAAATTTCATCGAAGATACTGAAATTTCAGACAGACAGTTTTGAATGTATTATAACCTGCGAATTGCCTGTTCTGTTATCTTCAGTCGATCAACTTGTCAATCTGCTGCCTTCAAACTGACTTCGGTCGATCAATATGTTATATTGTGGTGCGCTGAGTTCTGTTTGAAACGTTGTAAATGTTTTCTTAAGAGACGAAAAGAAGGTTTTTTGTTTCCGTGGTGGTATGAAACGAAATAATAATCACACTACGCGAAGCAGATTCATTTTTAAGTGTGCTAAGGTTTTTCGTTTCATACCTCCCTGTAAACAAAATTTATTCCGTTCATATCTTATAATCTAATAGCTATTTTGTGCGCAAGTATATAAAATGGCTGCGTGCCATATTTCTTTTCATTTAGGGATGAATGATAATTTTCTGCCAATCAGAGCGCTCGTTTTTGATAGACAAAAATAAGATTACTCAACGAACACCTAGATTAACACAAGATTTTGTTTTTATTTAAGGTATTTGATGTTCTTCGCATAAGGAACCCTGACTTTGGAAAGAAGCTCATCCCGTTGTCTGTGTCTCTTGAACACCCGGACCTTGGACTTTCTCGAGACACATTTAAGATGCTCACAGATGAAGTTTCTGTCATATTTCACGTGGCCGCAACGATCAAGTTAAATCCATCTTTAAGGTAGTGTTTAAGCCTGGTAAACTTTTGTCGGATGCCGTAGCCATTGAGTGTCTGTAGGAAATTTGACACCCTGTGATGTTATAGGATACGTGCGCTTTCTGTTTGAGTTTGATAACATCTTGTAAAAAACTCTCATCACAATTATCCGAAATACGACGATGTTTATACCCCACGAAAAAAGTTATGTAGTACGGTCCTAAGTATTCTTAATCAATAGAATTGCCGGATTCAGATAATGCCTGATACCTTTAATACGTTTTGGTTCTCTATACAAAGGGGATATCAAAAATGAATAAAGCACTTTTAGTGACTGACACCTTAGTTTTGCCGTACTGTTTTATGATTCCCTTTGCTTCATTATTTCCGCAATTAGCACTTGCCCAAATTTCATTTGACAGTACTGTATAAATACACATGTTATCCATTATTCTTATATATAGAGGGCAACTCAAATAACCAATCAACCAATGAAATCATTCATAGAGACCGCCATTTTGGTGAAGCATTTTAGTTGGTTTGGCGAATAAAGCGTCGTAACTACAGTTACGAAATTAAGTTCGCAAACCAACCATTCCATTTTTTGTTACATGCTACTAGCCACACATTTTGCAAAATAAAGCCATTTAAAATCGAAGCGAAACGTCCTGTGTAAGTCAAGGGGGCAACGGAGTAAGTGTGCAAGGCCAGCGATTGGTTGGTGTTTTTTTTTCCTTCTTATCTTGTGTGTGTATGTGTTTACGATCGACGAATCTTTCGACAAGGAAACCACGACAACTTTATTATCATTAATGATGGAGCTTTCGCTGTTCACGAGATGAAAGTTAATCGGTCTTACACGTTGACCGAACAGTTATTCTATATCGTTCATGAAAAAGAAAGCTAGAAAAAAAATCGAAAATTGTAGACAAATTTCTTTCTAAAAACATTTTATTCATAAAAAGTAACGCTACTCGCCCTGTTTTCAATCATGATTTTAAATTCTGTGTTATATCTTTTGCTAATTATGAGAGTAAAGCTTCGCCTATGTTCACTGAACTAAGCAACTTTTTCTCTGCTTTTCCGAAAAACATGTCTGTATAGCCATTAGCCTTTTTGCTAGACGAAAGGAAAAAAAGTCTTTTGAATCTCGGTCTAGTTTGACAAAGTATCACGTCAGTCGTAAAAAGGACCTCCTGCTTTATGCAGAAGCATCGATTCTTGTCAGACTGCGCAAAATGACCGTTGTCGAATCCTTTCGTTCTTTGATGATTTTCTGAGTGTAGAAAGCCCCTTCTACCTTACTTTGAATACAGAATCTGGTATGAGGTATGCTTTTTTTCAGACAAGGTGATCATTTCTGTTTTTTTTTTTTTTTTTTTTTTGTGGTTATTGTTTTTTTAATTTTAAGACTAGTCCAAATTGAAAGAGGTTGTATAACAAAGAAAATTGGATTCAATTTGAAATCAAACTATCCTTTTTGGTAGAAAATATTGTGGGAAAAAGAAGAAACTGCTTGTCACAAGCTATTTCTTCTTTTTCCACCATGTTTTATGAAGAATAAAATCACAGCAACCTCAAATCCTGGGTTTGTACGGGAAATAGTTAACCTAATCTAGAACAGAGAAGATAGTAAGCCAGCCTTGGCGAGCCTGCTTACTTTATATTCTCGACAAGATTAAGATCAGACTATGCAAAAGACAATCGAGTAATTTGTTCATTTTCTTGCGGAAGCCTTAAAAAAAACATTTTCAAACCATCCCACACAACCCCACTTTTTGACGAAAACGTAGAAAAGAGCTTTGTTACAAGCAAAATCTTTATTACCCCACAAAACAAATGTTTTTAAGATTTTATAAATTTGAAATCGTCCTTGAACTTGGAACGGTCTAAATTTTGTTTTCTGGTAATTGGTAAATGACAAATAGAAACAGTTTTATCCTGCCAGGTAAAGACACAAAAAAGTCATTCTTGCAATACAATGCTGTTAGCTATAGAAAACAACTGTTGCAACGCATTGTCGTAAATGTGCTGTGTACAATCTCTATTTCAAGTACATTTGTACTTATCACACGTAGCACCCAAAAGGTCCCTTTTCGCGTGACAGGACACAGGAACTAATGATTAATAACCGTTTCAATTTCAGGGAAGTGATAGAAGATAATATTATGGTTTCTACCAACGTTTTTCGTTTCGGAAAACAATGTAAACATCTAGCGGTAAGCACATGCATAAAACAAAGAACCTAGCTATCTTCATTTGACCCACCCAGTTTCGCAAAATTTTAGACCTGTCCAAATTCAAAGGTTTTGCAGACGAAAATTTAAAGTGCGTTTACTTTGAAAATTATTGCTTGTTACGAGCTTTTTTTCTTTTACTACAATGTTTTCTCAATTATAAAATCACAGGGACGTAAATACCAGGGATTGAACAGGAAACGGTTCAAATGTGTTTTTAGCCCATTTTGATTAATTCAACTTTTTATGGCCTGCTGATGAGTTAAACGTAAATCAAAGCCAATTTATCAAATCAGTTGTGTTGTCCTTCTGTGATAGTAAATTATTTTAAAAATAAACCAATAAAGCCAATGAGTTCTGCCAATATCGTCAATAGAAACGGCTGTTGACTAATCAAAGTCGTTCATTTATATAGCGAGTGATCTTCAAACTCCGATATTTGAGGTAAGCTTTCTGTTGATTTTTCCGACGTAAATGTGGTACCTACAGATAGACAAATAGATCACAAACATAAGTTTTGTCTTTTATGACTGACCTTGACTAAACATTGTGCAAACAATGTAATTCGATATCTTAGTCGAACTGTAACGTCGAATGTCAGTTGGTTGTATTGATTGAATGGGTTTTAATGCCGCTTTTAACAGTATTTCAGTCATATCGCGGCGGCTGGAGCACCTAACAAGGGATTCCTGGTACTTCTCACCCTAGTACTACCACTACATCCTTCCTGAGCCTCCAGCTGCTATCCCACTTAGGTTTACGATTATCCACCCATTGGTGAGAAACAAATGTCGAAAAGAATATGTGCCGTCGCCGAGGATCGAACCCATGACACCCCATGATTGAAGACTGGGAGTCTGACGTGCTACCGGCTGCGCTATTACGGCGGCTAGAGGTCAGTTGGTGTAATAAATGTATCAGTAAAAAAGTGCGACATTCATATTTTGAAAATGGAGAATCGCTTGATAATTCCAGTAGACAGTACCTCTTTCTAACTTAATGAAGAGATGAAGAGAATACCTCTTTTTGACCCTTGTCATGCTGAATAAATTACCTGTCTGAAATGCTGTCAAATCATGGGGCTGAAAGCACTGATAGAACTTGTTGTTCAAAAATCAATATTTCTTTAAGAAATCAATTTCATAAACAACTTTGGCAGGAAAAGTACAAGCAGGTGGTGTAGACTAAGATCAGCCTGCACATAAGTGCAGTCTGATCTTAGTCTACACCTCCTGCCAAAACCGGAATATTCCGGGATATGCATGACATGGGTTAACTTAATAAAGTTACGAAGAGAATATTTGCTTGTTTTCATGGAGGTAAGAAACGAAAACTAGGCACACTTATGTAGGAAACCGCGAATACATAATTGTGATTAGATTTTTGTTTCATATCGCCATGAAAACCGGCCAATCAGAACGCTCATTTGATAGACGAAACTAAAGATTGAATCATATGCACATTTATATACTTTCGGTCGTTCTGTATATCATAATCTAGCACAATTAGAAGTATTTGGCCACACCGAGCAAAAAAAAAAAAAGTGAAATAAAATAAAATAATTTCCTCCAGGCATACGTCCATACGTCAACTTTATTTGCGCATGCTGATCTCAAGAAGGTGGAAGAGAAAGTCTATCCAACGAAATGGAGTCACAGAGAACTGATTGAAGTGGTTGACAAGTGAGACATTTTTAACTGGTCTTTGAGAAAGTTAATGGACATGGCTTTAATGACACATAAGCAGTAAACATGTTTAGTCCTTATAAGCGAACCAATATTTTGAAAAAAAAAAACCACATATTTTACAAATGGGTTTACAACTTACTTAATTATCTTAATTTATCTTCTGCATTATCAATAAATCCATTGCGTCTATGAGATTTCACAGCAAAAAATAGATTTCTTTAAAAAAGTGGTATTGAGCCTTCCAAGAAAAAAAGTCCGATCTAAAACTCATTAACCCTTGTCATGCTGAACCAGGAATGCTCTAGTTTGGGCAGGAGGTATAGACAAAGATCAGCTTGCATATTAGTGCAGTCTGATCTTGGTCTACACCTCCTGCTCGTACTTTTCCTGCCAGAGAAGTTATGTAATTGGTTTTCAAAAGAAAATTGATAATTGAACAACAAGTACTTTCAGTGCTCTCAGCCTTATGATTTAAATGAACTTCCGAAAGGGAAATTATACGGCATGACAAGGGTTAATTAACCAATCGTGTCTGCCAATCAAGGAATAAACCGACCAATCAAATAATTAATTCAGTCCGGACCTGAGCTTATCAACTCCAACATTGGCCGCAATTTTGTTTACCTTAATTGTTGCTTAGGTGACTTAAACGTCGTAACTACAGCTTTTTCAAGCTGTAGTTACGACTTTTAGGTCACCAACCGACCAATTTACTTTTTTGGCACATGCCAAAGGCAATTAATCTTGCAAAATAACGCTGTTAAAAATCGAAGAGGGACTTCCTGACGGAGTTAATGGGCGGGGTCTAGGTAGGCAGTGGGCGGGGCCGGTGATTGGTTGATTATGCTACACATGTATGTAGTAAATGCTTACAACCCTGGAGTGATATCTGCGCAAGCTAACAATCGGCATTACATTCCACGTTGTTTCGTATGTAAGTCAAACTTTCTGTTGGAGTCATTAGGCGAGGCCAGCGACCCGTTAATTATTCTAGACTCGAAAAACCTGGTATTCGAGTCTATAATAATTGGTGGATCGTCGCCTCTTATATTCTAGTCTATGATATTTGAAAGATCGCTGCCTCCCTGGTATTCGAGTCTAGAATAATTGACTGATCGCTGGTCCAGCCCATTGAGTCTAACAGAAAGTTTGACTTACATACTGAACGACGTTGTTTTGTAAAACTTATTACCAGTAGCATGTAATAAAAAAGTAAAGTCGATGGTTGGCGACCTAAATGTCGAAACTATAGCTTGAATAAGCTATAGTTACGATGTCTAAGTCGCCAAACCAATAAAATGCTTCACATACTCTCTATCTGCTTGGATTCAGAAATTCAAGGAAAAGTGAATTATTTATCAAATCTTTATTCAAAACAGCACAAAGGAATTGAAGGCCAACGCCCGGGATATCTTAGGAAACAGTCCGTATACATATTTTGCTTCAAAGAAAGTTGCAGAGTATATGACCAAACTGGAGATGGGTTCGAGCCCTGTTGCGATCATACGACCAGGTAAAGTTAGTCCATCACTGAGAGAGCCCGCTCCAGGTTGGAGCCACGGTTACGCTTCCTACATTCCTTGGTTAACTTTGGTAAGTTCTAAATGTCCACTTGTAAAGCCATCGTAGTCAAACCTTTCTTTTGAGATATGAGCCTATGCGTGATATTTCAAACCATTTCGCTTGTGCGTGACTCGCACACATTGATCACCCTGGACAACCATTCGGGGCAATTAGAACATTGAATTATTTTGCTGATTGTTTAAAGAAGCTTTGGGTCAGTATCTAGCTACAGAGCGCAGGATGAAGACTCTGATCAGACTGTGCGGAAGCACAGGCTGATCTGAGCCTTTACTTGGCGCACATGTGTAATGGTTGGAAATGTCACGCGTGCGCTCATATCTTTTTTATTTCAATTAGGTAAAAGAATTATGTGCAGTTGAATCCATAACCAGACGACAAAACTTTAGACAGCCAAAATTCAGAGTTGCAGACGAACATTTCTAGTTGACGTTAACTTAATTTTGTTTCAATTTCTTCATAGTCCAAAATTGTTTTAAAAAAATCGTTTCGCTGGGGCGTCAAAAAGAGTTATTGTGTTGGGAATATACGCGTGTATTAATCATTTCCGAAATTATTGGCCATTTCCAGAAATTACAAGATTGAAATCTAGATAAATTTATTTCTGCTCAAGCTTTTAACCCATGCACACTCTCCAACCTTTTTACTACCGCGAAATATACGCTTTCAAAAACATTATGTACAAAATAGAGAAATTGCTAGAAACAAGCAATTTATTT